>CM019066.1:109015171-109615171 GCA_009667805.1 Leptobrachium leishanense
TGCAAAAAGAAATGTATTCGCCTGCAGGCAGCGCACCCACCAGCAGGAACATACTCATTGGCGTGTGGAGGACTTAATTTAGTGGCAGCTGGCTAGTGCTTGCTAGCTAGTCACAAGTGTAAAAAAAAATAATATGGTGTCCAAAATGATCTTCGTAACACTCTGTGCCTTTGGCTCGATTTGGGATGGGTGGAGGCTTATCACCCAAGTAGTGAGCAGCAGTTGGCTCTCCACTTCTGCATTCCTAGTGATAAAAATATTAGCAACTAGAATGCTATTGCTGCCCAGTTTATATTGTGGTGGCAAGTAAGGATGGCAGGGGGGTTACATGGCAACAACTAGCCCTCTGTGCATGGCAGATGGGGGCTTCAAAAACAAAAATGGGAGGGGAAGGACTAGCCAGTGGTCAACTGCTCTGCACCTCCACACACAATTTGGTGTCGTGGGGGAATAGACATGCCAGTGTACACCCTGTAGCCTTTACCCATGTGTGATTGGTGACGGGCTATAATAAAAAGGGGTGGGAGATATTTGCGTATCCCCTCATTTTATAATAGCCCCCACCTGCTGTGCATAGTTTGGCAACTCCTCCCAGCAGGGAGTTGCTGAACAACACATGGGTGGAAGGTCCACCATTTAGCCCTCAACCACCTGTAACGGGTGGGTTCTATAATAAACTAAGAAGAGGGGGGGCATTCCATTGTCACTTTGCCCCCTTGAGAATGCTTGTCGAAACATTGGTAACCTTGCCTTAGCTATTGGAAGTTGGTTTGTTATGACCCACTTTACGATTTAGTTGCTTTTTGTCCTTAGTTTTATCAGTATTGTAGTCATATAGTGCATGTACAGTTGCAAGAAAAAGTATGTGAACCCTTTGAGATTACGTGGAGTTTTGCATGAAATGGTCATAAAATGTGCTCTGATCTTCATCTAAGGCTGGGGTCAGACCAGCGCACTTTTAACGTGCGTTCTGGCGCACATAATTACGGCCGCACTAGCAGCAGATGACGGGCAATGACGGCCAATATACGATGTACGGCCGCACAAAAGTCCGGCCGTGCAACGCAAGTGGAATTTGAACGCATTTTTTTGAGAACACTGAACCGCTAGTACTGACGTACTGAGTGCGCAGCTGCGGCATAGCGGCGTGTGTGCGTGATTAGGAGATGTCAGACGCTGCTAATGTCCAGCCTACATAACGTCCAGACGCAAAAAGAGTTTTATTGACGATCCGTACAAAATCACGCCCGAAAATGTGCGTCGTCTGACCGTTTTTGCGCATTCCGTGAAAAAATACGTCAATGCGTTCGGACGCACTTTTTCACATTCGCGGGGAAAAATGCTTTCGTCTGACCCTAGCTTAAGTCACAACAATTTGAAAAACACAGTCTGCTTAAAATAATGCAACACAAACATTATATGTTTTCATGTTTTTATTGAACAGAACATGTAAACATTCACAGTGCAGGGTGGAAAAAGTATGTGAACCTTTGGACTTAATAACTGGTTGACCCTCCTTTGGCAGCAATAACCTCAACCAAACGTTTCCTGTAGTTGCACATCAGACCTGCACAACGATCTGGAGTAATTTTGGACCACTCCTCTTCACAAAACTGTTTCAGTGTAGCAATATTCTTGGGATGTCTGGTGTGAATCGCTCTCTTAAGGTCATGCCACAGCATTTCAATCGGGTTGAGGTCAGGACTCTGACTGGGCCACTCCAGAAGGCGTATTTTGTTTTGTTGAAGCCATTCTTTTGTTGAATTACTTGTATGCTTTGGGTCATTGTCTTGTTGCATCACCCATCCTCTGCGGAGCTTCAGTTGGCGGACAGATGGTCTTACTTTTTCCTGCAAAATGTCTTGATAAACTCTGGAATTCATTTTTCCATCAATGACAACAATCCGTCCAGGCCCTGAGGCAGCAAAGCAGCCCCAAACCATGATGCTCCCTCTGCCATGTTTTACAGTGGGGATGAGGTTTTGATGTTGGTGTGCTGTGCCTTTTTCTCTCCACAGATAGTCTTGTGTGTTTTTTCCAAACAACTAAATTTTGGTTTCATCTGTCCACAGAATATTTTGCCAGTAGTGCTGTGGAACATCCAGGTGCTCTTTTGCAAACTTCAAACATGCTGCAATATTCTTTTTGGACAGCAATGGCTTCCTCCTTGATGTCCTCCCATGTACTCCATTCTTGTTTAATGTTTTCCTTATTGTAGATGTGTCAACAAAAATGTTAGCATGTGCCAGAGATTTCTGTAAGTCTTTAGCTGACACTCTAGGATTCTTCTTTACCTCATTAAGCATTTTGCGCTGTGCTCTTGCAGTCATCTTTACAGGACGACCACGCCTAGGGAGAGTAGCAACAGTGCTGAACTTTCTCCATTTGTAGACAGTCTGTCTTACCGTGGACACATGAACATCAAGGCTTTTGGAGATAGTTTCGTAACCCTTTCCAGCTTCATGCAAGCCAACAATTCTTGATCGTAGGTCTTCTGAGAGCTCTTTTCTGCGAGGCATGGTTCACATCAGGCAGTGCTTCTTGAAACCAGTAAACCCAAAACTGGTGTGTGTTTTTAAAGGGCAGGACAGCTTTCAGCAACACATCCAATAATATCACACTGATTGGACTCAAGGTTGGCTCACTCCTGGCTCCAATTAGCTCTTGGAGAAGTCATTAGGCTAGGGGTTCACATACTTTTTCCACTCTGCACTGTGAATGTTTACATGTTATGTTCAATAAACACATGAAAACATATGTTTGTTTTGTATTATTTTAAGCAGACTGTGTTTTTCAAATTGTTGTGACTAAGGCTAGGGTCAGACGAAAGCATTTTTCCCCGCGAACGTGAAAAAAGTGCGTCCGAACGCATTGACGTATTTTTTCACGGAATGCGCAAAAACGGTCAGACGACGCGTATTTGCGGGCGTGATTTTGTACGGATCGTCAATAAAACTCTTTTTGCGTCTGGACGTTATGTAGGCTGGACATTAGCAGCGTCTGACATCTCCTAATCTCGCAAACACGCCGCTATGCCGCAGCTGCGCACTCAGTACGTCAGTACTAGCGGTTCAGCGTTCTCAAAAAAATGCGTTCAAATTCCACTTGCGTTGCACGGCCGGACTTTTGTGCGGCCGTACTTCGTATATTGGCCGTCATTGCCCGTCATCTGCTGCTAGTGCGGCCGTAATTATGTGCGCCAGAACACACGTTAAAAGTGCGCTGGTCTGACCCCAGCCTTAGATGAAGATCAGAGCACATTTTATGACCAATTCATGCAAAAAACAACGTAATCCCAAAGGGTTCACATTCTTTTTCTTGCAACTGTATGTATGGTCACTTTTGCTGATATGTGATTTTGGTTACTTTTGCACATGAATGGTTGCTGTTAGTGAGATTACCAATACGGTCGCTTCAATCTATGTGGTTTATATTCTTTGCTGCTGCCATATGTATTATTTGATATTGTGCTACTGTTTCACTCTGTTCTTCAGTGACATCTCTGGGGTGGCAGCAGCGGCACAGCTCTGCGGTGTCAGGAACATGACGGCACCAGCGGCGACTCGGCTCTGCAGCGGCAAAGACCCTCGGGCGGATTCTCCCTAGAGGACGCCATGTTGGTGCAGCATGGTCCGGTCTTGCGTCATTGCCGCCTCCTGTCAAAATGTCTGGACTTCGCTTTGTCTGGGAACTTTACCCTGCATCCTGGACACCTGGTCGATGAGGACAGCTTGTTATGCTCCAGACTGGGGCCTCCCTGCACTTGGGCGTGCCATCCCATCACTTTCAGCCATCTGCAAGGTAGGTTGCTTTGACATAAGCTCTCCAAAAACGGCAACTAATTTTCCTAAATATTCAATGCAACTTTTAAAATTAAAGTACCTGATCATAAAAAAACCTGCCAGAAAAGAAAATCAAAAAGGAGAAGAGAAACCCTTTATAATAACTTTTATCATTTATCATATATCTTTCTGATTGGCTGGTTTGCCTGTTCAGCCTTGTGTCAAAATAACAGGCAGCTCTAATTGGCTGACTGGGTTGAAAGCAACCAATCAAAGCTGCTTGAAATTCTATTAACTCATCTAAAATTAGTTTATTGCTCAAAATGCATACAAACCGATTTGCGGAATGCAGAAGATTTGTAACACACGAAGGGTATTACTACATTCTTAACGCTAGCGTTAGTGCTCAGATACGGGAGCATTAAGTGATTGTAATGCATGTTCCCATATTACATTTTGGACGCTAACGGGTTAAAAAAATCTGTTTTTTTAGTGATTGTGCTAATTTGCGCAAGTTTACTGTAGTTTGCGCTCCCTATGCTTAACATGGGGAGTGTCAAGAGTAATTGGCGTTAGGATTACAAAGGCCTAACGCTAATTACGCACCTCTGTGGTAACTAAAAAGTTAACCACAGCTCTAAGCTGGTGCTAACTGATTCTGCTTCTGTGGAATCAGTTATTACCAGCTGACCCCCCCCCCCCTAAAAATCAGATACTCTCCTCTCATCCAGCAGCGTGAACGGTGGCCCAATTCGCTGCTTCTGGCTGCCAGGAGTAGAGTAAGACTGGGGACTCGCGAGAGCGTCATCATGCAGGGCTTGCAGCCCAGCAGCACAACCCTCCATGGAGTCCTATCAACTCCAGGAGGTGTTACTCGCGCTGCCACAGGTTAGCGCTGCTGCATTACAGGGCAGACTGGTGAATCAGCGCTTGTCCTGTAATATGGTGCTAATACGGGGATAATTATAGGAAATCTGCAGGTTCAGGTTTTCCCCGTTAGCGTCCAAGTTTAGTTCCAGGCACGGAATGGAGCCCGAATAGTTTAGAAATTTCAGATAATAATTCAGTTCTAGCAAATATTTTTATCTTTTTTTTGCCTTGCACAAGTCTACTAAATGTATCTCCTTACCTCCCATACAAAAGAGATGGGATGTGTCACTGTCACATTTCCTACTGTCTAAGAAGGTTTGCTAAACCAAGTTAAATCTTGTTTTTTTTATCCCTGCCTGTAAAACACAGATATTCGCCAATATTTACAGCTGTTTACAACGACAGTAACCTATGAAGGTTATTGAATAACCCTGAAAGCCATTATGTTTCAATCATGTGGTGTTTTCGCCCCTTTCTAGTTAAAATTTCTCATACATTCACTACAATATATGCTTGCAAAAATATGAAGGTTTATTTTGGTAGCTGAATCACTAATATAAATGGTATATATACGTCATGTGTATTACTGTTTAGCAGGCCATATGGAGCCATTATACCCAATTTCTAACGTACTAGTCTTTATTTATGAATATTTAGCCGAATGTAAGTCTAGATTTACTTAATTAAAATGCTCACAAAGAAGGAGCCACGAAACATGCCCCAAAAACACACATAGGACAGCTCTTACATCTTTGGTCTGTTGTTAACGTCTAATGAAAATTGCTTTAGATTTTCTGCTGGGCCCAGAATAGATCATTGATGTCTCCTATCTGCACTTTGAAATCCCACACAGAGTGGACTTTTTTAATTGAAGCATTTTACTGGCAATGTATCAGTTGATGAATCAGATTTACTGGGATCTAGAAAAGCTGAAAAACAGCTTGTTACTTAAACTTAAATTACTCCTAATAAAATCCTTTTATTTCTCCTGAACACAAGAATGATTAAAAATAAAGCTGTTGAAAATAAAACCAGTTATTCTGAGTTATAACAAAACCATTGGACACTGAGGATAATGTCAGACGAATGCATTCTGAGCACACTGTGCGTCCGTGCACAACTGACGTACTTTCTGACTGATACTGTAGACACCAGACGGTCTGGTTTTTTTGACTGATGTAGATGGGAAATAAAATTAATATGTAAAATGAAAAAAATTGATACATGATATGAAAAAACATTTTGTCTGTCAAAAATGCTGGACGTCAAAAATGCAGTCCGTCTGACTACGTTCCATCACTCACACACAAAGCTACGCGGACGAGGCGCACTCTGTGCGTACGTCCTAGCGGTTTGACGTACCTGCCTAAATTGTGTCCGCTGCGTTGTGCGTCCGCACTTCTGTGCGGACGTACTTAGTGTGTGTGGGTCTCTATTGATCATAATTTTATGCTACGACGGATGTTAAAATGTGCGGCAACACGGACGTGATCACTGCGTTCGTTTGACACCGGCCTGAAATGAAAAAAAAAAATAACAGCAAAACGATTTTGCTCAACCCAGATCAGTGACTTTAAATTGGCTGATTAAGGCTAGGGTCAGACGAGCGCATTCTGTGCGGACTGTGTGTCTGTGCACAACGGACGTACTTTCTGACTGATGACAAGGTAGTGGCCACACGGTCCATTTTTGTGACTGACGTTTTTTTGACTGATGTAGATGGGAAATAAAATTAATATGAAAAAATTTTGTCTGTCAAAAATGCTGGCCGTCAAAAATGCAGTCCGTCTGACTACGTTCCATCACTCACACAGCTATGCCAACGTGGCGCACTCCGCATGTCCGTTCTAGCAGTTTTACGTTCTTGCCTAACTTGTGTCCTTTTGCCGCATCCGTTGTGCTTCTGTGTGGACGTACTTCGTGTGTGGGTCTCTATTGATCATAATTGTATGCTACCACGGACGTTAGAATGTGCTGCAACACGGACGTGAACACTGCGCTTGTCTGACCTGAGCCTGAAAGGACAATCTAGACACGGTGACATTGCAGACTGAATGAACACAGCGTCCTTAGTGTGCTACCCCCAACAATCATTTCAGTCTCACATTGGAAGCCATCGGACCAGTTGAATGCTTCCTCCTCCAGTGTCTGCTACTTCTTCGGTCACTTGACGGCTGCAGCTGTATGGCTGTAGCTCAACACATCCAGTCCAAGGCTGAGGGAGACAGGTGCTGGAATAAAGATGAGTTTTAGCCTCACTCTAGGGTTAAAACAGAAGGGGGTGCAGAGACTTTGAATGAAGTATCATGTGATACAAATTGCTTACATCTTGTTCCAATAGAGCGGAAGAGAAAAAGATGGATTGAGGTCAAAGAGAAAACAAGAGAGAAGGAAAGGGTCGGAGAGAAATAGATAAACGAATAAGAATAAAAAAAATTGTTCATTATGAATACTCCGGAGATATCATTTAGGGTTATTGTATTCTAGATAGGATTTCAAAGAGATGTTGGCACAGATCATAGCCTACAAATATTTTATGGATGGGTCTAGTTTTAAGAATAAAATAACAACTGATAAAAAATGTCTGCTTATTTTTTGCCAGTTAATGACAGCCTTGCTACCAACCAATTTCCTTTACTGTCACTATAAAACATCAGTATTCATTCATTGCATCTGGTGCTCTTCTAACCTATTCTAAAACCAAAAACAAAATAATCATATGTACGAAAAAGTTGCAAATTCAAAATATGCAATAATTATGAGAAAGCAGAATGTTTTTATTTTTTTAACTAAAATATAAGCGGTTTATTAAAGGACTATGTAGACTAAAATCCTTCCTTTGCAATGGGGCAGAGAAGATGCTGGCAAACAAGGTCAATAATGTGAAATTTATCCGCGCTGTGTGATTAACCCCTTAGTGACCGGGCGGTTTTACACGAATCCGTCCGTTCGTGACCGCTGCTGTTTTTACGTTTCTGCGCTCTTAGTGTTTACGTCAAATTTTCCTCTTACTCGTTTATGTAACCCACACATATTTTACACTGTTTTTCTCGTCACTAAATGGACTTTATAAAGATACAATTTTTTTCATCATTTCATATAATTTACTATAAAAAATATTGTGAAATATGACACAAAAATTGAAAAAACACCACTTTTTCGAACTTTGACCCCCAAAATTTCTTATGTATCAACAACCGTCAAAAAAAATTAATTCTTTAGTAGTTTCTAAATTTAGTACTGAGTTTAGCAATACCCAATGTTTACATATTCCTCGCTTTTTTCCTTATTTTATGCAACAATAAGTGCAAGTAGCACTTTGCCATTTCCAAAGAGTTTATTTTCAAAACTAGTGATAGTGACATTGTAACACTGATATCTGTCACTAATTCCTGAATAACCCTCCACATATACATATTTTTTTAAAGTACACAAATCAAGGTATTAAACTTGGGGTATTTTGACTCTTTCCATGCAAACCATTTTACCACAAATCTATGCCAAAGTTTGAGAAAAAAAAAAAATTTGGTGATTTTTTTTTTTTGAACGCAATTTAAGAATACATGTACTGTGAACTTTAAGGTTTACTGCCAAAAAGCACCCCAAAATATGTTCAGCAACATCTTCTGAGTAAATTGATACCACCCAAGTATAGGTATGTCGGGTCATTTGGGGGCTAATAGGCCTTATTTGGGGGGTGCGCATTTCAGTTTTCCAACTTGGAATTTTCACATTTCGTCATCATGCACCCATGTCCTATTTGGGACATTTTTGAAGCCGGCCAAAGTAATTTACCCCCAACAAACCATATATTTTTAGAAAGGGCACACCCTGGGGTGCTTCAAAGAGTTGTATTTTAACACTTTCCATGCACTAGCTCTATGTCAAACTTTCAGGTAGTCACTTTTTGTGTTATTTTTTACACACATTGTACTTTAGGCATGAATTGTCAAATCCAGTTATGGGTTACTGCCAAAAAACACCCCAAAATATGTTCAGCAACATCTTCTGAGTAAATTGATACCACCCATGTATAGGTATGTCGGGTCATTTGGGGGCTAATAGGCCTTATTTGGGGGGTGCGCATTTCAGTTTTCCAACTTGGAATTTTCACATTTCGTCATCATGCACCCATGTCCTATTTGGCACATTTTTGAAGCCGGCCAAAGTAATTTACCCCCATCAAACCATATATTTTTAGAAAGGGCACACCCTGGGGTGCTTCAAAGAGTTGTATTTTAACACTTTCCATGCACTAGCTCTATGTCAAACTTCAGGTAGTCACTTTTTGTGTTATTTTTTCACACACATTGTACTTTAGGCATGAATTGTCAAATCCAGTTATGGGTTACTGCCAAAAAACACCCCAAAATATGTTCAGCAACATCTTCTGAGTAAATTGATACCACCCATGTATAGGTATGTCGGGTCATTTGGGGGCTAATAGGCCTTATTTGGGGGGTGCGCATTTCAGTTTTCCAACTTGGAATTTTCACATTTCGTCATCATGCACCCATGTCCTATTTGGGACATTTTTGAAGCTGGCCAAAGTAATTTACCCCCATCAAACCATATATTTTTAGAAAGGGCACACCCTAGGGTGCTTCAAAGAGTTGTATTTTAACACTTTCCATGCACTAGCTCTATGTCAAACTTTCAGGTAGTCACTTTTTGTGTTATTTTTTCACACACATTGTACTTTAGGCATGAATTGTCAAATCCAGTTATGGGTTACTGCCAAAAAACACCCCAAAATATGTTCAGCAACATCTTCTGAGTAAATTGATACCACCCATGTATAGGTATGTCGGGTCATTTGGGGGCTAATAGGCCTTATTTGGGGGGTGCGCATTTCAGTTTTCCAACTTGGAATTTTCACATTTCGTCATCATGCACCCATGTCCTATTTGGGACATTTTTGAAGCCGGCCAAAGTAATTTACCCCCATCAAACCATATATTTTTAGAAAGGGCACACCCTAGGTGCTTCAAAGAGTTGTATTTTAACACTTTCCATGCACTAGCTCTATGTCAAACTTTCAGGTAGTCCCTTTTTGTGTTATTTTTTCACACACATTGTACTTTAGGCCATGAATTGTCAAATCCAGTTATGGGTTACTGCCAAAAAACACCCCAAAATATGTTCAGCAACATCTTCTGAGTAAATTGATACCACCCATGTATAGGTATGTCGGGTCATTTGGGGGCTAATAGGCCTTATTTGGGGGGTGCGCATTTCAGTTTTCCAACTTGGAATTTTCACATTTCGTCATCATGCACCCATGTCCTATTTGGGACATTTTTGAAGCCGGCCAAAGTAATTTACCCCCATCCAACCATATATTTTTAGAAAGGGCACACCCTAGGGTGCTTCAAAGAGTTGTATTTTAACACTTTCCATGCACTAGCTCTATGTCAAACTTTCAGGTAGTCCTTTTTGTGTTATTTTTTCACACACATTGTACTTTAGGCATGAATTGTCAAATCCAGTTATGGGTTACTGCCAAAAAACACCCCAAAATATGTTCAGAAACATCTTCTGAGTAAATTGATACCACCCATGTATAGGTATGTCGGGTCATTTGGGGGCTAATAGGCCTTATTTGGGGGTGCACATTTCAGTTTTCCAACTTGGAATTTTCACATTTCGTCATCATGCACCCATGTCCTATTTGGGACATTTTTGAAGCCGGCCAAAGTAATTTACCCCCATCAAACCATTATATTTTTAGAAAGGGCACACCCTAGGGTGCTTCAAAGAGTTGTATTTTAACACTTTCCATGCACTAGCTCTATGTCAAACTTTCAGGTAGTCACTTTTTGTGTTATTTTTTCACACACATTGTACTTTAGGCATGAATTGTCAAATCCAGTTATGGGTTACTGCCAAAAAACACCCCAAAATATGTTCAGCAACATCTTCTGAGTAAATTGATACCACCCATGTATAGGTATGTCGGGTCATTTGGGGGCTAATAGGCCTTATTTGGGGGGTGCGCATTTCAGTTTTCCAACTTGGAATTTTCACATTTCGTCATCATGCACCCATGTCCTATTTGGACATTTTTGAAGCCGGCCAAAGTAATTTACCCCCATCAAACCATATATTTTTAGAAAGGGCACACCCTAGGGTGCTTCAAAGAGTTGTATTTTAACACTTTCCATGCACTAGCTCTATGTCAAACTTTCAGGTAGTCCCTTTTTGTGTTATTTTTTCACACACATTGTACTTTAGGCATGAATTGTCAAATCCAGTTATGGGTTACTGCCAAAAAACACCCCAAAATATGTTCAGCAACATCTTCTGAGTAAATTGATACCACCCATGTATAGGTATGTCGGGTCATTTGGGGCTAATAGGCCTTATTTGGGGGGTGCGCATTTCAGTTTTCCAACTTGGAATTTTCACATTTCGTCATCATGCACCATGTCCTATTTGGGACATTTTTGAAGCCGGCCAAAGTAATTTACCCCCATCCAACCATATATTTTTAGAAAGGGCACACCCTAGGGTGCTTCAAAGAGTTGTATTTTAACACTTTCCATGCACTAGCTCTATGTCAAACTTTCAGGTAGTCCCTTTTTGTGTTATTTTTTCACACACATTGTACTTTAGGCATGAATTGTCAAATCCAGTTATGGGTTACTGCCAAAAAACACCCCAAAATATGTTCAGAAACATCTTCTGAGTAAATTGATACCACCCATGTATAGGTATGTCGGGTCATTGGGGGCTAATAGGCCTTATTTGGGGGGTGCACATTTCAGTTTTCCAACTTGGAATTTTCACATTTCGTCATCATGCACCCATGTCCTATTTGGGACATTTTTGAAGCCGGCCAAAGTAATTTACCCCCATCAAACCATATATTTTTAGAAAGGGCACACCCTAGGGTGCTTCAAAGAGTTGTATTTTAACACTTTCCATGCACTAGCTCTATGTCAAACTTTCAGGTAGTCACTTTTTGTGTTATTTTTTCACACACATTGTACTTTAGGCATGAATTGTCAAATCCAGTTATGGGTTACTGCCAAAAAACACCCCAAAATATGTTCAGCAACATCTTCTGAGTAAATTGATACCACCCATGTATAGGTATGTCGGGTCATTTGGGGGCTAATAGGCCTTATTTGGGGGGTGCGCATTTCAGTTTTCCAACTTGGAATTTTCACATTTCGTCATCATGCACCCATGTCCTATTTGGGACATTTTTGAAGCCGGCCAAAGTAATTTACCCCCATCAAACCATATATTTTTAGAAAGGGCACACCTAGGGTGCTTCAAAGAGTTGTATTTTAACACTTTCCATGCACTAGCTCTATGTCAAACTTTCAGGTAGTCACTTTTTGTGTTATTTTTTCACACACATTGTACTTTAGGCATGAATTGTCAAATCCAGTTATGGGTTACTGCCAAAAAACACCCCAAAATATGTTCAGCAACATCTTCTGAGTAAATTGATACCACCCATGTATAGGTATGTCGGGTCATTTGGGGGCTAATAGGCCTTATTTGGGGGGTGCGCATTTCAGTTTTCCAACTTGGAATTTTCACATTTCGTCATCATGCACCCATGTCCTATTTGGGACATTTTTGAAGCCGGCCAAAGTAATTTACCCCCATCAAACCATATATTTTTAGAAAGGGCACACCCTAGGGTGCTTCAAAGAGTTGTATTTTAACACTTTCCATGCACTAGCTCTATGTCAAACTTTCAGGTAGTCACTTTTTGTGTTATTTTTTCACACACATTGTACTTTAGGCATGAATTGTCAAATCAGTTATGGGTTACTGCCAAAAAACACCCCAAAATATGTTCAGCAACATCTTCTGAGTAAATTGATACCACCCATATATAGATTTGTTCTGTTGTTTTTGGGGTGCTACGCCAATCTTTGACATGTGCTTGTCAATTTTCTAATTTGACATACAGTATCTTCTTTGCTTATCTTCTTTTTAGGGGCCTTTTTACATACCCCAGTTTTATGAACGTGCATATATTTGGTAAGCTAACACCCAAAGTATTGTAAATGGAGTGTTTTTATGCTGTGGATGCATCCGTTTGCTCCAAACAAATTGGATACAGTTTGGTGGTCATTTTTCATTTTCACACCCACATCAGTTTTGGACTGTGATTTAGGAGACACTGTTGTTTGTTACTGCATGAAAACTCTCCAGGTTGTTTTCTGCAAGGTCTCCTGAGTACACCATGCCCCCCATGCATAGGTTTGCCAGGATTTTGGGAAGGTTCAAATACAATTTTTATGACTTTGTCATTGGAGTTGAAATTGAGATTATTTCTTCAACTAGGCCTATCTTTGGTTTTGGGTCTACCGCATACCCCAGTTTGAATTATTGCCAGAAAATTGTTTATATTTGTTATGTTGGCACCCTAAGGTATTGCATATGGAGTGCTTTGATGCCATGGATGCAACGGTTTTAGCCCAAAACATTTGAGAAGGTTGTGTGGTGTAATTTTTCAATTTTCAGATTTTTACGCCCACAGTAGTTTTGGACTGTGATTTAGGAGACACTGTTGTTTGTTACTGCATGAAAACTCTCCAGGTTGTTTTCTGCAAGGTCTCCTGAGTACACCCATGCCCCCCATGCATAGGTTTGCCAGGATTTTGGGAAGGTTCAAATACAATTTTTATGACTTTGTCATTAGAGTTGAAATTGAGATTATTTCTTCAGCTAGGCCTATCTTTGGTTTTGGGTCTACCGCATACCCCAGTTTGAATTATTGCCAGAAAATTGTTTATATTTGTTATGTTGACACCCTAAGGTATTGCATATGGAGTGCTTTGATGCCATGGATGCAACGGTTTTAGCCCAAAACATTTGAGAAGGTGTGTGGTGTAATTTTTCAATTTTCAGATTTTTACGCCCACAGTAGTTTTGGACTGTGATTTAGGAGACACTGTTGTTTGTTACTGCATGAAAACTCTCCAGGTTGTTTTCTGCAAGATCTCCTGAGTACACCCATGCCCCCCATGCATAGGTTTGCCAGGATTTTTGGAAGGTTCAAATACAATTTTTAGAATTTCAGAAATTCTGGCACATCTAGCGGGGTCCATTGCTGCCTTGCCAAGTAGGAGTCTGGCTTCGCAGCACAATGCTGATGGGCATACAGATTTGATTGGGCCACGATGTGGCCCAACAAATCATCCCCCATAAACACCTGCAAAAACTGTTGTGGCGGTAAATCCTGCAACATCAATATTGATGCCAGGATTTGCCGTGAAAGGAGGGATATCTGGCCTCTGGCGATGAGGCACTACCCACTCCTCAGCTGGAGCTGTGCGTCTCCTGCTGGCAGGTGGTGACCCAGGATCTGCATCAGAAACATCACTAGATACATCAGCCAGCGTAGATAATGTATCTAGCGACGTCTCTGAGCAGTTAGCGGGGTCGAAATGAGGGTCTGAGTCTGACGCAGATGCCTCAGATTCTGACGCCAGGATGGCATATGCCTCCTCGGCGCTGTACACCCTCTCAGACATTATATATAATAGATTATAAAATTTTATAATTATTATATATATATAAGCGGATTGTTGGTTCTTAGAAGAACCGTTGGGTTTCACAAGAAAATACAAATAAACACCTAAATCTCTCTAAATCCCTCTAAACCTGCCTCAATTCTTCTAAATCTCCCTAAAATCTCTCTAAATCTGCCTCAATTTTTCTAATCTCACTAAATCTCACTAAAATCTCTAACCTGTCAAATCTGATCTCTCTCTCTCGCTCACCAAAACACAAGTGAGGAGAGGGAGGGAGAATCACAGAGGTCAGAGCCAATATTTACAAAATATTGACCTGACCTGACAAATTAGAAATTTTATTTTGATTTTTTCTAACTTCTGATTGGATGTTGCTAGCCTGCCTCTCTGAGGCAGGCTAGGAACATCCCACTCAGCCCCAAGATGACCCTGCCCTTAGAACCCTAACCCTAGCCCTAGTCCTATCCCTAACCCTACCCCTAACCCTACCCCTAACCCTAACCCTACCCCTAACCCTAACCCTAACCCTACCCCTACCCCTAACCCTACCCCTAACCCTACCCCTAACCCTAACCCTAACCCTACCCCTAACCCTAACCCTAACCCTACCCCTAACCCTAACCCTAACCCTACCCCTAACCCTAACCCTAACCCTAACCCTACCCCTAACCCTAACCCTAACCCTAACCCAACCCCTAACCGTCAGTTTATTTTATTTATTTTTATTTTTATTTTACTTTTTATTTTACTTTTTTTTTCACTTTTTTTTACACTTTTTTTACTCTGCTGGGTGCCTTGATCCCTCGAGGCACCCAGCAGAGCACCTGATCACTGATGTGATCGTTTTTGTACTGAGTGCCACGATACCTCGTGGCACTCAGTACATCCTGCCGCTACCAGAAGTGATCGCTCGGGGGGAGCGATCACGGACGGACCGGCGGCAGGTAAGCATATTGCAAGGATGCCTCGATGTCGAGGCATCCTTGTAATATACTCAGAGCAGCTGGAAGCGATACCGATCGCTTCCAGCGCTCTCTAGAAGTGCCGGGCACCTCTCCGGTGAAACCGGATGTTGATCGCTCCCGGGGAGCGATCACATGGTGCCCCGGCACTTCTAACCGCCATTGCACGGCTGCCTGGACTCCCAGGCAGCCTGCAATGGCGTTTGAGCTGCTGGAAGCGATCCGATCGCTTCCAGCGCTCAAAAAACGGCAGGACATACCATGTACGTCAGCGGGTCTAAGAGAGACCCGCTGCAATGACGTACATGGTACGTCCTCGGTCCTTAAGGGGTTAAGGTAAATTGTTAATTGTAATGACTATTAATGTAAGCCTTAATAAATACAGTCTAGAGAATGAAGCATTTTAACACCTTAACGACAGGCAGGTGTTGCCCGTCGGGAGGGAGTTAACGGCAGGTGCCACTGTGGGCCTCTGATTTGGCCCGCCCACAAAGCCAACCGACCGCATCATTAGCTGCAGGGGGTGGCCTGAGTTCAGGTCGTCTCTCTGCAGCCAACGGCGCAAAAGATACGCTGACTGGGGGGAGGGGCCGAGGTGGCCCATTGAAATAAGTGGGGCGTACCAGTATGCCCGCATCTTCATGGCCCACTCGCCACGCGGATAGCATGGTACGCCGCACGGCAGTAAAGGGTTAAGCCATTCAAAGTGCAGCAACAATAATTTTAACGCTGGTGATAGCGCTGGCACAGCAATGTGAGATGCAATCAGATATGTGGATGTTTATCGTGCAGGTAAGATCAGAAGAACCAGAATGGAAAAAAAGAATGGATGTCCCAAAAGAGCCTAAGAGTGTAATAAGCACAAAAGGTCTAGTCTTACCATTAGGCAAGAAAAATGGAGATTTGAGAATACTGTATGTACCCTAAATGACATAACAAAGATTCATTATGTGTTGCATCTCTTTCTACTATATTGGATCAGCTTCTGAAGAATCTATAGCCTTGTCAGAACGTGCAGAATCTGAGAGAAGTCTTTTAAGGCTAAGGTTAGACGAAAGCAGTTTTAACATGCGTTTAGCCGCACGAAATCACTGCCATGCTAGCAGCAAATGACGTCCAATGCCGGGGAACATACGACGAACGGCCGCACAAAAGTTCGTCCGCGCAACGTAAGTGGCAAGCGAACGCATTTTTTCGAGAACGTCAAACCGCTACTACTGACGCACAGAGTGTGCTGCGGCCGCATAGCGGCGTGTTTGGGAGACGTCAGACGCTGCACACGTTCGGCCAACATAACGTCCAGACGCAAAAAGGGTTTTATTGATGATCCGTACAAAATCACGGACGAAAATGCGCATCGTATGACCGCTATCGCGTATTCCATGAAAAGATACGTCCATTCGTTCGAACGCACTTTTTCACGGACAACGTGAAAAATGCGTTCGTCTGACCCTAGCCTTATCTGGTGAGTGGAAGACATGGACCAGGTATGGACTTTAGAAGTACACTAGCTTTTGCCCGCGGCTTCACTAGCGTGGATTTTAGGATTTGTTAAAATTGTTTTTTAAAAGAAACTTGAGGTTTTTTTGATAAAACCCCCCTTTCCCCCCCACTTGGGATTTTTGGAAAATTGTAAAACACGTGTTTTTTTTATTCTTCAAGAAAAATGTAAGTGCTAAATTTCACACAAGTAACATCTTTGGTTTTTGAAATATAGGTATAGTGATAAAAGTATTCACATCCCTTTCCCCCACCCCCCCTTAACTGGATTTTCGGAAAATGGTAAAACATGTTTTTTTTTGCACGAAGATTGTAAATATCGAATTTCACACCTGTAATGTCATTGGTTTTTGAAATATAGGTATAGTGATAAAAGGTATTCATCCCCCTTTTTACCCCCCCAACTGGATTTTTGGAAAATGGTAAAATACGTGTTGTTTTATTTTCAAGACAAATCTAAATACCAATTTTCACGTCTGTAAAATCTTCTGTTTTTGAGATACAGGTATCCTGTTGAAAAGTATTCACCCCCTTTTTTCACCCACCACGTGGGATTCTTGGAAAATGGTAAAACATGTGTTTTTTTTATTTTTCAAGAAGATTATAAGTGCCAGATTTCACACCTGTAACATCTTTGGTTTTTGGAAATATAGGTATACTGATAAAAGTTAACAGAAGGAGTGGGTTCAGTGGGGGCGCTCTGATCTCTGTGGTTATAGTTCAATTAGTGCTGCCAGATAGATAGAAAGCACAGACTCGGAGGGGTGTGCGGGTGTGTAATGGCAAGTTGGGGTGGTTTCTATCGGCGCAATATATTGTTATTGATTCTCAGGTTTCAAGAGTGTATCATACAAAACAGTATAATTGTGACTCTTCACGATATAAAGTGCTCTCGTGCTATGGTGTCTCAATAACACAATTGTGCAAATTCGGAAATAAAGTGCAATATAATGCTGATCGTACTGAAGAAATAAAGTTCAATAAAGTTGACAGGCTTAACTCAAGTTCTCCTGTTTGAGTGGATTGTGCCAAAAAAAGGCAAAATTCAAAGTACTTATAAATCTGGTGTTTTTGGTGGTGGTTTCTTATTGCTCCTCTTTTTGTCAATTTTCTTATGGTCACTGATGCGCTCCAATATACAAAACAGAGGAGAGAAAGGAGAAGATAGTGCAATACTGTTTCAATACAGTGTAAGGTGCAAAAAATAGTGGTATCGCACTTACGAATTCCAGAGCCTCATGTGTCCAGGCTCTGGATTGAAGTGCCTTGAGCCAAATAGAGAGTGGCTTCTGCCCTTCTTTGTGACAGCCTTATCGTCTCGACCGGGAAAATAAAAGGGACAGCGCTCTCATGGCACAATATCAATCAGAAAGGATGTTAAAGATGGAATTCATATACACTCACCAATTGAGGAGCCTTCGATGTCCAGGCTCAACTCTCAAGCGTGTGGCGCTTCTTATTGGTGGGCGCCTTAACCCCTTTGTCTGCTCACTTGGTGTCTGGACAGTAGTTGGTCTCTGGAATCTGTTGCCCTGTTGTTTCCTCAGAGTGTGGGCTGTCCGTCTATCACCTGTGTTTGGTGGGCTTAGTGGGGAGTTGAAAAAAATAAAACATATATCGCTTTATATAGTGCAAATAATTTTATTGGCGAATTACAAGTGAATTATAAAATATAAATAATGGATCCAGATGGGGGGGTGTTGATACGCGTTTCGGCGCTGCTCTGGCGCCTTCCTCAGTCAGTATGTGGGTAGGTTAGGGGGGAAAGGTGAGCTTGTGCATAAGTCTCCTTTTATTCCGGACTTGTATTGCACTGGTGGCGTTCTGCGTTTTCCACGTGGTCCGCTTCCGGGTTTGCGCGTCACTGGGACCACGTGGTATCAATTGCGTCATTTTGCCGCGTCGTGGCCATCTTTGTTTGCGTTCCACTCGATCGATTGCAGTAGGACCCTCAATCGCGGTGGTTTGCTAGAGGGCTTCTCCCTTCATAGCATAAAGGTCATTTTGTCAGGAACGAAATTTTAACAGAAGTTAATAATAACATCACAAAAACACATGAGGAAGTTGTAAAAGTATCCTCTGAACAGGAAATGAACTTATATTTAGGCAGACTTGAGAAAGATCTGGATAAATTAAATGAAGAGGTTAAAGAAAGGAAAAGAAAGAAATATCTAAGAGATATCTCAGACTACCAAAAAGGAATGTCTGGAAACAGGGCAACATAGATGACCCGACATTCCAACAATCAGGCCATGTGAAAACACCCCTTCCAATATCATCCAATTCCAATCTTAACACATTTTCACAAACACCAAACTAGCAAAAAAAACTCTGGACAGAGCAAATACCTCATAGAACACCACTGCCCCAAAGACCAAGACGACAATTTAACTATAATAGAGGCCCATATGACAGGAGACCCTATTATGAGCCATCAGACGGCAGATACGAGAAAAACTGGGACCATAATGCACATATAACTAATCAACCAATGTATAACTACCAGCAACACAATGATAATTACCAACCTATACCAAGAAGAATAAGACAGAACAACCAGGGCAACAGAGAGAACAACTACTATAACCGCCCGACAATCCCCACAAATAAAAGATATGAAATTTTAGAGAACTAAGGGGATTTTCATCAGACCCATCACCGAACAGACAGGAACCTAATCAATTTAAGACGAGGATGGTCACCAGAGAAAAGATGCCACTAAGAAGAGGACGCAGATCTGGAAGAACTAGAAGACAACCCAAGGAGGAAAGAAAAACAAAGCCGAACGGAGGAATTTACAACCTAACGGATATTCCCCTCACGGACACCCAGACAAAACTTTTGGAAAGGGAATGAAGTATGCACCCACAGCTCATATGAACATCTTTGATGTTTATATAGACCTCCAAAAAGTTAAGAAAAATTATAAAAAAAACATAGAAAGGGGGAACACTGTCCAGCTGTACCAGCACACTAACCTAAAAGACAAATCTACCTTCTTCCCCAAATCCCTTATCTCACAAGAAATAAATACAGTTGAACAAATGGTAATGACAGATTTAAGTAAACTCAAAATCTCCACAAAGACAGATAATCTCACGAAAAAAGAGAAGGAGGCCTTAAAGGAGCTAGTCTCCAACAACCAAATAGAGATAAAACCTGCAGATAAAAGAGGAGGGACAGTTGTCATGACCGCAGCGTACTACAAGGAAGAGGCAGACAGAATTCTAGGTGATGTAGAAACATATAAAAAACAGACAAAAAATCCAATAAAAGAGATCCAACTCAAATTCCACGAATATTTAGAGCAGGGATATGTACTAGGCATTCTTAACAACAATGAGTACAAATATCTGAAAACAGAACATCCAAGGACCCCCGTCTTTTATTTCCTACCTAAAATCCACAAGGATTTAAACAAACCACCCGGCAGACCGATAATATCCGGAGTTGGCTCAGTATCAAGCCGAATTTCCGAATATTTGGACCACCAGCTTCAACCGTATGTGATTAAAATCACAGCACATTTAAAAGACACAACAGACATTTTAAAAATTCTCAAGCAAATAAAATGGGAAGAAGGTTTTTTACTAGTCACAAGTGATGTCCAATCATTATACACAATTATCCCACATAAAAAAGGGATTGAGGCCACTGAATATTGTTTTAAAAAAACAGACATTTTACAACCTGAACAATTTGTATTTATTTTAGAAGGAATACGTCTGATTTTAGAAAATATCTATTTTTATTTTAAAGACGATTTTTACTTACAGCTTAAAGGAACACTCTACTCAAAAAATCACCCCCCCCCGTTTTTTTATCCTAACCTATCCCTATTCCCTTAATAAATCTTTTGTTTTATTTTTTTCTTGAAACTGTAATACTTACCCTAAAATCCTCTTGTTTCCAGCAGCGTTTTTTTTTTTTTTATACTCACCTCCCTCCTCTTCCGCTCCCGTCCTTCTTGCTTCTTGGCTTCTGGTTTACGTGAGAAGCGCGCATGCGCGCCTCTCACATAAGCCAGCCAATCGGCAGGCTTCCTCCCGGCTCCCTCTGAGGATTAGTGTTGCGCACAAGAGGATGTGACAGCTTCTGCAGTGAGTTGGAGACGTCATCGCGCTGAAAGCGCGATGACGTCTCCTACTCGGCAAAAGTCGGCAGAAGTGGGAAATATGATTCCCGCTCTGCTGACTGACAGCTGGGAGGGCGGAGTAAACTTCTCCGCCTCTCTCAGCTGTTTTCAGCATTTTCAGCTGAACCGCTAAGCGGAGGGAGGAGGGACAGAGGGCGGCATACTCCGGGCATCATGACCACCTAAAATAGCATAGGTGGTCATGTTGCTTAGAGTATCCCTTTAATGGGAACGCTATGGGGACACGATTTGCTCCATCATATGCCAACCTTTTTATGGCCTCATGGGAAGAGTCCTTTTTACCCACCTATACCAATAATCTGGTCTGTTATAAACGATATATAGACGACATTTTTCTAATCTGGAGAGGAGGCGTCGACACATTACAGGACTTCTTAGGAGAACTAAACCAGAACAACAGAGGGATCAAACTTACCACAACATGGAGCACTGATAGGATCAATTTTTTAGATTTAAACATATATATCAAAGATAAAGAAATACGAACTGAGACATTTTTCAAAAAGGTCGATGTTAACAGTTTCATAGACATATCCAGCTGCCATTTACCCCAATGGCTTGGAGGAGTCCCAAAAGGACAGTCCCTCAGAGTTAAAAGAAACTGTACAGACCTCAACACATACGACACACAGTCAGAGAAATTGAAACAAGACTTCGTCGAAAAGGGCTACAACCCCAACAAACTAGAGAAAACGAGATCCGAGATAAGAACTATGGAGCAGGACGACCTACTGAAAAGTAAAGGAACAAAGGGAACTCAAGGATTTACCCAGAATGTTCCATTTGTTTTTTCTTACAGCGCTCAGAACAAGGCGATAAGAAGATCCATTAGAAAATATTGGCCCATTTTAAGAAAAGATCCGCTACTAAAGGACATTCTACCTGAAAATCCCAGACTTATCTGCCGTGGTGTAAACAATTTGAAAATGAAGCTCACACAAAAATATACACAGAAAAACACCACACGACAGAATCACTTTAATATCAATAAAGGCTTCCACCAATGCGGCAATTGTTTGAATTGCCGCAACACACGAAGCAAAAAGCAGATCATTACAAAAGTAGACGGCAATGCCGGGCCCATCGCAATAAAAGAAGTAATAACCTGCTTCACAAAAAACGTAATTTATCTGTTAATCTGCCCATGTGGTTTAAAATATGTAGGGAGAAACACCAGACCCCTCAACATCCGTGTACAAGAGCATATTAGAAACATCAGGAGCGGCTACGAGAAGCACAGTGTCCCACTACATTTTAAACTGAAACATGCTCAAAACCCGGAGGGACTTATCTTCATCGGCATAAAAAAAGTTGAAGCTCCATGGAGAGGAGGCAACTTTGATAAGCTAATTGGGAAAATTGAGATGAGCTGGATTTTTAAATTGGGCACCTTACAACCACAGGGTCTAAACGCTGATTTAGAATTATGTCATTTTTTTTTTTTTTGTCAGTGACCGTCTCTCTCTCTCGCAGCGTGTCTCGTCTGGAGGTGTTGATGAAGGGGAGCCGCTCGCTGTATCTGCTGGGCTGGAGACCAGACACAGGTCAGACAATTATAGAATTTAGTTAAGCTATGAAGATAAGTTAGAATTTTTTTTTTTTTTTTTTTGTATTTAAAGTTTTTTTATTTTGAAACAGAGTCATCAAAACAATCATAAAGAAAATGGCCTCGCAGGGCGTACTTTGTCATCTTGGAATAGTATAGAGAGACTTCAAAGTTGTGAATAAAGTAAATAAAGAAAAAAAATCACAGAGATCATCTTAAAGCTGTTCGAAAATAGAAGAAAAAGATAAGCAGCGAGTACTCAGTAATAGGTAGAGATGAAAAATCCGCAAAGAGTAAAACAAAAATGGGAGAGGGTTATAACTAAAGACCTCAAAAATACTTCAGATAATAAAACCAGAAAGTCTCATATATGTCCCCAGCCGGGGAATGTCATCGGGAAAAAAGAAAGAAAATAAAGTCTGAAGTGTCTCTGAATTAAGTGGGGGGGGGAGGGGAGAGAACAACTCAGAAAAACTGTCTAATAAAACGTCTTCAATAATTGTCGCAGAAAAACGTCCAGAACGTAAGCGAGGGGGTCATCAACCAGTGTAGAGATCATACGGGGGAGACCGCAGGTATACTTTCAGCCAGTCTCGAAAAGGTGGCACTGACATCGCAGGTGGGAAGAAGCCGAACAGGCCCGTCCCAGTAGCATACAGAGGCACGGCAAAAAAAACACAACTGGTCGGTCAGTGTCCCGGAACGACAGCAGGCGTGGGGCAGTCAGGGTGAGGCAGAGCAGGCGAGGTCCGTCAGTGAAATCCGAGCAGACAGGTCTAGGAGGCCAGCACCTGCCTCTCCATAGTGAACTCCAATGTCGCAGGGTAAGGCCGCAGGCGCCACCAGAGCGAGGTTCAGCAGAAAGGGACCAGGCGGCGTCATCCTCCCAGACTTCAGACCCCAGTTGAAGCTAGTGGATGCCTCCAGCGTACCCGCCATCTCCGTCCGAGCAGATGAGCCTCGGGACGCACCTGCCACAAAAGCACAACGCGGGGACAGCTCACCCATCTGGGAAACGGGCTGCAGGATCTTGCGAGCCGGTACCACCATCGCGTCCAGTTGCGCAGTCCTCCTCGGTCTCCACACTCCCAGACAGCTCATCGCTGTGTTGCACCACTTCAGGCTCTCCATCCCCGGAAACGCCGCCGCCCGAGTCATCAGCGTCCCGGCCGGAGCGCAGCACGGCCATGATGCGGCGCATATCGCCCTGCGTCAGCGGACCCTCATCGTCCCCCAGCAGCAGTATTATGGCATCTAGTACAGCCGGGAGTCGTGGGCCCTCCGTCCCCACGGCTGTCGACATAGTCCCCAACAGAGTCAGGGCTGGTGAGGTAATGAAGCTGGGAGTCAGAGGGGGCCGAGAAGTAGGCCGCAAAATGGCCGCCGTCTGCACTCTCCAGCCGGAGAAGGCGTCCAGCAGGTAGGTCTCCGGACCGGAGGGGGGGGGGAAACGGCTCCGGTCAATGCACTCCCGTTGGCCAGCCGCCCAGGATCCTCAGATGAGGGCACTCAGCGGTTAAAAATAAACAGAAATATGCCTGGGGAGAAGAGATCGCTGCGGAGCTCCGGCAGCATGCGACCTCTCCCTTCTGCAGCTGGCCACGCCCCCTATGTCATTTTTTAAACTGATTTCTGGCACTCCTATCTCCCATATTTTAACTATATCCTTCAATCGCCTAACCGAATTTTTAAACTCCTGTAATGTACACATCTGTTCCCTAATTCCACATTTTAGTGGCTCATGTGGTAGATTACATTTTAAACCAAGATAGACAGACCACATTATGAGACGCAGAAGTATGACCTTTATTGACCATCCTATATCCCCCTATCTGATCCTATTTGCCTTTTATACAACAGAAGACTCCTCTAATCTCTTTTTAGCCACTTATACCATTTACATCATACCAACAGATTTAATAAATGGAGTTTTTAATATTTTTAATATCTTTCCCTCCCCCTCCCCCTCTTCCTTTAAAATAAATCCACTAATGAGTTCTCCAAAGACATACATCTTATTAAGCAAGAAGGCTTTCCTCCCTCATTAATTATTTGAAGACATCCCGCCATTAACACGATTACTACCGTCATTTTACACTAAGCATGTCTCCCTTTCCTCCTTTAAGTCCACCAGACTGTTTTTTTAAGTCGCACTTATTATAGGATGAGACTGTATCCACTATACTATGCACTGTCTGCAATTATTATCGAATTTCCAGTTTTTTCCACTAAGTTGGAGGTCCATTTCTAATGCAATATGTTGCCCCTTTTGTATTGTATCCATCTCCATATGCTGATGATATCCTCCCATGTATATTTGTAAACCCAAACCACCGCGATTGAGGGTCCTACTGCAATCGATCGTGTGGAACGCAAATGGAACGCAAACAAAGATGGCCGCGACGCGGCAAAATGATGCAATTGATACCACGTGGTCCCAATGACGCGCAAACCCGGAAGCGGACCACGTGGAAAACGCGGAACGCCACCAGTGCAATACAAGTCCGGAATAAAAGGAGACTTATGCACAAGCTCACCTTTCCCCCCCTAACCTACCCACATACTGACTGAGGAAGGCGCCAGAGCAGCGCCGAAACGCGTATCAACACCCCCCAATCTGGATCCATTATTTATATTTTATAATTCACTTGTAGTTCGCCAATAAAATTATTTGCACTATATAAAACGATATAGGTTTTATTTTATCAACTCCCCACTAAGCCCACCAAACAGGTGATAGACGGACAGCCCACACTCTGAGGAAACAACAGGGCAACAGATTCCAGAGACCAACTACTGTCCAGACACCAAGTGAGCAGACAAAGGGGTTAAGGCGCCCACCGATAAGAAGCGCCACACGCTTGAGAGTTGGGCCTGGACATCGAAGGCTCCTCAATTGGTGAGTGTATATGTATTCCATCTTTAACATCCTCTCTGATTGATATTGTGCCATGAGAGCGCTGTCCCTTTTATTTTCCCGGTCGAGACGATAAGGCTGTCACAAAGAAGGGCAGAAGCCACTCTCTATTTGGCTCAAGGCACTTCAATCCAGAGCCTGGACACATGAGGCTCTGGAATTCGTAAGTGCGATACCACTATTTTTTGCACCTTACACTGTATTGAAACAGTATTGCACTATCTTCTCCTTTCTCTCCTCTGTTTTGTATATTGGAGCGCATCAGTGACCATAAGAAAATTGACAAAAAGAGGAGCAATAAGAAACCACCACCAAGAACACCAGATTTATAAGAACTTTGAATTTTGCCTTTTTTTGGCACAATCCACTCAAACAGGAGAACTTGAGTTAAGCCTGTCAACTTTATTGAACTTTATTTCTTCAGTACGATCAGCATTATATTGCACTTTATGCACTATATGCACTTTATTTACGAATTTGCACAATTGTGTTATTGAGACACCATAGCACGAGAGCACTTTATATCGTGAAGAGTCACAATTATACTGTTTTGTATGATACACTCTTGAAACCTGAGAATCAATAACAATATATTGCGCCGATAGAAACCACCCCAACTTGCCATACTGATAAAAGTATTCAACCCCCCTTTTTTTGGAAAATGGTAAAATAGGTGTTTTTTTTGTTTCTCAAGACAAATCTAGATACCAATTTTCACATCTGTAACATCTTCTGTTTTTGAGATGTAGGTATCATGTTTAAAAGTATTCACCCCCCCTTTTTTTACCCCCCCCCCACTTGGATTTTTGGAAAATGGTAAAACACGTGTTTCTTTATTTTCAAAAGATTGTAATTACCAAACTTCACACCTGTAACATCTTGTTTTTTGAACTATAGATATACTGATAAAAGTAATCAGACCCCTTTCCCTCAACCCCCCCCCCCCATTTGGATTTGTGGAAAATGGCAAAACACATGTTTATTTTTTTTTCACGGAGATTGTAAATACCAAATTTCACACCTGTAACATCTTTGTTTTTTGAAATATACAGTGGCAAGAAAAAGTATGTGAACCCTTTGGGATTACGTGGAGTTTTGCATGAATTGGTCATAGAATGTGCTCTGATCTTCATCTAAGTCACAACAATTTGAAAAACACAGTCTGCTTAAAATAATACAACACAAACATTATATGTTTTCATGTGTTTATTGAACATAACATGTAAACATTCACAGTGCAGGGTGGAAAAAGTATGTGAACCCCTAGCGTAATGACTTCTCCAAGAGCTAATTGGAGCCAGGAGTGAGCCAACCTTGAGTCCAATCAGTGTGATATTATTGGATGTGTTGCTGAAAGCTGTCCTGCCCTTTAAAAACACACAACAGTTTTGGGTTTACTGGTTTGAAGAAGCACTGCCTGATGTGAACCAAGCCTTGCAGAAAAGAGCTTTCAGAAGACCTACAATCATGAATTGTTGACTTGCAAGAAGCTGGAAAGGGTTACAAAAGTATCTCCAAAAGCCTTGATGTTCATGTTTCCACGGTAAAACAGACTGTCTACAAATGGAGAAAGTTCAGCACTGTTGCTACTCTCCCTAGGCGTGATTGTCCTGTAAAGATGACTGCAAGAGCACAGCGCAGAATGCTTAATGAGGTAAAGAAGAATCCTAGAGTGTCAGCTAAAGACTTACAGAATTCTCTGGCACATGCTAACATTTTTGTTGACACATCTACAATAAGGAAAACATTAAACAAGAATGGAGTACATGGGAGGACACCACGGAGGAAGTCATTGCTGTCCAAAAAGAATATTGCAGCACATTTGAAGTTTGCAAAAGAGCACCTGGATGTTCCACAGCACTACTGGCAAAATATTCTGTGGACAGATGAAACCAAAATTGAGTTGTTTGAAAAAAACACACAACACTATGTGTGGAGAAAAAAAGGCACATCACACCAACATCAAAACCTCATCCCCACTGTAAAACATGGCGGAGGGAGCATCATGGTTTGGGGCTGCTTTGCTGCCTCAGGGCCTGGACGGATTGTTGTCATTGATGGAAAAATGAATTCCAGAGTTTATCAACACATTTTGCAGGAAAACGTAAGACCATCTGTCCGCCAACTGAATCTCTGCAGAGGATGGGTGATGCAACAGGACAATGACCCAAAGCATACAAGTAATTCAACAAAAGAATGGATTCAACAAAACAAAATACGTCTTCTGGAGTGGCCCAGTCAGAGTCCTGACCTCAACCTGATTGAAATGCTGTGGCATGACCTTAAGAGAGCGATTCACACCAGACATCCCAAGAATATTGCTACACTGAAACAGTTTTGTGAAGAGGAGTGGTCCAAAATTACTCCAGATCGTTGTGCAGGTCTGATCTGCAACTACAGGAAACGTTTGGTTGAGGTTATTGCTGCCAAAGGAGGGTAAACCAGTTATTAAGTCCAAAGGTTCATATACTTTTTCCACCCTGCACTGTGAGTGTTTACATGTTCTGTTCAATAAAAACATGAAAACCTATAATGTTTGTGTTGTATTATTTTAAGCAGACTGTGTTTTTCAAATTGTTGTGACTTAGATGAAGATCAGAGCACATTTTATGACCAATTCATGCAAAACTCCACGTAATCCCAAAGGGTTCACATACTTTTTATTGCCACTATAGGTATAATGATAAAAGTATTCAACCCCCCTTTTTGCCCCCTCCCACTGAATTTTTGGAAAATGGTAAAATAGGTGTTTTTTTGTTTCTCATGAAGAATCTAAATACCAATTTTCACGTATTTAACATCTTCTGTTTTTGAGATATAGGTATCCTGCTTAAAAGTATTCAGCCCCCCTTTTTTTCATCCCCCCCTTGGGATTTTTGGAAAATGGCAAAACACCTGTTCTTATTTTTCAAGAAGATTGTAAATACCATATTTCACGTCTGTAACATCTTTGGTTTTTGAACTATAGGTATAATGATAAAAATTTTCAGACCCCTTTCCCCGACCGCCCCCCCCCCCATTGGATTTGTGGAAAATGGCAAAAAGCATGTTTGGTTTTTTTCACGAAGATTGTAAATACCAAATTTCACACCCGCAACATCTTCGGTTTTTTTGAAATATAGGTATACTGATAAAGGTATTCAACCGCCGTTTTTGCCCCCCCAAGGAATTTTCAGAATATGGTAAAATACGTGTTGTTTTATTTTTCAAGACGAATCTAAATACCGATTTTCACATCTGTAACATCGTCTGTTTTTAAGATATAGGTATCTTGTTTAAAATATTCAACCCCCTTTTTTCGCCCCCACTTGGATTTTTGAAAAACGGTAAAATACGTGTTTTTTTATTTTTCAAGACGAATTTAAATACCGATTTTCACATCTGTAGCATCTTCTGTTTTTGAGCTATAGGTATCCTGTTTAAAATATTCAACCCCTTTTTCACCCCTTTATGGGTGGATTTTCCAAAAATATGGGCGCCTAAATCAGAAAAACAGTGCACCTTCAAAATTTCACATTCCTAGGTTAAACGGTTTCAGCTGGGTGTTGATGAGTCGGTCAGTCAGGACTTTTGCGTTTATGATAGAAGTATTCAACCCCCCTTTTTGCCCCCCCCAAGGAATGTTCAGAAAATGGTAAAAAAAAAAATTTTTTTATTTGTCAAGATGACAAATTTGCTTTGAATCTAGGAGCCAGCTACAAAACTTAGGAGCCAACCTTACGGCGAGGATTCGTCTTTATCAAAGTATACCTTGATAAAGGTGAATCCTTGACAAAATGTTGGGAACTTCGCCTCTGCATCTGGGAGTTGGTTTGTACGGACACAAATTAAGATTTTAGTTGCTTCTATTTATCACTTTGTTACCGGGTGCTTTTTGCTGTTAGGTATTTTTTGTGCATGTGGTCTTTTGGCTACGTTTTTGAGCCTAGAAGTGTAGACCGATGCTTCTAATATCCGTTTGGCCGCTCTGATATAGATATACCGTATATACTCGCGTATAAGCCGAGTTTTTTGACTCCGATTTTGAGTCAAAAAAACGCGATTCGGCTTATACGTGAGTCAAGGACAGGGCCGGCCTCCCAGCTACTTATCACGAGGCTGGAAACGGCCGCGGCTGTGTGCGACGCACGGTGATGTCATCATGCTGGAGGGGGCGGCGCCAGTGCAGCGTGCCGTTCCCAGCCTCGAGATATGTAGCTGAGAGGCATGCTACAGCAGCAGGCTGGCAGGCTGGAAATCCCATTCCATGCGACATTTGGGTATGTTTATTGTTGAAACCTCTCATTACGCTCACCAGCAAAGAAAAACTCCTAGCCACTTTAGCTGTTTCTCTTTGTATGGCCATTGCTGAATTATGGGGAGGAATTATTGGTGTCCCCCTACAACACCAATACCCCTGCCACCAGCCTGCATCTCCCCACTTCCACTTTTTTCAGTCCCTTTCCCTCCTGTCTTTTCGGGTCTTCTGTTGCCAAATTAATGATACCTCTGTTTGGATGTCACATATGAGGTGACAGCTCAGCAACATTCCTCCCTTAAATTCTTCTAGTTAGTCCCCCTCCCCCTTTTTTCTGTAGCCAGTTTCATCTTTTCAATCCTGGTCATCGATTTTGAAGTTTCACCACTGGATTCATTGCATAGGACAATACAAGTCTATTATCACTGCTAATTGTACTTTCAACCTCTTCACGATGTACACTTAAAGTATACTTTCACTGAATGTTTACCATTTTAGAAGAAGAAGAAAAAAAACAGTGGCTGCTGCATTTCCCACTTAGGCTTATACACGAGTCAATAAGTTTTCACAGGTTTTTTGGGAAAAAGTAGGGGGGGTCGGCTTATACCCGAGTATATACGGTATATATATATATATATTTATTATATTATTTGTGTTGTTAACATCTATACCTTGTGACGTTGTGATATTGTTTTGTTTACTTATTTTCTTTGCTCTGTTGTCATTGGACTCCCTATTTACCCACCACACATACACACACACAGCCTCATATATAAATACATAGACCGGGGCTATATATATTTACATTAAATGAAGGAGACAGGAAGAAAACATTGAAGCCAACTAGATGTTTTTAGATGCCAAAGACTGCTTTTAAATTGGTGTAAAATAACTGGAAATTTAGGAGCCAGGAGTAAAATTCTAGGAGCCAGTGGCTACCAGGCTCCTGGCTTTGTCAAGTCCTGAAGTATAGGGTACAGAAAGTCGTGCAAGCTAACGCAATCACTGATGCCCCAATGGATTTTTAGGAGATTTAGCGTTAGGAACGTAATCTGGGGGGGGGGGGCATGCGTTAAGAGTCACTAAAACTGATGCTAACCCTTACTCACCCGAACGCTACAGCTAGCGTTCACTAGGAAATAGTGGCTATAGTCTATGGAGTTGTCGAGTCTACAACAGCGCTGGTTAAGACTGGGGTTAGAAGAACGCAGTGCGAACGTGCGTTTAGCCGCACTTTATTACGGCCGTGGTGGCAGCAAAGGACGTCCAATGCAGGCCCACACACGAAGTACAGCCACACGAAAGTTCGGCCACGCAACGCAAGCGGCAAATGAACGCATTTTTGCAAGAACGTTGAACCGCTAGTACTGACGTACAGAGTGCGCTGCGCCCGCATAGCGGCGTGTGTGCGTGATTAGGAGACGTCAGACGCTTCTCTTGTCTGGCCAACACAACATCCAGACACCCAAAGTTTCCTGGTCTGGATCCAAAAAAATCACGGCGTAATTGCGCATCGTATGACCTCTATTGCGTCTTCCGTGAAGAAGTACGTCCATGCGTTCGGACGCACTTTTTTACGGACAATGCGAAAAATGCGTTCGGCTGACCCTAGCCGAAGGCTGGGGTCAGACCAGCGCACTTTTAACGTGCGTTCTGGCGCACATAATTACGGCCGCACTAGCAGCAGATGACGGGCAATGACGGACAATATACGATGTACGGCCGCACAAAAGTCCGGCCGTGCAACGCAAGTGGAATTTGAACGCATTTTTCTGAGAACGCTGAACCGCTAGTACTGACGTACTGAGTGCGCAGCTGCGGCATAGCGGCGTGTGTGCGTGATTAGGAGATGTCAGACGCTGCTAATGTCCAGCCTACATAACGTCCAGACGCCAAAAGAGTTTTATTGACGATCCGTACAAAATCACGCCCGAAAATGCGCGTCGTCTGACCGTTTTTGCGCATTCCGTGAAAAAATACGTCAATGCGTTCGGAAGCACTTTTTCACATTCGCGGGGAAAAATTCTTTCGTCTGACCCTAGCCTAAGTCAGCACCAATTTAGAATAGTGCTCTAGGTGGTGCCAAGGTAAAAGACAGGTTTAAAAGAAAAACAACAAACATCTGAGAAAATATATCTACTAATGCAATCCAATGCTCCAACAATCCCCATCATGTCCCTTTCAGAAGTACTCAAAACCATCCATATTCAAAGACACATATGAGCTGGATGTGCTGCTGAGTATAGCTGCTTCACTATTGCAACTGGTAATGAGGAAGCAGATCATATACACAAATGTTTTGAGACACACTGATCCCCTTTACCAAGGTAGCAAGCTTCTTCATGAAAAAGAGAGAAACAAATCCAATCCCTTATAGATTAATTCCATAACATATTTAAACATTTTCATAAAAGGCACAGAAAAAAATAACCCCAGCAAATATTCACTCATGTTCCAAAATATGACACCCGCCTATGAATATTCTGCGTACTTAAAATATAGCTATTCGTGACAGTAGGCGTGAAAATGTTGAACATCTCAAGTGAAATTTCTCACCTAAGTCACACTCAGCAAGTGAGCAGAGTTGCAAGGGGCTGGTTGGCATATGAATTAAGATCATGAAGTGTAAATTTGAGATTGGGTATGTAGTGTTAATTTTTGGCGTCACTATCACCTAAGGATAGGTGTTTAATATTGTTCTTATTTTAAGACAGGAAAGTATCACATGTAATTAAAATTCAGCTGAGCTTTTATGTTTTTCGATTTCTATAAAGATGGTATTTCAAGGCATTATTAGTTGTAAAAAAATTACTTTTGGCTTAAACTTACTTTTTTAAGCAAAACTGTGGTATAGAACAATCTGTATATATAGGAACAATGTTAAGATTTTATGTATTTTTTTCTTTCTTTTTTAATTCTGCATCAACTCAATACCCACTTGTACAAAAGATGGACATGTAGAACAATCTCGCGTGTGTTTAGCGGTTTCGACTTTTTCCTTTGCTAATTGTTATAGAACAAGGTTTCCCAAACCTGTCCTCAGGATCCTGTAACAGGCCGGGTTTTAAGGATCACCTTGGGGAAATGCAGACTGAATCGTGTAATCATTGAGCAGCAAATCACATCACCTGTGCTGTGCTTCACATATCTGCAAAACCTGGCATGTCAGCAGGTTTGAGGACCGGTTTGGGAAACACTGTTATAGAAGAATAGACTAGGCGCTAAGAAGGCACACCGTCCTTGTGTTTGGGAGAAAGGGGGGTATCTTATTGGATCATTTATATTAGTGTCAGAATACTGGCTGTAATTTGTGTGCATCTTCGACCAATTGAATTCATTCAAGAAGTTGTGTCTTATGGTTAACTAGGTGTTAAGCCTGCCCGGAGGGCAGTCTATTGTTGAGGATCTGGCTGCTCTAGGCGCACCCCTGGATCTGTCTGGATGTGGGGGGGTGCAGGGGATGAGGGGGGTGTTGCAGGAGGTGTGTGTGTGTGGGGGTTGCAGGGGGTGATGTGTGTGTGGGGGTGTTGCAGGGGGTGATGTGTGTGTGTGGGGGTGTTGCAGGAGGTGATGTGTGTGTGGGGGTGTTGCAGGAGGTGATGTGTGTGTGTGGGGGTGTTGCAGGAGGTGTGTGTGTGGGGGTGTTGCAGGAGGCGTGTGTGTGGGGGTGTTGCAGGAGGCATGTGTGTGGGGTTTACAGGGGGTGATGTGTGTGTGTGGGGGTGTTGCAGGAGGCGTGTGGGCGGTTGCACGAGGCGTGTGGGGGTTGCAGTAGGTGTGTTTGGGGAGGGTTTGCAGGAGGTGTGCGGTGAGGGTTTGCAGGAGGTGTATGTGGGGGGTTGCAGGAGGTGCGTGGGGGGTTTGCAGGAGGTGCGTGGGGGTGGTTGCAGGATGTGCATGTGTACAGACGGGGTTTGCAGGAGGTGTGTGTGGTTGGGGTTTACAGAAAGTGTGTGTGCGTGGTGGGGGTTTCCAGGAGGTGTGTGTGTGTGTGGGGGGGGGGGGTTCCAGAAGGTATGTTTGTGTGGGGGGTTCCTAGGAGGTGTGTGTGGGGGGGTTCCTAGGAGGTGTGTGTGTGTGGGGGGGTTTACAGGAGGTGTGTGTGGGGGTTGCAGGAGGTGTGTGTGGGGGGTTTGCAGGTTTGTGAAGGGGGGTTTGCAGGAGGTGTGTGTGGGGGGTTTGCAGGAGTGTGTGGGGGGGGGGGTTCCAGAAGGTATGTTTGTGTGGGGGGTTCCTAGGAGGTGTGTGTGGGGGGGGTTCCTAGGAGGTGTGTGTGTGTGGGGGGGTTTACAGGAGGTGTGTGTGGGGGGTTTGCAGGAGGTGTGTGTGGGGGGTTTGCAGGTTTGTGAAGGGGGGTTTGCAGGAGGTGTGTGGGGGGTTTGCAGGAGGTGTGTGGGGGGGGGGGTTTGCAGGAGGTGTGTGGGGGGTTTGCAGGAGGTGTGTGGGGGAGGTTTGCAGGAGGTGAGGGGGAGGTTTGCAGGAGGTGTGTGGTGGAGGTTTGCAGGAGGTGTGTGTGTGGGGGTTGCAGGAGGTGTGTGGGGGTTGCAGGAGTTGTGTGTGGGAGTTTTCAGGAGGTGTGTGTGTGGGGGTTGCAAAGGTGTGTGGGGGTTGCAGGAGGTGTGGGGGAGGTTTGCAGGAGGTGTGTGTGGGGGAGGTGTGCAGAAGGTGTGTGGGGGAGGTTTGCAGGTGGTTTGTGTGTGGGAGTTTTGCAGGATGTGTGTAGTGGGAGGTTTGCAGGAGGTGTGTGTGTGTGGGTTTGCAGTAGGTATGTGTGTGTGTGGGGGGTGTGCAGGAGGTGTTTGGGCGAAGTTTGCAGGGGGTGGGGGAGGTTTGCAGGGGGTGTGGGGGAGGTTTGCAGGGGGTGTGGGGGAGGTTTGCAGGATGTGTGTGGGGAGGTTTGCAGGATGTGTGTGTGGGGTTGCAGGAGGTGTGTGTGGGGGGTTTGCAGGTTTGTGAAGGGGGGTTTGCAGGAGGTGTGTGTGTGGGGGGTTTGCAGGAGGTGTGTGGGGGGGGGTTGCAGGAGGTGTGTGGGGGGTTTGCAGGAGGTGTGTGGGGGAGGTTTGCAGGAGGTGAGGGGGAGGTTTGCAGGAGGTGTGTGGTGGAGGTTTGCAGGAGGTGTGTGTGGGGGTTGCAGGAGGTGTGTGGGGGTTGCAGGAGTTGTGTGTGGGAGTTTTCAGGAGGTGTGTGTGTGGGGGTTGCAAAGGTGTGTGGGGGTTGCAGGAGGTGTGGGGGAGGTTTGCAGGAGGTGTGTGTGGGGGAGGTGTGCAGAAGGTGTGTGGGGGAGGTTTGCAGGTGGTTTGTGTGTGGGGAGTTTTGCAGGATGTGTGTAGTGGGAGGTTTGCAGGAGGTGTGTGTGTGTGGGTTTGCAGTAGGTATGTGTGTGTGTGGGGGGTGTGCAGGAGGTGTTTGGGCGAAGTTTGCAGGGGGTGGGGGAGGTTTGCAGGGGATGTGGGGGAGGTTTGCAGGATGTGTGTGGGGAGGTTTGCAGGCAGGATGTGTGTGTGGGAGGTTTGCAGGAGGTGAGTGTGGGGGGGTTTGCAGTAGGTATCTGTGTGGGGGGAGGTGTGCAGGAGGTGTTTGGAGGAGGTTTGCAGGAGGTGTGTGGGGTTTGCAGGGTGTGTGTATGTGGGGTTTGCAGGGGGTGTGGGGAGGTTTGCAGGGAGTGTGGGGGAGGTTTGCAGGGGGTGTGCGGGTGGTTTCCAGGAGGTGTGTGTGGGAGGTTTGCAGAAGGTGTGTGTGTGTGTGGGGGGGGAGGTTTGCAGAAGGTGTGTGTGTGTGGGGGAGGTTTGCAGGAGGCGTGTGTGCGGGGGTGGTTTGCAGGAGGCGTGTGTGCGGGGGTGGTTTGCAGGAGGTGGGTGTGTGGTGGGAGGTTTGTAGGAGGTGGGTGTGTGGTGGGAGGTTTGTAGGAGGTGGATGTGTTGGGGAGGTTTGCAGAAGGTTGTGGGGGTATGCAGGAAGCGTGTTTTGGTTTTCAGGAGGTTGTGGGGGAGGATTGCAGGAGATGTGTGTGTGGGGAGAGGTTTGCAGGAAGTGTGTTTTGGTTTGCAGGAGGTATGTTGGGGGAGGTTTGCAGGAGATGTGGGGGGAGGTTTGCAGGAGTTGTGTGTGTGGGGGGTGTTCTAGGTGTGTGGGGAGGTTTGCAGGTGGTGTGTAGTGGGAGGTTTGCAGTAGGGGTGTGTGGGAAGGTTTGCAGGAGGTGGGTGTGTTCTGTAACAGCCCTTTTTATTATCATTCATTGGATCTTATATGTAAATTTCTGACATTTTCGTTCAGTAGTTTCTTTGCAAACACCGTTTCACTTTTCAAACATTGAAAACGTACTGTTTTTTTTTTCCACTCCATTTGTCTGCGGTGTTGGCTTTTTCCGGTGGCTGCTCTGCGCTATGATCAGCTGCTGCTCGGGTTTCTCCGGTGTGTTCGGCGGGGTTAATCCAGATGTTTTTGCGGGTTTTGGTGTGCGTTCGCTGGGCTTTGCGGTGAGTGTTTGTCGGGTTTGCGGCGGCTTTTCCCTGCACTACGACAAAAATGGGATCGCCAAATCTCACCGAATTGAAGAGAACGAAAAGTCACCGAACATACGGTGACTTTTCAATTCTTTTTGAATAACCCTGAAAGTGATCAAGGGCGGATCCAGGGGGGAGGAGTTACCAGCAAAGGACACACAGAAGGACCTGTTGGATAAATAGGAGTCAACCCAGGCAAGTGCAGTGTCACCGAGACCCAGAGAGTTGAGGGTCTGTAGAAGGAGGGGGTGGTCAACAGTGTCAAAAGCAGCCGAGAGGTCAAGCAGGATGAGAATAGAATAGTGGCCGTGTTTTTTAGCAGTTAGGAGGTCGTTGGTGACTTTGGTGAGGGCAGTTTCAGATGCGTGTAGGGGACGGAAGCCAGATTGCAGGGGGTCAAGTAGGGAATTGGAGGACAGGAAGAGGGAGAGGCGGTTGAAGACTAGTTTTTCTAAGAGGTAAAGGGAAGCAGGGATACAGGGCGGTAGTTGGATGGAGAGTTGGGATCGAGGGATGGTTTCTTTAGTAAAGGGGTAACTAGCGCGTGTTTGAAGGCGGATGGAAAGGAGCCAGTGGAGAGAGATAGGTTGAAGATGTGTGTGAGAGCAGGGGTGAGGGAGGAGGAGAGGGGAGGAATTAGATGTGAGGGAATGGGGTCGAGCGGGCACGTGGTGAGATGTGAGGAGGACAATAAGGAATTGACTTCCTCCTCAGTGGCTGGGAGGAAGCGGCAGAGGGTGACAGAGGGGACCTCTGGGAGTGGAGGTGGCAGATAACTACCTTGTGTTGGGATGTTGCTTCTGATAGTTAGAGTTTTACTGAGGAAGTAGTCTGCCAGGTTTTGAGCGCTGAAGGCAGCTGAGGGGGGAGGTGCAGGTGGGTAGAGGAGGGTGTTGAAGGTGGACCAGAGCCGTTTAGGGTTGGAGGACAGCGTAGATATAAGAGATGAGAAGAAGGATTGTTGTTTGGCCAAGTGGAGGGCAGAGGTGTATGACCGGAGAATAAACTTGAAGTGAACAAAATCAGCTTCAGAGCGGGATTTCCTCCAGGCACGCTCTGCAGTGCGGGAGCATCTTTGCAGGTAGCGAGTCTGGAGGGTGTGCCAGGGCTGAAGCTGGCGGCGTGGGGCCTTACAGAGTCGAAGAGGAGCAAGAGTGTCTAGAGCAGAGATAAGCGTAGTGTTGTAGTGATTAGTGGCAGCATCAGGGCAGGTGAAGGATGAGGTGTGAGGGAGGTGGTGAAGTAGATTGGAGAATTGATGGGGATCCACAGCATGTAGATTTCTGCGAGTGTGTGTGCGGGGTGGGGGAGCAGGGTGTTTAGGAAGTCCAGATAGGTTGAAAGAGAGAAGGTGGTGGTCAGAGATGGGGAAAGGGTGACAGTTGAACTCAGAAATGGAGCAGTGGTTGGAAAAGACAAGGTCAATAGTGTGTCCGTCGCGGTGGGGAGGGAGGATTGTGTGAGTCCAAGGGAGGACGTGAGTGAAAGAAGTTTGGAGGCAGCAGGGGCGGAAGGATCATCAATGGGAATGTTGATGTCCCCGAGAATTAGGCATGGAAGATTAGAAGACAGGAAGTGAGAAAGCCAGGTAGCAAAGTGGTCAAAGAACTGGGAGGTTGGTCCCGGTGGGCGGTAGATGACTGCCACCCTGAGGGCCAGAGGAGAAAACAGGCGGATGCAGTGTGTCTCGAAGGAGGAGAAGGAGAGGGATGGGGGTGGAGGGAGATGCTGGTAGGTGCAGGTGGGAGAGAGCAGGATTCCGACCCCGCCACCATTTCTCTCACCCGGTCTGTGGGTATGGCTCAAGTGTAGACCGCCATGTGAGAGAGCAGCAACGGAGGCCGTGTCAGAGGGAGTTAGCCAGGTTTCAGTTAAAGCTAGGAGGTTGAAGGAGTTTGAAAGGAAGAGGTCATGGATTGCTGTGAGTTTGTTGCACACAGAGCGAGCGTTCCAGAGGGCGCAGGAGAAAGAGGACAGGCGCTGAGGGATTTTGGGAATGAGGTTTCTGGGCTTGCAGGGAGGTGACTTATGTGCGATGGAGATAGGATGAGAGGGAAGTATTGGATGTGTTGTGGGGCCAGGGTTAGGGGATATGTCACCTGCATAGAGTAACAGCAGGAGGGTGAGAAAGAGAAGGTGGGAATGGGATTTGTGGGAGTGATTGGCAGCACGAGAGTTAGAGGGAGACCATGTTCTGAGGAAACAAAGGAGCTCATGTGAGGCCATCATGTGGGACGAGAGGAGGGAGGGAGAGATGCAGATAGTGTAGGGGTCGGTGGTAGAGGGGCAGGAGTTCCATTTAAGGAGAAAGGTAGAAGTGAAGAGTAGAAGCGTGAGAGAAAGCATGATATGGATGTGCGTTTACCCAGAGTAAAAAGTGGGCCTCGCAGTTCCTTCCTCCAGTCCCAACTCCAGGAAATCAACTCTAAACGTCCACTGGGGATGACACAAGAGCCACGGCTCAAATGGAGCCAGTCTTAGCTGTTATATAGGGCAGACTAATTGCATTCAGGCAGTTAAAAGGTAAACACCTGATGCTGGATGGGCTGTGTCAATAGGGCAGGAGATTTACATGCTAATTAGCAAAGCAAATGGTGGAGAAAGGAGACAAAAATAAATTTAAAAAAAGAGACCAAGGTAACGTTACAATGTGGGTGCCTGCAAATACTGGGTGATGGGGGTCTTACCAGCAAAAGTATGCAGGGGATCAGTTGAGATGTGGGTGTCTGTGGATACTGGGTGATAGAGTCTTACCTGTGGAGTGAGGAGACACAGGAATTAGGGATCATGATGGTGGATGGCATAGGGCATCATGAATAAAACTCCAGGAAATCAACTCTAAACGTTCACTTAGGATGCCACTTGGGGATGTCACAAGAGCCACGGCTCAAATGGAGCCAGTCTTAGCTGTTATATAGGGCAGACTAATTGCAGATTGTAAGCTCCTGTGAGCCCTCTGCTCCTCTAGATTGTAAACTCCTGTCAGCCCTCTGCTCCTCTAGATTGTAAGCTCCTGTGAGCCCTCTGCTCTTCTAGATTGTAAGCTCCTGTGAGCCCTCTGCTCCTCTAGATTGTAAACTCCTGTGAGTCCTCTGCTCCTCTAGATTGTAAGCTCCCGTGAGCCCTCTGCTCCTCTAGATTGTAAGCTCCTGTGAGGCTGACCCTCTGCTCCTCTAGATTGTAAACTCCTGTGAGGCTGACCCTCTGCTCCTCTAGATTGTAAACTCCTGTGAGCCTGACCCTCTGCTCCTCTAGAATGTAAACTCCTGTGAGCCCCCTGCTCCTCTAGATTGTAAACTCCTGTGAGCCTGGCCCTCTGCTCCTCTAGATTGTAAACTCCTGTGAGCCTGACCCTCTGCTCCTCTAGATTGTAAACTCCTGTGAGCCCCCTGCTCCTCTAGATTGTAAACTCCTGTGAGCTGGGCCCTCTGCTCCTCTAGATTGTAAACTCCTGTGAGCCGGACCCTCTGCTCTTCTAGATTGTAAACTCCTGTGAGCCCCCTGCTCCTCTAGATTGTAAACTCCTGCGAGCCTGGCCCTCTGCTCCTCTAGATTGTAAGCTCCTGTGAGCTGGGCCCTCTGTAAATTCTCGTGAGTCAGGCTCTTTGCTTAAACACCTTATTTTCTGTCAGTGCCCCTCCCGAGACTAGTCTCTGGATCCGCCCCTGAAAGTGATCCTTTTCCTTTTTGTTGTTCAATTGAAACAGAGACATTTGCTACCTGCACCTTCCGTTTGTATTATGGGTTATGTCAATAAATTAGAAAACTGATTTTATTTCCCATATTATTTTATGACCGGTAGACAGTTATAAAGGGTTAAATAAGCTGTTGTGCTCATAAATGATAAATGAGTCAGATGGGCTTCTAAGAGGCAAAGAGACAACATGAGACATCAGCTTTGATAGGTCAGCAAATTCTGCCCTCCTCTTTAAAATACTCGCTTAGACATTTTTCATGGGTTGCATGAAGTACTATTAAAGTGTTTTTCTCAAAGCTTATTGAGGCATGCATCTACTGGACACATAAATAGAAACCTTAACCCCTACACTGCTACTAGGTCATGCAGTCCATAAACTGGTCCGTATCCAAATGTGTAGCAAAAGCCTATGGTGAAATAAATCATTTTGGAATGTTTGCTTCGGACTTTAATAAAGAATGAACAAGAACCAAGGCAAGGATTTACATAACATAATTATAAATACCTAGAATTAAACAATAATGCCTTTTTTTCTCAAAAGTCCCAATTTCCCTTTCATAAACCAACATTTTCTGGTTATGTGCATCTATATGTAGTATTCTCTCATATATATATACAGTTGTGTTCAAAATTATTCAACCCCCAATGCTGTAAAGGGTTTTAGGGAATTTAGTGTACATTTGTAATTGTATTCAGAATGAAATCCTACAAGGACTTTTTAAAGAACCATATGCAACTAAAATGACATCAATTGGTTTTGTAATACAGTAGTAAATGTTTCTTTTGTGAATTCTTCATTGACACAATTATTCAACCCTTAAAGACTACCACTCTGAAGAACAGAGGTTCATTCAAGTGTTTTCAATCAGGTATTGAAAACACCTGTGGATGTCACGGAGCAGCAATAAGCATAATAAGCACCAATTAGGTAGCTTTAAAATGACTGTGATACTCAGCTCCTTCTAGACATTTACTGGTGTGGTTACAAACATGGTGAAGTCAAGAGAATGGTCCAGGAAGACAAGAGAAGAGGTGATTACTCTTCACAGGAAGGGCAATGGCTATAAGAAGATTGCAAAGATGTTAAACATACCAAGAGAGACCATAGGAAGCATAATTCGCAAATTCAAGGCAAAGGGCACTGTTGAAACGCTACCTGGCCGTTGCAGAAAGAAGATGCTGACTTCGACTGCTGTGCGCTACCTGAAGCGTAGAGTGGAGAAAAGTCCCGTGTGACTGCTGAGGAACTGAGAAAAGATTTGTCAGATGTGGGTACTGAAGTTTCAGCTCAGACAATACGGCGCACACTGCGTAATGAAGGCCTCCATGCCAGAACTCCCAGGCGCACCCCCTTGCTGTCTCCAAAGAATAAGAAGAGTCGACTGCAGTATGCCAAAAGTCATGTGAACAAACCACAGAAGTTTTGGGATAGTGTTCTGTGGACTGATGAAAAAAAATTAGAACTGTTTGGGCCCATGGATCAACGCTATGTTTGGAGGAGGAAGAACAAGGCCTATGAAGAAAAGAACACCTTGCCTACTGTGAAGCATGGCGGGGGGTCAATCATGCTTTGGGGCTGTTTTGCTTCTGCAGGTACAGGGAAGCTCCAGCGTGTGCAAGGTACCATGAATTCTCTTCAGTACCAGGAGATATTGGATGACAATGTGATGCAGTCCGTCACAAACCTGAGGCTTGGGAGACATTGGACCTTTCAACAGGACAATGATCCAAGCATACCTCCAAGTCCACTAGAGCATGGTTGCAGATTACAGGCTGGAACATTTTGGAGTGGCCATCGCAGTCACCTGACTTAAATCCGATTGAGAACCTCTGGTGGGACTTAAAGAAAGCAGTTGCAGTGCGCAAGCCTAAGAATGTGACTGAACTGGAGGCTTTTGCCCATGACGAATGGGCGAAGATACCCGTAGATCGCTGCAAGACACTTGTGTCAAGCTATGCTTCACGTTTAAAAGCTGTTATAACTGTAAAAGGATGTTGTACTAAGTACTAGATTGGAATGTCACTTGGGGTTGAATAAAACTGATAATGATGTGAGCACAGAAAAGACATTTGTGGTTATTTCATTCTAAATGTTATGTTATATTTGTCTGACCTACACGTGCCTCTTTGATTTAATTGTAAGCAAGATGACTGAATGATCAAAATCAATGTCAAACTGGCCAAAACACTCAATTTCAGTGGGGGTTGAATAATTTTGAACACAACTGTATATATATATACACAATGTTAATTATAAAGGGCCGTATTACAATCTTCACGCAAACGTTTGTGCCGGCGCAAAAAAACATTAATGCGAGGAGCAAAACCCTTTGCGTGAACGTCGTATTACAATGTCAGTGCAAAAAATTTGCGTAATCGTCTACCGTGGGTGAACCTGCGCGTGCTTACTGTACTGCGCGCGTCCTATACTTAAGATTGTGAGCGCAAATGAGTTTGTGTACCGGTATGCGGATGGTATTACAATCTATGCGCAGGAATTAACGCATAGACGTTGCACGCATAATTTTAGCAACTCCTAAAAGCTGGTGTTAATGGCAAATTCTATCAACCTGGCCGAAACCAAAATACACCAGCCCAAAAAAAAACTCGCAGCAAAGTATAGTTACACATTCTACTCATACCAAACCAATAAATTTGAGAAGTTGTGTGTGTTTTTTTATTAATGCAGCATATATGCGCAGATTGACTTTGACAGGTGCAAAAACTTAACGTGAGACAATTGTGGTTCTTGATTCTGATTGGCTGAATCGCGTGAAAAAAACAGTCCGCACACTGATTTCTGCACGCAACGTTACTGCGCATGCATTTGTGCGCATCCGTTTATCGCGCGTTATTGCTCGACGGATGAAATAATGCCCGATGATTGTAATTCCATCGTTGATTTACGTGCGTTAACGTTTAACGCTTGGCGCACAAATTCACACGTAGCGCGAGCGTTTTTGCGTTAAGAATGTGTTAGGGCCCAAAGTATTTACAATGCAGGGAAAAGTAAATCTTCTTTAAGTAACAGGAATTGCTTGGTTCTTTTTAGGGTGGCACTGCTAAATCTAATTTCTAAACATATTTATATTTTGAACAACCATTTGTAGTTGTGAGTTAAATAGTACAAATATTGCATTTCTGGTACAGTTTGCAACACTTGGTATGTGTTTGGTTGTATGCCAAGGTCTGGCTGCAGGTTCCAAAACGAGACATAGGTATATATTTATAAAACTAGAAGCGCACATCATCATCTTTGGGAGGGTTTTAAATCTCAGGCCATATTTTGTCTGTGTTTCTTTTGCTAAAACACTAATGCTGCATACAAGGTATTTTCAGGTGACTGCTACAGGGGTGGACTGTCCATTAGGGCAATAGGGCACTGCCCGAAGGCCCTGGCCTAGGAGGGGGGCATCTAGAGCTGCAGTGGATGGATGCAGCAGCTGTATTTCATTTTTAAATAAATTCTGTAGAACAACAATGTACTTTTTATGTGGGTGTGGCTTGTAGGTAGGCTGACAACATTAGGGGCCCCATGACTTGTTATATTGATGGTCAGGTAGGGAGAGGCCATCAAGGCAGAGATCCCAGACAGACAGTCACTGACCTGAGAGAGAACGGAGGGGGAGAGATCGGGAGTGGAGAGGTAGATCTGAGTGTCGTCAGTGTATAGGTGATACTTAAAGTCATAGCTGGTGGTGAGTTTACTCAGTGAGGAGGTATAGATGGAGAAGAGCAGAGGACCTAGGACTGAGCCTTGAGGTACACTGACAGAGGCATTGAAGAGGAGGAATTTCCAGCAAGGAATATAGAAAATGATCTATTGGAGAGGCAAGATTTTAGCCATGAGAGGGTGGTATCACAGAGACCAAGAGAGAAGAGGGTCTTTAGGAGGAGGGGATGGTCGACTGTATCAAAGGCAGCTGAGAGATCAAGTAGGATCAGTATGGAGTAGTGGCCATTGCATTTAGCAGAGAGGAGGTCATTAGTAACCTTTGTGAGAGCAGTTTCTGTTGAGTGTTGAGCGCGAAAGCCAGATTGCAGGGGGTCGAGCAAGGAGTTACAGGATAGGAAGAGGTTTAAGCGGTCGAAGACTAGTCTTTCTAGCAATTTTGATGCTAGTGGAAGTAGTGAAACTGGACGGTAGTTTTCAGGAGAATGTGGGTCGAGGGAGGGTTTTATGAGAATAGGTGTGATAGTGGCATGCTTGAAAGTACAGACGAATGAGCCAGAAGAAAGAGGTTGAAAATGTGAGTAAGAGCAGGAGTTATTTATGAGGACAGAGAGGATAGTAGGTGTGAAGGGATAGGGTCTAGCGGGCAGGTAGTGGAGCGTGAGGAACACAGAGAGTGGACTTCATCCTCTGTGGTTGTAACATTTCTCCTAACCATATAGATTGATATATAGGTTCTATGAAACCTCTGCGGTAGAATAGCAGCACCAGCATTCAATTAAAATAGGTCATGGTTTGTTATTTGAAACTAAAGACAATCTAGGCTCTTACACAGGGAAACATGAAAAGAATAAACGGTTGAACTAAAACAAAATAAAAATGATAATATTGTTTTACATTGAATCGTAAGTGATTCATCTGTTTTATCCCATAAGGACCACTGACGTACTAAGGTGAATTTTCCCCAGGACGTACTTAAGGACCAAGGACGTACTATGTACGTCATGGTCCTTTTAATCCCCCCACTCTCCCTATACTCTACTCTCTGGCCGGAGTCCCACGTCTGTCTGACTTCCTAGAAGCTGAGCCAGATGGTTTTATGGGCCCCAGCAGTCGCAATGATGTCATTTTCAGGCACCCCCTGGTGCCTGCATCGGGGGAATCTGAAAGGGAGGTCCTTTGGATGCCTCTCCCAATGGCTAAATATAGAAACAAAAGAGAGGCACCGCTGCAGGGTCTGCCCTTTCCAGCGGTGCCTCTCTTTAACCCCTTAGGTGCCAGATCACGATTCTGCACCAATTAGCACCGAATAGCGATCCACTCCCGGAAGTGGCTGACATCTTGGATGTCAGCTAAGCCTGCGGGGTCACCCCCAATCCACTGACGTCATCACCATATGTGTAATGTCAGTTGGTCAGTTAACCCCCTAGCCGCCAAGTGGAGCTAGTGGTGTCCTTTAGACACCCTTATCTCTCGATCTGTGACAGGTAGAGGGTCATGTTTGGTATCATTGGAAAGGTCTAATCATGACCAGGTTTGGTGTAAAATAAAAATTAACCCTTTCACTGCTGAGGACGTGTGGGGAACATCCTCATTGACTCCTAAGGAAAGGTAGGGCTGGAGATAGGGGGTTCATTTGAACCCCGATATCTCCCGACTGTTGGCAGAACAAGGCCTTTCTAATGATACCAAACATGACCATATTTAAAGTAAAAAAAGAAAATAATAACAATAAGAATAAAAAAATAAAATGTGTTTTTTTTAAGACGTGAAATGGCTCAGCAGTGAAGGGGTTAAAAAGGTGAGTTTTTTTAAAAAAAAATAATAATAATTTGTCTGGGTGTATAATATAATAGATCAGTGATGGTGGATACAAAGTATATTAAAACTTAACTTTTATTGAATTAGAAGGACCAGACAGACATTTACACTTTGGACCACTAGGGGGCACCAAACGAAAAGAAACAGTGAAAATCAAGCCCTGGATGGGCTTGCAGAGAATTAAAAAAACAAACATGTGTGTCCAGAGCTGCCTGGAACTGCAGGGAAACTTACAGACTTGTACATCTAACTTGGAAAGACCCAATAACATTGGAAGGGTCTCTCATATAATTATGTCATTGATTCTCACATTAGCAGAGGATATGGAATGTGTATAGCAGGGATTACTATGTAGAGAGAGGCAGACTTAGCCCGTTTTGATCCTACATTAGATTGCTGCATAAGCAGAGACAGGTGAGCCTTCAAGGGTTCACTGGGTATGGAAAGGTCTGGAAATAGATTACCTGCTTAACTAAGAACAGAATATCTATTGGACTAGTAGAGACCCTTAGCAGGGTGAGCAGGTTGTGACAGCTACTGGAAAAATTCCACAGAGGGAGGTAGCTAGCTCAGATTGCACTTAAAAAAGGACCCAGTAGCATTGAAAGGGTCTCTCCTAATTGTGTATCCTTATTCCCCCATTCACAAAAGGTATGAGATAGAATTTGCTGTACTGAGAGGAGGGAAGGGGGAGAAAAAAAAGCTCATGTATAATATAATAGGACTTCAAATTAGGTTTAAACATGATGAGCATAAAACGGTCAATATGAGCTCAGCACACAGGTGAAACGGCTCAGTAGTGAAGGAGTTAAACAAAACCATGCAAAAATTGGGAATTTCTAATTTGGATCCCTATCCCTACTGATCGGGAGGTCACAGCAGATCAAACCAGGCACCGCTTACAAGGGGAGAGTCTCCCCTTTTAAGCGGTGCCTGGTTTTAACCCCTTACGTACCGGGCTGCGATCCGGCGCTGGATCGCAGCCTAGCTCTGGTGAGTGCCGCTATCTTGGATGGTGACTCCACCTCCGGGTCCCCCCTGGCCACCTGCCGTTAACAAGGCATTAACAAGCCTGCCGTTATCAATGGTGCTTATATGAAGAAATAGATCGATTCGATAACATGTTTCACATTCGGCTACTGTCCGTGGTTCTGATCTGAGTCCGAACCATGGACAGTCGTTGATGGTGAAACACATATTATCGATCTATTTCTTCATATCAGCACCATGGATAACGGCAGGCTTGTTACTATACATGGTCTCTCCCCAAACACCAGACATGACTTAGTGCAGGGAAGAAGAATACTGATCTTTAATTTGAGATGAAGTTTATATGGAAACAGGGTGGTGGTAAAATGGCACAATCAACAGAATACATGAGGGTGATGTGAATTCCTTCAGGAGATCCAGAAACCTTGATTAGTTAAAAGATGTATCATTTTAAGATGTATGATTTTATTAGGCCAACATATTACACAGCTGCAAAGAGTCGACATGCAGATCACATAGATTAGGGCATAGAAGTTACAGCTTTAAAATCAAAAGACATTCATATATTTGAATGGATAGGGAAAGGATTTTTCTTCTAGTGAAGCTTTAAGCAGAAAACGCTGCATGTAAGTCACCATATAAGAAATGATTGATTTTGTTTTCTAAAGGTGCACTTAATTTAGTGCTATCAATTAGAATATAGATTGGAACAGGCGTCACAAGTGGCCTTGGATGTCGCCACAGAAAAATTGATCAAAGTATGACCTTCAAACATCATTTCAGCTGCTCCTCCCCATAATTATTTCTCCATTATAATTGAAAGATAATTATAGGCGAGCATTTTGATATTTCTGAACTGCCTTGCGATTATCACGCCAACCACTAAAACAATTTCAAACGCTTAAATGTATTTTATTTGCAAAGTCCACTTCAAAAAATAGAAGCAAATAATTTGATCCAATGGATCTGCTTTAATGTATGAATGATCGATATTGCAACCTGTGACAGTGGTCTTTTATATTCCGTATTGCACACTTAATTTTTAATTTGCAAACGTTTAGATTCTCAGCTTCTGTGCTTGTTTTTCAATAGCTCTCTTGTATAACCGGAAGACAGTATCATACGTTCTACAAAACCCAATCTGGAAAATTTCCCAGACTATACATCTGCTTGTCAGTTTCATACCTCAGTGTACGAAGCTTAACTAGAACAGCACATGGAAATCTTAGCTTAATATGATCTTTTGAAATGACGGAATGTTTTCCTTGAAAATTAAAGAGCATGTTTCAACGCCAAATAAAAGAGGGAGCGTTTTAAGAGCTGATTTTAGGTTTACACGCAAGTGACTACTGGAACAAAACACCGACTAGTAGACACAATGTGAGGGACAATTACTTTTGCGTTCACTGATACATTGTCATTTGTGTCAGCATTAACAATATTATTATAGGCTTGAAGCTTGTACTATGCGTCAATCTTTTAAATTATTTATAAAGTATTTTACCAGGAAGGATACGTTGAGATTTCTCTCATTTTCAAGTATGTCCTGATTAAAAATATTAACGATATTGTTCCAAAATTCTAAAAAGAGCTGCACGAATTATCTATAAACATGTATAGTGGCAGCTGATAAACGGCTTAAAAGTGGAGGAAAAGGTTACTGTAGCTCTACTCTTGATTCTTACAAGATAAATTACTTATGATTCATATCACTAACAGGGTTATTCAAAGAGATCCGAATTGCTGGCGAAAGGTAACCGAACGCTGAAATTCATCGTTCAGTTACCTTTCCTGGTCATTCGGCTATCCAGAGAGCAGGCAGTTCGCCAAATGTTGGCGAATTGCCTGCACATACGGTGCCTGTTCGAGGGCAGTGAAATCCCCTATAGAGAAGCAATGCTTCGTCTATTCAGAGAACATACACCAGCAGTGAAAAGTTGCCGAATTACCCTGTCATTCAGTGGTTTCATTCGGCAGGTTTATTCAGCCGAATCCCATAGGCTTCAATGATAAAAATATTCCCGTTTTAATCCAGTATCTAATAAACCGTTGATTATAATATTATGCAGTAAAGAGTCTCTTTATTTTTTGATTTTTTTTAGGATCTTTTAGGTGTTTTTTGTGTTTTGTTTTTTTTTGCAAACTTTTCTTATGTTTTTTTAAATAGTTTATTCTTTTTTCTGTAACAGCCATTTTTATTATCATTCATTGGATCTTATATGTAAATTTCAGACATTTTCGTTCTGTAGTTTCTTTGCAAACAGCGTTTCACTTTTCAAACATTCAAGCATACTGTTTTTTTTTTCACTCCATTCGTCTGCAGTGTCGGCTTTTTCCGGCGGCTGCTCTGCGCTGTGATCGGCTCCTGCGTGGGTTTCTCCGGCGTGTTCGGCGGGGTTATTCCAGATGTTTCTGCGGGTTTCGGTGTGTGTTCCCCGGGTTTTGAGGTGAGTGTTCGTCAGGTTTGCGGCGACTTTTCCCTGCATTACGGCGGCCCTGTGGTGCTTGCTGAATACACCGCAGAGCCGCCGAAATGGGATCACCAAATCGCACCGAATTGAAGAGATTGAAAAGTCCCTGAATGTGCGGTGACTTTTCGATTCTCTTTGAATAACCCTGTAAGTCTGACCCTGTGTGGTTGTGGCACATAATGTAGCATTATTGATTGTGTGTGAAAAAGACTCCAAATTGCAGTTTTCGTTATATTACAGATGTGTTGAGAATGGTAAGTTTTCAGTGAAGTGCTCCGAAGCACCAATTAGAAGTTAAATTCTGGTTCTATTTTCCTGACGGCAGTTAATCAATGAAAACAAAGCCAGCAAAAGCTAGTGGTTCTACTGTTTAGTTTCAGCATAGAACACATGACAAAGCGTGTCTCTTGAATATTGAATATTGCTCTCTGCTTGCCTGTCTGAGCAGCTCCAAGCCCCTCCTGCTGCTTTTCATAATCTTCAATAAGCAGCAGGAGGGGCTTGGAGCTGCTCAGTAGAGCAGCTTTTTGGTTACATTGGTTAGGTACTCCCTCTATAAAGAGGTGCCTTGAAGGGGCGAGTGAGCTTACGTTGCAATGGCCATTGAAACAAACTAAAACCTCATAGTGTTTTGTTGTACATGGAATACATAGAAACGAGCGCAGATGACACTTGTTTCTCTTGTTATGTTTTTTACATTAACTGGGCTGTTACTCCTGGCTGTTGCAGCCGCTCCGGTGAGTATGGGCACAACGCCATTTTTTTCTGTATGTTTTGTATTTATTACTTTGCCTCTTTTTTCTTTAATATACCTTTTTGTCACCTGACTAGTTTGGAGTTTTTTGTTGCAAATCTACCACTCTGTACCAATGCATATTAACTATTCAAAGTAACAAAAGTAAAAAGGAGCAGTCTAATAAAATTCCGCCACTTTATGTCCTTGGATATTTGGGTAAATTATGCAGATAGCCTCTATCCATTTATTTTATTCTAATTATTTTATCTGAAAATACTCACCTTTTCTCCCTTGGTGATGGCTGTTGCTCCCCTTCAGCTCAGGGCTTCCTGAAATGTGTAAATCCTTGATGCTTTTCTACAGAACTTGCGTACCAGGCACCTCGCAATGCTTAGGATACGCAAATTGCACTCCACTTGGAACTTACACACATTTGTCCCTTTAACCACTTGGCTGCTATGGACGCTCTCAGCGCGTCCAGCCAAGTGGTTCTCCTGTGCTATGGACGCGCTGAGCGCATCCATGCACAAGAGGCAGCAATCCGCCGGATTCCAACGGATTGCTGCGCCCCCCCCCCCGGTGCGGGCTGACATCTTGGATGTCAGCCCAGCACTCGGGACCCCGGCGGGGACATTAGATGTCATCGCGGACCTCTCTCCCTCCCGATCGCCGGGGAGCAGGGAGTTAATACAGGCACCGCTTAGAAGTGCACAGCCTGCCCTTCCAAACGGTGGCTGTCCTTAACCCCTGGGGAGCCGGATCACGAATCGGCGCAGAAAACCGCCGGTTCGTGATCCTTTCCCGGAGCTGGCCGACATCTTGGATGTCGGCCAAGCCTCCGGGAACTCCCCCTGAGGACTGGCGTCATCGTGCATAGCACGATGACGCCAGTCCTGGAGTTAACCCCTAGCTGCCACCAATGGTGGAGATAGGGGGTTCCAATGAACTCCCTATCTCCCGATCCGTGGCAGCTAGGGGTTAAAGTTTGGTACTGTTGGATCGGCCAGAGCATGGCCGTTCCAACGACACCAAACATGACTATGAAAAAAGTTTTTTTAAAAAAAATAAAAAATATTTTAAAAAAAATTATATAAAAAAAAAAAAGTTTTTTTCTTTTTTTTGGTTTGTTAATGCAGCAATATTGTTCCCATTTCAATTATAATGTGAACAATGATGCTGCACTAACGATTTTTGTATGCGGTGCGTTTGTTAATCGCGTAATTTTCCCCAAAAAAAAATGTAACGAGCCCCAATTTCTAATTTTTTTAACAAGCGCACCCTATACAAAATATAACCGCAATTGCTCGCATGTTAAAATGTGAAAAAAAAACACTTTACACGTTGTAAATTATTGAAAATTCATATTTTATTGCATTTTTTGTTATAATATACAGACAGGACATGACGTATACATATAATAATGACATATTATGAATCTGCCGAGTCTGACGGAAAGAACGATATATAATTTGTCTGGGTCATATGTGGCAGATTAGACCTGTATTTCTATCTATATAAGGGTCTGCCTGTATATATGTGTCTATTAGTGTCTGGCCATTTGGTAAGTGAAGCTCTGTGTCCACAGCTGAAATGTAATCAAAATGTTTAGCTTTCTCCCTTGGGGGGAGGATATAACACGTAGCTGTAAAAAGGGAATTTCTTTGTACACTAACATAGAAAATCACACCTTGGCAGCCAGGTCGGCCCCAAGAGAGTTGGACACAATCTTCAAAGACAGGAAGCACATCCTTGATCTCTAAGGGGGGTCTGGAGGGAAGAGGGACGCCTTTTAGGCAATTAAAGATTAACGACGAAGTGCACTGGGCATGCTCCAGAGATGGGCACTCTGGGTATTGTAGGCAAAGGCTCTGCCAGCTAGGAGGCTGGACTTAGAAAAAGGCAGCCCTATATATATTCTGAATCAAGCATGGCTCAGGGCTGATCACTTGGGGTTCCTTCTAAAGAGGACTGATCTGTCCATGCGCTCTCTCCAGATCCCAGGAGGCACCGATGCCAGCTACTGATTAGTCTGTCATAAGTAAGGCTCTGTGATTAACCCTTTTTCTTTCGTTTGCTGTGTATTTTATAAGTAATTGATTTATTCTAGTTATAAGATTTTATGTAACCAAGCACTGTGATTTTTCTATCATAAATACTTTTTTGGTTTATTTAAGTTTTGACTCTGGCTGATGAAATCCACGCTAACTAAAAGATTGGGAGTATTGCTATTTGCCTTAAGCTCGGTTATATATAAGAAGTTGCAGGCGTCAGGAAACGGCAGGGAATTGTGAGATCCGTAGTCCCTGTCAGAGTCTAGGATAGTGTGGCGGCTAAGCCCTGCGTCTCCTGTTGCTACGCGCGTAGTGTCCGTGAGGACTGGTGGCAGTGTTACTAATAGAATAAGAAAGTGAGTTCCAGGATTGTGAGAGACGTAGTGAGTACGCGCTTCAGGAGAAGACTTGTGCTGGTAGTGTGGCCGGGACGGGTAGAGAAGTGCGCGTAATTATCTGGGTCTAGGATAGATAGATAGTGCGCGGCTTAACCCGGCGTCTTTGCGCAGCAGCGCGCGTAGTTGGGTCGTGACATCATATACTAAAATAAGCCTTCAAAACGCGTTTAAACAAGATGAGCCAAACAGGTAAAAATTAGCTCAGCACAGAGGCGGGAAATGCCTCAGCAGCGAAAGGGTTAAGTTTTATTCAACACATCAAATTTCCTATTTTTATGTTTGTTATGAAAACAGGGTTATCTTCAGGTTTTTAGCATTCTGTCAGTCAGTCACCGGAACTTACAGCTATTGTCCTGGTTGCTGATTTCGACTTTTTTGTTAAGACCATGAACTGATGACCTGTTTGCACCGAATGGCACGCCGCCGAAACCCCCCCACTCATCCCTCCCAAGCTTCATGGGTTAATGTGTACCTGCCCCTTTACCCCGCTACTTGACACTGTGCCCTACTGTGATGGGCACTGCTTCTCATGACCCTCCTAGTTCTGGAAAGTTGATATACTAACTCAAGTTACCTACTTGCACGCCCTAATCCTGTTTCTGTGAGTACCACAGATTCTCAGGTTGAAAATGATCTTGTTTTGCACTGACATTTCATGTCTCTTGTTAAAATATGTGACTTACAATAAAGCCTATACAGTTGTGTTCAAAATTATACAACCCCCAATGCTGTAAAGGGTTTTAGGGAATTTAGTGTACATTTGTAATTGTATTCAGAATGAAATCCTACAAGGACTTTTTAAAGAACCATATGCAACTAAAATGACATCAATTGTTTTTGTAATACAGTAGTAAATGTTCCTTTTGTGAATTCTTCATTGACACAATTATTCAACCCCTTAAAGACTACCACTCTGAAGAACAGAGGTTCATTCAAGTGTTTTCAATCAGGTATTGAAAACACCTGTGGATGTCACGGAGCAGCAATAAAGCATAATAAGCACCAATTAGGCAGCTTTAAAATGACTGTGATACTCAGCTCCTTCTAGACTTTTACTGGTGTGGTTACAAACATGGTGAAGTAAAGAGAATGGTCCAGGAAGACAAGAGAAGAGGTGATTACTCTTCACATGACGGGCAATGGCTATAAGAAGATTGCAAAGATGTTAAACATACCAAGAGTGACCATCGGAAGCATCATTCGCAAATTCAAGGCAAAGGGCACTGTTGAAATGCTACCTGGTCGTGGCAGAAAGAAGATGCTGACTTCGACTGCTGTGCGCTACCTGAAGCGTAGAGTGGAGAAAAGTCCCTGTGTGACTGCTGAGGAACTGAGAAATGATTTGTCAGATGTGGGTACTGAAGTTTCAGCTCAGACAATACGGCGCACACTGCGTAATGAAGGCCTCCATGCCAGAACTCCCAGGCGCACCCCCTTGCTGTCTCCAAAGAATAAGAAGAGTCGACTGCAGTATGCCAAAAGTCATGTGGACAAACCACAGAAGTTTTGGGATAGTGTTCTGTGGACTGATGAAACAAAATTAGAACTGTTTGGGCCCATGGATCAACGCTATGTTTGGAGGAGGAAGAACAAGGCCTATGAAGAAAAGAACACCTTGCCTACTGTGAAGCATGGCGGGGGTCAATCATGCTTTGGGGCTGTTTTGCTTCTACAGGTACAGGGAAGCTTCAGCGTGTGCTAGGTACCATGAATTCTCTTCAGTACCAGGAGATATTGGATGACAATGTGATGCAGTCCGTCACAAACCTGAGGCTTGGGAGACGTTGGACCTTTCAACAGGACAATGATCCCAAGCATACCTCCAAGTCCACTAGAGCATGGTTGCAGATTAAAGGCTGGAACATTTTGGAGTGGCCATCGCAGTCACCTGACTTAAATCCGATTGAGAACCTCTGGTGGGACTTAAAGAAAGCAGTTGCAGTGCGCAAGCCTAAGAATGTGACTGAACTGGAGGCTTTTGCCCATGACGAATGGGCAAAGATACCCGTAGATCGCTGCAAGACACTTGTGTCAAGCTATGCTTCATGTTTAAAAGCTGTTATAACTGTAAAAGGATGTTGTACTAAGTACTAAGATTGAATGTCACTTGGGGGTGGAATAAAACTGATAATGATGTGAGCACAGAAAAGACATTTGTGGTTATTTCATTATAAATGTTATGTTATATTTGTCTGACCTACACGTGCCTCTTTGATTTAATTGTAAGCAAGATGACTGAATGATCATAATCAATGTCAAACTGGCCAAAACACTCAATTTCAGTGGGGGTTGAATAATTTTGAACACAGCTGTATGTTAAAAAAAGACCATGAACTGGTAGACTATAAAAGGATGGTCAGGCCTGTTAATGGCAGCACTAATGACCTCAACACAGGACACTCGAAAACGTCCATGTGTCACAAAGTGACGGTGATACGTGCCCATGTGGATAAAAGGCACAAATGAACACATCTGTGGTATATGGGAACAAGAGTCAGAAACATATGGACATGTCCAGAACACGTGTAGATTGTAACCTCAAGATACACAAAGTGATACAGATGCATCAAGCAGCTCAGTGCGTTTACACGAACCTCCCACGAGAGCTAACAAAGAACAGGAGAACACGCCTTCGTTTGAATTACTTCCCGATTTCTTGTGTTACATTCATTTTTTGCTATGTGTTGCCGAAGGATGTACCCATTAGCGCACTGTACCACACAATACTCACATACATCAGAAGTACGTATAATTCCAAATGAATCATTTTCTCTCATATATTACAGGCAAGAGAATGGGTAAAATTGGGTGAAAAGCTGTATTTCTCTTTATAAATCTAGCGTCAAAAATATATCAAATACCTCTTCACGTTCACGGCACATGTACTTTCCTAGGAGTTTTCAAATAACTCATTCTTTGTCTATGTCCTTTCTTGTGCCTTTGTTGGATGCACTGACATCTTACAGCCTTTTTGTTGTCTTCTACATCAATCTATAAACACTTTCAATAGCAGAAAGCATTGTATTATTACCTAACTGCTACAAATTGATCCATTACCACATACTGTGTCAACATTCGTCAATGATCATCTTTCACTAGGCAAAAATATAACCACAAACTGCAGATATTGATTTATTTTTTTCTTTTAATGGATGTTTTACTAGGTTCTAGAAAATTACTATCAATTCTAGGTAACAGCTAGTGTAGGCTTTGTTCTTTCTTTTCAGAATGGGGGGGGGGCAAGAAAAGTATCTAAAAAATAATTTAAATACTAATTACCACTTCCATGGCTCGAAGAATGTGTCTCGAATTGTGGAAACTTCCATTTTCTTGTTAACCAAGTCCGCCCGCCTACTGTTACTGCAAACACTCTAATTAAATTAATTCCAACGAACGGGTGTAAATCCACACATTGAAAGCAATTAAATGTTACTTTAACGTATAATCAGTTCAAGCAAAGTTATAAAGCTTCATCCAGAAGTTACATTAAAAGATATCATTATGTTACGCAGCAATACCATGAAAATGTTATATACATTTTGACTCAATTACTGGATTAGCAGAATCATTAAATAACTGCTAAAGTGGAACATATTATTGTGGCATTGTAAAACCATTAGCTATCATGAAGGAGTAACTCTGCACTATTTACAGATGTCATCTTATATCAGGGGTCTGCAACCTTGGCCCTCCAGATGTTTTGAACTACATTTCCCGAAGCTCATCCTATGTATTGAGTGCCTGAGCATCACATGGAATATGTAGCTTTAAAACATCTGGGGCCCTATTACAATCTTCACGCATATGTTTGCGCGTGTGCAAAAACGCATTAACGCGAGGGGCAAAACCCGTTGCGCTGAACGTCGTATTACAATCTCAGCGCAACAAACGGGCGTATACGTCTACCGCGGGTGAACCTGCGCGAACGCTGCACGAGCGTACTGTACGTCGTGCGTCCTATACTTAACACTGTGAGCGCAAACGCGTTTGTGCGCTGGTATGCGGATGGTATTGCAATCTATGCGCAGGATGTAACGCACAGCCTTTGCGCGCATAATTTTAGCAACTCCTAAAAGCTGGTGTTAATGGGAAATTCTGTCAACCTGGCCGAACCCAAATACACCAGCCCAAAAAAAAATACACGCAGCAAAGTATAGTTACACATTCTACTCATACCAAACCAATAAATTGGAGAGTTGTGTGTGCATTTATTATTGCTGCAGCATACATGTATATACTCAGATTGACTTTGACAGGTGCAAAAACTTAACGTGCGACGATTGTGGTTCTTGATTCTGATTGGCAGCATTGCATGAAAAAAACAGTCCGTACACTGATTTCTGCACGCAACGTTGCTGCGCGCGTGTTTGTGCGCGTCTGTTTTACTCACGTTATTGCTCGACGGATGAAAAAATGCGCGAGGATTGTAATAATAGCGTTGATTTACGCACTTTAACGCTTCGTGCAAAAATTCATGCATTTTTGCATTAAGAATGTAATAGGGCCCCAGGAGGGGGCTATGGTTGCTGACACCGGTTTTATATCATTATCCACGAACACAGGATTCTAAATTAGAACTTCAAGGCTCCAATTCCGTCACTTTAGACATTTGTTCTCTTTTTTTTAACATATTTAGTCTTTATTAAGAGGAAATAAACAACGTTGAAAATGTCAAAGTACAATAGAGATCATGTCAGGGAGAGAAGATGCGCTCATGTTTTGCAACAAGTCTCAGGTCACTCTAGGACAGATACCAATATATTGCATAACACGGTTCATAATGACTTCCATAATAACTTTAGTGACTATGAGATCTTGAGCAGCACATATTTTGAGCAGGCACTCGTAATACAAAGCAGAAGGAGTTCACATCTTTAAAACTGTATGAGTTAACTTGTAGCAGTACAAAGCTGCATCCATAAACCTCTCCCAGGGGAAAGCTACAAATCCAAAGAGGTGCTGCTACTGTTATTCTCTACAGAAGATGATAGGTAGCTGCACTTGCAAACAAGAGCATTGAGTGCTTACGGAAGACATTCAGGTCTATACAGAGAGTGGTGGAAAGCAGGAGAATGACTGGAGAAGTGAAAATTCTAGGTCAAAATAGCCAAACCAGAAAAATTCTCCCATTTATCTCACTTTCCAAATCGGCTATTTTGACCTAGAATTTTCCATTCTCCTGCTTTTCACCGCTCTCTGAATAACCCTGATAGCTTTTAATTGCTGCAATTCACATGCGAATGATTGCAAATACCATCACTCTAACGCAACACGTAGGTCAAAGATAAACCGTGTAAGCCTAGAGGGTCTATTCACAAAGCCCCGATATTGCGTGCAATTTTGGTGCTTTGCGTTTAGGCCCATTTCAGCGCACTTCAGCTATTCCATTTTGCCGAATATACGCTGAATTCCCTATTTAGCGAGTGATCACTGTCAGGGTTATTCAGAGAAAGGTGAAACTCTGGTGAATGTTTGGAGAAGTGAATATTCTAGGTCAAAATAGCCAAACCAGAAAAATTCGCCCATTTCTCACTTTCCAAATCAGCTATTTTGACCTAGAATTTTCACTTCTCCAAAGTTCTCCAGAGTTTCTCTGAATAACCCTGTGTATTTCACCGGAAATGGAGTCACCGAAGCAGTTATCAAACGTCAGCGAAAAGGGCAGAATTGGCATCAGCAAATTCCACCCTCCGAAAATAAAAGTCTCTCATTCTCCTAATAGGAGTTGCATTCAGTTAAAATGTAGTAAATGAGTCCAAATAATAAAAAAAGTCCTTTATAAAATAATAAAAAGGTCTTTAAAAAATAAATAAAAAATATATTCCTTTTTTACATTGAAACTTCTGGGATTCGCCTGTTTAAAACTGTTGAATTGAAACACCAAAAATCAGAACACTTCACCGGAATTTCGATGCAATTCGGCGTCCTGTGAATAGAAGACACGATAGTGTTCTATGGGACAATTTCAGTGCCGCCAAGCACCGCAGAATTGCGACAAATTGCACTGTGTTTCGCTGTATCTGGACAATTAATGGTGTATAGACAAATAGATCTGAAATTGCGCTGAACAATGAGCCAAATCAGAGTTTAGCGAATAACCTCTTAATTGGAATTCCATCAACACTATGGTTTCTGAACAGAAATGCATCATTTCAAAATATTAATGTCAAGCAACATCAGGATGCAAGAAGTTTAGTAGTATTTTTCACAAAGACTCCTAAGCAGGGCTCGAGTCGAGCGGGAACGCGCGGGAACGGCGTTCCCGCACTTCTCCGACAGCGGGAACGCTGCGGGAACGCAGCGTTCCCGCTGTGGCCCGAGCCCGAACGCTTAACAGGCGGCCGCCGCACATTGGCGGCGGCCGCGTGCTTCCTATTCTAGCGGCCGGTGACCGGAAGTGGAGCCGCTCGCCTGGCTGTTTCCTAGATCCCAGGCGAGCGGCTGCACTTCCTGTCAGCGGCCGCTGAGCAGGAAACACGTGGCCGCCGGCAGTGTGCGGCGGCGGCAGCAGCAGCAGCAGCAGCGGTAAGTTGGGTTGGGGGCATTATCCATGAGACCAGGGGCACTATCCATGAGACCAGGGGCATATCCATGAGACCAGGGGCATATCCATGAGACCAGGGGGCATATCCATGAGACCTGGGGGCATATCCATGAGACCAGGGGGCATATCCATGAGACCAGGGGCATATCCATGAGACCAGGGGGCATATCCATGAGACCTGGGGGCATATCCATGAGACCAGGGGGCATATCCATGAGACCAGGGGGCATATCCATGAGACCAGGGGGCATATCCATGAGACCAGGGGCAGTATCCATGAGACCAGGGGCACTATCCATGAGACCAGGGGCAGTATCCATGAGACCAGGGGCATATCCATGAGACCAGGGGCACTATCCATGAGACCAGGGGCATATCCATGAGACCAGGGGCATATCCATGAGACCAGGGGCATATCCATGAGACCAGGGGCATATCCATGAGACCAGGGGCATTATCCATGAGACCTGGGGGCATATCCATGAGACCAGGGGCAGTATCCATGAGACCAGGGGCATATCCATGAGACCAGGGGCATATCCATGAGACCAGGGGCATATCCATGAGACCAGGGGCATTATCCATGAGACCTGGGGGCATATCCATGAGACCAGGGGCATATCCATGAGACCAGGGGCATATCCATGAGACCAGGGGCATTATCCATGAGAGTTGGGGGCATTATCCATGAGACCTGGGGCAGTATCCATGAGACCAGGGGCAGTATCCATGAGAGTTGGGGGCATTATCCATGAGACCAGGGGCAGTATCCATGAGAGTTGGGGGCATTATCCATGAGACCAGGGGCAGTATCCATGAGACCAGGGGCATTATCCATGAGACCTGGGGGCATTATCCATGAGACCAGGGGCAGTATCCATGAGACCAGGGGCATATCCATGAGACCAGGGGCATATCCATGAGACCAGGGGGCATTATCCATGAGACCAGGGGGCATTATCCATGAGACCAGGGGGCATTATCCATGAGACCAGGGGCATATCCATGAGACCAGGGGCATATCCATGAGACCAGGGGCAGTATCCATGAGACCAGGGGCATTATCCATGACAGTTGGGGCATTATCCATGAGACCTGGGGCATTTATATCCATGAGAGCTGGGGGGCAATTATATCCATGTGAACTGGGGAAAATATATCCATATAACCAGTGCTGTGCATATTATTCTTGGGGTTCAGTGCTGTGCATATTATTCTTGGGGTTCAGTGCTGTGTATATTATTATGGGGGCTCTGTGCTGTGCATGTTATTATGTTATTGTTGGGGCTCAGTGCTGTGTATATTATACTGGAGGCTCAGTGCTGTGTATATTATTCTGGGGGCTCAGCGCTGTGTATGTTATTCTGGGGGCTCAGCGCTGTGTATGTTATTCTGGGGGCTCAGTGCTGTGTATATTATCTGGGGGCTGAGCGCTGTGTATATTATTATGGGGGCTCTGTGCTGTGCATGTTATTATGTTATTGTTGGGGCTCAGTGCTGTGTATATTATACTGGAGGCTCAGTGCTGTGTATATTATTCTGGAGGCTCAGTGCTGTGTATATTATTCTGGAGGCTCAGTGCTGTGTATATTATTCTGGAGGCTCAGTGCTGTGTATATTATTCTGGGGGTTCAGCACTGTGTATATTATTCTGGGGGCTCAGTGATGTGTATGTTATTCTGGGGGCTCAGCGCTGTGTATATTATTCTGGGGGCTCAGTGCTGTGTATGTTATTCTGGGGGCTCAGTGCTGTGTATATATTCTGGGGGCTCAGCGCTGTGTATATTATTCTGGGGGCTCAGTGCTGTGTATGTTATTCTGGGGGCTCAGTGCTGTGTATGTTATTCTGGGGGCTCAGTGCTGTGTATATTATTCTGGGGGTCTGTGCCTGGAGATATATATATATATAATGCGTTAGTCCAGTTGCCAAAATCACGAGTATACCTGTACGTAGTGATACCTTTCACTGATCAGTATAGTGTCCAGTTTACACTCTTGAAAGTTTGTCTTTTAAATGTAAAGTTAACCCAATAAAAATGGTATCACCGGCTCGTCCGGCTATACTCGTGAGATATATATATATATTTTCTTAAGGTAATGGGGGTTGTGGAATTCGTGGGTGAGTTCCCTCACTTTTTTTCCCAGGACTTGACCCCTGCTCCTAAGAGAATCATAACGGCTGGGTGGAGTAGAGGTAACATCATTGCTCTATAACTGTGAAGACTGTGGAGATTTGTGCAGGTTTGATCCCAGCAAGATCACCTCTCCAGTAAGTGTCCTTGGGCAAGCCACCCAACAGGACATACTCGCCACCCAGGTCATACTTGAAAACGAGAGAAATCTCAATGTATCCTTCCTGGTAAAATCCTTTTATAAAACAAAAAAATCACTCTGTATGGTGAGAATACAGGTGACACTGAATGCTTTTTCTAGCCTGTAAATGCATGGAATGTTTGTGGAAAGCATACTCTGTGTATGCGCGTGTAAACTTTATGGGCTCTATTACATTCTTCACGCAAACATTAACGCGTGCGCAAAAACGCATTAACGCGAGGGGCAAAACCCTTTGCGCTGAACGTCAAAAAACAAAGTCAGCACAACAAACGCGCGCATTCGTCTAACGCTGGTGGACCTGTGCGAACCCTTTGCGAGCGTACTGTACTGTGCGTGACCTATACTTAACATTGTGCGCGTAAATGCGTTTGTGCGCTGGTACGCGGATGGCATTACAATCTATGTGCAGTTTTTAAAGCACAGCATTTGGGCGCATAATTTTAACAACTTCTAAAAGTTGGTGTTAATGGCAAATCTGAACGTCCTGGCCGAAACCAAATACACCAGCCCGAAAAAAAATACATCACAGTATAGTTACACATTCTACACATACCAAAACAATAAAATTTAGAAGTTGTGCCTGTTTTTATATATTGCTGCAGCATATATACTCAGTATGGTTTTGACAGGCGCAAAAACTTAACGGGAGACAATTGTGGTTCTTAATTCTGATTGGCTGAATCGCATGAAAAAACAGTCCGCACACCGATTTCTGCGCGCAACATTAATGCGCGCGCTTTTTTGTGCATCTGTTTCTTACGCGCACAATTTTTCGACAGATGAAAAAATGCGCGCGGATTGTAATTCAGCGTTAATTTACGCTCGTTAACGTTTAGCGCTTCGCACACAAATTAACGCGCGTGTTTTTGCTCAAAGATTGTAATAGGGCCCCATGTGTGTAAGCATCCCATGTGTGTAAGCATGTCAGTGGATGTTGTGCATGTGTGTAAATACATGTTGTGTGTGTAAATGTATGTTATGTTTAAATGCATGCTGTGTACAGTATGTGTGAATGTAAGTGCATGCTGTGCATGTGTAAATGCCTGTCCTGTGCAAAAATGCATAGCGTGTGGTTGTGTTGGTGGGGCGGTAGAGGATGAGGTGGCCGTGGGCTCTTGCTTACATACTGTTGAGATAAAAGGGTTAAATAATTTCTAGCAAATAATATTACTGGTAAGATAAACTCGGACAACCATATTTAACATATGAACACAATGCATTTTTATTTGTTGCCTGTGCTATAGTCTGGCTTTGAAGTGAATGAGTTCATATAAAGCTTGCAGCAAGATCAGTTACATGAAAACTGATTATTACTGGGTGGAAGGAATTCTTTTATTCTACATACTGTATATATCACTGCAATTATTTTAGGAATTTGTGTATGGCAGGTAGCTTTGCTGCTAAATAACCGAGACCATTGTGCAAATAAACACATGCTCAATATGACATCCTAAAAGCCATCACTTTCTATCCTATTGTATGGATGTATTGGCAGATGCTTGAGCTGCTGTAAATCATTGAATGCAGTGGTGCATTAACCACTTCGCTACCAAGCTATTTTTGTTGAAAAGAATGCTATCATAACATTTTAAACAGGGGATGTGAAGTCAACAATTAAATATTAGGTAAAATAAAAGTTTTGTACAGAAATTGTTATTCTGAGACCGGTAAAAAATTTACTGTTAATTTGCTCATTTTTAATATAGAATGTATTTGTTTATCCGTTACAGAAATATTATTGAAATGTAAGATTTTGAGCTCTAGATGGTGTCCCTTATCTTAAACAATTTCAAATGAGGTCTGCATTATCATCAAACAGGCAGAATGGCCTTTGTGTTAGATACAGTAATTGTGATAAAAATAAATAGTAAAAATGTTCAGATCTCCTGCTTATGGAGATTTGTTAGCAATGCAGCTTCCAAAAATACCAATAGAATATGAAAATAATGTCTGTGCCATAATACTTGTATATGGAAATTACAGTAACATCTTGTTTCTGTACTGTACAAGGATTTACAGTCATTATAACCCCCTGAATCTTACCCCTGTACAGCAGTAAGTGACCCCAGAGTGCTCCCTGTATTCTGACCTCTCCCTGGCAGCTGTAACGCAGCAGTAATCTATTTGAAGACCTGAGCGGGCACCCACCATAGAGCAGGCCACTAGTGCTGTTGCTCGTCCTCAGGATCCTCACAAACCCCCCTTCTCAATCTATTTGAATCTTTTGTTACAGTGAAGATCGGGGTTACTATTTGCAAATTGTTTTATCAGGGTAATTCAAAGAGATCCGAATTGCTTGAGAAAGGTAACCGAACGCTAAAAATCAGCGTTCGGTTACCTTTCTTGGCCATTCGGCTATCCAGAAAGCAGGCAATTCGCCAAATCCTGGTGAATTGCCTGAAGGTACGTGCCTGTTTGGTGCCTGTTCGAGAGCAGTGAAATCCCCATGAAAAAGCACTGCTTAGGCTATTCAGAGAACACAAACGAGGAGTGAAAGGTTCCCGAAATGCCCTGCCATTCGGTGGTTTAATTCGGCAAGTTTATTCAGGAGAATCCCATAGGCTTCAATGTTAAAAATATTCCCGTTTTAATTCAATATCTAGTAAACCGTTATAAAATTCTGCAGTAAAGAGTCTCTTTATTTATAGATTTTTTAGGATATTTTAAGCATTTTTCTTAATTTTTTTATTTTTTTTTAACCCTTTCGCTGCTGAGGCTTTTCCCGCCCCTGTGCTGAGGTCATTTTTACCGGTTTTGCTCATCATGTTTAAACGCGTTTTGAAGGCTTATTTTAGTATCTGACCCAGACATATTATATATCGTTCTTTCCGTCAGACTCGGCAGATTCAGAATATGTCATTATTATATGTATACGTCATGACCTGTCTGTATATTATGACAAAAAATGCAATAAAATATGATTTTTCAATAATTTACAACGTGTAAAGTGTTTTTTTTTCACATTTTAACATGCGAGCAATTGCGGTTATATTTTGTATGGGGTGCGCTTGTTAAAAAAATTAGAGATGGGGTCTCATTACATTTTTTTTTGGGGAAAATTACATGATTTTTAACAAACGCACCGCATACAAAAATCGTTCGTGCAGCATCATTGTTCACATTATAATTGAAATGGGTACAATATTGCTGCATTAACAAACCAAAAAAAAGAAAAAAAACTTGTTTAATTTTTATTTATAATTTTTTTTTTAAATATATATATATATTTTTATATTTTTTTTACTAACTTTTTTCACATTCGAGTTTGGTATCGTTGGAACGGCCATGCTCTGGCCGATCCAACAATACCAAACTTTAACCCCTAGCTGCCACGGATCGGGAGATAGGGGATTCCAATGAATCCCCTATCTCCACCATTGGTGGCAGCTAGGGGTCAACTCCAGGACTGGCGTCATCGTGCTATGCACGATGATGCCAGTCCTCAGGGGGAGTTCCCGGAGGTTTGGCCGACATCCAAGATGTCGGCCAGCTCCGGGAAAGGATCACGAACCGGCGCTTTTTCAGCGCCGATTCGTGATCCGGCTCCCCAGGGGTTAATGCCAGGTACCATTTGGAAGGGCAGGCTGTGCCCTTCCAAATGGTGCCTGGGTTAACCCCTGCAACGCCGCCGATTGGGAGGGAGAGAGGTCCGAAGGACCTCCCCCCTCCCTTTCAGGCGCCTCCTCCGCACATGCGGGGGGGCGCCTGAATTAGGTGTCATCGCGCCACCGCAATGACACCTAATTAGCCCGGCGGCAGTTCCGGATGCTGGGCTGACATCGAGGATGTCAGCCCGCACCGGGGGGGCCAGCGATTGGCCGGAACCCGGCCGAACGCTGACCCCAAAGGCTGGACGCGCTGAGCACGTCCACCGCACGCAACGTGACATGCGGTTGGATGCGCTGAGCGAGTCCACCGCATGGAAGGGGTTAAAGTCTTATTTTATTTTTTTTTAAGTTTACTTATTTTTTCTGTAACAGCCCTTTTTATTATCATTCCCTGGACCTCATATGTAAATTTCAGACATTTTCGCTCAGTAGTTTCTTTACAAACAGCGTTTCACTTTTCAATCGTTCATGCAAACTGTTTTGCTAATTTATTCACTTCACTCTCTCTGCGGTGTCAATGAATGTTGTTTAAATCCATTCGGTCCAGTCGGTTGGTTTATGAAAAACAACTCGGTAGTGAAAGGGTTAAGAGCATATAATAGTAACTAGGAACCTGTAGTGCTGAATTAGATCTATTTATAAAAAAAAATGTATGAAATGGATATATCATCACCGTCTCTTGTGGCACGCAATGTGCCAGCAAATAATACCTATAGATTAAGGCTAGGGACAGATGAGCGCATTTTCTGCGGCCACCGTCAAAATGTACGTCGATGCGTGCGCACGCATTTTTTCACGGAATACGCTTAAGTGGTCAGACGATGCGCAATTCTGGACGTATTTCATGACGATGGGGTGACAAGAAGTCTAGGGAAATCCGGCTGTTTGAACGTTATGTTGGCCGCACACTAGCAGCGTCTGACGTCTCCTAATCACGCACACACGCTGCCATGCGGCCGCAGCGCACTCTGTACGTCAGTACCAGCGGTTTAACGTTCTCGAAAAAATGCGTTCATTTTCCACTTGCGTTGTGCAGCCGGACTTTTGTGCGACCGTACTTCGTATATTGGCTGTCATTGCCTGTCATCTGCTGCTAGCACGGCCGTAATTATGTGCGCCAGAACGCGCGTTCGCACTGCCTCAGTCTGACCCTAGCCTAATACCTTCCACCTTTTTGCTGTGTGCTGCAATCTGTGTAGGGAGCCCACTTGACATTGTGCGAGAATCCTCCTCCTGTAGGAGTCAGTTTTGAAACATAAAAGGAACCTGTAAATCAAACCAAGGAATGGCATTTTATGTAACGTATGTAAGTGGATGCTTCTACACTGTGTACACTAAATTGATATAATTGAACAGCTTCAATTGATACGGAATTACACTTCTTGTATAATATGTTTCTCTACGTGAACCTATGTTCTCTGCATAGTCAGAACACCATTAATTGGTTGTTGATCAGTTCGTACCTTGCAGTAGCCAAACTCTAATTCTTGTGATACCGCAGCACATGAATGTCACATGCTATCTCACAAGATGTTGCTGAACTACAGCTCCCAGGATTCTCTGGCCATCTATTTCATTTAAAGACGTCAATGTAAATGTATGTTTAACATTCCTGCTCTAAAATTTTTAAAGGACACTCTATGCACCCGAACCGCTTTAGATAATTAAAGTGGTCAGGCTGAATGGAGTGCCCCCTTTCCTCTAGCTTCAACCCATTGCCATGTGAAGCAGGAAAAGTTTCCTCTGCCTACACAGCTGTCACTTTGTAAGGTTTGGATATCCTGCCTGATGGGGACCAACTCAGGGACGTTTTACATGCTGACATCCTCATCCTAGCAGCGAATGTTCAGGGAGACGGCGGCCAAGGATTTTTGTTGGCATGTGTGCAGCACCAATCCATCATTCTGTGCAGTTGCTTACGAAAATAAAGTTGTGTGCGATACGCAATTTGCACATTGTACGCTATGCAAGTTTGTTTCACTACACAAATTGCATAGGACGCTGCAAGGACATCTGCATTTTGGAAGCCCTGACCCAAAAAGGAGGAGCAGCCAAGCGTTGAGAGAGAAAAGGAGAGTTTGTATACCGAATTTAAAAAATAAGAAACATATTTGGGCGATGGTGTGAGCAGCATCTGTCCATAATTTAGGGGGAATAAATGGAAGGGGTTAATTTTTATTAGAGTGGCTCTTTTATAGGCATGTGAATGCTTTTTCATACGAATCAAACTTCTTCCAAAATTCCAGCTTTTCGTATTTCAGACGTACTTCCGAAATACGAATAACGTAGATGAATAAACGGAAACAAAACAAATCGATATAACAAGTCGTTTTGGATGGATTCAGCACCACAGGCAATTGACAGTGAAATACGTGCATTTCGCTGCACTTTGGTGCACTGTATGGTATATAGAGGAATCATTCAATTGTTCTCTATGGAGCAACTTTGCTGCCGCAGAAGTATGCTGAACTGCACCGTATATCCCTGTCAATTGGCCTGTAGTGTTGAATCCAATAGATTCAGCACCATAGGCCAATTGACAGCGAAATACATTGCTGTTCAGTGCAGTTTGGCATCAGCGAAATTGTCCCTAAGTGCACCGAAATATGAATACCCTATACTTTTAACCCTCTTCTAAACCTAATCTAACACTAAGCAGCATTTACAGATTTTTTTTTTAAGTGATCGAAACGATCCAAATCAATCTGAAATTACGGAATTGGTAATCGAACAAATCTGTTTTGGACATGAAGATTCTGCCAAAATGAAACAAATTTTTTAGACGTGCACGTGTCTAGCTTTTCACTTTATTGCGTTAGGTTTGGCTGCCACTTCTTAAATGGTGTTGTGGAGCGTAGCTGAGTATCTGCTCTAATGCCAACAAGGACTGATGTCGTCCTTTGACCTGTTTGTAGCATTGAGATGCAAAATTGTTCCCAAATAATGGAACCTTTTCTATGCAAGTGCCATGTTTATCACAGTAATGAATTATTATATATAAATAGCCCACTTTACTTATCCTTAAAATTCTGTCACCAACAAGCTGTTAAAGCTGTAACATTGCCAGACAACAAAAAAACACCAGATCAGTTGTTCAACAACAGAAACACACCACAACTCCTTCTCCTTGCAAAGTATTGGTCTTATCAGTTCAGCAACCTTGATGTAGCATTTAGCAATGTTTCTGATACATTATTATTATCTCCAAGCTGCAAAGCCAAACAGATACATTCTAAAGATATGGAACAGGCACTGATACTTTCCATTTTTATCTTTGAGTCATTTTTCTGCTTGGCAATGCCCTATAAAGTCTAAATGTGACAAAGAGGAGAACAAATTCAATACTACGCTATATACAATGAACTAATGCCAAACATGCTTGTATAATTAGTTTGGACTTCAAATGCTGACAAGCATCCAATGCAGCATGAATTCACTGAGAACTTGAGATGGTGAATTGAGAACTGAACATGTAGTTCTAGGAAAATAAAGAAACATATGCAGTCAGATCTCTGGAAATAGGATGTTATCGTGCCAGAGCCACAGTTAACACTTAAAATGCCGCGGCATCTTACTCATCGCTTAAGGTTCCATGTAAAAAATTTCCTTTTTCACAACTCATTTTTATTTTATCCGTCTAAGAGTCTATTTAAACATTTTCTACCCATCTGACAATACAGCTTTTTTTTTTAACGAATTCAGCACATATTTTTATTTTAATTGCGCATAATTGCATCCGTTAGTTGGCTTAGTTAAACTTGGAGAAAACATTAAGATTTCAAGTCTGTTCAGTAATTCTGAGGAAGAGCAGATAAGCGATACTGCAAGCCAAGGGACTTGGTGAAACGGAATTGGCAAAATGTAATTTCCAGATCAATATAGGGCTTGTAAGTGCAATGTTTGCGTGAAAAAATGTTTTATTTTCCCTTTGAGAAATATTCTGCATTTTATTTTTTTGCTGGAATTCAGATGTTAAAGTCATTTGCAACCTAATGTATCTTACAAAAACAAGTACAGAATGCTTACTAATTCCATTGCAATAATAATTGGCTTTTGTGGTCACTACAACTCGTTTTATTCATTAAAAAAATTCTATGTTATCAAGTGAAACTCTCATTATTACTGGATATTCTGAAGAAGTATATAGTAGATGTTGCTGGATTTTTTTGAACGCGTACATACATGCTAATCTAAGCTCTCTGTCATGCTTAATATGGCACAACCATAATAAATAGCAATGTTTTAAAATAGTTATCTAGGAGTTATTATAAATGCTACACATACTGAAACAATATTACAAGAATTTCAAACCTGCACAGCTAATGAGTCTTGCCAGATATTGCAACATTTCCTGGCCAAGATGTTAACATTCACATGTAGTTCTCCAATGTCCTTTGCTCCAGGGCTCAAGCTCGTTCCCATGGAGTCCTATGGATTCCAAGAGGCAGTGTGCTCTGCTGAAGTTGGTATCTATTAGCGACTCCCAAAAATAAAGATCTGAGCCACTACCATAGCGGATGCTTCATAGCTGATCCTCTAATACTTTACAGGACATTTTAATTGGCTGAGCACATATTAGGGATAAAATATTATCACTCAACAGTCTATTGCTCTCTTTGCTTAGAATATGTACTTTTCCCTACTCCCAATTTTGCTACTGAATGTGTGAAAACCCATTCAATAAAAAGTGATTTAAAAAAAAAAAGCACTGTCAGGACCCATTTTTTAATAAAAATCTTTGATTATATAGTAAAAAAAAAATTTGGGAATATTCCCAATCCTATTTGGCAGGCAGATGTCGCTATCTGCTGGTCAAATGAAGTTACTACAGTTCGTGGCTCCTTGCATTATTAGCTGAGGAAAAGTCCCTCAAACATTCCCCAGCCAGTTTTAAAAAGTGTCAGCACCTTGGACATCATGTCCATGGTGCTAAAACTTTAGTGGTATCTTCTGGAGGCCAAATGTAAACAAAATTAATTTGCAACAAAGAAATTTCATTTTGTTTTGCCAGCTGCTAGTCGAGATAACTCAGGCCCTATGGTGTCTTTGAAGGCCCAAGTTATCTTGATCTCCCGGGTGAAAGGGCTAATTTCTTCTAAGTCTCCCCCCATCCCTTCCCACAGTTATACATGTTATCTCTTGCATTTAAACCATTTCACAAATATATGTTAGCATTTTACCTCTCGCTAAAGATATAAGTGATTTTGCTTTTGCAAAGCCCTTAACACCAGGATCACAGGGCTTGTGTTCTTTACCGAATACCAACTCGAGTCGAGGATAGAGATTTACCAAAGAACAGCTCATTATTCTCATGCTGGTCCATTGCTAGTTGCCCCTATAAAAAGTAAAGAACCTATTTACTTACAGTGAAGAGCTGGAATAACAGATCGAGACATTATTATTATTATCCTTTATTTATATAGTGCCACATATTCTGCAGCGCTTTACAAGATCAGTGTACAAGGGGTTAATACTTTCGAATACCACACATGGAGGATGATCTGATTCAGGGAGACCTTCTTCTCAAGGGTACTTACACTCTATGAGATGGATAAGTATTTTGTGAGGTAGGCGCATCCATGATTGCAGACCAGCGACTGGTGGTTAGGTTGAACCTGCTTCTCGGAAAATCAAGAGTTACTTCTCCACAGTTGCATTGAAGGGATGTGCTGAACACGATTTGACTTGCTCCTCCGCAGTTGAAGGGCAGAGATGTTACCACTGGACTCCACAGCCAATATTGTGTGGTAGGCAAGTATGTACCATTAGGTGTCTTGTCCAAGGACACTTACTAGAGAGGAGCTCTGGCCGGGATTCGAACCTGGGTCTCCATGGATATAGAGCAGTGATGTTACCTCTACTCTATCCAGCTGGATAACAACTGGAGCCATTGCGTATAATGGCCTCAGTCGGTAACTTAATGGCTGGATTAGAATAGGACCACATGTAATGATAATGCAGTCACACCCTGGAAATGAAAAAAAAATAAGAAAAGGCCAATCTTTTGTTTTATTTGCACCAAATTCAATTTAATTGTAAGAATTTCTAGTATTTGCTTTTACATAACCGTTTTCACAATAAATGTAAAAATTAGGACAAATTTGACATGGGCAAGGTTTTGAATCAAAATTGTGAAGTAAAATTCGACTAGAATTGAATTTGTTAATAAAATAGAATAGTGTTGGACCATCGGCCAACACTTGATAATACAAGTACTGTACGTCCAATGGTTTGCTGGCTTCTTTGATATTCGACTTACAGTCAAAAACCAAAATGTCCCATTGCAGTGGAGTGGTTTGATTGATATGAAAATTCTTCTGGTCCCAATGGACAGCAGTATACTTCGATACGTCACAATATTTAGGTGATACATTTTTAGGCGACAGATGGAGTTATTATGATTGTAACTGACTTAATGAGCTACAGCAGCAGGTGGGGTTTCATTTACAGATTGCCAAGATCCACTGTGGCAATTATCCACTAAAAGTTGCAAAAACCGGCTAAAATCACGCGTTTCTCAAAGCTAAAATCCAAAGAGCAACAGGAGAAGTGTTACTGTAAAGCTTTTACTTTTGGATTCTAGTTTTCAGCACAGCAGTACCGGTCATTTGAGTCAGGATAGCTTGGGAACTCTTCCGCGGCTTATCTCCAGATCACTTGTGATTTTTTTTTTTTGAGAAAGGATTTTAGCAGGAAGGATACATTGAGATTTCTCTCATTTTCAAGTATGTCCTGGGTGGCGAGTATGTACCGTTAGGTGTCTTGCCAAGGACACTTACTGGAGAGGTTGCTCGCTGGGATAGAGCCCATGACTCCACAGGCTCTCTCCACGCAGAGCGGAGATGTTACCTCTACTCACTGCACTTCTTACTTAAATTCTGTGGTGAATATGATTGATCAGAAACTTTGCACTGACATTTTTAGATTAGCTGACAAACTTCCTTCAAAATATTCATGACAACAGCAAAACATTCAGCAAACAAAAAAAATGTAACTTTCTGCTTACACCATATTTAATTGCTCTGGAAGCCTTACCTCTGACACCATTATCAAAATATTTAATATTAAAAATCAAAACTAGGAAACAATATTCAACATTTTTAAACAAATCTTCGCGCTGTGTCAATACTTATCCCGTTATTGAAAGCAGCTATAAATACCCCATAAATATCTGAGAATACCGATTAATACTTTATAAATAAATAAATAATATCTACAGGTACTTTTCTAAAAATTGCAAAAAGCAAAAAATTTTAATGAAACAAAATCTGTGTACTTCAGCTGTTCAATTCAGTATTCATCGCAGTGCACTGAAGATTTAATTGTCGAAGAATGGCGAACAGAATGCTGAAGACAACCGAATACCGCCGAAGTGACCGCCAAACAGTAGGGGGAAAAAATGGAGCTCAGCTATTCTTCTAATAGGTATTTAAACCAATAAAAACGCATTTAAAAAGTGTCTAAATAATAAAAAAGCTCCAAGCATATCTGTTACAGAATTTTTAAAAAAAAGTATTTAAAAAAAAATTGGGAATCAAAAATTGTCTAAAAAATACAAAAGGTTTATTCAAAAGAATAAATAAAGGGGCGTGGTCTGACCGCGGAGAGAGCTGGCTGCGTGAGCGCAGAGCTCCGTTAAAGGGGACACCGAAAAGTGAATATATCCGGCGATTTCACCCTAAAAAGTAACTATCAGGCGGGGGAAGGCCAGGTGAACGGGATGGCTGCACAAAAAGCCGCGAAAAAAAACGGCAAAGGCCGAGTTCTTCACCCCGCGGGGACCAAAACAGAAGGAAGGCCTGGGCACTCAAGATGGTGGCGGTTCCAACCAGACCTCGCCGAGAGCGGAGACAGACCCAGGGCTGGCCCAGCAAGGTATGGAGGCCTTTGCCACGCGCATTGAGGGCTTAATCACCTCTCTTTCGGACAGATTGACATCCCGATTGGACTCTGTAGTGGCGGATATTAAGAGAGATCCGTGAGATTGGCGACCGCACCGATAAACTCAAGGAGAAAATGGCGGAGCTCATAATGAGATGGCGGGTAGGGTAGAAGACTTAGAGGAGCAACTGAAGGGGGCTTTATTGAAACTGGCAGACATGGAGGACAGATCGAGGCGCCACAATTTAAAGATATGAGGTGTGCCAGACTTGGTGACTACACAAGCCCTGTCGCAGTATGTGACTGATATTTTACAACACCTTCTCCGTGATGCTACCCCTGACTCCCTCCTCTTTGACAGGATCCACCGGTTACCGAGACCCCCCTCTGCGCCTGAGAAATCACCGAGAGATGTGTTACTTCGGCTCCATTATTTTAAGCCGCAAGAGGATGTGCTTCGGGCCTTGCGGTCTCCTGACGCTCTTAAACCAGAGTACGACCATATTTCTATCTTTCCCGACTTATCCAAGGCTACATTACAACACCGGAGGAACTTTCGCCAGGTTACAGAGGCTCTACGTGCAAATGGTGTGTCTTACAGATGGGGCTTTCCGGTCAAGCTTTTGGTGACCAGGAATGGAGCTTTCCACGTAATTAACTCGGTGGAGGCCGGGACACGGCTCCTTAAAGTGTGTGGCATGGAACAATCTGGTTCTTTTTCTTCTCCATCTTCTCAATCCCGTGGCTCAACTCAGCGTTTGGATCCGGAGTGGCGTAAAAAATTGGGCCAGTACTCTGCCTATACGACAGTGGTGCACAAAGAGCCAGGAGAAGGTGGCCCCCCATGCGAAGAAGCAAAATGAGATCCTACATGACTGACAGGAGGGCCTGAGAATTCCCTTCCTGGTCTTTCCTGAGGGCTTTAAGGTCCGAACATGCTGCTGACTGCTCGTCTGGGGTATGATGGCCTGCCAGCCTGCAGAGCGGGTAACTGAGTTCTTCGTTCTGAGGGTTACGTTCTATGGACAGGTGTTTCCCGAAAATGGGTACACTTGGCTCTCCCATTTTCTTTTTCGGTGGGTTTTTTCCCTCCGCAGACCCAGAAGTTCCCCCCTCTCCCTCCTCCCGAGAGGTGCTAGAGAAGGTCCCCCACACTTTGGGGCTTCTCGCAGGAGATGTTTCTGTTTATTGATGTACATAGTTCCCGGGTTTATACCTGGTTTGTGTGTTTTTTTGTGTTGCCACCTATTCGTTTCCTGAGCTTATGTATAAAAGTATACTTTCCGCAAATTGTTACTAAGCGCAATGTTGAAGATACTCTCATACAATGTTAAGGGGCTGAATGCCCCTGTCAAACGTCATTCTCTGGCAGCGGAGGTGCAGAGGCTGAAGGCGGATGTGGTTTGCCTCCAGGAAACCCACTTTAAACGCCTTGCTCACCCTATGTTGAGAATACGCAACTTTACCACGCAATATCACGCTACGGGCCCTACCAGAGCGAGAGGGGTGTCGATTTTAATTAGATCTAATGTAGTATTCCAATTGCATCGAAAGATTTCGGATCCGCAGGGCCGATATCTCATTCTGATCTGTTCGCTGAATCACAAAACTTATACGCTGGTTAATGTATACTCACCTAACTCTGAACAACTTTCTTTTATCTCAGGAGTTTTAAACAGGGTGTCCCTGGTAGCGACTGGTCTATTGCTGATATGCTGAGATCTTAATTACAGTGTCGATCCCTTGAGAGATATCCGATCCCCCAAGATCCCTATCCCGACCAAGCGTAGTATTAGACAGGGACAGAAGTTGAGCGACCTGTTCTCCTCTCAAGGTTTATATGATGTATGGCGCTTATGGCACCCGGGAGATTCAGAGTTCACGTTCCATTCTAAGGTGCACAATACGTATAGCAGGTTGGATTATTTTTTGTTACGAGGCTCCTCTCTTCCACAGATCCTGCAATGTGAGATTTTGGACATCACGTGGTCGGATCACGCGTCGATCCTTTTGACAGTTAAGGAAAGGGGGGGGAGCTGGGAAGTCTTTGTGGCGCTTTAATGACTCCATTTTGTCGGATCCGGGGGCTCTGGCCGAAATAGAACAGAGTCTAAGGGAATACTTTGCGCTAAATAACAATCCAGGGATCACACTTGAAACACTCTGGCAAGCGCACAAGGCTGTCCTGCGAGGCGTGTGTCTTAAATGGGCTTCTCGTTTGAACAAATCCCACCAAGCTGATAGACTCTCAATACTGTCTCAAATTAATTTAGCTGCGCAAGCGAATAGTTCAGACCCTACTCCAGCTCACTTGAAAACACTCTCGGAAGCGCAGGCACGCCTGTCTGATTGGAATTATAAGGCCCTCCTCTACTCTCAGCGTAGACTAAAGACACGCTACTACGCGTTTAGGGATCGCCCAGGATGGCTCTTGGCCCGCTATCTTAGGCCCATGGTCACGACTCCTAGAATTTCCCACCTAGTGATTGACTCTGGCAGGAGGACGGTGTATAAACCAGTAGAGATAGGGAACGCCCTAGCCGCCTACTATAGAGACCCGTATAATTTACAATCCGACCCACTCTTTCCCTCCCCTTGTGAGGACCGTGTGGATCGGTATTTATCTGATCTTCATCTGCCTTCCCTAACCCCTACTCAGAGGGACGGCTTGTCATCCCCCATTACGGAAATAGAGATAGCAACGACTATTAAATCTCTTCCATCCCATAAATCTCCAGGCCCAGATGGGTTCACGGACATATACTATAAGAAATTTTCCACTCTGACTCCCCACCTCCTTTCGCTTTTCACTTCTGCTGCTGGGGAGGGTAGATTTCCTGAGGAAATGCTACGCACTACTATCGTCCCTCTCCCTAAGCCCGGTAAATACCCTACTTTGTGTCCAAACTTCAGGCCAATCTCTTTATTAAATGTTGATGTAAAAATCTATGGCAAAATTCTAGAGAATAGGGTGGCGGATTTATTGCCTAAGCTAATTTGTTCAGACCAGGTGGGGTTTATTAGGGGGAGGCAGGGGCCTCATAATACTAAGAAACTGATAGATTTAATTCAGGTGATTCAGACTCACCGCCTCCTGAGTGTGTTGTTGGCGCTAGACGCTGAAAAAACGTTCGACAGAGTAGACTGGATGTTTTTACGTAAAGTGTTGCTGAAGTTTGGTTTTCCGGTCTCGGTGCTGCGAAGTATTTTTGCGCTTTATGCTTCCCCAACGGCGTCGGTCATGACGGCGGACTTCCTGTCGGACCAGATTATAATCAACAATGGTACCAGACAGGGGTGCCCCCTGTCCCCATTGTTGTACGATTTGGTGATCGAACCACTGGCACAGCGAATACGACAGGATGACGGGGTGGCGGGGATTATGGTTGGCCCAACCACATATAAAATAGGGCTTTTTGCAGACTACATTTTGCTAACTCTTACGGAACCTACAGACTCTTTACCACGACTTAGAGATATCCTGACGGAATATAGCGAGGTCTCATATCATAAAATCAACCTACCTAAGTCTCAGGCATTAACTATTAACGGGACTAGCAGTAGTCGGGAATCATTAGCACAGCACTTTCAGTTTGAATGGAGAGAGGATTATCTGCAATATTTAGGGGTAAAAATCTCTAAATCTCCTGACCAATTTTTCGACCTCAACTACAACCCTTTTTATCTCATGTAAGGCAGCTTTTGTTTAAGTGGAAAAGGACATCCTTATCGTGGATGGGCAGAATGGCTGCTATTAAAATGTCACTTTTGCCCAAATTATTATATTACTTTCGAACCATTCCGATCCGCTTGCCTAAACCTTACGTAGAAGAGGTTCAGTCTCTTTTGAATCACTTTGTATGGAACGGTAAAAGACCTAGGGTTCCCACCAGGCTGCTCAGCCTCCCCGTGAGGAGAGGCGGACTAGCTATGCCTAATATCCACCTGTACCATAGAGCTGCGGTACTAGCATCCTTGGCAGAGTACTTCCACTTTCCGCGTCCTCCACAATGGACGGATATAGAACAGTCTTTTGCGAAACATCTAATAACAACTGTAATTTGGCTCACGCGCCGCCAGAGACCCCCTTTGCCAGAGTTATTGCCGCTTACTAGATGGTATATGCATGTTTGGGATTTGAGTCGCGCCCTCCTTTTAAATACTACCTCCCTCTCACTGGCAACCCCCGTGGAGATATTGACACATTGGATCGCAGATTTTGACTGTGCTAGGTGGACCTCCAAGGGGATTACACATCTCCACCAACTGATATCGGGAGGGAAAATGATGACCTTCGAAATGCTAAAGCAACGTTATAAGCTATCGGAGGCCTGGAGGCTTTCTGATTACCAAATAGCGTCTGTAATACGTCGACCGGGCATGTGCCTACCGCCTACCCTGCCTCAGGCCCCCTTGTCACCATTTGCGAACTTCGTGATTAAACCGTGTACAAAGGTAAAACTCCTTTCTCTATGCTATGAGGCACTGAATGTTCCATCTCCGGATCATGTATGGTCTTTCCAAACGGCTTGGGAGGGGGAGCTGGGCATTCGGATATCCTCTCAGGTTTGGTTGAGGGTGTTCGAATTGGACAGGGGAGCGTATCGGTGTGCTTCTTTGATGGAGGTGAGAAGTAAAGTATTGTATCGCTGGTACTTGGTACCGGCGAGAGAATGTCATATGAATAAATCTGTTTCATCGCTATGCTGGCGCTGCTCGTTACTAAAGGGTACCATGACTCATGTTTGGTGGGATTGCGTTACATTAGAGCCACTATGGCGGGGAGTTTCAAGTCTAGTGGAAAAAGCAACGGGACTAGTACTGCCGTTTGCTCCGGCGGATTTCCTATTGGGTTTCTCGCTGGTTCGGATGGGCAAATTACAAAGGAAACTTTTTTGCGTAATAACATCTAGTACCATGTTGTTGATAGCACGAAGATGGAAACAAACGCGGGCTCCCACAATCCGAGATGTGCGGGATATGGTGAATAACCTAAGAGATTATGAGCAGATGGCTAGACACCTATATGATTTCCCACAGCTGGAAAAAGACCACTGGACCCTCTGGGACTCTATGCTAGCTGCGGAGTGTACCGCAGTCCCAGGTCCTCCTGACCAGAGGGGTTCCTGAACTACTTTGGTTACCGTAACACCCTGTCATATTGGGAGCTTAGTTTAATTTTACTATTTCTCTTACAATGTGCCACTCTCCAACTACGAATAGGTGGCTTGTGTTTGTTTGTATATGGAAGTCTGTATTGCCCCCCTTATATGTATCTAGAAAGGATTTGTTTACCCTGTTTTTTACTTTCTGTATCCCACTGTCTTATTTTATTTTAAAAATAATAAAAATTTTGAATTTCAAAAAAAGAATAAATAAAAAAGACTTTTCGCTGTAAATGAAAAGAATAAATGGTTTAACCCTTTCACGGCTGAGCCATTTCACGCCTGTGTGCTGAGCTAATTTTACCGGTTTCAATCATCATGTTTAAATGCGATTTGAACTCCTGTTTTATTATACAACCCAGACAAATTATATATCATTTTTTTTGGCAGACTCGGCAAATTCATAATATTATATGTGTAAGTTATGCCTTGCCTGACTACTATAACGAAAAATGCAATAAAATTTGAATTTTCAATCATCTACAGCGTGTAAAGGGATTTTTTTTCCCCCCCGCATTTTATCATCCGAGCCTTTGCGGTTATATATTCTATGGGGTACGCTTGTTGAAAAAATTAGAACTGGTAACCCGTTACTTTTATTTTTCGGAGAAATTATGTGATTTTAGCTAAAAAAAAATCGTTAGTGCAGCATCATTGTTCAGATTATCATTGAAATGTGAACACTAATGCTGCATTAATTTAATTTTTTTTCAAAAAAAAATTATTTTTAGTTTACTTGCTCTGGCCTTTCAAATGATACCAAACATTAACCCCTAGCTGCCAAGGATTGAGGGATACGGGGTCATTGTTCCCCCCTATAGGGATTAACTCACGAACTGACGTCATCGCGTCCATGCGCGATGGCGCCAGTAGGCAGGGGAGATGCCGGAGGCTTGGCCAACATCTAAGATATCAGCCACCTCTGGGAGAGGACCGCGATCCCGTGCCGGTTGGCGCAGAAACGCGATCCAGCACTGGTTAGTGCCGAATCGCGATCCAGCCCTTAAGGGGTTAAAGGCAGGCACTGCTTTGAAGGGCATGTTGTGCCCCTTACGGATGGGGAGGGAGAGAGGTCCAAAGGATCTAGCCCCGCTCCCTTCAGGCACCTTCCCTGCTATGGTGGGGGGGGGTGCCTGGAATAGACGTCATCGCGCCCAGCGCAATGATGCTTTTCATACAGCCGGGGCCCTGGAGACTGGGCTGACATCCAACCAAGATGCCAGCCCACACAAGGAGGCCGCAGCGAACAGCTTAATTCCCGGCTGATTGCGGCTGCCTTGTCAGGACGGGCTCAGCGCGTCCTCCGCAGCCAAAGCAGCTAATAAAAAAAAAACAATAACATTTTTATACTTTGAATCCTAGTTGATTCGCCTGTTTAAACTTGTCGAACGAAATCACAAAAAAATCAGGGCATTTCACTAACATTCGGTGCAATTTGGTGTTCTTTAAATAGATTAACCATTGCTTCTCTATGGAACAATTTTGCTGCCGCTGAAGATCGCCGATCTGCGGCGAAATGCGCTGTATTTCACTGTCAGTTTACCAGTATTTTAGCAAATTGACAGCTTAGTGAATAGACGAACTTCCCTGAAATTGCACTGTACGCGAAATTCACTGGTCGGTGCAATTCACCAATTGGTGCAATTTGGTGGCGAGTTTGTCAATTTTTGAATAACCCCTTTCGTTTCATTTCTCCACACCTGAAATGTCTTAAATAAGAAACAATTGGCCTTGCAAAATAATATTTGCCCCTACTGTCTGAGAAACGTGTTCCACAGCAAAAACTATCAGTGCCTGGAACTGGTCAAAAGGGTAAGGGGTTAAAGGGACACTCAGCTAAAATCCCCCCCCCCCGTTTTTTTATATTAAAATATACCTAGTCACTCAATAACTAGGTAGGGATTTTTTTTTTTTTTTTTACGGTAATACTTACCCTAAAATCCACTTGTTTCCAACGGCGTCTTTTTTTTTTATACTCACCTCACTCCTCTTCCACTCTCGTCCTTCTAAATCTTTCACTTGGCTAATGGCTTACGTGAGAAGCGCGCATGCGCGCCTCTCACATAAACCAGCTAATCAGCAGACTTCCTCTTCTTCTTGGATTAGTGTTATGCGCAAGAGGATGCGCGCAACACTAATCCCAGCCACAGACTATGCTGGCGGCTCACTCCCGCAGCTACTGCGGCGAGTTGGAGACGTCCTCGCGCTTAAAGCGCGATGACGTCTCCTACTCGGCAATAGTCGGCAGAAACGGGAAATATGAATCCCGTTCTGCTGACTGGCAGCTGGGAGGGCGGAGTAAGGTCCTCCGCGTCTCTCAGCTGTTTCAGCCGATTGGCTGAGCGGAGGGAGGGGGGAAAGACAAGGGTATACTCAGGACATCATAACCACCTAAAAAAGCTTAGGTGGTCATGTTGCCTAGAGTATCCCTTTAAGGTAGAGATTGGGATGACCATGGTATGGCTCAACTGCTTTTATCCCCATCACATATGAGATGGAGCTTAAGGAGCAAACTGCATGGGGTAGAGTACAATTATTTCTCCACATGCTCCACCTAACAGTAGTTGGTGGATGAAGGCTTAAATTAAAAAGTTCTCTTCATGGCTAACCCTTCTACCTAATGAAGGTCTATTTTTTTTTCCTTCAAAAGTAACCCCTTCACGTGTCTATTTACGATGAGGACTCCTATGTCTTCGTTTAAATTTTTCAGCTACACTTTAACAACCGCTGGCTACAAAATATTTTAATTAAATAAAAGCCTGAAAAGAATCGTGAATCATGATTGAACTCGAATTTTGCATCGTTTGTCATTACACAGTAGGTGAAGTTCATTAATTTACATTTTTTATTTTTAACAGACCCACTTTTTTTAAGTGATGGCCAGTTTCATAAGCAAACATTTATATCAAATATTCACCAGTGAAAACCCTCCGGGAATGAGCTCAGTCAGTTGCCAAATTTGAAGTTGGATAATTGTAGCCAAAAGCTTTACATTCATGCTGTTCTGTCATCGTCCAGTCGTATTAATTCCAGCCAATAGGGTACTTGCCCCAGATTTGTAGGCAAGAAAGCACTTTTGTGCCAGTCATTGAACTCTCAGGTTTACTTTTGTGTAAGCTGTATTGTACTGTATTTGTCAGGTTACATAAAGTTTTCTTTAGTCTTAATCATGTTGTCCATTGGGGCCCATAGAAAACAGGGTATGTAACAGAAATTTGGTATTTCTGCAGAAATTGGCACTTTTGTTTGGAGTTGCTAGTTAAGGGGTCCATTTTTTTAATTTCACCTCTCACCTGCCGCTCCCAAACAATGATTGGGAAACAGTCCCTCCAATGAAACCCCTCGGGCCCATTGGGGGATAAGTGTCCACACCATGCCTACCAACTTTTTTTGTTAGTCCTTCACCCACGAGTGGATGGGGCCTTGTAGGGATCAGTGCACAGGCTGGTCTATCGTATCCCCTTAGCCAGTAGCCATGGGTAGAGGGTATTAGGGGAGGGGGGGTTACTGGAAAACCTTTTGGGTTTCCCATTCTTAGCACCCGGTGTGGTATGCTGATGCCGTAGCCCATCTGCTTCAAGGTTGGACGTGTTGTGCATTCAGAGATGGTATTCTGCATACTTTGGTTGTAATGAGTTGCCTTTCTATCATCTCGATCCAGTCTGCTCATTTTCCTCTGACCTTCGACATTAACCTCCCTGGCGGTCTATTTATTTGGAAAATTCTTGTCTGAAAGCTCTATATTTTTTTTCTTTGCCCCCCCTAGCGGCATCCCGAGTGTGGCTCTGGGTTAAATTCCTATGTTGGAAGTGGTAACCCCGCGCAACACTCGGGATGGCGCTGGATACATTACCTCTCCCTGCGCTCCCTCGAAGTCCCCAGCTGCCTCCTCCGGAGACCGGCGACCTCATTACTTCCTGGTTTGATCCTCGCGAGAAGGAATCCAGGAAGTAAAACGCTGCGATCGCCGGAGGAGACTGTAGAGATCAGCGAGGGAGCGCAGGGAGAGGTGATGTATGCAGCCCGAGAGTGTCTCGGAGTTACCGCTCTCAGTGGTGAAATTTAACCCCGAGACACGCGAGGGAACACCACCAGGGAGGTTAACAAAGCATTTTTGTCCATACAACTGCCACTTACTGGATATTTTCTCTTATTCGGATCATTCTCTGTAAACCCTAGAGATGGTTGTGCCTGAAAATTCCAGTAGAGCAGCAGTTTTTGAAATAATCAGACCAGCCCATCCGGCACCAACAACCATGCCACGTTCAAAGTCACTTAAATCCCCTTTCATCCCCATTCTGATGCTCGGTTTGAAATTCAGCAAGACGTCTTCACCACGTCTAGATACCTAAATGCATTGAGCTGCTGCCATGTGATTGGCTGACTAGAATTTTGTATTAACAAGCAATTGAATAGGTGTACATAATAATGTGGCCTGTGAGTGTATACAGGTATACATACACACACCTTTTGTAACCAAATCTCCATCATTGTTGCTTTAGTTTGGTGGTTTTAAAATCTCTATGTTGTTTTAAGTGGAGCTCTCTGTTCACAGTATGTTATGTAGGAAGCAAGATAGCTATAAGACAGCTTTATAAAATGTACTTTTGGGCTGTGTTTATTAGCATTTGTAAGCACATTAAAAAGCCATGTAAATTGAAGTCTTAATTTATGCACTCACTCAAGATTAGTAGGGAATAACATGAATCTACCACAAAAGGTCAGTCTATGAACTTTAGAAAATCTTCCCTTTAGAAATATTTCTTTACAGTGGTCTCTTAAATGCACATAGCCTCAATAACCATGTTCTAAAAAAAAGTCAAAACTATTTTAATTGCAATATAGAAAAAGCACTGTTATATTTCAGAATACGTGGAGGATTGCGCCGCACCCTACACCGCAAGATTAGAGGTAAGTTTTGGATTTATTGGAGAGTTTATTTTTATGCAATAGCAAAATCACTTAGGCCCCGTTCACACCTAAGCGTTTTAAAGCGCGTACCTGCGCGCTATAAAATGCATGAACAGGGAAATCCCATGATTTCCTATGGGATCCGTTCACACCTGGGCGTTTTAAAGCGTGCAGGAACGCGCTTTAAAACGTGCTACGCCCAAAGTAGTACGGGAGCTTCTTTGGGGCATATTGCAGCGTGTTTCTCGCCATAGACTTTGACGAGAATGCGCTGAAATCGGCGTTTGCGCATTTTTTATCATAAAAACCGCACGTATGAATGCGTGTTGAGCACATGGCAACAGGTAAAAACCAAACCCTGGGCACTTTTATCACACTGCTGAGATCTGGAAGCATGGCTGAATCTGAAGCTGGTGGCCTCTGTGATACAGAAGCTTTCATCCGACTGATGCATGGAAAACCGTGCCTTTATGATCTGAAGAATGCAGGCTACAAGAATCGGCAAACCCGGCAGCGTGCATGGCAGGAACTAGGTGCTACCTTATGGCCTCATTGGGAGAATTTCACGAAGCAAGTGAAAGAATCAAAAGGTATGTGTGTGCAGTGTTCATTACAATGTGCAAGGTTAATTATAAACTGTTGCAAATGTTTGAAATGTTTTGCCAACAGCGTGTGTGTAATGTTTGAGCAAGAAAAAGCATGTGGGGAAAGTGTGTGCAACAAGCAGCATGTAGGAAATGTTTTGCTCAAAGCGTGTGTGTAATGTTTGAGCAAGAAAAAGTGTATGGGTAAAGTGTGAGCAACAAGCAGCGTGTGGGAAATGTTTTGCTCAAAGCGTGTGTGTAATGTTTGAGCAAGAAAAAGTGTATGGGTAAAGTGTGAGCAACAAGCAGCATGTGGGAAATGTTTTGCTCAAAGCGTGTGTGTAATGTTTGAGCAGGAAAAAGCATGTCGGTAAAGTGTGAGCAACAAGCAGCGTGTGGGAAACGTTTTGCTCAAAGGATGTGGGTAAAGTGTGAGCAACAAACATCGTGTGGGAAATGTTTTGCAAACAGCGTGTGTGTAATGTTTGAGCAAGAAAAAGCGTGTGGGTAAGGTGTGAGCAACAAGCAGCATGTGGGAAATGTTTTGCTCAAAGCATGTGTGTAATGTTTGAGCAAGAAAAAGCGTGTGGGTAAAGCGTGAGCAACAAGCAGCGTGTGGGAAATGTTTTGCTCAAAGCGTGTGTGTAATGTTTGAGCAAGAAAAAGCGTGTGGGTAAAGTGTGAGCAAGTGTGAGCAAGTTGTTAACTAGGATAACACTACACCCATATGTAATGAGTAATATGAAGGCACAAATAAAAAACAAGAAAACAATGGATCAGTTATGTACAAATAAACTTTATTCATCAAAACATAAACTTTTTATTACACACCTAAGAAAGAGTATAATCTTTTTTTAAAGATTTTATTTTTTAATCATTATTGATTTTCTTGCATCTGTCATGACACCTCACCCTTCGGTGACATAAAATAGGCCGCAAACTGGTCTCGATCGGTGGCTCCGTGTGTGCTACCACAGCAGGCAACCATATTATTACTCTCCATGGAATGCAATAACATATCGTCGAAATTGTATCCATCTCTCTGGCGTACAAAATAGTGCAGTGCACAAGCTGCCTTCACCGCAGAGATGGCGTTCTCCAAGTTTAGGTTGATTGACGAGTGCAGAATGCGCCATTTATTAGAGAGTATGCCAAATGCACACTCCACCGCGTGCTCGGGTCAGTCGATAATTAAAGACCCTCTTCTGCAGACTCAGTCCACGGCTTGAATAGGGCCTCATCAGATGCTCACCGAGAGCAAATGCCTCGTCTCCCACAAACACGAAAGGCATTTCTGGATCTGCGGTGTCAGGCAGCGTGGTGTTCGCCGGAAGGTCCAGTTCATCTCACTGCAGCATTTGCCAGAGTCGGAATGAGCGAATACTGCCAAGTCAGAGCTGCTTCCGTACGATCCAATGTCAATGTATCTGAAGCAGTAGTTGGCATCAGATATCGCAAATAGGACCACCGAGAAAAAAAATTATAATTAAAAACCAACTGCCACTCCCCTTCAGTTTAATGATACGGATATGTTTTCTGTCTAGCGCTCACACACAGTTAGGAAAATTGCATGTGTTTGCAAATATGTCCGCAATTTTCATCCACTCCTCCTTGTTGGGTTTTATCATTACAAAATCGTGCAGGATATCCCATATGGCACAGCATGTTTCTCGAATGATGTTGCTTGCTGTCGATTTTCCAATCATTAAGGCATAGTGCAGATTGACCAATGACTGTCCAGTTGCTAAATACCTAAGAAAATTCAAAAACAAAATTAGTTTATTGTTTACATTTTGTTTCAACAGTTATTATGATGAAGGCAAAGTGGAAGAGCGTTAAGCACGCTTTCATCCGGCACAGACGGAAGGAGAGGGAGTTCAAAAGTGGAGCGGCTGCCAGTGGGGCCAACATGCTATATTCATGCTGATCAGCTCTCATTTTTAATACCATGTGTTGAAATGCGGAGGTAAGTCACGCCAATGGCAATTTTTATGAGAGTCATGGATATTGTGTTGCAGAACATGTAGATAATAATATATTGCACACACTAATGTATTATTTCCTATTGTCAGCACCGACAGCAGCTGGGAGAGGCAGGAGGATGACAATGAGGAGGAGGACACGGCCACACAAACAACTGAGCCATGCGCCTCTGCAGGAGCACAGAGTCCACCCCCACCACCACAGTCTCCATCACCAGAGACACCGTCACCGTCTGCCCCAAAAGCCCTGCCACCTCCTGTACACAGATGCACAGCTCTCAGGGCCCGTAGGCAGAGGGTTGAACGGGAGGAGGACAGGCTCATAGACGTCCTTGAGTCCATCGTGTACCCTGTCCCAAAGCTGTCGTGTGAGGCCTTTTTCCTCCTTTGCTTGGAGGACAAAATGAAGCAGGTGCCTAGGAGTCAACAGACAGAGGCACGTTATGCCGTCGCACGTTGCATCGACTCCTTCATGCCACCTGAAGGCTCCTCCCAACACCAACAGACTTTCCCTATACCACAAACCCCTCTACATACCACACATATGCACACACACATTCTGTCATCTACTACCCTACTACCCACAAACACCCATGCACCACCCCCCCGAAACATGGCACTCACGCCCACATTCCCCATATGTGTCCCACAACCAGCTGTGGAATGAGGGAGGAGATGCAGGCGAACGAGCCTCAATACCAAAATTTGTAAAAAAAAAAAAAAGTTCTGTAACCCTAGGCACTTTATCATTTGTTTTACTTTGCTGAGGAGGGAAAATGCCTTGCCCGTTGGCTGTTTTATGTTTTAATTGCCTACACGTACGGTACCTGTTCGAGAGCAGTGATATCCCCATTGACGCTAAACTTCGTCTATTCAGAGAACAGAAACCAACAGTGAAAAGTTGTTGAAGTGCCCTGCCATTCTGTGGTTTCATTCGTCAAGTTTATTCAGGAGCATCCCATAAGCTTCAATGTTAGAAATATTCCTGTTTATATACTGAATATATAATAAACCATTCATTATTTTATGCTACAGTAAAAAGTCTCTTTATTTATTTTATAGATTATTTAAAATCTTTTATGCATTTATTGTGATTTTTGTCAACATATGTTTTTATAAATAGTTTTCCTTTTTTTTATAGTTCTTCATTTTTCAAGATGCGGGTACAGACAATACAACAGCCCCCCAATGGGAGCAACACCCTTGCAATGAGTACAGCATCAGTTTTCGGGTATGAACATAAAAACAGAAAATCAATAGTCAAGTGAGAGAACCAAAAAACAAAGATCAGGAAAATAAAGAAAGAGGTAGGGGAGGAGAAACCAACATTCCTAACCACCGCCATGTCAGCGGCATCACCGGAGAAACCAAGTCCGTTAACTGAATACTCCCTAGCCGGGCTCGTACTCCTGCCAAGGGGCCCAGATTCGGTCAAACAGGTGCATGGTGTCGTGGACCATCGCTGTCAATCTGTCCATCATGGCTTCCCGTATATTGATCCGCATCCTCTCTAAAGAGGGGAGGGCGGGTGCCGTCCACTGTTGCGCCACTGCTCTCCGTGCTGCCAGCGCAATTCTATGGAGGAGTTTATTCTCTGGTGGGGGCATATCCCCCTGAGAGCGGTGGAGCAAGAAAGTCCAGGGGTCCCTGTCCACCCGATGACCCAGCACCACCTGTGTCAGGTCATGTATCTGGGACCAGAAAACCTGAATATGCTTCTGCCCCATATGCGATAACTGGGAAGGAGAGACATACCAACGGAATAACATTTTATAAGCTTGTTCCTGATGGGCCACATTGATGGAACAGAGGGCCACATTGTCCCAAATATCCTCCCAATCCTCTCCCATTAGACCGGGAGAACCTCCCCCACGTCCCTCTCCCACCTGGTCGTGTATGTGAGTGGCCCCCACTCTGAGGAGCCCGAGAGAAGGGTGATATAGAGGGAAGAGATCAGTGAGCGTGGGTGGGTATACCTGGAACACATGACCACAAAGAAGGTAAGTGGGTTGGTGGCCGCTCTTCCAGTCTCCGGCGACCTAGCAAAGTCCGAAAGCTGTAGATATCGAAAGAAATCCGAGGGCTTCACCCGACCCCTGCTTTGAATGTCCTGAAAGGTAATCGGCAAGCCCTGGTGGTATAAATGTTGGAGACTCTGCAGGCTCAGCCCCTCCAAAGTTGCAAAGGGTTGCGGGCTGAGACCTGGCCTGAAGGTCTGGTTTCGAAAAATGGGAGTCATGGCCGATATGTCCAAGGAGAGCGAATGCCGGATTCGGAGTTTGTCCCATACCCGTAGAGAGTTAATTGTGGCTGAACATGTAGAACGAAAGTTGGGTCTGTGGGCCTTGGGGAGCCAAAAGTACAGGCTCGGGGCATCCGGAGCAGCCAATCGAGACTCCAGGTCCACCCAACGGTGGGTACCAGGTGGGGCATGGAACATCACGAATTGAACCAATTGAGCAGTATAGTAATAATACAGTAAGTTCAGTATGCCCAGCCCCCCTATCCCGAGGACTGTGCAGGACTCGACGTGCGACTCTGACGCTTATTTTTCCACACAAATTTGGCTATGTGCTGCTGAAGGTGTGCCAGGGAGGCAACATCCACGTGGGTGGGCAGGGCCTGGAACAGATACAACAAACGTGGCAGTAAATTCAACTTAACACAGGCCACCCTGCCCACCCACGAGACAGAGAAGTCATTCCACCTGTCCAGGTCCTTAAGCAAGCAAGCAAACATACCGTCATAGTTGGCCTTATACAATTTCCCGGGGTCACTTGTCAGCCAGACACCCAGGTACTTCAGAGAATCAAAAGAGAAGTGTAACTCAGTCAGGTCGCGCAGGCTATCCACTTCCGCCCGTGTGTCAACCCCAGTGGCATAGCTCTTGTCTTATCAAAATTCACCAGGTACCCTGATATGTCCGAAAAGGAATTGATTAAAGTCAGAAGGGGGGACTGACTGCAGGGGGTTAGCTATAGTCAGTAGGATATCATCCGCATAAGCGGAGACCAGAAACTCTTCCCCCCCATCCCTCAGTCCTCTGATAGATGGCGAAGCCTGGAGACCCGCCAGTAAATGTTCCAAAGAAAGGGCAAAAAGGAGGGGGGACAATGGGCAACCCTGCCTGGTACCATTCCCTATAGAGAACGCCTCCAGGTTTGCCCCCGGAGTGAGGATCCTAGTGAGATGGGTGGCATACAGCACCCCCAGCGCTACACGGAACCGGGGCGAAAAGCCCCAGTGATCCAGGAGTTCAAACATATAAGGCCAGTCCACCCGGTCAAATGCCTTCTCCGCATTCAAAGATAGGAGCAGAGATGGGTCTGGGAATGATTATATAGCTGCTTAAAGTAATTAGTGAAAATTCTGCTCACCTCCCCGGGCACCGTAGTAGACGAGCCCAAAGGGGTGCGAGCAGAAGTCACCGCCTGCGACCTATGTTGACCCCTGAGGTTCCTAGCTAATATCGTGCACGCTTTGTTAGAGTATTCGTAAAACGTTCGCTTCAACCAGGCTAGAGACCTGGCCGCATCCAAAATCCGCTCAGCCCTGAGATCCTGGCGCACCCGCAAGAGGGCCTCATAGTCCTCCAGAGAGCAAGAGGCTTTATGTGTCGCCTCCCTGTCTGCCAGTAGGGCCTGCAGGTCCGATATTCTCTGTAGCCTTTCCCTCTTAATTCTGCTCCCAATTTGGATAAGGAGACCCCTAATGACTGTCTTGTGGGCCAGCCACAAGATGTCTGGACTCATGCCTTCCGTCGCATTGTCCGCAAAATACCCATCCAGAACAGCAGACAATTCCACCTTTACCTCCGGTTTCTGTAGTAGGGAGGAGTTTAACCGCCAAGAACAGGCCGCTTTCACCCGAGAAATCGGAGCATGGTCCAACCAGCTAATTTTGCCAATTTCCGAGCGGGTTACCCATTGTATCGATGTGGGAGGGAGAAGGAAAAGATCTATTCTAGAATAAGAGGAGTGGGGATGAGAAAAAAAAGTGAAGTCGTGGTCTCCGGGGTGCTGCAGCCGCCAAATGTCCAGTAGGTGAGAGTCAGTCAAGAAACGGCCCAATTGTTTGTCCTGAGGAGTCGCCATTTGCATCGCCCTAGGCGTCAGACCCCCTTTTCAATTTCTGGAACCAGAGTAGCATTAAGGTCACCCCCTACGACCACCAGGGAGTCAGCGTTCTCCCTCACCAAACTCCCCAGATGCTCCCAAAAGGACGCATCCGGAGTGTTCGGCGCGTACACATTGAGGAGAGTCACCGTCTGCCCCGCCATCTTCCCCCTCAGCAGCACATATCGGCCCCCATCATCACATTCCGTTTGAAGCACCGTAAACTCACACTTTTTATGTAATAAAATTGCAACCCCACCACGTTTGCTATTGGTAGAGGCCAGAAAAGAGCGGTTGAACGAGCGATCCGTGAGACTGAACTGGCGTATTTTTGTAAAGTGTGTCTCCTGCAGGAAAGCTATGTGACAGCGGTTTCGTCGCAAGTCTCGTAAGACCAGCCTGCGTTTCGCCAGGGAGTTCAGCCCCTTTACATTTTGGTAGATTACTTTAAATTCTGTCATCATGGCGGTCGAAGGAAAAGCCTAATCTCAATCATGCGCCAGGACTGTGTCACCAGGAACGCCGGTTCCCCCAGAGTAGGGAAGGAGTCAGTAGGAAACAAGAGAAAATATAGATAGGTACAGAAAAAAGGAGAAAAAAAAATAACAATAGAACCACAGAAATCAGAACAAAACACTCCGGTCTTACAAATTGCCGGACCATACATGGGGGTATTCCAGAGTCACAGTCTGACATAATCGGAGAGTACGGACCTCGTGAAGCGACGTCCCCGGAATTTCCCCACTACACCCATAAAAGAGGGTCTGCCACCCACCCCCCGAACCATAAACCCCCCCGGCAAACAAACCCCATACAATCAGGTGCGAACTGCTTCGTCTCCAGGGCCACCCAGAGCGGGTCAGTCAGCAGAAGAAAAAATCAAATGTAGTGCCCTCTAGAGAAAAAATAGGAAGAAAACATGAATAGATGAGCAGCGGTAGCCACGTGGCATAGAGGGCAACATTACCCTGGCCAAGCCGGTAATTAGATCCCAGAAAGCCCGCAGCAGCTCAATCAGGGCCTCGACTCTCCACTTCCTCACCACGGTCAGGGACCTTCTCACATCTAGAGGCGACAGTGTAATCCCGAGACAGGGGCTCAAAAAGGCACCGAGCCTCCTTCAGCGGCGGGCAATTGAAACGGGACAAGAATTTCTTCGGATCTGAGTGAGGCAGCAGGACCGTCGTCTTGCTGCCCGCAAACGCCAACAATTTAAAGGGAAAGCCCCAGGCATATTTGATGTTGTGGCGCACCAAATGAGATGTAATAGGGCGCCAATGTCGTCTGCACTGTAACGTTTCTGGCGCCAGGTCCTGGTAAAGAGCTAGGGTCAAGTTTTCATATTCCACATCCACCTCCCTGCTTTTGCGCTTAAGTACCTCTTTCGTTGCGTAGTAATGGAGTCACATAATTATGTCTCGCGGTTGAGTCCCCGCTCCTCTCGGTGCTCGCAGCGTCCTGTGCACTTGGTCAATCAGGAGCCGCCCTGGGGGTACCTCCGGCACCAGGCGTCCGAGGATACCCAAGACCGTGTCCTCCAGCTCCTGGGTTGTCACCGTTTCGGGAAGGCTCCGCAGCCTGATGTTGTTACTCCGGGAACTATTCAAGAGGTCCTCCATCGCTAGCTCCAGCCGCTCCACTTTATCTCTCAAGTGAGTCGTGTCTCGCACCACTTCATTATGGGCCACCACCATCTCCTCCGCCGCCTCCTCGAGTGTTGCTGTGCGCGACCCCAGGTCCCTTATCTCCGCCCTCACCTCAGATGCAACTTTGGACATCTCTTCAGCCAAGTACCGTTGCATGTCTCCCATACGCTCCAGGAGGTGAGAAATATCGGCTTTGGGCGCTGGCTGAGTGTTAAGTTTAGCGGCCACCGTCGCCGAGTCCAGGCCTGTCCGCCTACTGGGGCCGCCATCTTGGGCCTCCTCCCCACCGTGGCACAGGAAGATCGGCGCCACCTCGGTCTCCTGTGGTTTAGTTTTTTTCCCACTCCGAACACTGCCCGGCATGGTCGCAATGTCTGCAGGGGGTGCTAATTTAGCAGTGTGCTATCGGGGATCATGGGGGAACTCGGGAATCACAGGAGTCCCTGTTACATGCGTCTGCTCCGGTGGACGTCCTATCACCCCTCTAAAAATTGTTTTCTTATTTCTGTAACAGCCCTTTTTATTATCATTAATTGGATCTTATCAATGTCAGACATTTTCGCTCAGTAGTTTCTTTGCAAACAGCGTTTCACTTTTCAAACATTCACAAGCGTACTTTTTTTTTCACTCCATTCGTCTGCAGTGTCGGGTTTTTCTGGCGGCTGCTCTGCTCTGTGGTCGGTGGCTACTCGGGTTTCTCTGGCGAGTTCGGCGGGGTTAATCCAGATGTTTTTGCGGGTTTCGGTGTGCGTTCGCCGTTTTTTGCGGTGAGTGTTTGTCGGGTTTGCGGCGGCTTTTCCCTGCACTACAACAGCCCTGTGATGCTTGCTGAATACACCGCAGGGTCGCCGAAATGGGATCATCCAAGCGCACCGAATTGAAGAGAACGAAAAGTCACCAAACATGCGGTGACTTTTCGATTCTCTTTGAATAACCCTGACAGCACATCGCACTGAATTATGTGTGTAGTGATGTTAGTCAATTTACCGCATCGTGATTATCAGTCTTTCCACTGGTGGAACACTGTCTCGCATGAATGTGTCCTGCCGTGCCAAAGTGGGTGACATCAACTCCAAAAGCTCATCAAAACTGTTGAAAAAAAGAAAAATGTGAGGGTTAATAGCAATTAAGCTGTGAAATGCTGCTTATGGTCCATGTCATCAGAAAAACATACCATCTTACACAGGTTAATTTGATGCTAGCTTTACTTTCTATCTTGCTATCCCGCCTGTTTCCCAATCAAATCTATGATGGTACTGTAGCGCTGCTATAAAAAAAAACTGTATTCTGGTGCAATGAACTATTGCTGCCACCAGAGGGAGACAGAGACATTGTGGACTATGCTGGACAAAACCGAACTACATCTACCATCACCCTTTGCATGAGGACAGGAAGTAGGTGGTACAAGGAAGAGGAAACAGATCAGCAGCCTCGTGCAAGGCATGGGCAGAGCAGTGAAAGGTGGAGGACGCATATTAGAGCTGTCAGGGATCGCAACCAGGCCGGAGTACAGACACTGTCTTACTGGTGCTGGAGATCGGGACAGTAATCATGTTGGGAACTACCTGCGCAGCGCTGAGAGGTCTGGAGGAAAAGCTGGTTCCGGCAGGACCCCGCGTTAGGAGGCCGCGATCGTTTGGGAGTGCTGGTGGCGGATCGTTTGTTCCAGTTGCGGAGTTTGGCAAGCAGGGAGCAGATTCAGTGGCACGGAGTCCCAGTACAAAGCGGAGAAGATCCTTTGGTCAAGGCATCGAGTGCTGGACAGTTTCGTTCATCGGATGGGTGAGAGGCCTCCCAGGCCACAGTTCCAAAACAGAAACGCACGCTGCAATATTGTTTAAATTCACAGGGCCCCAACGGTGACTAGTCGAAGATTGCTCTTTTCGTTCACTGGCCAGTTGAACATAGTACCCGGGTACCCTAGACATTTTTCACGGGACTTACACTCCAGAACTGAGGGGGGGTTAACCGGTTTCTTTTACCGCCACGTGTTTTTCCCACGTTATGAATTCTTGTTACTCAAATACCATATATGCGTATTATATGCTGCTATATTGGGATCAGTAAAGAATATAATATAGAAAAATCCCACAATAGTGCCGGTGTATAGTTATTTCCTAGTGCGGTGAGACTATCTCAAGGTTTATTCAGCGGCTCCTCCGGGGGTGAGTGCTACAGCACTATCACATGGGACACAACAACCTACTCCTCAAGCGAATTAGAAGCGCTGCTGCGACTACTGCTGTAGTTCATCGTGTTCTGCAGCTCTCCATGTTTCTCTCTGGACCCTCAGGAAGTCTTTTTCATTGGACACCACCATAATAAAACAGGAAATATTTTTCAATGGATGCCTCCGTAGTCAATCAAAAAAACGCGCATATTAAAAACGCTAAGGTGTGAACCCAGTCTTAAAAGGAGGCTCTGTGAGCTGGCATTCTTTCAGGAATACAATCTCGAGACAAGTAACAAGCAGGTACCATGAATAGTTCACTGTGCTCATGCTGAGCAATTATTAATAGTTCCTATACAAAATATAGGAGCTGTAAATGTACAGTAACGAGCTGCTAATTCCGAGGGTTACGTTATCGGGTGCATCCTGCACTTGCGAGAGTGCCAAAACATTTCTCATATCTCTAATACATTAAAGGTTAAACTTTTGCCACAATCATTCCAGCGTGTGATCTACAGCAAGCGCTTTGCTTTTTTTTTTTTACAAATTACACTGTTGCAAATTGTAGACTATTTCGTGGAACACTCTATCAGTGTATTACAAAACAAACAATTCATATGAACAGAATTTAAATTAATGTCCAAATTATACTAGAATGAATTTTTAAAATACTTTGTAAACATACATTTAAAACAAAACAAAGCACGATGTGAAAACTGTAGTGAGTTGTGTAATGAACACAAAAATAAACCTCCAGAAATCCAAACACTAAAACGTTATATTTACAAATAAATTAAAATATATTTTGGGAAATTGCAGTACAATTATTTTCAAAGTATTTTCCAAACCAAACCACTCAATCTTGCTTAAATTAAGATGAGAGAAATAGGAAAACAAATAAAATGCGTTCTTTATGAATAGTTCCTTGGAAACGTATATTTCAAAAACATGGATTATAGTCAAGAGACATGGTTAAAGTGAACCTGGTCTGCCTCCAACAATGTATGCTCTTTGGAAAGCGTATAAAAAAAATCTTCTCTACCGTTGGTAGCAGAATTGCTAGTTAATGACTACATTTTTTTTTTTGAAGAGTAAAAAAAAAACCTGCCTCTCCACACATCAATCATTTCTTTGACAAAGGTTTATGGCAAAACAAATCCTCTATGCTGAGATATGGGTGACAAGATAGATCAGAAGAATTCTCTTACAGGTTTTTTCTGCTCTCCATACAGTAATTGCCTTTGTGCTGGAGTTTTGGCTTCGCTGGTTGTGCACCAGCTTTGGCATGTGTTTCCAAGCAGTGACACTTATGGGGCGAGGGGGCAAGATGGACGTGGGGTAGGTATTACAGTATTAAGTGTCACACTCAAAGTTAGAATCCAGATAGTAACAGAAAATCAAATAATAACACCAGTTTTTAGCACCTAGCAATTTTTTGCCATTGCTGGATGCAATTGAAGAATGAGCAACAGTGGAAACACTAGGGGCAAGATTCCAATTTTCACACTAACAAGGGGACGCTAATCAGGAAAATCAGTGCCTGCAGATTTTCCTGTAGCGTCCCCATGTTAACGCGATATTCAGGGGCATGCGCTAGCTCAGCACCTCACCCCGGGAAGGCAGAGCTAACCGCAGTGATACTTGAGGTAGCCCTTCCACGATGCCGAGAGTATCACCTCCTGGAGTCCATAGGACTCCATGGATGCTTGTGCTTTTGGGCTGCAAGCCCTGCATGATCTCATTCTCACGAGATTGTGCAGCGCCACGGAGTGATCACAGAGGGAGATTGGGAAATATTTGTCTCCAGTCTCACTCTGCCAGAAGAAGCCGCGGATTGGGCCACCCTTCTCGCCATGGGGTGAGAGGAGACTATGCAATTTAGGCTGGCGGCACACGAGCGTACAGGTACTGCGTTACGGACGCACTTTTTGACAGGAGATATTGTGTTCAACAGACGATCAGACGTTATAAATGTGGACCAGAAGATGCAGATGCTTCAGTGTGCCGGCCTTCGCTCTTATGCAAATATTCACGCACACAGGAAGCTGCATGTAGTTCCTGCGGGACGCCTAGCTTTTTCACGTCCATGCTATTTTTGCATTTGTAGCAATACGCAAAGGCTGTGCGTGAACAATTGCGCAGGTGCATTGTGCGGTGTTCTTCATTGACTCCAGCAAAAAGCTACCACGGACGGCAAATTGCACACACAGACAGAAGCAAAAAATCCGCTCGTGTGCCGCCAGCCTTAATGGGGGGTTTACAGGAGGTGTTAAAGGATTTTGCAATTGCAAAATCCTTTGACACCAGCTTTTAGGAGGTGCCTACTGTTGGCTCTCTGCTGTGAGGCACTGATTTCACCCCAGTGTAGTGTCAGGAAAGGAATATGAATACCAGAAGTTAAACTTACCTCTCCTAGCGTTAACAATTACAGATTCAAACTGTACATTAGCACCAACTATGTAACAGTGCTATAGTTATTCTCTTGCTGCCTGCTCTTTAGTGCTTCCTATACCAAGTATAGGACAAGTTGATTTACAGCTACATGGTTCAATAGCCGACAGCAGGAGACTTGGCTTGATTAGGACATGAACAATTATCATGAATGAGTGGAGCCAAAAAAAAAAAAGTTAGGCACCCCTAATCTTGAATTCTAAAACCCAGACACCTCTGGAAACCGGAACTTTTGGAGCCTTCTGCATTTTAGTAATTCTAGATTAGAATTGTTCTAGAAGACTCGTGCCAATAGGCAACATAGCTCTAGAATGCTGAAGCACACCACGGCATATGCTGCCCTATTGAGACCCATGCAGCTTGAAGTCACTCTGACTGCGTGCAACATGTCCGTGGGGAAACCCTGCACAGTTCTCCCAGCATGTATACACAGTGATGGCTGCAGCAGGAAGGGGATTGCAGCTCTCCTGATGTGATCTCCCTCATTGGATTCTCTAGGATTCCGAAATCTGGAAGAATCTGAAATTTGGAATGCTCAGGATCCTGGGGTGCTCAATCTGTAAGTATAAGGACCCCTATAATTAAGGTTTTAGTGAAAATAAAAGAGAAACATAATAGGTTGACTTTAAGTCAAGTTAGTCAGTTTTAATCCTTTTAGTATTCAAAGGAAAAACATACAACTTATAGAATTGTGACGATGAGAAGCCACTTTTTAGAAATACCAGTCATTCGAAAGGGCTTGTGCACACGGGTATGTGTGATATCACGGTGTAAATGAAAAATTCTTAATATTACTGCAATTTTGTACGTTTATGTTGAGTTGTGCATGTGTATTTGTGTCAGTTTATGCAATATCAGGATGTTTTTGTGGTTAGAGAGGGGGTTAATCCATGAGGGTATGTGCTGGTTTCCCTCTCCCCAATCCCCTTCCAGTCTCCTCATCTTCTTCTCCATCCCTAATGATCTCTTCTTCATTGTCCCTTATTTAAGTATGTCTCTCTGCATCCCTCCTATGTGTATGTTCCATCCCATCATTGTCTCTCTTTTCCATTTGTCTCTGGTCTATCTCTTTCACCCTCCCTTGTGTACCTCATTTATGTCTCTGTCCTATTTATTTATTTATAAAGGATTTTACCAGGAAGGATACATTGAGATTTCTCTTGTTTTCAAGTATGTCCTGGGTATTTATAACCTTTTTCTCTCTACTTCTATCCCGCTCCCTCTTACGATTCTGCCTAAACCCCTCAGATCTGCCTTATTCCAGCAACAACTCCCTGTGACTGTGTTGTCGCTGTCGCTGTCTCCATTTCTGGTCCTGGTATACTGTCACTCACAGCGTCATTGCAGGAATGGAGACAAAAAGAGTGCATCTGTCAAAGAGTGCTGAGACAGAAGTAAGAAAACTGAATCCCTGCGGCTACAGTGACTACTTTTCTGCAATTAGCAGTTCGGAGCTGTTGGCAAACCTTTTCATTGATTGTTTGCGATGAAAGGCTTAGCACTTATATTTATAAAAAAAAAAAGAAAGAAACTTCATTCTTGTTTTCCATTCAACATTTGACTTTGGTTCTTTCTGAATTCAGCAATTTTTGAGATCTGATTACAAGATTTATTTATTTATTTATAAAGTATTTTACCAGGAAGGATACATTGAGATTTCTCTCGTTTTCAAGTATGTCCTGGGTTCAAGAACATTGTATTGTTACAGTCGTTACAGAAATACAAAGTAATAAAATGCAAGATATTAAACAAAAACAACTCAAGGATGAGCCCTGGCTATTTTTATAAGGAAGCGTGGTATGTCTGAAGGATATTTAATCATGTCCTATCAGAATCAATGGGTAGTACCCAGGTTACAATAAATCCATGTACCTTAAAGAAATCTGATTATTTATTCAATTTCCATCCATTCTATGAAAGTTTCCTGATTAAGGTTATTTTACATTGATCATCATTAGACCACATTGTTAAAACTTACTGAAATGTTGGAATTCATCCGTCAGGCAAAATTTACTAAAGGTGTTTGTGTCAATAAGAAATGTCAAATTTTTGAAACTCAAGCACCAAGGATTCTGTTTCTGGAAAAGAAGCAATAATGACTTCAGTCAAGTTAGATTAATCCCTCAAAATCATGGGATATTGTCAAATAATATGTAAAAAAAAGATAAATAATTCCTTATACCTTTTTGAAGCGATTGTAAAAGCTGTAATTATCTTCAGCACCTATATTTTATGGAATGTGAGATGTGATGTGAGATGAAGCCAGTGTCTTAGGTGTCACTGCTAAAGTATTAATAGAAAATGCTAATGTAGCTTTTTAGCCTGACCATCTGTAGCTAGACATTAATTACTGCTGACTAGTTGAACTTTTGTTATAATTTCATTGTGCCAATACAGACAGTATGTTGTCCTTCCATTTATTTCATGCTTCACTATGCACAGTGACGGCAACGGATATTCAACGTGGACAGATATTTTCAGCTTTTCAGACTCTTATCTTAGATGAAGAATTATGCTATGGATGCTTTCTTTATTTACCCTTTTGTTGAACATGGTCATTTTATACTTATACTGAAACAATGACTGCAAAATGGTAAAAGTGGTAAAGCAAAATATTGGCCTGGGTCAATAACCCTTTAGGAGTTCCCACTTACTGACTATTGTGACCGAGTTGCTTGGAAAAGCAAAATCAATGACATAACTCCCTGGTCCATGGGTCAATATTCATTTTTGAACACCAGCTCGAGCCAAGAATTAGCCAATAGTTTTTACCATTATTTGCATTAGAAAGCTGCTTAAGCTGGAATAGGATCTCAAACTGTTACTATTGCAGCCATAAACATTAATTGTTTGAGCCGTTGCTCTAATGCTCACATATAGGGCCCCTAGTTTGCAGGAAATGGTTATAGATAAGCCTAGAAGATTTAACTGTACTTAAAATTGATAAATAACTAAATTGTATTGTAAGGCTTATGGAAAACCAATGATAATGACTTGCAGGGCTGGCCCATCCATGGAGCCGGGTGGTGCAATGGTTCCAGGTGGCCCTTTATCAGGGGCAATATCTTGACGCCCTGTCAAAGGCTGTGGCATGGAGTGCCTGGCCCAGTCCAGACCTTGACAAGGTACATCCCTCCAGCAGGCTGGTGCTGTGGCACATGAGGGAATCATTCAAAACAGGCGACCGGCACACTTCCGTTCACGTCATACGCATATGTATGCGCAGTCAGCAAAGTTCTTCGAACGCTGGTCGTCCGTTTTGAGCTGCCCCCTCATGACATGTGCTAGAAAACCAGCTCCCGCCCGCCCAGCAGGCCGGCGTCTGCCCCTCCAGCAGGCCTGGTGACAAACCCATCCCACCAGCAGGCTGGTACCCAACCATCCAGCAGGCCGACGACTGGCCCTCCAGCGTCCTCTGAGCGCAGGCTGTGCAGTGCCCCCAAGGTGGACCTCGACTGGGCCTGGACCAGGGCTGTATGGGTAAGTTTATGTGTGTGCAAGTGACTGTATGTGGGTGGTTGTGTGTCTGTATGTGTGTGTGTGTGGTAGGTGTGTGTGTGTGACTGCATGTGTGGTAGGTGTGTGTGTGTGACTGTATGTGGATGTGTGTGGTGGGTGGGTGTGTGACTGTATGTGAATGTGTGTGTGTGACTGTATGTGGATGTGTGTGACAGTTGGTACATGTGGTAATCTGTGATACGCTCATACACACTGCGCATTACTGTGATTTTTATTACTGTGGCGCTCTGTGATACACTCATGCATGTTTTTTTGGGGGGGGCAGCATTTGATCCATCTCTCTATGCAGCCCTGATTACGAGACAAAACCGTAACAAGGGTGCATAATCTATAACGTAGCCAAGTAGCAGAGCTGGCTAACAAGCCAGGCATGCAAGATATCAGTGATCTTATTTGTTGCTTAGTGATTGCAGGATTCAGTCTGTATTTCCCAAAGTACTCTTTAAAACTTGGCCTATTGATGCTTGACAGATTCCTAACAAATAATTTCTATGTGTATGCATCATGTCCTGCCATAATACTGTAACAAGAAATGTAAAAAAAAATGAAAATTTCCATTCAGATTTCATACAAACCTTTACTCTTCTTAGAAAAAAAATTGAAATGGAATCCTGTTACTGTATTTTCCAGAGAAAATATGCAATTTAAACCAAAACTAGAAAAAATGTGCAGTGTAAAGATTAGGGACATAGGGTTCCAAAGCCCCCCCTATGCTCCCCACCGCAGTGCAACGATTTAAGTTTTTGATGGAACAATACGTAATAACGTATTGTGCCTTCTCTTCTACACTTGCTTCCAACATGAGAAATGAGATGGGGAGTTAGTACAATTTTATCATTGAAAATTGAACACTGCTGCTGTGGCGCGGCGTGCTTTCTCTCCCCAGTCTTTCTCACGGCTCACACTGACTCCTCCAACTCTCTCCTGCTCCTTCTCGCGCCGCACTGCGCAGCAGTGAGGGACTGCAGCACATGATGTGACGTGACGTCACAGGCGCGGACCCAACCACGCGAATCTCAGCACCAGCGAGAGCTGCGTCAGGGAGGAGTCAGGGCAGGATCAGAATTCTCTGTACTTCTCTGCTTCTCCCAGTCCCTTCCAGATTAGGTGACGCGAAACAGCTGGGTGGCTGCGGTTCCAATCAAGGGCACTGGATACTGAGGCAAGTTAGCCTATGGTTCGCTTGCCGACACAGGGCCCTATTACACTGTTAACGCTAACGGTAGCGCTCACCTGCGTGAGCACTACCGTTAGCTGCGGTATCTCTACCGCATATTACAAGTCCTGTCCTGATAATCGGTTTTCTAAAATGTGTTTTCCAATGTCTGAGCCGTAATGTAGATGTTTCCCCTATTTTTAACCTTTTTATTAATTTCTCTCTTACTGGCTCATTAAGTGTTCAGGGCATGTGAAGTTAATTTTGCATGTTTTCAATGTATATCACTGTAGTCCTCGTTTGGGCACTTTAAACCACTCTTAATAACCTCATTTGCTGCCATGGAGCTGCGGGTTATCTCCTTTACAGATGGCAGGAACAGGTCAGATTAGACCAGTGGTTCCCAGCCACGGTCCTGTGTAAATCAGCCTGGCCTAAACCAGCAGGAGGCTATCAGACCATCACTGGGAGGAGGTATGGAAGAAGACATGCCTATGTCAGCTTTCGACCTTCTTTGGAGAGTCCAAAAAGAACATCAAGTCCTTTTAAATGAAAAAATAACCCAGTGTCCCAACATGGGAGAAACCCCCTCCCTATAGTCCCTGGCCACCCCCCACCCCCTGTCCAAGTAGGGGTGTGGCTGGGACACCAAATCCTCTTGAAATCACTCCGAACAGCTCAACAGAAACCAACCAGGAGCAGAAGAAACAAACGGGACCAGAGGATCCGGGCGATGCAACAATAGAGAGGCTCAAGGCCCTGAAAGGGAAACCGACACGAAGGCAAGGTTAGCAAAAGGACAAAATTGGTCCTCACACCACCACGGCAGGCACATTGAGTGGCTCAACTCTCTGGGATTGAAGAATTGTGGGTGTGTGGTGCTCAGCTCACATCCAGCATTTAGTGGTGCAGCAGACACTCGTTGGGTGCACTTGTTACACTGGGTGCACTTAAATTTTCATATTTCATGACGAAAGTTAAAATTTGAAGGACTCAGAGTATTTTCTTTCTTATTTATTAACAGCAGCAAGAAAAGTGACTTATAAAAAAAAAGTGACCACTTTTAAAACAGAAAATATATGTATCAAGTCCATAATAAACGCTCCCTTCGCCCACAATCCTTTGCGGTCCTCTTCTATAGAAGGCAGTGAGAAATGGAAGTATCCCTCTTTCTTGACTGCGGAACTGGTCAAAATCCAATGAGACCCTTGAAACGAAGGATGAAAACCAAACGGATTCCATTCAGACGAAGGGGAAAGTGAAGTCTCTCAGAAGGCTGGAAGAAAACAGAAATGTGAGCGAAGCATTAAGAGATTCTGTAACTGTTGTCCATAACGGAAGACGGAGCAAAATCACGGCGTCAATGGGACTATGGTCCCTAATTCAGACACTCCTCTCGGCATACCGTGATGTCTGGAGGCTGCCGGGTGACCAGGAGGAATGTTTATATCAGTGTTTCCCAACCCTAATATAGTCTAGATAATGTGTCACACAGGCACATCATGCAACTTGGCAGGTCTGACACACCAGTGCTCTGTATATGCTCAGTCACTTACACCAAGCAATGAATGAGTTAATTCGTAGGCTCCCTCCACATACAAAAGTCAGTGGTAACTCCCACATATCATCATGACTGCAAGTGCTTGTCAGCCAATGGGGACATTTCTAGTGATACCCTTAAGCAAACGGCAAACCAGAGGGTGCCTTGAAAACCTATATGATAAGCGGATAGAGCGGATCTATATACATAAAGTGTGCGGTAAGCCTTGCCCTGATCAAAAACTTCCATAAGGAAGTCCAGCACAAATCTCAAAGGGGCTTGGAAGGGATCCTGATCCCTTGACAGACACCAATGATGCCAGGTGAGCCAAGCTGACTTAAAGCAGGCTCTAGTACCCGGGGCCCACACATGGTGTAGGAGCTCCGTAGTTCTGACCGAAATCTCTCCGGCTCCCCCGGGCGTCCCGAGATCAGCGAGGCCACTAACAGACCAGAGCCTGGGTACAGGAGTGGGCGAGGGTGCCCGGAGGTGTCCATCAGGAGATCCGAGAGAGAATGGGGAAGATCGACCAGGAGATCCAAAAGAATCGGGAACCATGGTTAGTTCCGCCAAAAGGGAGTGATTAACACAACCTGAGCTTGTTGAACCCTGACCGTTCGCAGTGTGCGTGCAATCAATTGAAATGGCGGGAAGGCGTACTGACGAGTCCCGGACCAATCCTGCAGGAAAGCGTCCGTTGCCTGGGCCAGTGTGTCTGGCCGCCAACTGTAGAAGAGCGGGAGATGGGCGTAGAGCCGGCAGGCGAATAGGTCCGTGTGAAACGGTCCCCACAGGGTCGCCACGTCGGAGAGCACTGCCAAGCACAGACGCCAATCCCCGGAGGCTTTTGTGTGTCTCGAGCTCCAATCTGCGAATTGGTTTGAGATTCCCGGAATAAACTTCAGGGTCCCTCGGGGTTGTCTGTTTCTGGTCTGAGAAAGCGTCGGCGTACGGAGTATGAGGACGTGGAGTCTGAGGAGGAGGTGCAGTCTAGAAAAAAATATTTATTTGATTTTTTATTTTTACATAAAACCTGGTCATATTTGGTATCATTGAAAAGGCCATGCTGTGGCCTTTTTAGTGATACTCACAGGACCCTGTAGCTGCTACAGTTCCAGAGATATAGGGTCCAAAGGACCAACAGTACAGAAATAGTTATCCTTTCTCTGGACCTGTGATGGGGCATGGGTCAGGAGCTGCAGGTCCAATAGCCCCTATGTTAATCCGACCCTGCCTCTATCACAATGTAATAAGAAGCATTTTTTTCTGGATAAGGATCAATTTACCATGCAAAGAGGAGACATTTAAAAGGGGAGCAAGGAGCAGAAAACTAAAATAAAGAAAGCCTCGAGCAATCCAATAAAAAATTATGTCAGTGTCTGAGCCTGGAACACATACACAGATCAGCCACAACAATAAAACCACCTGCCTCATATAGTTTAGCTTCCCCTACTGTTGCCAAAACAGCTTTGCTACATCTAGGCATGGACTCCACAAGACCTCTTAACATGTCCTGTGATATCTGGCACTAAGGCTAGGGTCAGACGAACGCATTTTTCACGTTGTCCGTGAAAAAGTGCGTTCGAACGAATGGACGTATTTTTTCACGGAATACGCGATAGCGGTCATACGATGCGCATTTTCGGACGTGATTTTGTACGGATCATCAATAAAACACTTTTTGCGTCTGGACGATATGTTGGCCGGACGTGTGCAGCGTCTGACGTCTCCCAATCACGCAAACACGCCGCTATGCGGCCGCAGCGCACTCTGTACGTCAGTAGTAGCGGTTTGACGTTCTCGAAAAAATGCGTTCGTTTGCCACTTGCGTTGCACGGACGAACTTTCGTGCGGCCGTTCGTCGTATGTTCCCCGGCATTGGACGTCATTTGCTGCTAGCACGGCCGTGATTTCGTGCGGCTAAACGCACGTTAAAAATGCTTTCGTCTGACCTTAGCCTAAGGCATTAGTAGTAGATCCATTAAGTCCTGAAAATTGTGAAGTTGGTTTGGATTTGTTGTTCCTGCAAATCCCACAGATACTCAATGTGACTGAGCTCTCCAGGAATTTGGAAGCCAAGGCCACACCTTGAAATCTTTTTCATGTTCCTCAAACCATCTCTGAATAGTCTTTGCAGTGTGGCAGGGTGCATTATCCTGGTGAAAGAGATCACTCCCATCAGGGAAAACCACGGTCATACGGGGTGTACATGGTCTGCAACAATCTCATGGTAGGTGGTATGTGTTCTGATACCTTTCTATCATGATCAGCATCACGTGTATCAGCAATTTGAGCTACAGTAGCTCTTCTGTGTGATCAGATCTGACAAGCTAGCCTTCACTCTCCACATACATTCCATACATCCTTTCACGACTGAGCCATTTCACCCCTGTGTGCTGAGCTAATTTTTGCGGTTTTTTGCTCATCATGTTTAAACGCAATTTGAAGTCACGTTTTATTATACAACCAGACAAATTATATATTATTTTTTTCGGGAGATTCATAATATATCATTATTATAAGTATACATCATCTCCTGCCTGAATGTTATAACAAAAACTGCAGTAAAATTAGAATTTCCAATAATCTACAACGTGTAAAATGATTTCTTTTCACATATCATCCGAGCCTTTGCGTTCATATATTCTATGAGTTGGGGTACGCTTGTTAAAAAAATTAGAACTGGGACCCTGATACTTCTTTTTCTGAAAAATTACGTGATTTTAGCTAAAAGAAAATCGTTAGTGCAGCATCATTTTTCACATTATAATTGAAATGTGAACAATAGTGCTGCATTAATAAAAAAAAACAAAAGAAACACGTTTTATTTTTTTTTACTTTTAACCTGGTCATGATTGGTATCATTGGAAAGGCAATGCTCTACCAAACTTCTAGCTGCCACGGATCAGGAGATAAGGGGATCCATAGGAAAACCCCTTGGCAGCTACGGGTTAATACTCATGTGCGATGACCTCAGTGGGCGGGGAGAGGCCCCGGAGGCTTCTCCAGGAGAGGTCCGCGATCCAGAGCCGGATCAAAGACCGGCACCTCAGGGGTTAAAGAAAGGCAGCGCTGCAAAAGGCAGACTCTGCCCTTTCCATCTCTGCTTCCAGATCAAGTGCATGGTCCCTCCAATATACAGTGGCAAGAAAAAGTATGTGAACCCTTTGGGATTACGTGGAGTTTTGCATGAATTGGTCATAAAATGTGCTCTGATCTTCATCTAAGTCACAACCATTTGAAAAACACAGTCTGCTTAAAATAATACAACACAAACATATGTTTTCATGTGTTTTTTGAACAGAACATGTAAACATTCACAGTGCAGGGTGGAAAACGTATGTGAACCCCTAGCCTAATTACTTCTCCAAGAGCTAATTGGAGCCAGGAGTGAGCTAACCTTGAGTCCAATCAGTGCGATATTATTGGATGTGTTGCTGAAAGCTGTCTTGCCCACGGTAAGACAGACTGTCTACAAATGGAGAAAATTCAGCACTGTTGCTACTCTCCCTAGGCGTGGTCGTCCTGTAAAGATGAATGCAAGAGCACAGCGCTGAATGCTTAATTAGGTAAAGAAGAATCATAGAGTGTCAGCTAAAGACTTACAGAAATCTTTGGCACATGCTAACATTTTTGTTGACACATCTACAATAAGGAAAACATTAAACAAGAATGGAGTACATGGGAGGACACCACGGAGGAAGCCATTGCTGTCCAAAAAGAATATTGCAGCATGTTTGAAGTTTGCAAAAGAGCACCTGGATGTTCCACAGCACTACTGGCAAAATATTCTGTGGACAGATGAAACCAAAATTGAGTTGTTTGGAAAAAACACACAACACTATGTGTGGAGAAAAAAAGGCACAGTAAAACATGGCGGAGGGAGCATCATTGTTTGGGGCTGCTTTGCTGCCTCAGGGCCTGGACGGATTGTTGTCATTGATGGAAAAATGAATTCCAGAGTTTATCAAGACATTTTGCAGGAAAACGTAAGACCATCTGTCCGCCAACTGAAGCTCCACAGAGGATGGGTGATGCAACAGGACAATGACCCAAAGCATACAAGTAATTCAACAAAAGAATGGCTTCAACAAAACAAAATATGCCTTCTGGAGTGGCCCAGTCAGAGTCCTGACCTCAACCTGATTGAAATGCTGTGGCATGACCTTAAGAGAGCGATTCACACCAGACATCCCAATAATATTGCTACACTGAAACAGTTTTGTGGAGAGGAGTGGTCCAAAATTACTCCAGATCGTTGTGCAGGTCTGATCTGCAACTACAGGAAACGTTTGGTTGAGGTTATTTCTGCTAAAGGAGGGTCAACCAGTTATTAAGTCCAAAGGTTCACATACTTTTTCCATCCTGCACTGTGAATGTTTACATGTTCTGTTCAATAAAAACATGAAAACATATAATGTTTGTGTCGTATTATTTTAAACAGACTGTTTTTCAAATTGTTGTGACTTAGATGATCAGAGCACATTTTATGACCAATTCATGCAAAACTCCACGTAATCCCAAAGGGTTCACATACTTTTTCTTGCCACTGTATATTGGAGGGACCATGCACTTGATCTGTACCAGCTGAGGAAGCCACATAACAGCGAAACGCGTCCTGGGTTGGTTTGTTGAACTTTTACATTTGTTTTATATTTATTTTATTATGTTATTAAAGCTTTTTAAATAGAAAAATTGCTGCACTGCTGCTTTGAAGTGAGAAGTGTTTTTTTGAGTTTCCTGCCCTAAAAAAAATCATATGCCTATCAATCTAGAGCCAGTTTTAGGCTCTATAAAATGTAAGTGAAAAATTGGCCCAAATTAGGGATTTTAGCTCTTTTTCACACAGAATTACACTAGGGTAGGCGCTGTATATCTGTTTATATCGTCTCTCTCTATGTATGCTACAACCCTATATATGGTGAAGCTAATATGAGGAATGAATGAAGGTGTGTGGGCCCCTGTGAAAATTGAAGAAAAGTGCCCACCTGACTATACACCGTGAGCCAGGAGGGCTCACCATAATGTGAGTGTAATATTCAACTATAAAGTGATTGAAACCGACTTTGTCATACAGTCTGCACTATTGGGAATATTTTTTCTTTTATGTTCCATGTGTGGAGATGAAGACTCTCTTTTATCTATTTATTTATAAAGGATTTTACCAGGAAGGATACATTGAGATTTCTCTCGTTTTCAAGTACGTCCTGGGTTCAAGAACATTAAAATGTTACAGTTGTTATAGTTGTGATACGTCTAATATATGGGCTGAGGAATATGTATTGGTGATATATAGGGCTGCAACACCACGATTATTCTCATAATCGATTAATCGGATAAAAGAAAAGAAAATAGAAAAAAAATTGTTTACTTAAATAACCACAACCCCTCCCCCTTTTTTCAGAAGTAATTTGCATAGTGTATGTAACTTTCGTACGTACAAACGCAAATTGCTTATATTGCGTACTTTTCACACAGGTACGCGAGTGCTTGGTCAGAGGGATGGGTTGATGCTGCATGCGCAGCTTAAGCCCATGTTTGCTTTCTCAAATGAACGTGACTACAAGCACTTGGTCGTAGATGATGATGTCAGCATGAAATCGGGGTTAATAAGCTAAACTGTTCAGTGTGCGTAGAGTGTCGCTTTTAAATAATTTTGTGAACAAACTAAGTGGGTGGAGGTATACATAAAAAGCAGAGTTACAGAAATTGTAAATCAGGGAGCGCATACAGACTGATAACCAAAAGCACTCACACCAAGTGTCAAAGGTGGAATACAAATGGTAAAGTACTCATCTTTGGTGTAGATACAGAATCATAGTCCTAAAAGAAATTACAAAAGAACAATAGTGCAATACCAGAAGGACAAGTAGGGATACAGCAATATACTCAATAATTGCACACTCACAAAACTGGAGCCTGTAGGGCTCTCTATCTTCTCTTATAAGCCACTAAGGGGGGCTTCTCCCACCAAATCGCTGCGTCTCTCGTCCAGATATGTGAAATGGATTGGATAGAAATGGACCTCAAAAGAGATACATACAGTTGTGTTCAAAATTATTCAACCCCCACTGAAATTGAGTGTTTTGGCCAGTTTGACATTGATTTTGATCATTCAGTCATCTTGCTTACAATTAAATCAAAGAGGCACGTGTAGGTCAGACAAATATAACATAACATTTATAATGAAATAACCACAAATGTCTTTTCTGTGCTCACATCATTATCAGTTTTATTCAACCCCCAAGTGACATTCAATCTTAGTACTTAGTACAACATCCTTTTACAGTTATAACAGCTTTTAAACGTGAAGCATAGCTTGACACAAGTGTCTTGCAGCGATCTACGGGTATCTTCGCCCATTCGTCATGGGCAAAAGCCTCCAGTTCAGTCACATTCTTAGGCTTGCGCACTGCAACTGCTTTCTTTAAGTCCCACCAGAGATTCTCAATCGGATTTAAGTCAGGTGACTGCGATGGCCACTCCAAAATGTTCCAGCCTTTCATCTGCAACCATGCTCTAGTGGACTTGGAGGTATGCTTGGGATCATTGTCCTGTTGAAAGGTCCAACGTCTCCCAAGCCTCAGGTTTGTGACGGACTGCATCACATTGTCATCCAATATCTCCTGATACTGAAGAGAATTCATGGTACCTTGCACATGCTGAAGCTTCCCTGTACCTGCAGAAGCAAAACAGCCCCAAAGCATGATTGACCCCCTGCCATGCTTCACAGTAGGCAAGGTGTTCTTTTCTTCATAGGCCTTGTTCTTCCTCCTTCAAACATAGCGTTGATCCATGGGCCCAAACAGTTCTAATTTTGTTTCATCAGTCCACAGAACACTATCCCAAAACTTCTGTGGTTTGTCCACATGACTTTTGGCATACTGCAGTCTACTCTTCTTATTCTTTGGAGACAGCAAGGGGGTGCGCCTGGGAGTTCTGGCATGGAGGCCTTCATTATGCAGTGTGCGCCGTATTGTCTGAGCTGAAACTTCAGTACCCACATCTGACAAATCTTTTCTCAGTTCCTCAGCAGTCACACGGAGACTTTTCTCCACTCTACGCTTCAGGTAGCGCACAGCAGTCGAAGTCAGCATCTTCTTTCTGCCATGACCAGGTAGCGTTTCAACAGTGCCCTTTGCCTTAAATTTGCGAATCATGCTTCCTATGGTCTCTCTTGGTATGTTTAACATCTTTGCAATCTTCTTATAGCCATTGCCCTTCCTGTGAAAAGTAATCACCTCTTCTCTTGTCTTCCTGGACCATTCTCTTGACTTCACCATGTTTGTAACCACACCAGTAAATGTCTAGAAGGAGCTGAGTATCACAGTCATTTTAAAGCTGCCTAATTGGTGCTTATTATGCTTTATTGCTGCTCCGTGACATCCACAGGTGTTTTCAATACCTGATTGAAAACACTTGAATGAACCTCTGTTCTTCAGAGTGGTAGTCTTTAAGGGGTTGAATAATTGTGTCAATGAAGAATTCACAAAAGAAACATTTACTACTGTATTACAAAACCAATTGATGTCATTTTAGTTGCATATGGTTCTTTAAAAAGTCTTTGTAGGATTTCATTCTGAATACAATTACAAATGTACACTAAATTCCCTAAAACCCTTTACAGCATTGGGGGTTGAATAATTTTGAACACAACTGTATATAGTACAGTACTGTTTAGAACCGTGGTGAAAGATAATATGCGTGAAACAACTCACTCCTAGAATGGTGGCTCGGTACTGATAGCCTTAGACCATATGAGGGAGGTCTCACCCTTCTTGAATCGCAGGAACGCGAGGATTGTAGAGTGCTCCGTAAGTAAAACGATGGGATTCGATGGATAAAAGTAAAAACATTTATTAAACTTTTAAAAACAACATAAAAGGGGGTATATACCGAAACGCATTTCTCCTGCTTGTCCTGCAGGCTTCCTCAGTCGGATAAGTGGGTGGAGGGACTGGAGGTGGAAGGGAGTGACTTTGCTCAGGTGATTTGACCTGAGTGTGAGAGGGAGTGGGTATGGACAAAAGGCCAGATCCGAGTGTGAGAGGGAGTGGGTATGGATGAAAAAGACCGGATCTGAGTGTGGGAGTGAGTTTGGGGAAAGGGACCAGACCAAAGGGAGGGAATGGCAGTTCTCAACCAAAGAGGGTGGGGTGGTGGCACAGGACTCCAGCTTCAAGTAAGGATTAAACACAGGCATACAGCTCCTTCACCCACTGGCAGTATCCTATTGTTTTTGTTATAGTTCTACTGTTGTAAATGGAATAAAAACAAACTGGTTGTGTCTGACATAGCCGTAGCACTAAATCATACCTAGTAAAGCAGCGCTGCGTCTTCACCAATCAGCTCCTAAGCTTAGGCTATTTACGTTTAACTCAGTCTGACTCTAAACAGTGTGTGCTGTACACAGGACAATTAATTGACACTGATTAATCGATAATTATGTAACTATATAATCAATGTTATTCACCTGTCAGTGGTTTTAATGTTGTGGCTGATCATTGTGTGCAAAGTATTAAGAGCTGTGCATCATATTGACCTGTATTAGAGGATGACAAAAAGAAGACGCTACTCAAAATGAAATCATATTCTGATATTGATAAAAAGTATTAAAGTACAGAAACAAGTGAGTACACCCATACTAGAAGCTTGATAGGTTATTCAGATCAAAATTATGCAGATAGCATCAATTTGAGCAAGTGGATAGTGCTATGAAGCAACCATAAAACAAGGTACAGAAAATCTAATTCTACACTGTTCCAGGAATTATTATATATATATATATAATAAAAATCACGAGTATAGCAGTCTGTAGTGATACCTTTTTTATTGGACTAACGTTACATTTAAAGTAAAAGCTTTCGAGAGTGATCCTCCCTTCGTCAGGTATAGAAGCTTACTGACGAAGGGAGGAATACTCTCGAAAGCTTGTACTTTAAATGTAACGTTAGTCCAATAAAAAAGGTATCACTACAGACTGCTATACTCGTAATTTTGGCATCTGGACTAACACGGCATATATATATAGTTTGTTTATTATTGCAGAAGCCACTTGCACATCGTAGCAACTCAAATAATTGCATCCCAGAGCTCCTGTGCTACACTCCCCATGTGCAGCAAGGAACTCTGGGTAGGATATGCAAATGAACCCTGTCTCGCTTTTATGCATCCTGGGTCTGTTATTACACACAACCCTAAAACCAATGCTATGCCACACTGTGGCTTTCTAGCAGAGATAAGGTTTATGCAACTGGTCAAAGCCACTCCCAGGACAGCGCTGTATCAGGTTTATTGGACCCTCATCAGCTAGGAGCTAGGCATGATGACCAGTTGCAGTGGATGCTTGGACCCCTAGGGTAAATCAGTACTTACAAGGGTTGTGGTGGAGGACAAAAAGTGAGATAAAAAGCCTCCACGCTATAATTGGTTTGTTTATTATTGCAGAAGCCACTTGCACATCATAGCAATTCAAAGAATTGCATCCCAGAGCTATATTTGAAAGAAACAGAGGTAGCATAAGATAGAAAGCCATGATAAACCCGTGCATAGACATAGAAAGTGTGAAAACATATTTACACAATAGATGGTCCACAGTAGAGAATAAGAAAATTGAATATAAAGCTATATGAGCTGCAGCATTGTGCTCACACTCACCTTACTTACATTTCACGTAGAAGCAAAAAGCACTTATAAGGAATAAAGTCAGAAAGCAAAGTAGTCATTTTAAATGAGGTTGAAATAGCTTTGCAAGGCAATGTTTACACTAACATCCACACAAAATAAATAAGTCAAGCATGCATTAATCATTAAAATCATCCAAGTTTATCTATTTATTACTTGCAATTCAGGCCACATGCTCATGAGCTACATTAAGAACATGGAGCCAATCCAAGCACCATTAAGATTTATTGAGTGATCCAGGTGATCTTTGCATTTAATTTATTTATTATTCTATTCCATGGCCTTTGCATGCTGAATAATAATTTAGTTTTTTACATTTCCCCTGCAAAGGCCAGGAAATCAGAAAGCTGCAAAGAACTCTTCAAAAAAAGCAATTCAGAATCAATTTGGTGTTTTCACTGTTATGATGTTGATTTTAATACAGATGGAGAGGCACTCATAGATATACAGGGTTATTCAGAGAAAGGTGAAACTCTGAAGAACTTTTGGCGAAGTGAAAACTCTAGGTTGAAAAGTGCAGGGGCGCATTAAGATCTCTATGGGTCTGGAACTGAATATTTTGGTGGGCTTTTTTTGGAATTTAGTGAAATGAAAACATATTTTAGTTCAGATACGGGTATATCTAACAAGGCAGTTATGGTATGATTAATTTTTCATCCAGATTTAGAGGATGGTGTTTTATGAATAATATGTCTATATATAAAATACTGGCCTTGTTCCCAGAGTGGGAAATTAAAAGGTGAGTAATGGCAGTAGTATTGCTAATTTTATATGTGACAAATGGCCAATGCAATCACTTTGGAACTAAATATAACTAAATAAGAAAAGTGGTTTTTTTTTCTTTTCTTATAGATTTTACATGGTCATGTTTGGTATTAACGCAAAGGACAGACTCTGACCTGTCCAATGACGCCTCACTTGACCTTGTGAGGTGTAGTGATTAGTGATGCAGGGGTGCAAAGTCCCTCCAGTGCTCTTCGCTGCAGTGCGGCAGTTTAGGTTTTTGATGTAACAATTCTGTGTTACAAAGAAAAAAGAAAGAAATATTTGCTATTTTATTTTTACATAAAACCTGGTCATGTTTGGTATCATTAGAAAGGCCATGCTCTGGCCTTTCCATTGATACCTCAAATAACCCTGTAGCTTCTATGTAGTTGGAGACAGAGGGGTCCAAATTTCCATCAATGCAGACTCACAGGGTTCTTCAGAGAGCGGTGAAAACCAGGAGAATGACTGGAGAAGTGAAAATTCTAGCAGGGTTATTCAAAGAGATTCGAAAAGTCACTGCATGTACAGTGACTTTTCTTTCCCCGCACTTCAGGGCGATTCGGCGATCCTAGTTCGCCGATCCTGCGGTGTATTCCGCAAGCACCACAGGACCCCCGTAGTGCAGGGGAAACCCGCCGCGGAACACTCACTGCAAAACCGCCAAACATTCACCGAAACCTGCAGAAATAGCTGGATTAACCCCACCGAGCGAGCAACCTCTCCAGTAAGGCTGGGGTCAGACCAGCTCACTTTTAACGTGCGTTCTGGCGCACATAATTACGGCCGCACTAGCAGCAGATGACGGGCAATGACGACCAATATACGATGTACGGCCGCACAAACGTCCGGCCGTGCAACGCAAGTGGAATTTGAACGCATTTTTCTGAGAACGCTGAACCGCTAGTACTGACGTACTGAGTGCGCAGCTGCGGCATAGCGGCGTGTTTGCGTGATTAGGAGATGTCAGACGCTGCTAATGTCCAGCCTACATAAAGTCCAGACGCAAAAAGAGTTTTATTGACGATCCGTACAAAATCACGCCCGAAAATGCGCGTCGTCTGACCGTTTTTGCGCATTCCGTGAAAAAATACGTCAATGCGTTCGGACGCACTTTTTCACGTTCGCGGGGAAAAATGCTTTCGTCTGACCCTAGCCTAACGGTACATACTCGCCACCCAGGACATACTTGAAAACGAGAGAAATCTTAATGTATCCTTCCTGGTAAAATCCTTTCACAAAAAAAAAAGAACACGCTAGAGAAACCCAAATAGCTGCCGATCACAGCACAGAGCAGCTGCCGGAAAAACCTGACACCGCGGACGAACGAGTTGAAAAAAAAAATGTTTGCTTGGAAGTTTGAAAATTAAAACGCTGTTTGCAAAAAACTACTGCACGAAAATTTCTGAAATTTACATATAAGATCCAATGAGTGATAATAGAAAAGTCTGTTACAGAAAAAAGAAAAAACGATTTCGAAAAATAAAATTGCCAAAAAAATCCCAAAGAATGCCTAAAAGATCATAAAAAATCTATAAATAAAGAGACCTTTTACTGCAGAATATAATAATAAACAGTTTATTAGATATTGAATTAAAACGGGACTATTTTTAACATTGAAGCCTATGGGAATCACCTGAATAAATCTTTCGAATGAAACCACCGAACAGCAGGGAATTTCAGCAACTTTTCCCTGCTGTTCGGTGTTCTCTGAATAGACCAAGCATTGCTTCTCTGGGTATTTCACTGCCCCCAAACAGGCACCCTATGTGCAGGCAATTCGTCAACATTTGGCGAACTGCCTGCTATCAGAATAGCCGAATAGCCAGGAAAGGTAACCGTACGCAGAATTTCAGTGTTTGGTTACCTTTCGGGGCCAGATTGGCTCTCTTTGAATAACCCTGTGGGTCAAAATAGCCAAACCGGAAAAATCCTCCCATTTATCCCACTTTCCAAATCGGCTATTTTGACCTACAATTTTCACTTCTCCAGTCATTCTCCTGGTTTTCACCTTTCTCTGAATAACCCTGATAGTTATCCTTTCTCTGGGCCTATTTTGGGGCACGGCCCCTATGTTAATCCGGCCCTGGAAAAGTGGAAAATGTTGTTGCTTTAGAAGAAAAAAGGAAAATCACTATTTTCTATTTTATTTTATATTTTTGCACTCAACATGGTCCTGTTTTGTACCACTGAGCAGGCAATGATGCCTCATATGACCACATATGACCCTGTGGGACATTTAGTATCTGAGATACAAGGGTATCATTGCATCTCCTGTTATGGGATTTCGCTGCCAGGAAGGGGAAAATCGGTGTCTAAGATCATTACGCCTTTGCACAATGATGGCAGGGGGGTGGGTCGAGGAGTCCCGCAGCAAGCGCCAAACCTGAAATTGGAACGTAGCTGTGGGCTTTAGATTACGCACTGGATGCATCCTCGGCATACAGGTGGGAAACTGGAGGATGTAGTTTGCGGGGACGGCGCTAATTATTTCCAATGTTTATATAGCTACAATAATTGCATATATCTGTTCATTTAATCACTAACTCTTTTTCTGCCTGATACATTTTTTAAATAACTGGTGGCAATTTTTCCCATGTCTGACTGGACACGCAAACTGGAAATAAGTACAAAAACACGGTAAAAAAAAGAAAGAATAAAACAAAAGAAGAATGACTATATACTAAAAATTTATAAATTTAAAAAACAAGTAGTATGTAGAAGTAGTATGTAATAAATATGGTCTGCAAATGTGCCTTACATCAATGAATCTGATTTAATATATTTTATATATTTGATAGACTTCTGATTTTGAAGCTTAGCGAAAACGAAACCTAGCTTGGCATTTGTTATTCTGTTTTGCTTGCTACACTAGCTTTCTTTTTGAAAATGGGTGTTACATTCTTTGTCAGAATGTTCATGTATTTCATCAGAAAGAAAACAACAAACATAAGAGTTCATGCCAGGTCCAGCTTGTGGTTTTTTCTCCCTCTTATACATACAAATTACCCTGAAAAAAAGAACTAGCTAGTCTTAACTTTTCAAGCCTAAAAAGAAAAAAAACACCAAACCAATTCCATGAATTTTGACCAAAATCACGCGAAGAATTCAGCCTTTTCATTGAAATAAATTAAGATATTAATTAATTTGAAGAAGCTATAAGAAGGGAATGGGTGGTAAACGGAACCCACTTTCTTACCAAAATAGCTCTACATTTAAAAATGCTTGATGTCAATTGCTACCTAATATATTTGTGTAAGTTGTATGTAAAAACAGCTTTATTGAAATCAGATAAAATGGTTAAATAAATTATCATAGCCATTAATCTTTAACGTCTTTTAGATCAAGCCACTTTCTGGTTTCTGAGAGGCTGCTGTATAAAAGATGCTTGATTGATGTTTTAAAGATTTCTACCCTGTCAGCCGAATGTTTGAATCTGGAGTTGCCATGGAGATAATGGTAACTGTATATGACTTTCAGTTTCAGATTAAATGCTTAGAAATTGAAATAATTCTTTGTAACTATGTGGAATAATTAAGCTGATGCATGTGCCAATTTATTTAATATTCTCTCTGATATCCACTAAAAACATTTATAAGGGTACCCAGATTTCTGCTTAATCCCTATCTTTACATTTCATTCAGGAAACTGATAAAACAGCAAACAAAAGCTGTAAATAATCAAATAATTACTTTATTTAAGACTCTGGTCACGTTTCTCTAGAGATGAAGAACAACTCCTACTCTGTAAGACTCTCTGTAATTGCCCCATAAAGTTCTTGTTGTTTAGAATTAGGACTATATCAAAGCAAATTTTAATATATGTATCTTGTTCCAATGAATGATATCTTAATTTATATATTAAACAAAAATCTGAATTCTTAACATGTGGTTTTAGTCAAAATTCATGGAATTAGTTTGCTTTTGTTTTTTTTTAGTTTTGAAAAATTAAGACTATCTAGCTCTTGACCGTCACCTTTCCCTTTAGCTTGTATATCCAATGGAACAGTGTGTAATAACAATCGGCAGCATCGCCTCTACACCAGTGACGTGCGGTGAGGTCAGTGGCTGGTGAGGCACTGGCTAGTATCAGAGCCAGATATACACAGGGTTACGCAGTCGCACTTTACGCATTTGATTATCGTTCTATAGGAAAATAGAGTTTCACTATTTATAAAGTAAAGTTTGCATTTATCCTTTTTTTTTTTACAGTTCTAAGAGCATGCACTTACAATACTGACTAATAGAGGGCACTATTACACACATGCTGACTGCTGAGCTCTGGCTGCCTGCCCCCCATGACTGACGAGGACAGTCATATGACTGTCCTGCGTCAATCAATCCATGGGGAGCTCTGTCTCCTATGGGGGGTGTTTTTTTTAAAAAAAAGAATTGCTTATGACCAATTTCCCATTGGCTCAAGCTTTCAATTGCTCTCAGTGCCTCTGGAGGCACTGAAGAGCGTAGAACCAGGAAGTCAGCTTGAGCTACGCAAGTAGCGTAGCAATCAGCTGCGCAAATTGCGCAGGCTATGCTGGCTCAGTGCTGCCCCTGCTGTCTGTGTAGTGAAACACACACACACCAGCCAGCAAACTGAAAGTACGGGGGGGAAAAAAGCAGAGGACAGAAGCACAGCGAGGGAGTGTGGAGAGGTGAGTATGAGAAGTTTTTTCAATGAATAACATTTTATTTACAGATTAAATATACATACATGTCATTACAGCACAATGAGCACATTCATTTACTGGAATCCCCTGCCACCCCTGACTGCATGTCCCTGCTCTACACTTGCTCTCAGCATGGGAATTGAAAAAGCGAGTAACCAAAGCACCATTGTTTAAAACACTTTATAATAGAAAAATAGACAAAGGTGATGTTTTAGAACAAAAAAGGGAAATTTTATTTTTATCTTTTACAGATTATGTGGCCACTGTCCTTTCCAACGATACCTCAACTGTCCTCATAGGACAAAGGAATCCGGAGATACAGGGGTTCAAAGGACCCTGCATCTCCTGTAATAGGATTCCCCTGTCGGGCAGGGGGGAATCCCCTTTTGTGACATCATCACACGCATGTGCGATAACTCCCACGACCCAGGGGCAGTACCACAGCAAGGATGACATGCAAGATATCTGCCGGCTGTGGCTGAAGCCCTTTCTCTGATCCAGATCGGCTCCAAGCAGGGACACAAGAGTCCTCCGTCATGGAGAGGGAATCCCCATGATGCTCCATGCATGTCCAACTCACCACGGCAAGCTGCAAAACGGGCGGCCGTGGCGGCAGATTGTACATGGGCTGCTCATGAACACTTTGCTGATCCCTGATATCACCTCACTTACATACAGCTCACATATGCATATCCCCTCCTGCGAACATCACATCACTCAATCCAGTTTACACATGTCGTCACTCAAATCAGCTAACAGACCCCATCACTCACAACCAGCTCACACATCACATTGTTTTTTGTGCTAGCTTCCGCAAGCATACTGTAATTTGCACATCTTATACCTAACATTCGGAGCGCAAACGTCCATTAACGTTTCGATAAGTAAGGTATCAGAAAGTGCTAGCGCTAATTACCTTACAGCCAAAGGTTAGCACCTTCTAAAAGCTGGCACTACATGATTCTGCATTTGCATAATCATGTAGCACCCCCTAACCCCCCAATAAATCCAATACTCACCACTCACTCATGCAAGAACGAGATCACGCAGGGCTCACGGCACGGAAGCACAACCATCCATGGAGTTCTATGGACTTCAGGAGGTGATTCTCACGGTGGCGCAGAAGCGCTACCACCAGTATCCCAGTGGTTAGCGATGTGTTCCGGGGCGAGGTGCTGATGTAGCGCCTGCCCTGTAATATCACTTTAGTTACCATGGGAACACTATGGGGAAATCTTCAGGTGCAGATCCCCCCCCCCGAAGGAAAACTCCAACATTCTAAGAATAAAATAAGAAGATCCTTCCTGGCACTCCCCTTATGTTATTAATTCAGCAGTTTTATTTGATTGAATGTGGTGGCAACTTTTGGCTATTGGTATGTCCTTTGTCAAGTCCAAGAGGCACAAATGTTGCCAACGCATTCGTTCAGATAAAACAGTTGAATTAATACAGTGAGTGGAGTGCCAGGATCTTTTTTTAACCCCTTAGTGACCGCGCGGTTTTACACAAAACCGTCCTTTAGTGACCGCTGCTGTTTTTACGTTTCTGCTCTGTTCATGTTTAGGTCAAATTTTCCTCTTACTCGTTTATTCAACTCACACATATTATACACCGTTTTTCCCTCCATTAAATGGACTTTCTAAAAATACCATTATTTTCATCATATCGAATAATTTACTATAAAAATAATATGAAATATGATGAAAAAATGGTAAAAACACACTTTTTCGTAATTTAATCCCCAAAATCTACAACCACCAAAAAAGACCCCAGCTAAATAGTTTCCAAATTTTGGCCCGAGAATAGAAATACCCAATTTTTGCCTTTTAACTCCTTCACTGCTGAGCCAGTTCACCTATGTGCGCTGCGCTCATTCTGACCATTTTGTGCTTATTATTTTTAGATGACAGCCTAGGTCCTATTTAACTAAACCCCCCAGACAAAAAAACTTTTAAAAAATTCATTTTGTAATTTTATTTTCTTCTTCTTTTTTTTTAAATTTTATTTTTAAACCAAACCTGGTCATGTTTGGTATCATTGGAAAGGCCCTGACCAGGCCTTTCAAATGATGTCAAATATGACCATCTATTTGCCCTGATCCAAAGAATCCCCCTATCTCTACATGACAGCTAGAGCGTTAACTGGCCCACTGACATCCTCACACATATGGTGAGGTTGTCAGTGGGTGGGGGGGGGTGCCTGGAGGCTTGGCTGACATCCAAGATGTCAGCCCACTCCAGGTTCGAATCGCGATTAGCGCCGAATTGCGATCCGGTAGCAAAAATGTTAATACTATACACCGCTGAAAAGGGGAGACTCTCCCCTTTCCAGTGGTGCAAAAAGCATTACTGTGCCTTGCATGGTTGGGGAGATAGAGGGCTCCAAAGGATCCCCCCTCCCCTTCCTGAATTTTTACTACTGGCACTTGCCGATGACATCATTACGCAGCGCGATGACGTCATTGGATCCGCCAGACCCCAGGAAATGGCGAGGCAAGCTTCCAGCTTGCCATAACCGCCTAGGGAACGAGCGAGAAAGGTGAGTATCGGCGGGAGGGAGGTTAGAAGCCTGATGACGTACTATGTACGTCCGCGGGTCTAAGGGAGACCCGTGGGCAGGACGTACATAGTACATCAGTGGTCGGGAAGGGGTTAATCAACGTCTGTCATGCTCACAGTCCCGGAGCCCATAGGAAAGCAAGGATTTCCTGCTCGGGAACCAATCCAGGCCAGCTCTTAGTTTTGCCTTGCCCAGAATCTACCTGTCAGAGAACTTGACCAACTCCATTTTTAAGGACGTCCCACCCATTGAGTCTCGAGTCCTGCCATGGTTTCTAGAGGACCCTATAGCGTGTGTTCCTGAATCTTTATGTTCTTGATTCCTCCGTTTGACCTCTGACTAAGTATTCTCAGTTCTGCTTTATGGTCTTGTGCCGTTTGACTATTATACTGTTTCTGTGTACCGACACTGGCTATTTGATTCTGGTTTTGCTCTATTAACCACTTGGCTGCTATGGACGCGCTCAGAGCGTCCAGCCAAGTGGTTCTCCTGTGCTACGGACGCGCTCAGCGCGTCCGAGCACAGGAGGCAGCAATCCGCCGGATTCCGGCAGATTGCTGCGCCCCCCCCGGTGCGGGCTGACATCTTGGATGTCAGCCCAGCACTCGGGAGCCCGGCGGGGACATTAGATGAAGTGCCGGTTCGTGATCCTTTCCCGGAGCTGGCCGACATCTTGGATGTCGGCCAAGCCTCCGGGAACTCCCCCTGAGGACTGGCGTCATCGTGCTATGCACGATGACGCCAGTCCTGGAGTTAACCCCTAGCTGCCACCAACGGTGGAGATAGGGGATTCCAATGAGTCCCCTATCTCCCGATCCGTGGCAGCTAGGGGTTAATGTTTGGTACTGTTGCATCGGCCAGAGCATGGCCGTTCCAACGATACCAAACACCACTGTGAAAAAAGTTTTAAAATAAAATTAAAAATAAAAAAAAATTAAAATTTTAAAAAAAAAATCTAAAAAAAAAATAAACAAGTTTTTTTTTTTTTTGGTTTGTTAATGCACCAATATTGTTCCTATTTCAATTATAATGTGAACAATGATGCTGCACTAACGATTTTTGTATGCGGTGCGTTTGTTAAAAATCGCGTAATTTCCCCCCAAAAAAAATGTAACAAGACCCCATCTCTAATTTTTTTAACAAGCGCACCCCATACAAAATATAACCGCAATTGCTCGCATGTTAAAATGTGAAAAAAATACACTTTACACGTTGTAAATTATTGAAAATTCATATTTTATTGCATTTTTTGTTATAGTATACAGACAGGTCATGACGTATACATATAATAATGACATATTATTAATCTGCCGAGTCTGACGGAAAGAACGATATATAATATGTCTGGGTCATATACTAAAATAAGCCTTCAAAACGCATTTAAACATGATGAGCAAAACCGGTAAATATGACCTAAGCACAGAGGCGTGAAACGCCTCAGCAGCGAAAGGGTTAACCCCTCTTGTGCTGAATATTCCATATATCAAACTCCGCAAGTTTTCCCAACTATTCTCTGTGCCTTCACCCTGTTGTGCTGTAGATAAACCCTATGTACTGACCTCGGCTATTTCTATTGACTATGGTTGTGCTTTAACCATTGTGTTATCGCATGCCGATCTCTCTGTGCAGCTATCCTAGCTAGTATTACCTCTGTCTTTGCATTACCATGTACCGTCTCGTGCTACTTTTCGATTTTCCTTTCCTAGTATAGATCTGGCTACGTCAAGGACCGGCCTGTTAGAGTAGGGATTTCTTTTATTTGGTTGTTTATGTGCAGAGCGTTACTACACAGCCTAGTGATGTCTTCACCTCCTGCCTGCTTCTATACTATTTGTCTGCGTTCAGCCATTGGTGTCTCCTGTTCGTTGAGCTTTTAACCACGTATATGGGTCCCACCTCAACTCATACTGGGTGCCACCCTGACAATGTCTTTATGTCTGTCATTGTCTATGCCAGCCTTTCTCTGATTGGCCAAATTGGTTACACATTGCCAAAATATGTCAACCCAATCAGAGGAGGTGAGAGATGTCCTTAACCGGTGACAGATGTCCTTAATCTTAGAATATGTTCTCTGATTGGCCACACTGAGTTCACATGACCATACTATTTGAAACAATGAGTGAATTTCCATATCTGGAGCCCCCTCATTGCTTGAATCAATTTTTAACAAGGAATGTTCTTGGATAGCATTCTCTGTTAAATATCTCGGAGCTAATTTGGCTCATTGCTGATCAAGGCCCTGGTCTGGAAGGACCTTCATGACATTGCCAATTCCTGAATGATAAGTATAATTTACTAAGGTAGTTTTATATTATTTAAGAGGTTTTAGCTATATCTTTAGCCTAGGGGCGGTAGGGGGATTAGGACCTTAGTTATATGGTTAAAAGGGGAGGGGAAATGTTATTTATGAGGGGTTAATTGACCATAGGGAGTACCTGTATTCCCCCTATGTAATAAATCATTTGGGGGCCATGGGTTTTTGGAGGGGGATCAGCCTTCCCATTCTACATATTAACCCTTCACTCACTAGCTTAGGGTTGACAATATGGGGACCAGAGGTCACCCTTAATACCAGCAATTCGACGCACAGGCAGTCTGGACAGGGTCACGTAGCATTCCGGCCATGTAATGTGCAGTGGGTGTTAAGTGATCCTGACCTCTTAGTTGGGCAGACTCTGGCTTTTAAGGTCAAAACTCCTCACCGCAGAGCACTGCAACAGATCTTAGGGCATTGGAATTGAGATGGGCCACGTCCATTGATATTGGGCATATTGCACCAGAATTGTTGCCAAGGGAATCTCGAACATACAGTGTTATGTATGTGGACAATGTGGACAATCATGATAGACTTACTTACAAAAACTTAAATATACCACAGACAAAATTATATTGAATTTCATGGGATTGCATCTCTACAACAAATATTTAAAAACTGTTTCATTTTATTGTCTATTGAGGATTTTACATTGCTATATTTAGTCTGCTGACATTTAAATGTATTAAAATAAATGTAAACAATATTGCAGGATTTTAACGTAAGGATATGCAAATGAAAAGATGCTCAACGTCCCTGCTTATCTTTTTTTTTAATCTAAACAGCTGCTGTAAAAAATGTGCCAATTAGTAACACACTGACTGCTTTATGTATGCTTGCATCACCTGATTGCCCTCTTGTTATGACTAACTGGTTTTGCTTTCCAGTCATTCAAAATACATTGACTCTCCCTTGACTTCATCCCATTACTCTGCAATATGGTACTTTGAGAAAAATGCATAATTTTCTTAAAAGGAGCTTTAAAGGTTCTGCATGATTTTGCAATTCTAGACTCTCTAACCAATGATACTCTAATAAAATAATAATAACCAAAGCTGTCACGATGAGCCAAAGATTGAGGCATGTAGTGATCACATGCTTGACCAGCTAACTGATGTTCCATTATAATTTCTTATTTCAGTTCATAAAGTGTGCCTCTGTGCAATGCATAACAAACTTACACATTTTATCTATAGCACTTGAATTGTATTTTAGCATTAATCAACTGAAACACAAGCTTTTGTTAGCAAAGCAAACTAATATAGACTAAAGCGTTAAACTGGACTTTATTATTATTTTTTTTGCTAAGGCTGAAATATATAAAAGTGCATAGAAACGTTAATTAACTGTGCAAGCCAAAAGAAAAGGCACATGTGGCATAATATAGTAAAGCAATAAAAAATCACAACTGAAATTACAACTGACTAAAAACATGTAAAGTGGTATATCCTTATTAAAAAACAAAAGGCACAATTGACATAAATGATACACATACAGGTCTATTCACTAAAAGGTGAACTTTTGGAGAAGTGTATATTCTAGGTCAAAGTTGCCAAACCAGAAAAATTCTCCCATTTATCTCACTTTCCAAATCGACTATTTTGACCTAGAATTTTAACTTCTCCAAAAGTTCTCCAGAGATCTACCTTTTAGTGAATAGACTGCACAACGCAGAGATCCCTGGTGTAGACTGTACTGCAGAGATCCCTGGTGACGACACTGTCCTAGGCAAGCGCCACTCCCTGTTTCATGGTAAGGGACAGTTGCAATTGTGTTGTACAGTATGGCTCTGGATGGGTTTTGGACAATGATGAGGAATACCAGGCTGATGTTGGTGGACCAGGGCATGAGACACACAGGGCACTATCACCTCCTTAACGCTAGCACTAGCACTCTCATAAATGAATGTTAGCGTGCCGCATAGATCACCTCCCGATCGCTATCGGGCTAAAAAGTCTGTTAGCGAATCAGTATTAGCATTTTTTTAGCGCCAGCTTACCGTACTTTGCTCTCCCTATGCTTAATATGGGGAGCGCAAAGAGTAAGCAGAGGGTAATTAGCGTTAGGTTCACAAAGTCCTAATGCTAATTACTCACAGTTGTCGCTAACTGGAAAAGTTTGCTACAGCTTAGAGCTGGTACTAACTGATTCTGCTTCTGAGGAATCTGTTGGCTGCAGCTGGAACCCCCCACCTCCCAAAAATAAAATACTCACCTCTCATCCCATGGCGAGAATTGTGTCCCTATCCGCCACCTCTGGTTGCCAGGAGCAGAGTGAGACTGGGGGAAAAAGTCCCCAGTCTCCCTGTCACAATCAGTCACAGGGAGGGCACCTTGCATACGCAAAGGTGAGGCACTGGTACACAGGAAAGCCCCAATATGCAGATGATACAGAGTAGATAGACTAAGCCAGAGACCCTGCACGGTGAACAGCAGCCCTATTCTGAAAGACCGATCTTTAGACTAGCCGGATCTGCTCGATAGGAAATATAATACAACAACGCCTTGCAGAGTCTAAGGACCTACAGACGAGACAGGAATCTATATATATAAACGCGAAAGTCCTGACTGACTGATTGACTGACTGACTCATCAACGCCCAGCTGAAACCGTTTAACCTAGGAACGTGAAATTTTGAAGGTGCACTGTTTTTATGATGTAGGCACCCACTAAGGAAGGATTTTTGGAAACTCCGCCCCTAAGAGGGTGAAAAAGGGGGTTGAATATTTTAAACAGGATACCTATAGCTCAAAAACAGAAGATGTTACAGATGTGAAAATCGGTATTTAGATTCGTCTTGAAAAATAAAACAACACGTATTTTACCGTTTTTCAAAAATTCAACTTGGGGGCAAAAAAAGGGGGGTTGAATATTTTAAACAGGATAACTATATCTTAAAAACAGAAGATGGTAGAGACGTGAAAATCGGTATTTCGATTCATCTTGACAAATATAAAAAAACACGTAGTTTACCATTTTCTGAAAATTCCTTGGGGGGCAAAAAGGGGGGTTGAATACTTTTATCATAAACACGAAAGTCCTGACTGATTGACTCATCAACGCCCAGCTGAAACCGTTTAACCTAGGAATGTGAAATTTTGAAGGTGCACTGATTTTATGATGTGCGCACCCACTAAGGAAGGATTTTTGGGAACTCCGCCCCTAAGGGGGTTGAATATTTGAAACACGGTACCTATAGCTCAAAAACAGAAGATGTTACAGATGTGAAAATCGGTATTTAGATTCTTCTTGAAAAATAAAAAATCATGTATTTTACCGTTTTTCAAAAATTCAACTGGGGGGCCAAAAAAAGGGGGTTGAATATTATAAATATTTTAAACAGGATACCTATATCTTAAAAACAGAAGATGGTACAGACGTGAAAATCGGTATTTAGATTCATCTTGACAAATGAAAAAACACGTATTTTACCATTTTCTGAAAATTCCTTGGGGGGGCAAAAAGGGGGGTTGAATACTTTTATCATAAACGCGAAAGTCCTGACTGATTGACTCATCAACGCCCAACTGAAACCGTTTAACCTAGGAATGTGAAATTTTGAAGGTGCACTGTTTTTATGATGTGGGCACCCACTGAGGAAGGATTTTTGGAAACTCCGCACCTAAGGGGGTGAAAAAGGGGTTAAATATTTTAAACACGATACCTATATCTCCAAAACAGATGATGTTACAGTCCTGAAAATCGGTATTTAGATTCGTCTGGAAAAATAAAACAACACGTATTTTACCATGTTCTGAAAATTCCTTGGGTGGGGTGAAAACGGGGGTTGAATACCTTTATCAGTATACCTATATTTCAAAAACCGAAGATGATACGGGTGTGAAATTTGGTCTTTACAATCTTCGTGAAAAAAACCAAACATGTTTTTTGCCATTTTCCACAAATCCATTTGGGGGGGTCGGGGGAAAGGGGTCTGAATATTTTTATCATTATACCTATATTTCAAAAACCAAAGATGTTACAGACTTGAAATTTGGTATTTACAATCTTCTTGAAAAAAAACAAACAGGTGTTTTGCCATTTTCCAAAAATCCCAAGGGGGATGAAAAAAAGGGGGGCTGAATAGTTTTAAACAGGATACCTATATCTCAAAAACAGAAGATGTTACATACGTGAAAATTGGTATTTAGATTCGTCTTGAGAAACAAAAAAACACCTATTTTACCATTTTCCAAAAATTCAGTGGGAGGGGGGCAAAAAGGGGGGTTTGAATACTTTTATCAGTATACCTATATTTCAAAAAATAAAGATGTTACAGGTGTGAAATTCGTATTTACAATCTTCGTGAAAACAAACAAACATGTGTTTTGCCATTTTCCACAAATCCAAATAAGGGGGGGGGGTCGAGGGAAAGGGGTCTGAATACTTTTATCAGTATATCTATAGTTCAAAAACCAAGATGTTACAGGTGTGAAGTTTGGTAATTACAATCTTTTGAAAATAAAGACACGTGTTTTACCATTTTCCAAAAATCCATTTGGGGGGGTAAAAAAAGGGGGGTGAATACTTTTAAACAGGATACCTACATCTCAAAAACAGAAGATGTTACAGATGTGAAAATTGGTATTTAGATTTGTCTTGAGAAACAAAAAACACCTATTTTACCATTTTCCAAAAATCCAGTGGGAGGGGGAAAAAAGGGGGGTGAATACTTTTATCAGTATACCTATATTTCCAAAAACCAAAGATGTTACAGGTGTGAAATCTGGCAATTACAATCTTCTTGAAAAATAAAAAAAACACATGTTTTACCATTTTCCAAGAATCCCAAGTGGTGGGTGAAAAAAGGGGGGTGAATACTTTTCAACAGGATACCTATATCTCAAAAACAGAAGATGTTACAGACGTGAAAATTGGTATTTAGATTTGTCTTGAAAATAAAACAACACGTATTTTACCATTTTACAAAAATCCAGTGGGGGGGCAAAAAGGGGGATGAATACCTTTATCACTATACCTATATTTCAAAAACCAATGATATTACAGGTGTGAAATTCGATATTTACAATCTTCGTGCAAAAAAACCCCATGTTTTACCATTTTCTGAAAATCCAGTTAAGGGGGGTGGGGGAAAGGGATGTGAATACTTTTATCAGTATACCTATATTTCAAAAACCAAAGATGTTACAGGTGTGAAATTTGGCACTTACATTCTTCTTGAAAAATAAAAAAACACGTGCTTTACAATTTTCCAAAAATCCCGAGTGGGGGGAAGGGGGGTTCTACCAAAAAAACTCAAGTTTCTTTTAAAAAACTATTTTAACAAATCCTAAAATCCACGCGAGCGAAGCCGTGGGCAAAAGTTAGTATATCAATATATAAACGGTACAGACAAGAAGTATCCAAATAGAGAAGTCAAGAAAAAGCCAGAAGTCATAAACCAGAACGTATACCTTATACAGATGCCGGGGATCCAGAACCAGAAGATCAGTCAGCCAGACAAGAGGGTCAGAACCAGGTAATCAGTCAGACATATAACATGAACCAGACACAGGAGAAACACTTGAACTAATTACACAGGAAAGACTGGACATGAACTAGAACCTGGACAAACTATAGCAACTGCAGACAGACTAGACCAAAGAAATAAGGTAAACATGAAAACACAAACGTGAACAGAAATAACAGCAGGGAGCTCTCAAGAACAAGCACTCAGCAGGAATCAGGAAGTGAACCAAAATGCAAGAGCAATGGGATATGGGCCCATTGCTTTATATAGGGAGGCGATAAGCCCACATCACCAACAGGAGAGCTAACGAGGAAGCCACTTAAGCCTTGAGGTGCAATCCAGACAAAGCAACACACAGAAACATATGGGAACCATAGACATAAAGAATACAGAGGGCAGGGGAACAGGGCTGGAACGGGGAAACGTGACACTCCCTCCATGATCACTCTGCCAACCTGCAGGATCTGGCGAGAGGCGAGATCCTGCTGGTCATTTGACCCGGCAGCAGAAGCTTCCATGGAGGGGATGCTCGCAACTGCGCTTTAGCGCATACTGGAACCTAGCGGTCACTATGGGGCGGGCTGCTGGATTAAGCGCCTGCCCCCGTTATCTACAGGTGAAATGGGAACGCTAAAAGGAGATTAGCCGAACGTTATTTTTAGCATCCCCGTTTTAGCTGTTGGCAGCTGATAGTGCCCATAATCGGGGGAGCATGATCCTCCAGGAAGAATGAGTAAGAACGGATTGAAAAGAGGGTAGAAAAATAAAAAAAGAATAGGGTCCATTGTGTAGAATGAGTTGACTCCAGCTATTAACTTAACTGCAAGATTCGATTAGGGTCCCTAGTATGTTCCACCAGGATGATCCATGCGGTATGATGTCACCAGCATCCCAGAACCCTGATTAGCTTTGTCCAGTACTCTATATAGGTAATATTTACACAACAAACACATAATTACACACACATTCTTGTGTGTGTGTATATATATATACAGTTGTGTTCAAAATTATTCACCCCCCACTGAAATTGAGTGTTTTGGCCAGTTTGACATTGATTTTGATCATTCAGTCATCTTGCTTACAATTAAATCAAAGAGGCACGTGTAGTCAGACAAATATAACATAACATTTATAATGAAATAACACAAATGTATTTTCTGTGCTCACATCATTATCAGTTTTATTCAACCCCAAGTGACATTCAATCTTAGTACTTAGTACAACATCCTTTTACAGTTATAACAGCTTTTAAACGTGAAGCATAGCTTGACACAAGTGTCTTGCAGCGATCTACGGGTATCTTCGCCATTCGTCATGGGCAAAAGCCTCCAGTTCAGTCACATTCTTAGGCTTGCGCACTGCAACTGCTTTCTTTAAGTCCCACAGAGGTTCTCAATCGGATTTAAGTCTGGTGACTGCGATGGCCACTCCAAAATGTTCCAGCCTTTAATCTGCAACCATGCTCTAGTGGACTTGGAGGTATGCTTGGGATCATTGTCCTGTTGAAAGGTCCAACGTCTCCCAAGCCTCAGGTTTGTGACGGACTGCATCACATTGTCATCCAATATCTCCTGGTACTGAAGAGAATTCATGGTACCTTGCACACGCTGAAGCTTCCCTGTACCTGCAGAAGCAAAACAGGCCCAAAGCATGATTGACCCCCCGCCATGCTTCACAGTAGGCAAGGTGTTCTTTTCTTCATAGGCCTTGTTCTTCCTCCTCCAAACATAGCATTGATCCATGGGCCCAAACAGTTCTAATTTTGTTTCATCAGTCCACAGAACACTATCCCAAAACTTCTGTGGTTTGTCCACATGACTTTTGGCATACTGCAGTCGACTCTTCTTATTCTCTGGAGACAGCAAGGGGGTGCGCCTGGGAGTTCTGACATGGAGGCCTTCATTACGCAGTGTGTGCCATATTGTCTGAGCTGAAACTTCAGTACCCACATCTGACAAATCTTTTCTCAGTTCCTCAGCAGTCACACGGGGACTTTTCTCCACTCTACGCTTCAGGTAGCGCACAGCAGTCGAAGTCAGCATCTTCTTTCTGCCACGACCAGGTAGCGTTTCAACAGTGCCCTTTGCCTTGAATTTGCGAATGATGCTTCCTATGGTCTCTCTGGTATGTTTAACATCTTTGCAATCTTCTTATAGCCATTGCCCTTCCTGTGAAGAGTAATCACCTCTTCTCTTGTCTTCCTGGAGCATTCTCTTGACTTCACCATGTTTGTAACCACACCAGTAAATGTCTAGAAGGAGCTGAGTATCACAGTCATTTTAAAGCTGCCTAATTGGTGCTTATTATGCTTTATTGCTGCTCCGTGACATCCACAGGTGTTTTCAATACCTGATTGAAAACACTTGAATGAACCTCTGTTCTTCAGAGTGGTAGTCTTTAAGGGTTGAATAATTGTGTCAATGAAGAATTCACAAAAGAAACATTAACTACTGTATTACAAAACCAATTGATGTCATTTTAGTTGCATATGGTTCTTTAAAAAGTCCTTGTAGGATTTCATTCTGAATACAATTACAAATGTACACTAAATTCCCTAAAACCCTTTACAGCATTGGGGGTTGAATAATTTTGAACACAACTGTATATATATTTGTTAATTAGGATGTAGTAAATATGCGCTTTTTAATATTACAGATTTTCTGAACATTCCAAAATATCTTTGACAATGCATCTAATGGCTTCTTCGACTGGAATGCAACTATTGCGCTGATTAAAATATCCTTTTTTTTGCCCTTGAATTAAGCTTCAGTGATATCGTTAATACATATATTTGGAAAGTCTATTTTCTTTTTACATTTGATAATCTTTTGTTTCTTTTTCTCCTATTATTTTTCTTCAGTTTAATGCGTAATGATTGGAAGCAGATTTTCGAATCAAAAACATTTCACAATTCCTCCGATTCAAACTGAAAGGATTTTGGAACAGTAGGAGAGCTTTTATACAGAGTTTTAAATAACAGGTGAATAGGTATAGAACAAATAGTAAGAAGGGAGCAAACAGGACCTCACTTGAAAGCATGTTTGCAGCCTCCTGTGGTTACACAATTACCTAGTCAGATATGCTTGAAATAGTGTTCTATCTGATTAGACTGTCTTTTGCATTGTATAGCAAAGACTTACATACTGATTTAAAGCATATGGTGCACATTATGTGCTTTAGAACAAAGTAAGAGAAGATAAGTCAGTTGCAAATATATGCTAAAGGAATTGAAAGAAATGTTGCTATTATAAGGATATTATAGTGGCAAAATGTCATGGCACTACTTTGACATTTAAACTTGCATCAACCAAAGAAATGTGTATTTTATCCATGCAAAGGGATTAAATTCACACTCTGGTTGCCTGACCTTACATAATCAGCCATATCCCACTACTTGAGTGTGTGCTGATCTGAGTGCAAGGTTGTGTGAGTTTTAACCCAATTTCAGGAGTTAAAAGATATTTTTTCTAGAGCCATGCAGCTTAAAAAGAAAAATTTCTATCAAAGAAGGGCACCCCCCCCTATAATAATCCTTTAAACAAGCAAATAAAAAAATACACAACCACTGGAGCTGCTGTATGCTAACCCACTAGTGAAGCCACTTTACTTAAGGGTTATTCAAAGAGATTCGAAAAGTCACCGCACGTTCGGTGACTTTTCGTTCTCTTCAATTCGGTTTGATTTGCCAATACCATTTCGGCGACCCCGCGGTGTATTCAGCAAGCACCACAGGGCTGTCGAAGTGCAGGGAAAAGTCGCCGAAAACTCACTGCAAAACCCAGCGAATGCACACCGAAAACCCGAAAAAACATCTGGATTAACCCCGCCGAATACGCCGGAAAAACCCAAGCAGGAGCCGATCACACACAGTGCAGCCGCTGGAAAAAGCCGACAACGCAGACGAATGGAGTGAATAAATTAGAAAAACTGTTTGCTTGAATGTTTGAAAAGTGAAACGCTGTTTGCAAAGAAACTACTGAACGAAAATGTCTGAAATTTACATATGAGGTCCAAGGAATGATAATAAAAAGGGATGTTACAGAAAAAATAAGTAAAGTTAAAAAAATGTTTTAAAAAATGCTTAAAATATCCTAAAAAAATCTATAAATTAAGAGACTTTTTACTGCAGAAGATAATCAACGGTTTATTAGATATTGGATTAAAACGGTAATATTTTTAACATTGAAGCCTATGGGATTCGTCTGAATAAGTCTGCCATATGAAGCCACCGAATGGCAGGCTTCACTGCTGGTTTGTGCTCTCTGAATAGCCGAAGCATTGCTTCTCTATGGGGATTTCATTGCCCTCGAACAGGCACCGAACAGGTACCGTATGTGCAGGCAATTCGCCAGGATTGGCGAATTGCCTGCTCTTGGATAGCCGAATGGCCAAGAAAGATAACGGTACGCTGAATTTCAGCGTTCGGTTACCTTTCTCCAGCCATTCAGATCTCTTTGAATAACCCTGTTAGTCTAGAGAAGCAGAGAAAACACAAACGTTTCGCGTAAAGCCCCTTCCTCGGTGTGAATGCGCCCAACAATACCTGTGTAACAGAATGCTTATATGCATAAGAAATAGTACCAATGGAAATCAGACATCGATAAACACCCTGTAGACGCGCATAGCATGCAACCTCCGAAAAACAGAGCAAGGTTTTAATTTGAGTAGCCATAGCTTCTACACGTGTGAACACTGTGAATCCAAAATAAAGATGGCGGAATGTTCCTCATTGAGCACACGCGACATTCATGATAATCTTGTGAGAGTTCAGTCTGTGTCCATTGCGCATGCACAAAACCCTGCAGATCTCAAGCGCTGCGGAAACTGTTGGCGCTATATAAATGATGACAATAATAATAATAATCTCGTGTGGGTTTTGAAAGCTGACCCGGTGTCTATTTTTCTATTGTATAATAATCCTTTAATACATACAGTTACAAGTATTTATAAAGCGCTAACAAGTTCCATAGCGCTGTACAATCGGTGAGACAGAAAAACAAATCTACATGTAAAACACACCGCTATATAACCGTGGAGACTGTGGAGACACAGGTTCGAATCCTGACAAGAGCACCTCTCCAGTAAGTGTCCTTGGGCAAGATACCTAACGGTACATACTCGCCACCCAGGACATACTTGAAAACGAGAGAAATCTCAATGTATCCTTCCTGGTAAAATACTTTCTCAAAACAGTAGGAGAGAGGACCCTGCTCTAGAGTTTACAATCTAAGAGGAGAGGCGTGACACACTAGGTGAGGATAAATAGAGTATGTGAAATAGCGGCTGGTATTAGGCGTAAGGTCAGAGATGCTATTTCTGCTTTAGTAGTGTATTTAGGATTACTATTTGTGCGTGTTTTAGGTTCAGGTTTACTATTTCTGCTTTTTATGGATCGTGCAATGCGCAGTGAGATTTTTCTTCAGTCACCTGAATGAAAACGAATTGATTTGATTATATATCTATTCTAAAACTCTTTACATTCATTTTGGATGTGATTTGGTTCAGTAGCTAAGCGACATGGAATTTTAGACGATTCCAAAGATCTGAATTGCCAATATTTACAGCTGAATTTCATATGGGGCAGAAACAAATCTCAAGTCTAACACAAAAGCTGTAGAAGCAGAGTCACAGAAGAAGTTTTTTTTTTGAGAAAGTATTTTTCCAGGAAAGATACATTGAGATTTCTCTTGTTTTCAAGTATGTCCTGGGTGGTGAGTATGTAGCGTTAGGTGTCTTGCCCAAGGACACTTACTGGAGAGGTGCTCTTGCTGGGATCGAACCTGTGTCTCCACAGTCTCTCTCCACAGTTACAGAGCAGTGATGTTACCTCTAATCCACCCAGCTGGTTTTGTTAAGGCCCAGACTTGTATTAGGACAGGATCTGTTAACCATGACGACCATTTGAATAGGATCCATGGTTTCCAGTGGAAATATTTTGACCCAGTCAACTTCTGCATTATCCTCTGACAGCTCTTCCATCTGTCAGGATATAAATATAGTAATCCTGGAGTAAATTGCTACATTTCAGTATATTGGTGATAAAAAAGTCCCATGGTGTCCAAAATGATTCTGCAACTTTTAATAATTTGACACATATATTTCTATGTTGCATTACATCTCAGCTCTGGACTAAGCCCGGTACGGGCGAAACGCATTGAGTTATGCCCTGTTTTTGTTTTTAACAGTCACTTCTTGTCTTATCTGTTATTGGTCTCTTGTATGGCTTTACATGTTGGGTTCCCCCTCAGCTTTCTCCTTATTGGGTATGTAGGTGGCTTGAACCACCGAGGTATAGGTAGTGATTAACCCCCTACCTGCATATGCCCTGTGGGCAACTGTTTGCTGACATGCAACCCTTCGCCTTTTTTCAATTGTTTTGTGACCATGTCTATTTAGATTCGTTTCGCTTTTTGGTTGGTTTGTGACTATTTTAGTACCAATAAAGTTAACCCTTTCCGGCCACTCTTGGTGCACCTTGTGTGCATACTTGTTTATTATAGAATTTGTTTGGGTTATGCCCTGTGGAGTGGTCCACTCAGCCCCGTTTTCCTTCGTTTTTCCTTTATGTTGCATTACAAGACTGATGAATATGGTCCTTTACGTTTCACTAGTGATATTGGATTTACAGTTGTATATTTCAATACACACTTTGAACCAGCATCATAAGTCAAAGCCCTGAGTCTCTCAATTACAAAACCCCCCACAAAGACCGCTTTAACTTGCGTGTATGGCTGAGAGTCAAAGTCACTTTAAGACTAGCCATTTCTAAAAATGTAAGAAGATGCCCATACATACAAAATATTGCGGTATTACAGCGTCAATACTTTGATACAGAAAATACTGGTTTTACTAAACCTTTTTTATCCAACTTGGGAACTCTAATTTCCACTTGGTTGAATAATTGCACATCACACTCTCTTTCAAGGAATCTTTTGCATTTCATGCACATTGGCAAGTACTACATTTATCTATTTTTGGCTTTGAACTGCTGACAGGGTCATTGAATGCTTTATTGTGCAAATATGCTTTGCCTGACTTACTTTCCTCTTTCATTTTAAGGTTTGGCCTACTGAAATACTGAAATAGATTTGTATTATATATGATAAAAATTCATCGACCGAAATGGGGTTGACCCACTTTTATTAATATACATTTAAAATTCTAATGTTGCTATTTAAATAAAGCAGTTTATTTTTTTAAACCAATAGACAATATAATAAACAGCAATGAAATAAAACCTTGATTTTTTTAAATTTAAAATAGCACGGCCATTGGTAACAAGGCTGAGGACAAAATGAGAAAAGTGAGTTATCAAAGAATATACACAGAAATAAAACAGAAGAAGTAATGATCCTTACAGCAAATGATCCACTACATACTTTAATTAAATGATTAAAGGGCCAATAACATTTATACATTCAGCATATTACTAGAGATGTACGTTTCCTTTCGGTCCGAATCAAAATTCGGACAAAATTTTCCCAATTCATATTTCGGAAGTGCAAAAAAAGAACAAGAATTAATTGATTTGGACCAAGATGGTATTTCATATATACTCAGTACCATGTCCCTGTCCATTGGCCGTGGTGCCAAATATGTTATATTCAGCATCACAGGCCATGGACAGCGTCATGGTGCTGTTCGCCGGCAGTAAAATTCCCCATCGATAAGTAATGGTTAATTTATTCAGAGAATGCCGAACAGCAGAGAAATGTCAGTGAAATGCCCTGATTTTCAGTTGTTCATTTGACAGCTTTAAACAGGTGAATCCCATAGGTTTCAATAGAAAAAATATTCTCTGCTTTTATTAAATGTTTATTCAACTGTTTATTGTTTTCACTTGCAGCAAAAGTCTATTTTTTAGTCATTTATTTTAAAATGATGCTTTTTTTCTTCACTAAACGCAGCGTTTAGCCCTGTCTTGTTTCCATCTTATGTCTGTTTATATGTATTTCGTTCCCTTTGGTAATTGTAAAGTGCTGCGGAAACTGTTGGCGCTATATAAATGAAGATGATAATAATAATAGCCACTCAATGATAACTATACCTTGCTGTAGTGCTGTGCTCCGACGCTGGTATCAGCTCCTGGAGTCCATTGTACTCTGTAGAGTGAAGCGAGACCCTGTGTCAGCTCCCGCATGTGGGGTTGCGCCGGGGCTGTGGAAGAGCACTAGGAACAATTTGTTCCCAGTGTTCCTCTTCATACAGTCAGAGGACATGTCAGATCACGCCACGTTCTGTACTGTAAAGGATTTTTTGATCCATTTTTTCCTAATGTTTTAAGCTATTTTGGAAAACCAAAAAAAAAACCACTATGATCTGAGAGTTGTTATTCTTTGCACATTAGTGGCTCGATCCAAGAACAACCTGCATTGAAATAGCCTTTTGTTCATAGACTAGCCACAAATTATGGACTCTTATACAAAGTGTTTACAGTGAGCAGATGCTAATGCCAGGAGCTCGTTGGAATAATGGCTTGGGCCATCAACAACTGTAGCCATTAATGAAAACTGTCTAAATAGGCCATTCTCACATGCTACTGATAATCTGAAAGTCAGGACAGAGATAGAAAAGTCTCTGTCACACAACTCAACAGACTCATCTGCTACATTTTGCTTGATCTACAAAGGTAAATATGTGGCAAGTCTAGTCAAACATTTTATTATGAATTATTTTGTAGTAGATTTGTATCCTCTTTCTCACTTCTCTTGGGTACAGACAGGTAAGATCAGCAGCTATTTTTACTTTTGGCGCTAAAAATGAGCCCACGTCTTCAATAATTTTAGGAGATCGGGACATCTTGCAGTCAAATAGTGACTCCAATCAGTTTAACTTCAGTATAAGGAGAAACTGAGTAGGTGGAGGTCCCACCTTAAAACCTTTGTTGTAGACCACGTTCCCTCCTAATGTACAGATGAAATATGTGACACATCATCTGCCATGTTTACCTTCAGATTTCTCCTGTGGGAATCTCGCTCTTCCTGGAAGATGTCATGATATCAGGGAAACCATTGGAAATTGAATTTTTTTGGATCCCTATATCTCCACTTCTATAAGTTCCATAGAACCAAGTGAGGTATCATTGGAAAGGTTGTTAGGACTAACTCTTTGAAGACAGAAAGTAGGCAAATAGTTTGACTTGCTAAAATACTTATTTTACCAGTCTGTATTTTTTATACCTTAACTAAAGAATGAAAAACCCAAAAAGGCAACACTGGGACAACCATTTCTTAAGCTTGGCATGATACATGACTCAGACCCAAACTAAGCACGTAATGTTCAAGGAGAACATTAATGGAGGAGGTCTTTTTTCTTCTACAGAAGGTAAAACTTGCAGGGTTATTCAAAGAAAGGTAATACTCTGGAGATCTTTTGGAGAAGTGAAAGTTCTAGGTCAAAATAGCTGATTTGGAAACTGAGATAAATGGGAGAAGTTTTCTGTTTTGGCTATTTTACACCTAGAATTTTCACTTCTCCAAACGTTCTCCAGAGTTTCACCTTTCTCTGAATAACCGATATTCTTTCAAAAACATTCTAAAACAGTACGACATATGAGACATCCACCCTACAGGCATTGAGTTTTTTCACATTCCTTTATAAAACCATTCATCTTTGTATTTCATGAATGAATAATTGTTGAAGATTCTATTAGTGGAAGCATTAGTGTAGTGTAAGTGGCCACAAAGAAATTAGCTTAATGTAGTATTTTTGTATGTTCTTTTGTAAATATATATTATGTGCTGTGAAATCATTTATTTATGGACAGTGAATGGCCTAAATCTGAAACTCAAAAGGGTTCCATTATGAGATCCGTTGAGTACATCTAAAAGGCACTTTGCAATTATGTTGCAACATGTCAATTCATACCATGCAATAGGATTTTGTGAATCAATCATATGAGGATATTATTCCCATGCATTAATAATCTATAACAGTGTTTCACAAACCTGTCCTCGGGACCCTCAACCAGGCCAGATTTTAAGGATCATCTTGGGGAAATGCAGACTGAATCCTGCAATCACTGATCAGCAAATCATATCCCCTGTGCTGTGCTTCAGATACCTGGAAAAAGTGGCGAGCCAGAGGGTCCTGAAGACAGGTTTGGACAACACTGATCTATAGGAATGGTATTCATTGATGATGAGCATTTTGATTTTAATTCCTTTTATTCAGCATTATTTATATATATTTATGCGTTTATATTAAATATCTATGTGTTGTTTTTCTTCTATTAATAGTATATTGAATGGCTTGAGTAAAATGTTTAAAAAACACTTTCTTTCACCTCAGCAGCTTGATTGTCATATAAGTAAAGGTAGTAGGACAAGATGATGTGAAACACCAGACATGAGCTCTTGTAGAGCTGGAGCCCTGTGTGCCTACTATCATCCTCAACGTGCACATGGCATGTATATTTTGGCATTAAATGGCAAGTTTTTTTCTGGATAAAAGGGATACTCTAAGCTAAAAATGGGGAGCGGGGGCGGACAGAGAGGTTATATAACAACTACTCCTAACTCAAATTCTGGACCCTCCAGTTTTTATTTCAAATCATGTTTTAAAACCTACCTCGTTTCCAATCACAGTGTTTTTCTTGTGTGCTGATCTTCCTGAATTCATTGGAGAGCCCTGCCAATCCAATGACTTTCAATGCAAATGCATGGTTTTAGATTTTTTAAAAACATTTTATTTTCTAAAGTGACATATTCGTCTAAATGTTTTTATTCATTCTCGTTTGTTCATGACTGTTAACATTTGCTGCTCTCGGCTTTTAATGTTTTAGAGCACTCATACAGGGTAATTCAAAGAGATTCGAAAAGTCACCGCACGTTCGGTGACTTTTCGTTCTCTTCAATTTGGTTCCTTTTGCCGATCCCATTTCGGCGACCCTGCGGTGTATTCAGCAAGCACCACAGGGTGCAGGGAAAAGCTGCCGCAAACCTGCCGAAAACGAACCGCAAAACCCAGCGAATGCACGCCAAAAACCCTCAAAAAAATCTGGATTAACCTGCCGAAAAACACAGAAAAACCCGAGCAGGAGCCGATCACACGCAGCGAAGCCGCCGGAAAAAGCCGAGAAAGCCGAGACCGCAGACAGAGTGAAGTGAATAAATTAGCAAAACAGTTTGCATGAATGTTTGAAAAGTGAAACACTGTTTGCAAAGAAACTACTGAGCGAAAATGTCTGAAATTTACATATGAGGTCCAGGGAATGATAATAAAGAGGGCTGTTACAGAAAAAATAAGTAAACTTAAAAAAATCCAGAAAAATGCTTAAAATATCCTAAAAAATCTATAAATAAAGAGACTCTTTACTGCTGAATTTTATAATGAACGGTTTATTAGATATTGAATTAAAATGGGAATATTTTTAACATTTTTTAACATTGTTACACATCGTGTAGGTGTGATCTATAGACCCCCTGGACAAGTAGAAGAGCTAGATAATCTGCTGGTTGAGGAAATAGCCAAAATGGCAATGAAGGGGGAAGTTATTATCATGGGGGACTTTAATCTTCCTGATGTGAACTGGAAAACCAAAACAGCTGGGTGCACCAGGAGTACAAATATTCTAAACTCCTTACTGGGATTATCTCTAACACAAGTAGTTGAGGAGCCGACCCGTAAAGAGGCCATATTGGATTTAATACTCACAAATGGAGGTTTGGTATCGGACGTTGTTGTAGGTGAAAATTTGGGATCTAGTGATCACCAGTCAGTATGGTTTAATATAAGAACAGGGATGGAGCCGCAGCACACAAAAACAAAAGTTTTAGACTTTAAAAAAACAGATTTTTCTAAAATGAGATTTTGTGTGAAGGAGTCATTATCAGACTGGAGGAATTTAAAGGGAGTCCAAGAGAAATGGGATTATTTAAAGGAAGCATTATTGAAGGCCACAAGAAATTGCATTCGGCTTGTTAGCAAAAACAAAAAAGGGAAGAAACCACTGTGGTACTCTGCAGAAGTGGCCAAAATAGTGAAGAACAAGAAGATAGCATTCAATAATTATAAAAAAACTCAGCGTGAAGAAGATAGGCAAACCTATAAGATTAGGCAGAAAGAGGCAAAGCAATTTATAAGAGCTTCCAAAGCACACGCAGAAGAGAAAATAGCTCAGTCAGTAAAAAAGGGGGTCAAAACATTTTTTAGATACATAAACGAGAAAAGAAAAGTAAAACAAGGATTAGTTAGATTAAAAACAAAGGAAGGAAGGTATGTAGAAGAGGATAAAAGTCTCGCTGACTGCCTCAATAAATATTTTTGTTCAGTCTTTGCAGAAGAAAAGGAAGGAAAGGGATCTCAGTTAGGAGAGAACACTAAAGAGACATTTACATATGAGTTTACAGAGGAGGAGGTTCTAAAGCAGCTGTCTAAAGTAAAGACAAATAAGTCAATGGGGCCTGATGGGATCCACCCTAAATTATTAAAAGAGCTCAGTGATGTAATAGCAAAACCGTTAACAGATTTATTTAACCAATCCTTGTTAACAGGAGTCGTCCCAGAAGACTGGAAATTAGCAAATGTTGTGCCTATTTACAAGAAGGGTAGTAGGGAGGAATCGGGGAACTATAGGCCAGTTAGTCTTACGTCAGTAGTAGGGAAATTAATGGAAACCATGTTAAAGGAAAGGATTGTTGAACACCTAAAAACACATAGATTACAGGATCAGAAACAACATGGGTTTACCTCAGGGAGATCATGCCAAACTAATCTTATTGATTTTTTTGATTGGGTAACAAAAATAATAGACACAGGTGGTGCAGTAGACATTGCTTATTTAGATTTCAGTAAGGCTTTTGATACTGTTCCGCATAGAAGGCTTATCAATAAATTGCAATCTTTGAGCTTGGATTCCAATATTGTTGAATGGATTAGGCAGTGGCTGAGTGACAGACAACAGAGGGTTGTGGTAAATGGAGTTTATTCGGCGCAAGGTCTTGTTACCAGTGGGGTACCTCAGGGGTCAGTACTTGGACCCATTCTCTTTAATATTTTTATTAGTGATATTGCAGAAGGTATTAATGGAAAAGTATGTCTTTTTGCTGATGACACAAAGATTTGCAACAGGGTTGACGTTCCTGGAGGGATCAGCCAAATGACAAATGATTTAGGTAAGCTAAAAAAATGGTCGGAGTTGTGGCAATTGAGTTTTAATGTGGATAAGTGCAAGATAATGCACCTGGGACGTAAAAACCCAAGGGCTGAATATAGAATATTTGATACAGTCCTAACCTCAACATCTGAGGAAAGGGATTTAGGGGTTATTATTTCAGAGGATCTAAGGGTAAGTAGTCAATGTAATAGAGCAGCAGGAAATGCTAGCAGAATGCTTGGTTGTGTAGGGAGAGGTATTAGCAGTAGGAAAAGGGAAGTGCTCATGCCACTGTACAGAGCACTGGTGAGACCTCACTTGGAGTACTGTGTGCAGTACTGGAGACCGTATCTCCAGAAGGATATAGACATCTTGGAGAGAGTTCAGAGAAGGGCTACTAAAATGGTGTACGGCTTGAAGGAGAAAAGTTACCAAGAAAGGCTTAATGATCTTAACATGTACAGCTTGGAAAAAAGACGAGACAGAGGAGATATGATAGAAACATTTAAATACGTAAAGGGAATCCACAAGGTAGAGGAAGGGAGTATATTTAAAAGGAAACAAAATAGCAAAACAAGAGGACATAGTCTTAGATTAGAGGGGCAAAGGTTTAAAAGTAACATCAGGAAGCATTATTTTACTGAGCGGGTGGTGGATACATGGAACAGTCTTCCAGTAGAAGTGGTAGAGGCCAAAACAGTAATTGAATTTAAGCAAGCATGGGATAGGCATAAGGCTATCCTAAAGAAAAGATAAATCCAGGTAAAGTATCCATGTAATTGGGCAGACTAGATGGGCCGAAAGGTTCTTATCTGCCGACATTTTTCTATGTTTCTATGTTTCTATTGAAGCCTATGGGATTCTCCTGAATAAATTTGCCGCATGAAACCACCGAATGGCAGGGCATTTCGGGAACCTTTCACTGCTGGTTTGTGTTCTCTGAATAGTTGGAGCAGTGCTTTTTCATACGGATTTCACTGCCCTCGAACAGGCACCGAACAGACACAGTATGTTCAGGCAATTCGCCAGGATTTGGCGAATTGCCTGCTCTCTGGATAACCGAATGGCCAGGAAATGTAAATGAACGCTGATTTTCAGCGTTCGGTTACCTTTCTCAAGCCATTCGGAGCTCTTTGAATAACCCTGATAGTATTATCAGTTTTACATCATGGCTTTTCACATTGTAGCTTCAACTCTACAAAGGTCATATTCACACTGATCCAAATTCAGTCTCTCACCGACATTTCAGTGGTCTCCCGTTCGCCGCACTTCGGCGAGTTTGATTTGCAGACTCTGTGGTGAATTCCGCATTCACAACAGGGTGCCTGAAGTGCAGCAAATCGACCAAGCTGAACGCGTCTGATAAACTTCAAAACAGCAGAATCAATCAGAATAAAGCTGACGATCTGCCGAACAGACCGCGGACCAGCCACCGGAAAAGCCAACAAGCCGCCGAACAAGGTAAAAAACAAAACAAAATATAAGCACTACTTTTAAATTTGTTTTCAAATGAATTACCGCATGAAAATGCCTGGGAATAATATATAAGGTCCTATGAATATTAATAAAAAAGGTCTGTTATATAAAAAAAATTATTGAAAAAGAAATTGCTGAACAATTCCCAAAAAAATGCTTAGAAAGTCCAAAATATAAAGAGACTTTTTTCTGCAAATTAACAGTTGAATGAATATTAAAGAAAATCAGGATTTTTTTTACATTGAAACCTATGGGATTCGCCTGTTTAAGCCTATTGAATGAAACCACCGAAAACCTGAATATTTCACTGACATTTCGGTGTTCGCTGAATAGATTAACCATTACTTCTCTATGGGGATGTCCTGCCACCGAAGATCACTGTATTTTGCTGGCAATTCGCCAATATTTGGCAAACTGACAGCTTTTTGAATAGCCTAATGTCACGAAATTGCACCGTACGGGGAAATTCACTGTTTGGTGCAATTTCGGGGCCAATTCGGCTCTCTTTCAATAACCCTGTATATCATATTTTGTATAATCTACATTTTAATACATTACATTTCTGAATATTGGAAATGGGTTACTATAACAGATGCTTCTGATGTGCCAAATCTGTCTGATACAGAAATATCTGAAGCTTCTGATAGTCTGAATAAGCCGATTCTATTTAAAAAAAAAATTGGATTACGAAACAATCCACATTGCACCGGAATTTTTACCTGTGCACTTTCTAATCTGTCACTGTTATTATTAGAATGCTTGGCTCTTTAAGAATTGTTTAGGAATCACCCTGAAAGTGCATTGAACGTTCTTTCCATTATGTTGCATGCATTTGAACATTTTGTCTTGAGAGTGCATGAGTGAATATTATCAGGGTTATTCAAAGAGAATCGAAAAGTCACCGCAAATTCGGTGACTTTTCGTTCTCTTTAATTCGGTGCGATTTGGCGATCCCATTTTGGCGACCCTGTGGTGTATTCAGCAAGCACCACAGGGTCATCGAAGTGCAGGGAAAAGCCGCCGCAAACCCACCGAACACTCACCGCAAAACCCGGCCAACGCACACCGAAACCAGCAAAAACATTTGGATTAACCCCGCCGAACACGCCAGAGAAACCCGAGCAATAGCCGATCACAGCGCAGAGCAGCCACCGAAAAAAACAGACACCGCAGATGGTTGGAGTGAAAAAAAACCAAACAGTTCACTTGAATGTTTGAAAAGTGAAACGCTGTTTGCAAAGAAACTACTGAACGAAAATGTCTGAAATTTACATATCAGGTCCAATGAATGATAATAAAAAGGGCTGTTACAGAAAAAAGAAAAAACGATTTAACCCTTTCACTGCTGAGGCTTTTCACACCTCTGTGCTGAGGTAATTTTTACCGCTTTCGCTCATCATGTTTAACCGCGTTTTGAAGCCATATTTTGATATATGACCCAGACATATTATATATCATTCTTTCCGGCAGACTTGGCAGATTCATAATATGTCATTATTATATGTATACGTCATGTCCTGTCTGTATATTATAACAAAAAATGTAATAAAATTTGAATTTTCAATAATTTACTATGTGTAAAGTGTTTTTTTTTCACATCTTAACATGCGATCGTTTGCGGTTATATTTTCTATGGGCTGTTAAAAAAATTTGAAATGGGGACTCGTTACATTTTTTTTTGGGGAAAATGTCACTATTTTTAACAAACGCACCGCATACAAAAATCGTTAGTGCAGCATCATTGTTCACATTATAATTGAAATGGGAACAATATTGCAGCATTAACAAAACAAAAACAAACAAAAAAACTTGTATATTTTTTTTAGAATTTTTTTAAAATCTTTTTTTATTTTTATTTTTAATTTTTATATTTTGTAAAAAACAAATTTCATGGTCATGTTTGGTATCGTTGGAAAGGCCATGCTCTGGCCGATCCAACGATATCAAACATTAACCCCTAACTGCCACAGATCGGGAGATAGGGGGTTCATTGGAACCCCTTATCTCCACCATTGCTGGCAGCTAGGGGTTAACTCCAGGACTGGCGTCATCGTGCTATGCACGATGATGCCAGTCCTCAGGGGGAGTTCCCGGAGGCTTGGCCGACATCCAAGATGTCGGCCAGCTCCGGGAGAGGATCACGATCCGGCGCTTTTCAGCGCCGAATCGTGATCCGGCTCTCCAGGGGTTAATGACAGCCACCATTTGGAAGGGCAGGCTGTGCCCTTCCAAACGGTGCCTGGAATAACCCTGTGCACCCTGGCGATCGGGAGGGAGAGAGGTCCGAAGGACCTCCCCCCTCCCTTTCAGGCGCCTCCTCCGCACACGCGGGGGCGGGCACCTGAATTAGATGTTATCGCGCCGCCGCAATGACATCTAATGGCCCCGCCGGGGTCCCCGAGTGCTGGGCTGACATCGAGGATGTCAGCCCGCACCGGGGGGCACAGCGATCGGCTGGAATCCGGCTGGCCGCAAAGGGAGGACACGCTCAGCGCGTCCTCCGCATGGAACAGCACTGCGGGTGGACGTGCTGAGCGCGTCCTCCGCAGTGAAAGGGTTAAAAAAAAAAACAGAAAAACTTTTCGCAAAAAATCCTGAAAAATGCCTAAAAGATCCTAAAAAAATCTATAAATACAGAGACTTTTTACTGCAGAATATTATAATCAACAGTTTATTAAATATTGAGTTAAAACAGAAATATTTTTAACATTGAAGCCTATGGGATTCGCCAGAATAAACCTGTCGAATGAAACCACCGAACAGCAGGGCAATTCGGCAACTTTTCACTGCTGGTTTTTGTTCTCTGAATAGACGAAGCATTGCTTCTCTATGGGGATTTCACTGCCCTCGAACAGGCACCGAACAGACACCATAAGTGCAGGCAATTCGCCAACATTTGGAGAACTGTCTCCTTTCTGAATAGCCGAATGGCCAGGAAAGGTAACCGTACGCTGAATTTCACTGTTCGGTTACCTTTGCTCTTTTCGTTCACTGGCCAGTCGAACACAGTACCTGGGTACCCTAGACTTTGTATATATTTATTTTGAGCTATTTTGCGGGACTTACACTCCAGAACTGAAGGGGTTAACCGTTCTTTTCCGCCGCCTGTTTTTCCCACGTGACGCATCCTGTAAATTCATTCAACGCGCATTTATATGACACTTTATCCTTTAGTAAAGTATAAAAACTAGAAAATCCACAACGGTGCTGGTGTGTAATAATTCCTAGTGCAGTGAGACTATCCAGAGATTTATCCAGCGGCTCCTTCGGGGGTGAGCGCTATATGTGTATGATTGCATAGCATACGTTTCAAAGGAAAGCTCAGTACCATCAGATTAGCAACGAATAAGCGTGCTGCAACAAACTTCAAAATTCTCATCTCAGACTATATTTAGGAAATACCAAAATAATTAAAGAATGGGCTACATGCTTTAGGTGGACACAGTTCACTTTATCATGTGTCTATTATTAGTATTTAATTAGTATTTAAATGGAGACCTTCTATTGAAGGACTCATGACTCTCTACCAGCCTCAATCATTCCAGAACATATCCAAACCCCCAAATTGTGTCATGGAAAGTATGAATTTGCCAAACTATTATACATGGATGTGTGATTGATGATAGCACAATATCTCTCCGTCTGTCCCGTAGTAGATTAGAAAAATTACTGTTTATAAAAATATATTTATTTAACCTTTTTATAGTAATGTACAAATTTTGTGTGTTGAAGAATACAGCAGGTTATTCTTGAACTTTTCTATTTGCTTTCCAAAAATGATCTGCTTATAAATACTTTAATTGTTATCACTGCAAGCAGGTCATCCATCTTTATGCTGTGTAGATCCAATAAGGCCATCTGTTCTTTGTGCTACATATATTTTAGGCAGAGGATGGAAGAAGATCTCCCATTCTGAAAGACTGTCCTGCTATCAGCCCTGTACAGGTTTGTTGACTGCGTTAAGCAGCACTGGTAATAGCCTTGCAATCAATCATTTGCCAAGACTGATGAAAGCTAAAAGCAGTTTGACCTAAGAAAGAGGGCTGTGGACTATTACATAAATAACCACAATATGTTATGATTGTCAAACAGTGGCTGCCTATTACCAGAAAATCTAATGTGGTGAACAGTGTTTCTTTAAAATGTGATGATTTTTAATAACGATTTGAAAAAGCATTACTCATAAAATGAGGTATTGTACTTATTCATTTCTGGATATATTTCTTCCTGCAGATAGCGTGCTACAAATTACTTTGTAATGAGCTTGGATAGATTTGTCAGAAGTCATACAGCTGGCATTCAACCTACTGAAAACATGTTACTGGAATAAAAAGTATATATATTTTTTCTTATATATATGAGAGAGATATGATTTTTTCTCTTTTACTATAAATATATACAGTTGTGCTCATAAGTTTACATACCCTGGCAGAATTTATAATTTCTTGTCCATTATTCAGAGAATATGAATGATAACACAAAAACATTTCTTTCACTCATGGTTAGTGTTCGGCTGAGAACACTGGAGAAGAGCCTAATGCTGGGAAAGATTGAGGGCAAAAGAAGAAGGGGATGACAGAGAATGAGGTGGCTGGATGGAGTCACTGAAGCTGTAGGCGTGAGCTTAATTCGTCTCCAGCAGATGGTAGTAGAGTACAGGACGGCCTGGAGGAACGTTGTCCACGGGGTCACGATGGGTTGGACATGACTTCACAACTAACAACAACAACAAAAGGTATTCAGTGTTGAGGGGACATATGACTTTAGGGGGACCAAGGGTTATGGGGTACTTGTTTTCAAACTTCTGCATAGTATAACAACCGTTACTAGAAGAAATTTTAGTTTTGCTGTTCCCCTAACAGTAAGAGCCCCGAATCCAAATATCAGCATGCAAAATGAAATCTAATGTTATATAATGAATCATTACAATACTGGGTAATGTAGTGTACATCAAACACTAGTGCACTCCAAGAACCAAGCGTGGCCTCTCATGCTGCCTTTCACTATTGTACGTCAGGAACCAATGATCTGAGGTTCATTTGCTGCTGGTGAGAAGAACATTAAAACAAAGAGCAGCAAGTAGGGATGAGCTGTTCGGGTTCGGACGGTTCGGAGTTCGACCAGAACTTTGGCAGTTCGAAAGTTTGCGAATTTCGAACTTTTTGGGCGTGTTCGGTTCGGGTTGGAAAAAAAAAAAAGAAATTTTGAAAAAAGTATAGAAAATGCATAAAAAAATACTACAAAATTTAGAAATAAAGAGACTCTTTACTGCAGAATATTATAAGCAACGGTTTATTAGATATTGAATTATAACTAATGTGTACGTGGAAAGATTATCAACTCTAAATGACCTCTGTTCACAAACGGGCATAACACCAGGTGTTTTTAGTCTGGTAATCAATTTGATACATTGTACAATATACTGAGGGTGGGGTGGTGTCTGCTTCTGATTGAGATTTGAGAATTAATTTCCCTAAAACATCCTAATACGCTGCATTCAACTGGTGTTTGAAAAAAATCTAAAGCAATGTTATTTTTCACCTCGGGATTAAACATTCACAGGGTTATTCAGAGAGCGGTGAAAAGCAGGAGAATAACTGGAGAAGTGAAAATTCTAGGTCAAAATAGCCAAACCAGAAAAATTTTCCCATTTATCTCACTTTCCAAATCGGTTATTTGGTCTAGATTGTTCTCTTCTCTTGCCAGTTCTCCTGGCTTTCACCTCAGGGTTGTTCAGAGAATGGTGAAAACCAGGAGAATGGCAGGAAAAGAGAACAATCTGGACCAAATAGCCGATTTGGAAAGTGAGATAAGGCTAGGGTCAGACTAACGCATTTTTCGCAGCGACTGTCAAAAAGTGCGTCCGAACGCATTCCCGTATTTTTTCACGGATTGCGCGAAAACGGTCATACGATGCGCATTTTTGTGCGTGATTTTTTACGAATCCAAACCAGGAAACTTTGGGTGTCTGGACGTTATGTTGGCCGGACATGAGCAGGGTCTGACGTCTCCAAATCATGCACACACGCCGCTAGTGGACGCAGCGCACTCTGTATGTCTGTACTAGCAGTTCTGCTTTCTCAAAAAAATGCGTTCATTTTACACTTGTGTTGCGCAGCCGGACTTTCGTGCAACCGTACTTCGTATATTCGCCGTCATTGCCTGTCATTTGCTGCTAGTGTGGCCATTATTAAGTGCGCCTAAACGCACGTTAAAAATTCGCTAGTCTGACCCTAGCCTAAATGGGAGAATTTTTCTGGTTTGGCTATTTTGACCTAGAATTTTCCATTCTCCAGTCATTCTCCTGCTTTTCACCACTCTCTGAATAACCCTGACAGGGTTATTCACAGAAAGGTGAAACTCAGGAGAATGACTGGAGAATGGAAAATTCGAGGTCAAAATAGCCAAACCAGAAAAATTCTCCCATTTTACTCACTTTCCAAATTGGCTATTTGGTCTAGATTGTTCTCTTCTCTTGCCAGTTCTCCTGGCTTTCACCTCTCTCTCAGGGTTGTTCAGAGAAAGGTAAAAACCAGGAGAATGGCAGGAAAAGAGAACAATCTGGACCAAATAGCCGATTAGGAAAGTGAGATAAGGCTAATCAGACTAATGCATTTTTCGCAGCGACCGTCAAAAAGTGCGTCCGAACGCATTGCCGTATTTTTTCACGGATTGCGCGAAAACGGTCATACGATGCGCATTTTTGTGCGTGATTTTTTACGGATCCAAACCAGGAAACTTTGGGTGTCTGGACGTTATGTTGGCCGGACATGAGCAGGGTCTGACATCTCCAAATCACGCACACACGCCGCTAGTGGACGCAGCGCACTCTGTACGTCTGTACTAGCGGTTCTGCGTTCTCGAAAAAATGCGTTCATTTTCCTGACAAGGTTATTCAGAGAAAGGTGAAACTCAGGAGAATGACTGGAGAATGGAAAATTCTAGGTCAAAATAGCCGAACCAAAAAAATTCTCCCATTTATCTCACTTTCCAAATCGGCTTTTTGGTCTAGAAGTTTCCATTCTCCTGCTTTTAACCGCCAAAACATCAGTAAACTTTTTCTGCATGTCCGAAAATGTCTCCTCTTTTCATACAGACTGCCGCCGTTGTTTATGGATAGATTACAGGAAAAGCATTTACCGTCATTTGAAATGTCATTTTTTAATTTTTACATATTTCTATACATCCTAGAAATCCGCCACTTCACGGGCAGGTTATGGGGACCTTCTAGGCACGATATTTGAAGGAATTTTTCATTTTTATTTTTAACCCTTATTTGATGGAAAACTCACTGTCCCTTTAAAAACTTTTTTTTTTTTACTTTTTGTCCTTGTTTCCTGTCCCCCAGGGCACTACCCGGACCCCCATACACCTTTTATGGCAAATATGTAGCATCTATGCCCTCTTGGCGGGCCCTCCAAAAAACCGAATTTTCAGCCCCATTGACTTGCATGGGGGTTCGGGTTCGGTCCCGAACAAATGGGAAGTTCGGGTTCGGGCTCGAACCGAACTCGGGGAGTGTTCGGCTCATCCCTAGCAGCAAGCACCACCTCCACATCTCTCTGCCTGTAAGTGCACTTCAAACTGTAACGATATCAACCTTACAGTGTTATATATATATATATAACGAACAGTGACATTTTAAAGAACAATATTGATGAATTTTAATTCAATGAAACTAGTTGAAAACAATTTCCATACCGCACATTAGAAAATCAGAAGCAGGAAGCGTTGGTGCTAGGATTAGTAAATTTAAATCTGGAATCACTATACCGTGGTTGACATTACACTGGGGTGAAATCAGTTTGCATTTCACAGCTTGCATGACCTTACTGTACTTTGCGCCTCCTATATTTAACAGGTGGAGTGAAATCAGTTTTTACCGTCTCCAGACGGGAGGTATTACAAGGTGTTGGTGCAAGTTAACGCCGGGACGCAAACTGACAAATTTTAACAGCTAAGGCCGGGTGCACACTAGGCGTTTTCTTCTGCGCACTAGCGTGTGTTAAAAAGGACGCACTTTATGACGGAATAGATTGGTAGACGCCAGACGATGCGTTGATTTTGACGCAAGTCGTAAAACCTGAATTTGAGTTGAAAGAAAAAAAAAAAGCTGGGCTTTTGACATTTGACGTTCAGCACGCGGCCAACGTCGCTTCAATCCAAGCACTACAGCCTTGGTGTTTCCATGACGGACGTCTTCAGCGCGCGTTCTGCGTTGCGCGCGTTATGCGTGTGTTGTTCTCTATCCGCGTAAATTATATGCTACAATGCACGTCAAATAGTGCGTCATAACGTGCGCTAGTGCGCAGAAAAAACGCCTAGTGTGCACCCGGCTAAAAGTTGATGTTAAATGATTCTGCAAATGCAAAATCATTTAACATGCCCTAACCCCTTCCCCCAAAAAAAATCCCATACTCACTTCTCATCCCAGGGTGAAAAAGGCAGCACAATCTGCTGCTCCCTCTCGCTGGGACAAGAGTGAGACTGGGAACAAATATTTAGTAGTTTCCATCTGCGATCACTCTGCAGCTCTGTACGATCTCACGAGAGTGAGCTTGCAGCCGGGAGGTGCATAGCTCCATGAAGCCCTTTGGTCTCCAAAAGCCGATACTCATGGCATCACAGAGCGCTGTTGCTGGCATTTGGCAGTTTTGTACTGTGTTCCGGGGCGCGGTGCTAAATTAGCATCTACCCCAGAATATGACGTTAAAGTGGAGACAGGCGCAGATTTTCCTACTTGCCGTCTCCATTATAGCGACATGTTTGGCAATGGGCCCATTGTCGGTTCAGACTTAGCTTCAGAAATTATATTCAGTAATGATTGTTTAATTTTCATTTTATAGCTACTTTATCAATGCACCTGAATTAGGAAAATTGTTTATAATATGCGGTTGAAACAGCTTGTGATTAAATGTTTTATGTGCATATTTTACCTGTCTGCACTCAGTTTTTATTGTTTATATGGGGGACATAAATAGTTCTTTGACTCAAGTATTTTTTTTTCCTACTGATTCATTTCAAGCATGTTTTTGTTCAATTCACCATAGTGATTTACTAATCCATGATAATACAAAAGGCATTTGAGAAATCTATAAACTATTCATTTATTCCTACAAATGGTGCATTATCATTGCATTGCCGCTTTGCATTACTTAGAGTGATTTTGTCAAGCCCTTTCTTCATGATTGTGATTAAAGCTAGGATCATTACAGATTTAGTTAGATGAAGGGGAATTTAAAAACAAAAGCAGATTGAACTAAGTTTTTATTCTTTTTTTTTTTTTTTGTCAGTACCATTAATTACTCGGTGTCATTACCCCAAAATGTCGCGATGAATTTTTGATCATATTGGAATACAGAGGTTTTCAGGAAAGTAGTCCTAGCGCAGTCATTCTACATTAATGATAAAGTTACTCTTTGTTGCCCACCTCTTCTGTCCTTCCACCCACTGAGTTTCCAGCACTCTGTGCTCTGAAAATATAATGAGCACTATCCTAGTAACATAATGAGAAGTACACAACGATAGGTTCAACACATCACCATAATTCACATCAATCAGGATTGCTGTTATTTGCAATCTTCTTTTTTTTATTCATGAGCTTCAGTGCATGGGATCATACAGGTGGGGGTGGACAGATGCCATGCAGGAATAGACAATGAGAGACGACATACAACAGCAATTCTGTGAGCTACATAGAATAGCTAACAACAGATTCAAATCAATCCTCAGGTTTCATGGTTTTCATTTTTATTATACTGAATTAAAACAAGTGATTTGTAACTTGTAAAAAAATGAGACTAAGGAAAAAAAATTGAATTTGATCATCTTTGTCATATTACAATTTTGGCTGTGTTCTCTGTATTAAGAGTTGTGTTTGGTGCTTAGTGGTGCATGTAGTTGTACCTACAGCAATACTACTCATACTCGTTTTCCTATGTATTGAATGCAGGTCACTATGAACTCCTCCTTACAAAAGGTTGTCTTATTGGCGACGGCAGGCAAATCACAATCACATAAATAGATCTGTACTTTTACTCTCTTCTATAGGGGTTAAAACATATTTAATTATATAAAACTTTTTGAATGTTAACCATTCCACAAGGTAGAGGAAGGGAGTATATTTAAAAGGAAACAAAGTAGCAAAGTAGCAAAACAAGAGGACATAGTCTTAGATTAGAGGGGCAAAGGTTTAAAAGTAACATCAGGAAGCATTATTTTTCTGAGAGGGTGGTGGATACATGGAACAGTCTTCCAGTAGAAGTGGTAGAGGCCAAAACAGTAATTGAATTTAAGCAGGCATGGGATAGGCATAAGGCTATCCTAAACAAAAGATAAATCCAGGTAAAGTATCCATGTAATTGGGCAGACTAGATGGGCCGAAAGGTTCTTATCTGCCAACATTTTCTATTTTTCTATGTTTCATGCACTAGATTCCAAGCTTACTATTCACTCTATACACCCTATTCACTCTGACCACTTAAGCTGCTTAGATTGTCAGAGTGAGATGAGTATGCCCCCCTTCCTGTACTTCCCCTCCGTATCAACTTTGAAAGTGTTGTAAAGCAGAGGAATTTCCTTTCCCGACACAGCTGTCACTCTGCAGATGGAATTTTGAATATCCTACCTGCAGGCGACCAGCTCAGGGACCAATGAAATCAACAATCTTCATACACGCTGATGCCTGGTCCTCTATGTGTCTCAAATTTGGTTGCAGCTGAATTAAGAGCAGCAAGATCACAGGTTCTACAGAATGTCACTGTAACACTTTTTCTTCTGTCATTTTTCCCACCAGTCTCACATTTTTTTAACAAGAATTTAGAATTTTTGTTGCGAGTCAATACAATGTTTAATTTCCATTGCGAATATCAGAATCTGGGTTTTGTGTTACTGCAAGAGTGGATTCATATGCTGTATTGAAACCTATGGGTTAAAAAGCCTTATTTATTTTAAAAAAAAGTTAGAAAACATAAAATTTCACCTAAAAATGCCTAAAAAATCCTAAAAAAATAAGTAAGTAAAGAAACTTTCATTCTATTGGTAGTAATCTACTTCCCATTCGTAAATAACCAATAAAAAATGAAATAACTCCTAAAGGGAGTTATGCAGTTAGTGTGCAATTACAGCAAAAGAAAAAATAAATCACCGTTTCTGTTTAGCAATGCCATACAATTACAGTGATATAAGTTTGAGGGCCAGATAAGATCCATAATAATATTTTTCGGCCCAGAATTTAGAATAATAAAAAAGGGATGTTAGTACAAAAACAAAAAAGGGCTTCCCTGCAGAATGTAAATTTGTATATTTATTTTAATTTTTCTTTTATTATTTGTCTTTGGGACTTTTTTCGCACTTATTGATCCAACATGGGATTTATGCATTCTTTACAGACCTTATATATGCAAGAAAACATCATATTATGGGGTTTATTCCCTCCAAATGATTTGAACATTACAGCAATTCACTGTTTAGTGAATATGCCCCTAGTATTGTCTATCCACTCAAGGAGTGTGATCTGACCCCCAGTTGTCAATCATTAGAAGTCCTGACTGGCGTCTTACCTCCTGTACCAATAGTGATGCTGTTGCTAGGCAACACCACGGGCACGGCTTAATGCACTTAAAGAGCTATGGAAAGAGTCTTTGATTTTGATAGAGCAGCTTGTCACAGCTCATCTGTTAGCATGGGGGCCACTAAATCGAGGGAAGTTTCAGACATCTTTTCATTTAAACTACAGTACAAGGGGGCGCTGGAGTGGCAGAAGGTGGAGGGAAAGAAAGGTGTTTCAGACATCTTTTCATACCCGGTCTTCCAGGATCAAACAAGGATCTAGCTCTGCTTGCACCAGAAAGTCTCGTGGCCTGTGGTCTCCCTTAACCAACCTGCACATACAGTGGCAAGAAAAAGTATGTGAACCCTTTGGGATTACGTGGAGTTTTGCATGAATTGGTCATAAAATGTGCTCTGATCTTCATCTAAGTCACAACAATTTGAAAAACACAGTCTGCTTAAAATAATACAACACAAACATATGTTTTCATGTGTTTATTGAACATAACATGTAAACATTCACAGTAGTGCAGGGTGGAAAAAGTATGTGAACCCCTAGCCTAATGACTTCTCCAATAGCTAATTGGAGCCAGGAGTGAGCCAACCTTGAGTCCAATCAGTGTGATATTATTGGATGTGTTGCTGAAAGCTGTCCTGCCCTTTAAAAACACACACCAGTTTTGGGTTTACTGGTTTCAAGAAGCACTGCCTGATGTGAACCATGCCTCGCAGAGAAGAGCTCTCAGAAGACCTACGATCAAGAATTGTTGACTTGCATGAAGCTGGAAAGGGTTACAAAAGTATCTCCAAAAGCCTTGATGTTCATGTGTCCACGGTAAGACAGACTGTCTACAAATGGAGAAAGTTCAGCACTGTTGCTATTCTCCCTAGGCATGGTCATCCTGTAAAGATGACTGCAAGAGCACAGCGCAGAATGCTTAATGAGGTAAAGAAGAATCCTAGAGTGTCAGCTAAAGACTTACAGAAATCCCTGGCACATGCTAACATTTTTGTTGACACATCTACAATAAGGAAAACATTAAACAAGAATGGAGTACATGGGAGGACACCACGGAGGAAGCCATTGCTGTCCAAAAAGAATATTGCAGCACGTTTGAAGTTTGCAAAAGAGCACCTGGATGTTCCACAGCACTACTGGCAAAATATTCTGTGGACAGATGAAACCAAAATTGAGTTGTTTGCAAAAAAGCACACAACACTATGTGTGGAGAAAAAAAGGCACAGCACACCAACATCAAAACCTCATCCCCACTGTAAAACAAGGCAGAGGGAGCATCATGGTTTGGGGCTGCTTTGCTGCCTCAGGGCCTGGACGGATTGTTGTCATTGCTGAAAAAATGAATTCCAGAGTTTATCAAGACATTTTGCAGGAAAACGTAAGACCATCTGTCCGCCAACTGAAGCTCCGCAGAGGATGGGTGATGCAACAGGATAATGACCCAAAGCATACAAGTAATTCAACAAAAGAATGGCTTCAACAAAACAAAATACGCCTTCTGGAGTGGCCCAGTCAGAGTCCTGACCTCAACCCGATTGAAATGCTGTGGCATGACCTTAAGAGAGCGATTCACACCAGACATCCCAAGAATATTGCTACACTGAAACAGTTTGTGAAGAGGAGTGGTCCAAAATAAGAAAATATTGGGCCTAAGCCCCGGCGTGAGCGCACTTAACTGGAATGGATAGACTTGAATGAAAAACTCCAATAGTATTCTTGATCAAAATGACCTAATAATGAGAAAGATAAAAAACTCCATGGTGCAAGTACCATTTGTACAAACAATTAATACAGTATGATGAGATAGCAGGTTATATGTATGAGAAACTCACAAGTGTAGAGCCAGATATGGCTCAATATATCTCGCCTCTTGACCACTCTGGGGGGTCACACCCCTTGTGTGGGATCCTTCACACTTCAGACGGTCACAGGATTATCCGTTGGTGGGTTCTTTTTTGCTCTTTTAGAAACAAAAGAACACTTCCATTACGCAAATATCAATATCTTGATAGATCAAACAAGAGAATTGGTATTCACAATCTCTTGAGCCTCTTGTACAAGTGGCTCAGTATAGAGGCTTATCGCGAATCTGGTGTGCTGATGAATTATTTTACAGTTTGAAAATGATGGACCAAAAGAAATAAAGTAAAAACATGCACTAAAATAAATTTAGCAACATTTAATAATATAAAATAATATAAAATGATTAAAGAGACGCGTTTCGCCCGACCACACTGCGGGCTTCCTCAGTCTTACATGGTCCATCTCTACACAGCTGTTATATAGTAGTGTATTGATCTGTAACTTGATAATCGGTAACTAGCGTCACCTGTAGTAATCGTTCGTGCCTGCGTTCCAGTTGTAATTCTGGCGTGCGCTCCACAATATAACTTCCGGTCACGTGGATCATGATTCCAGCATATATGTTGCGTTCCAATAGGGGCCTTGGCATGCGTTCCACATCGGAACTTCCGGTCCCCAATGCGGATACCAAGTTCAATAGTCTTAACGTACATTCCAAGAGAAATCCAACAGCAGCATAAATAAATGAATTAAATCTCATGAACGGGACTCAGATCAACAGTCCAGCCATTCTGGAACTATTCAATATTAGCTATTTGGTCGATGGTATATATGATCCGATCGTGAAACTAGAAAAGACTCCCAAATACATATAATAATAACAATATCCATTTTGTAGATCTTATCTTCGCCAATAGTTAAATTGATCGATGACAATGTCAGATAAAAATTTAAAATTGAAATAATATCCATGATGAATTAAACAGATTACGGTCCTATTAAATCTATCTATATACTAAAAATTGGACCGATAAATTTATTATAAAAAATGATTATAAAAAATGGCATAATTCGAATTCAGCATTTAAACCATTTGGTTCAAGTGTATTCAGTTTATAGATCCATTTCATTTCAGATTTAGCCAGTTTTAAATCCAGATTTTCTCCTCTCCAATTTTTTGTAACCTTCTCTATCCCAAAAAATTCCAAACCTATTGGATTATTGTTATGTTTGAGTCTAAAATGATTGGAAACACAATGTTTCTCATAACCTCTACTAATATTATTAATATGTTCATTTACACAAACTTGTAAAGCTTGTGTAGTTTTACCAATATAGTATTTATTACAGGGACATCGTAGTATATAGATGAGATATTTTGAGAAACAAGTTAACTTATCTTTAATTTTGTATTTGGTTTGGTTGATATAAAAAGTGGAGATTTGTCTTTTCTTATTGTGTGATTTCCTACAACTAATACAATCTCCACATCCATAAAAACCAGATGTTAAACCAAACCAGTTTGTCTGGTCCTGTGGTTCTCGTAAATGATTCTTCACTAATTTCTGTCTTAAACTCCCTCCCCCCCTGTAAATAACTTGAGGTTGTATAGGTAAAATATCTCTAAGTAGAGGGTCCTCTTTTAATATTGGCCAGTACTTCCGTATATACTTTTTGATGTTTTTGTTTCCAACATTGTAATCCATAACAATAGGTAATACGATTTCATCAGTGCTATGTTTAGTTTTATATTGTAACAGCTTATTCCTATCCAAAATATATACTTCTTCCCTGGTTTGTTCTAATTTTCTCCTCATGTACCCTTTCTCTTCAAATTCACCTATTAACTTATCGGACTGTTTTTTAAATTCCTGAATGTCAGTACAATTTCTCCGAAGTCGGGTCATCTGCCCTTTAGGCACAGTCTTTAGCCACGGTGGATAATGGTCACTTGTTAAACCAATGTAGCTGTTGACATTAACATCTTTAAAGAGTGTCCTAGTCTTCATGGTACCATCTTCAATATAGATGTCCAGGTCGAGATAATCGACCCCTGAGTTGCTGATCTTAAAGTCTAATTTAATTCCCCATAAATTCTCATTGAGGTAAGATATAAATTCTCTTAATGACTGTTCTTCTCCTCTCCAAATAATTATAATATCATCAATGTATCTTTTGTAGAGGACCAGGTGTTGCCCCCAGCGATGCCCTGCCCATACCATCTGGTGCTCCCAGTATGCCATGAACAGATTGGCATAGCTAGGGGCAAACCTGGTCCCCATAGTTGTTCCGGTTAACTGTAAATAAAACTGACGATCATACCAAAAATAATTATTGTCCAATATTAGTCTAATCCCTTCAATTACAAATTTTATTTGTTCTTCCTCATAGTGACCTATTTCTTTTAAAAAGTGTTGTACGGCTTCACATCCTAAATCATGTGGGATTATAGTGTATAGTGAGTTTACATCACAGGTAACTAAGAAAAAGCTACCTTCCCAAATTATATTGTCCAACTCTTTAATAATCGCCATGGTGTCCTTGAGATAAGATGGAGTTAGAACAACCAAAGGTTGTAATAAATAATCTAAATATTCTGATTGACCCTATCCCAGAGACTATGGGTCGTCCTGGTGGGTTGTCATGGTTTTTATGGACCTTAGGTAAATAATAAAAGACAGTAATTTTCGGATGGGTAATATGTATGTATTTGTACTCTTCCTCCTTTAAGATATCCAGTTCTTTCCTTTTATCTAAATAATCTAAAAAAAAATTGTAATTGATATTGTTGGATCTCCCTCTAAACATTTATATGTATTTCTATCTCCCAATAGTCTGATCATGGCCTTTCGAATGATATCAAACATGACCATATTACTTGTAAAATAAAAGTGAAAAAAAAATAAAAATAAAATAATAAAAAAAATAATTAATTAAAAATAAAAACGTGCTTTTTTAATTTTTTTTAATGCAGCACTATTGTTCACATTTCAATTATAATGTGAACAATGATGCTTAACTAATGATTTTCTTTTTGGGGGGTTTAGCTAAAATCACGTAATTTCTCCCCAAAGAAAAAAAAAAAAGTTCAAATTTTTTAACAAGTCTACCCCATAGAATATATCCGCAAAGTCTCGGGTAATAAAATGCAAAAAAACCCACTTTACACACTGTGGATGATTGAAATTTTATTGAAAATTATTTTTTTTTTACAATTTTGTTATAGCATTTTCGCAGGGCATGACGTATACATATAATAAAGATATATTATTAATCTGCCAAGTCTGCCGGAAAGAACGATATATAATTTGTCTGGGTGGTACAATAATACGTGACTTAAAACCGCGTTTAAAACCGTCAAAATGAGCTCAGCAAACTTCTGCTTCGAAACAGCGCCGAACTTGTAAAATTACTCCCGTCCTTAAGGGGTTAATTGTTTGTACAAACGGTACTTGCACCATGGAGTTTTTTATCTTTCTCATTATTAGGTAATTTTGATCAAGAATACTATTGGAGTTTTTCATTCAAGTCTATCCATTCCAGTTAAGTGCGCTCACACCGGGGCTTAGGCCCAATATTTTCTAATTGTTTATTGCATAGGGTGTACATAGGTGTTTATCTGAGCAGCGCATTACTATACACCATTTGTTTAGCGCTAAGTGTTCTCTCTGCTTTTTCCTTATGTGGTCCAAAATTACTCTAGATCGTTGTGCAGGTCTGATCTGCAACTACAGGAAACGTTTGGTTGAGGTTATTGCTGCCAAAGGAGGGTCAACCAGTTATTAAGTCCAAAGGTTCACATACTTTTTCCACCCTGCACTGTGAATGTTTACATGTTCTGTTCAATAAAAACATGAAAACATATGAGGTTTGTGTTGTATTATTTTAAGCAGACTGTGTTTTTCAAATTGTTGTGACTTAGATGAAGATCAGAGCACATTTTATGACCAATTCATGCAAAACTCAACGTAATCCCAAAGGGTTCACATACTTTTTCTTGCCACTGTATGCTTTGACTAGCTGTAGAAGGACCATGCAGCTATATAACGGTTTAGTAAATGGTGCGCCAAGAAGTTTCTTGCAGCAGGTACGGAATTACAAAAAGAGAAAATGATGTGTCCTACAACATTGTGTCACCTTCAAAGTATTAGCAGGTTTCGGATTGGCATTGAAGCTATGCTGTTGCCTTCATTTTAAAGTGTACCTGTCATACTTTACTACTGGTTGCTGCTTCTGTCTGTTCCATAGGGCTACAGTTTTCATATGGCCGGTATTTGAGGTTAACTGACTGTGCCGGTATTTGCTGAATACCGGTAATATAATTTTGGGAATGACGTCCGCCTCTGGGCTCCAGCAAAACAGATGCGTCAAAACAGGCGACAAGCTATTTTTTTTAAAAAAATTTAAGAAAGGTTTCGAATTGGATGCAACCGAAAACTACACCTTGTGAGATTTTTGGGAGCCTTGTTTCGGGATTAATCCACAAATTCAGCTGTAGTTGAAATTTTATTTTAATAATAATTCAGTTCTACCTTAAACTTTTTGATCGTATCCGAACTGGAGCGTTGTAAAAAATGTGATTGTTTTTCAAGTTTATGGTTAGGTTTAAGGGATTTTCAATGAAAATATATTCCTGCTGCCACGTCCTCTGATTTCACATGCATAGAATGAATTATGTAAATAAGCAAGGCCACTATTTTTTTTCTAGAAATGTGGTAACCGCAAATAGGGCATGACTGGAATATTTCCTCAGTTCTCATTGCACCTCAGAATGTTGAGGCCATGCTATCATCATGTGGATTATTATCCTATATTTATATTGCGCCACAAATTCCGCAGCGCTTTACAAGATGTGTACAAGGGGTTAATACACTAGAATACCTCACTTGGAGGATGATCTGATTCAGGGGAATCCTGTTCCCAAGGAAACTTACAATCTATTAGATGTACAAATATTTCTTGAGGTAAGCGCATCCATATCGTTAGGTGTCTTGCCCAAGGACACTCGCTGGTGGCGTCTTTTGAGTGGCCTTGGGTCATCTTTCCATGATTGTAGAGCAGTGACCTGGTGGTTAGGTTGAACCCGCTTCTCGTAGAGTAGAGACTTGTTTCTCCAAAGTTGGATTAGAGGGATGTGCTGAACGGGATTTTGACTTGCTCCTCCATGGGTCGAATTGTAGAGATGTTACCACTGGACTCCACAGCCGATATTGGCCAATTTTACAATTCTAACGCTAAGGAGCAAAAGGAGAAAAAGACGCAAAGGAGAAAAACTTGCGCCTAAGGGTTTGTCCTTAGCGTCCCTGTTTTAGCGTGATATTACGGTGCAGGTGCTAATACAGCAGTCTGCACCGTAACATGGCACTAAGATGTGGAATGCTCGCGGCAGCGCTAAGCGACACAGCGAGCATCCCCTCCATGGAATCCATAGGACTCCATGGAGTCTAATGCTGCCGGTCACATGACCTGCAGGATCTCGCTTTCCCCAGTCTCTCGCTGCTCCTGTTGGTAACAAGAGGCGGGTGGAGCTGCTGTTCTCGCCATGGGATGGGAGGGGAGTATCTGATTTTTGGGGGGGGGTTTGGCTGCTAACTCTCGGGTTAACCACAGCCGGACGGTAATTAGCGTTAGTACATTGTAATACTAATGCTAATTAACTCTATGTGCTCCCCATCTTAAGTATAGGGAGCGCAAAGTACAGTAACCTCACGCTGAAAAGCGCAAGATCCGAATCGCTGATGGGTTTTTTAACCCATTAGCGTTTGGATTGTAATACGGTGCACCCGCACTAGGGTCACCAGAGCTAATGTTAACACAGGTAAGCGCTAATGTTAGTGTCAGAAATGTAATAGGGCCCTTTGTGTGATAGATAAGTATGTACCATTAGGTGTCTTGCCCAAGGACACTTACTGGAGAGGTCCTCTGGCCGGGATCGAACCTGGGTCTCCATGGTTATAGAGCAGTGATGTTACCTCTACTCCATCCAGCCGGTGCAGGATCTACACTCTAAGCCTAATTTCTGTTATGTTTGGTAGTTTGATGCATGAATACAAATTTACTTTATCTCTTTTACTTTTTTTTATACAATTGATTTTGTGCTCACCCAATTCTACCACGTAATCTATAATTTTCTTTACTTCAATTTAGTGATACAATTCATGAGAAAGTACCTTTAAAATGTTTTATAGTATATACTGTATACAGTAGATACCAGTTGGCATGGAAAGAGAAAACAAAACAAACAATTTTTTTTTATTTTCCTATATATTCATATTTTTTCATCACTTTAATACTTGATGTGTTATGAATCAGAAGGTTGGTGGCCTTTAATTTGTAAACACATTTTTCTGGAATATTACACATTCCAGATAAAACCTTATCAGTAAACTTTGTCATCCATTGTAATGTTCACAAAAGAAAAGCAAAATTCGATGAAATAAACAATACCTTACTCATCATCCTCAAATGTTATTAGTTTTAAATATTACAAATGCATGCAGTGAGACTGCCGGGCATCATCTTTTGAAATGTAAATTCTGCAGATATATTTTCTTTGGCAATTTTGTGCTTTCAAAACAGTGTTTTTAACTCCATGAAATAATCTTTTCTATTCTCATATTTCTACTTCGCAGTTAATCAGCTTTCCTGGATATTTTGTTTATTTTTTCTCCTCCTTAGAGCAGTGGACGGCTGAAACTTTTGAGGGTTTAAAATTAACCCCTTCACTACCAAGGGATTTTCCATAAACCCACTGTCAGGAACCAGAGTTTTTTTTTTTTTATTGGAATCTCACTTTTCATGAACCATACAGTAACCAGGTTATTCAGAGAGCGGTGAAAACCAGGAGAATTGCCAGGAGAATGAACAATCTAGACCAAATAGCCGATTTGGAAAGTGAGATAAATAGGAGAATTTTTATGGTTTGGCTATGTTGACCTAGAATTTTCACTTCTCCAGTCATTCTCCTGGTTTTCACCTCTCTCTGAATAACCCTGTATGAAATATTTGTGAATATTTGCAATGTATTTCTCATTGTAGTAGCCCTGTATTACAGGCAAATGTTGACATCTGCTGGCCATAAAGCACTACTGCAGCTCAGACTCTGCTGATCCATCTGGGGATCTGTGTTTAGACACAGTAAAATATTACCAACGCAACAAACCATTTTGAAAGACGATATTCTTCTCATTTTCTTTAATGGTCATACGTTGAATTTAATACAGAAAAGAAGTTGGGTTGGCACTGGCTGAACCTGAATATATTAAAGTTTATTCTTGTAACAACATAGTCAACACAGTTGAGTAGACTGTTAATTAATCAGTACCATTAATAGTCTTGAACATGAGGAATGCATTGATAAAATGTTTCATTTTCTTTACAGCTTGTTTAAATAGGCTACTGTAAAATGACCAGAATTAGTGGTGTAAGCGCATCATTTATAAAATCGCACTAATTAAAAAAGATCCATTGTGTCTTATAACAAGTCTGCTCATGCAGAGATCTAATAAAGCTTTATTAAACATGGAGTGTCCATTCATCTATTAGAAAAATATTTTTTTTGCATAACTAGGTGCTTATGAGCATTAATCCCATATTGATTCAACTTTAATACTTACCAAGACCTTTCTAAATTCTGCATAAATAAGTGTCATAATCTACATGTGTCATGGTCTTCACCAACTGTCAGGTCTGATTCATATTATTAGCCCAAGATGTACAAAAATCTGGAAGGCAGATTCCAATATCTCCAACCAGATGAACAAACATGTGACTGGTCAAAAAAGAAGCAAATAAAATGATTAGGAAAATGACTAGGTACAAAGAGTAAGATCAGACACAAAGGGGACAAATCTGATTTGTGGAACACTGCGAGTAAGCATAGCTACCTTGCAGGAAGGAGACAGGGGGCCCTATTACGTTCTTCACGCTAAAATGGGGACGCTAAGGAGGGAAACCTGCATCTGCAGGTTTCTCCTTAGCATCCCTGTTTTAGCGTGATATTATGGTGAAGGCGCTAATCCAGCAGCCTGCATTGTAACGCTGCGCTAAGCCTCAGGATGCTCGCGGCAGCGTTTTGCTCCACCGCGAACATCCCCTCAATGGAGTCCATAGGACTCCATTGAGGCTTCTTCTGCCGGTCACATGACCTGCAGGATCTCACCTCGCAAGATCCGGCAGGTCGCCGGAGTGAATGCGGAGGGAGACTGGGGGACTTTATTCCCCCAGTCTCGCTCTGCTCCGGTGGCAAAGAAAAGGCGGATCAAGCTGCTGTTCTCGCCACAGGATGAGCGGTAAATACCTGACTTTTTTTGTTTTATTGTTAGCTGGTGCTAACGGATTTTGCAGAAGCGGAATTGGTTAGCGCCAGGTCCTAGCTGTGGTTAACTTTTGAGTTAACCGCAGCAGGGCAGTAATTAGCATTAGGACTTCGTAATCATAATGCTTATTAACAATTTGCGCTCCCCATCTTAAGCAATGGGATGCGCAAAGTACAGAAACCTCGTGCTGAAAAGCGTGAGATCCAAATCGCTAATGGGTTTTTTAACACGTTAGCGTTCGGATTGTAATATGGTGCGCCCGTGCTAGGACAACCAAAGCTAACGTTAACGCTCACACAGGTGAGTGACAACTTTAGCGTTAGGAACATAATATGGGCCTGGGTGTCTGAAGGGGGAATATTGGGTAAGCACATCCCCCTCCTGCAAACCACCAGTGATCCAACAGGCACACAAAGGTATGGCAAAGTCATTCCCTCATATTACTCTACAGCAGTGATGGTGAAACTTTGCACTCCAGATGTTTCTGAACTTCATGTCCTATGATGCTCTGCCAGCCTTATGTGTGACCAAGCATCATGGGACTCGTAGTTCTGAACCATCTGGGTGCCAAGGTGGCCTATCACAGCCCTACTAGGCCCCTGCTGTGAGCCACCAGTTTCCCATGTCCAGATATATCTTCCAGCTTCCAAGGATGTCCTGGAATCACACCAGATGCAAGTACCATGAAGTCACTGGGATCCATACAAGAGTCACAAACAGGTAACTATAGTAGTCTGCCAGGAGGGGACACACCATCACCAACGACATGGATATTCTCAGATTAGGGAGCTGCAGGAGATAGCAACATGGTGATACCAGGGACTGTGAGAAAAAAAATCAGTATGATGGGCTGCAGGAAGAGAACACGTGACACCAACCACGACACAAAACTGCTGAAGAATCAAGAACCATTCCAATAAAATCCCCGTTAGTACCAGTAAACAACTTGGTACTGATAACACTGGTAAACAAAATAATAAAAAATTCTGTCACTGAAATGAACATCGGTGATTCTGGATTTGTTTTTAGTTGCAAACTCAGATATCTGCTTAGAAATTCTCCATCCCGTAATGTTTTGAAGTGACATCTATTTGAAATCGACATCGGTTTACTATATTTACGGTAGATGTGCACAAATGTATATGCTAACGTAATGTGTCCTAAAAGGTACTTGTATACTATTTTCTGCTGTATTGTGCCTCAGGAACATCCCTCTTAAGGGTCCAACAGTAGTCTGCAATCATACCGGAGCTCCACTTGCCCTGATACCTATTTTCTATTACCGAAATGTCCTGATGAAACCGTTCCCCATGTTCATCACTGACGGCTCCTAGATTTGCTGGGAAAAAATCCAGGTGTGAATCCAAGAAGTGCATTTTTAAAGACATGTTACATCCCAGTTTCTGGTAAGATTTCAGTAGAGTATTCACTATCAGGGTTATTCAGAGAGAGGTGAAAACTAGGAGTATGACTGTAGAAGTTAAAATTCTAGGTCAAAATAGCCAAACCAGAAAAACTCTCCCATTTATCTCACTTTCCAAATCAGCTATTTTGACCTAGAATTTTCACTTCTCCAGTCATTCTCCTGGCTTTCACCTCTCTCTGAATAACCCTGTAATTCTGCGTAGTTGTCTGCCTTGTTATTTCCCAAGAAGTCGCGGCAAACAGTCTTAAAGGACTCCCATTCAGCTCTCTCAGATTCATTCAACTGACCGTCAAAGTTCTCATTTTTCATCAGTTTTCTAACTTCAGGTGCTACGAAGAACCCTTCTTTGATCTTCGACTCACTGATCCTTGGAAATGTCTTTCTTAGATATGCAAACCAAAGTCCACTTCTATCCATCGCTTTTACAAAGTTCTTCATAACCATGGAATTTTTCCACCTAAACAATTCTGCAATGGCTTATTTATAGTAATGTACAAATTTGTCAGGTTTTGTACCTTACAGTTACTGGCCTCTCAAGTGATGAGTCCAATATGCAGGTCTCAGGGATGCGCACTGTCAGTTGGATGGAGAGGGATTATAGGGGAACCAGACAGAGGGCTGTGGGACAGGACACACTAGGATTTACTGGTTGGTTGAGAGTGATTGGGAAGACAGTCCTTGTGTCCAGGTATGAAGGTAGGATAGTTGCTCCTGGGAGAGCACGGTGGGATTAGAGGGGAAACACACAGGGTCTTGAGGGGCAGTTGCTCCTGGGAGAGCACAGTGGGAAGGGTAGTTGCTCCTGGGAGACCACGGTGGGATAGGGAGGAAACACACAGGGTCTTGAGGGGCAGTTGCTCCTGGGAGAGCACAGGGGGTAGATAGAGGAAAGCAGGTCTTTCTGGAGCTTGCATGAGCAGGTCTTATTCCTAAGAAAAAGAGACAACAATGAAGCATGGTGCAGATGGGGTGTGGAACCTTTATTGATCAGCCACAGGGGTGTGTCACGTGACCTGTGGTGTGTGTGTTTTAACTGTTAACTGTTCCATTCCCAGAATGCAGGTGCTGAGCGGAAGGGCAGCACCTTTCATGTAGCTGCCACATGCTGGTAGTGGTACAGGAACGGATCTTGACAGGCATGGGTCCTGACAAAACTTTACTAGAGCATAACTCCTGAAGTATGGGTGATAGGAGGAAAAATTACACATGGAACAAGTTAGGCTAGGGTCAGACTGAGGCAGTGCGAACGCGCGTGCAGCCGCACTTAATCACGGCCGCACTAGCAGCAAATGCCAGGCAATGACGGCCAATATACGATGTACGGTCGCACAAAAGTCCGGCTGCGCAACGCAAGTGGAAAATGAACGCATTTTTTCGAGAACGTTAAACCACTAGTACGGACGTACAGAGTGCGCTGCGCCCGCTAGCGGCGTGTGTGCGTGATTAGGAGACGTCAGACGCTGCTAATGTCCGGCCAACATAACGTCCAGATGCAAGAAGTGTTTTATTGATGATCCGTACAAAATCACGGATGAAACTGCGCATAGTATGACCGCTATTGCGTATTCCGTGAAAAAATACGTCCATTCTTCGAACGCACATTTTCACGGACAACGTGAAAAATGCGTTAGTCTGACCCTAGCCTTAGAGTGGGTCTGTGACAAAAATTGTGTTGACCAGTGTAATTAGAGAGTATGGAAAGTAAGAAGAAAAATGTTAATTATATGTATCTCTGCTACGAAAGAGAGGAATTCAATTCTAGAGATAATTTTTTTTAATAAAACACTGGCTTCAACATTTCGTGGGCAGGAGTATTTTAGAGATGATGTTGCCGCAGAAAATGTGCTATGAGCATCCTATTCTTCTACCTGGGCTTGAAACAGGTGAACCTAAAGATAATCAGTCTCAGAGCTATCGCCAAAGGGCTCAAAAAGCAAGTGTACTCAAGTCTGATTTTAGAAATATCAGACAACCGTACTGCACATTGTTTGATGCAAACTTCCTAGGATAGTTATATTGTGGAACGCGTCCTTCTGGTAATATTGATTGGATGCACGCATTAGAGAGATGAAATAATGGGAGTGGATACACTTGATCAATTTTCGCGCTAATATTTTAGAGAACATATTGATTGGCAAGATGTTCCATTGTAACGTGCTCTATTGTGTGTGTATATAAATCTGCGAAACCGTTAAATGGTTAAAAACCTCCTTCCAGGTTCATAAAACTGTTACATGTTGCTGAAAAGTAATACGAATCTGCTCCTGCTTTCTCACTTGCAAGAAATGTATAAGGACACATCATAAAAATGTAAGAAACAGCTCTTTTAGTTCTGTTTTATTCATTGGCCTATATTTTTCTAAACTTTAACTGAAGAGAGAACATGAGTTTGCAGGACAATAGAAAGTGATAGCGAATAAATTAGCTGGGATGTAAGATGTGAGCGTTAGATGCAGGATATCCACAATGATAAGCCTGTTATCTAGAGATCAACTAGAAAAGACAGTGACCTAATTACCGACAAAACCTGCTGAATTTTTCTACTTGTAACACAAAAATGAGCTGTTCTGACTGTGATTGCATCTGACATTTTTTAACATATATTCTTTTTCAAGGAAAAAACTATAACACAATATATAGATTACATATATACAGTATATAAGACAATGCACATGTTTTATTATTATCGGATTATGTTCGTCAGATTAGATTCAGACTTTTTTAGGTGAATTTACTAATTCAAACTCAAGCATGGTAACCAAGATCTGACGATTTGGGAATAAGGTCAAGAAAAAAAATCCTACAATTTTCCATAATTCTCTAATACACATTCTATGGTAATTTAGTGAATGTATTAATTTATAATTCAAGTCTTGCCACATCTCCATTTATTCAAATCACAAAAAAAATCTAGTTTTTGTAGAATGCGCAGTGGGTTTGTCCTGCACTTTTTTAGTGACATTCATTATTTCCTCACTTAATGAAAAAACCTACAGGGTTATTCATAGAGATTCGAATTGTGGCCGAAAGGTAAACGAGCAGTGAAATCAGCGTACGGTTACCTTTCCTGGCCATTCGGCTATTCAGAGAGCAGGCAGTTCGCCAAATGTTGGCGAATTGCCTGCACATACGGTGCCTGTTCGGTGCCTGTTTCGAGGGCAGTGAAATCCCCATAGAGAAGCAAAGCTTGGTCTATTCAGAGATCAAAAACCAGCAGTGAAAAGTTGCCGAATTGTCCTGCTGTTTGGTGGTTTCATTCGACAGGTATATTCAGGCGAATCCCATAGGCTTCAATGTTAATAATATTCCCGGTTTAATTAAACATCTAATAAACCGTTGATTATAATATTCTGCAGTAAAAAGTCTCTTTATTTATAGATTTTTTAGGATCTTTTAGGCATTTTTTGGTAATTTTTTTGCGACATTTTTTTTCCGTTTCTTTTTTTAAATCGTTTTCTTTTTTCTGTAACAGCCCTTTTTATTATCATTCATTGGATGTTATATGTAAATTTCAGACATTTTCGTTCTGTAGTTTCTTTGCAAACAGCGTTTCACTTTTCAAAGATTCAAGCATACTGGGTTTTTTTTCCCACTCCATTCGTCTGCGGTGCTGGGTTTTTCCGGCGGCTGCTCTGTGCTGTGATTGGCGGCTGCCTGGATTTCTCTAGCATGTTCGGCGGGGTTAATCCAGCTGTTTTGCGGGTTTTAGTGAGTGTTCGGAGGGTTTCGCGGGTTTTCGGCGGGTTGGCGGTGAGTGTTTGTTGGGTTTGCGGTGGGTTTTCCTTGCAATTCGGGGACCCTGTGGTGCTTGCTGAATACACCGCAGGGTCACCGAAATGGGATCGCCAAATCGCACCGAATTGAAGAGAACGAAAAGTCACCGAATGTGCAGTGACTTTTCGATTCTATTTGAATAACCCTGCTAGTAAAACGGTAAAGAATCTATAGTACACAATGGCATTTGGCTGAATCCCACTGTATTCCAGAACACATAAGGAATACATTGCTGCCATGTGTAGATGAGGTCATGAGTCTTGTTTCTATTTCCCATTGAAATATGCATCAATGCAGTGCCCACCCAATATGCTGCACCAGACATATACATTTTTGGCTCGTGTCAGACAAGCGCACTACAGAGTGGAAGGAACATCTGTGAGAGAGGACGTTCTTTCTACTCCCCGTTGCCGCTGAGTGCGCTCAGCTGTGCAAATCGCGATCCTCCTATGGAGGATCGCGCTTTGTAGCTCCGTTGACGCGCTTTCTAGCACATCAACAGAGAGATTCGCTACATGGACGCTTGCTGCACGCGCAGTTCGTGCGCACGCACAAGTGTGTGACCGGCCCCGTCACTGCATCATGTGGCTGCGACGGGTGCCGGTAAGTGAGGCGCACTAGGTGTGCTCGTCTGACACGAGCCTTACAGGTTGAAGTAGGCAAAATATAATTACAAGAGTTCCTTGAAGGCTAGCTTGTAAATCAGGTGAAAACTGAACCCAGGTTCTGGTAAACTTGATCAATACTTGACAAGATCACAATAAACAGTTAAGCTAATGGTGGAAACCAATAAACACATTGGCTGCAGTCATTACCCTAACATCTCCTGCCGATATAACACCTGTGCCGCAAGCTCTTCTTTCGCCTTGGATGTTTTGGCAATTTACTGTAATTTAGTATAGGTACTTTGTATACAATCCATTAAATTGTGGCTAGATGGATGAAGAAACAAACATCGTAGCTTGTTAGTCTCTTCTGGAGAAGGTATAAAAAAAAAACACCTGCCTTCAAAGCCGGTGTTAAGTGATTTTGCAAATCTGATCTCAATCTGATTGGATTAAAAAATCCTTTATTTAACTGAGATGCTACAGTTCAGAAGGCCACGTTATCTGCCGTTTCATCTGGCCGCAAACAGCAGACAAGTGGAAACTTGCACCGGGTCGTGCTTGGTTCCATGGAGTCCTATGGTCTTCAGGAGCCAATATCCACCAAGGTGAGTGGCATTACTGCAGATATTTGGCAGCAGCTGGAAAATATTGCAGTTTGAGCTGCTGATACAAAGCTGTTACAAGGCAAGCCTCAATCAAGATAGTGCTCATACAGCTTTTTCAGTTTGGTGGATCGCCTAACAGCTATATTTTGATCTAGCACAAAGTCTTTGGAATTGGTAAATTTACCACAAGTCTGGTCAAGTATACACCAAACTTAAAATCTAGCCCCCAGGCATGTGTGAATGCTATCAATTATTATTAGGACATGCAACAAATTTTTTATATTGGCCTAGATGTCATGCTGGGTATTATTATTACCATGGGAGCCAATAAGCAAATAATGATTGTTTGTCAAATATGGAGGGAACTGAAGATCTCCCTTAGATTAGGGAATGGTAAAAAGTATTTACAAATGTCTTAACGTCTGTTTATATAATAACATTTTGTTTGATACGAAAATGTAATTTTACCACGGAGAATAAATGTGAAAAATTCTCACCTGCTCCCTTTAGCATCAATTCGTGTGCTGTAATACCAAACATGCAAAATTGTCACTTTTCACACGTCACTGGAATCCCTGCAAAGCAATTTTCAGAGCCTTGTAAATTATATGTTATTTCTCACTTCCATATACATTTTTGCTTGTGAAATTACTGCAAGAAATTTTAACTAAAACATGATTCTTGCATTTAACTATTTTGCTACAGACAACATGTGGAAGACATAGTAGGCTTTCACTGTCCTGTACATTCGCCAGCGATCGGGGTCGTCTCCCACTCCGGAATGGCCAACAGAGCGTATACCACCATGAGATGGACAGTAGACTACATCATAAAGTTGCAATATCATGATGTCAGTTAAACTCCTTAACTGCAGCATAACTAGAGGCAGTACACTACAAAGTAAGATGTAAGATACATAACTCTCTGTATAACTCAAATCCTCAATGACTTACTTGCACAATAGCAAAAAAGTGAACTGCTGGTCCTTGGCAATTTTAATACAGATTGGTTGAATCCTAAAGCCAATAAACACTGCTCACTGTTTAAGGCCTTGCAACTAACTCAATTAATCTCATCCCCCACTCGCATTAATATGAAGAGCCCTAACCATACCCTGCTGGACTGGATTCTCTCTTCATGTTCTGATAGAATACAGGAGGCAGGCGTTCTCCCTAATAGCTTCAGTGACCACTGCCTAATGTACTGTGGGCACAAATTAAAGGCAACAAAATCTCCCCAAAGATATTAATCACCAGGTCTCTCAAGAAATTTAATCTAGAATGCTTCCTAGGTGATCTCAAACAGCTCCCATGGTACAGACTAAACCTAATCCCAGACCTGGACTGTGCAATTGAATACTTTCAATCTGAGCTCTACAGGTCTGGAATTCCCATGCCCCGCTGTGTAAAGTGCGTGTAAAAGGGGCCCATCTACCTTGGGTTACAGCTGATCTTACACAAATGTACCAGCTTAGAGATCTGCTGTGGTCAAATTTCAAGAGTTCTGGTTCCTTGAACGATCACTGTGAATACCGACAATGCCGGAATGCATGCACAAAAAAAACAACAATGGCTAAAGCGCAATACTTCAATGAAAATTTAAACAATAATATATCAAACCCTAGAATTTTTTGGAAAATCATAAGTAACATACAAGCTGCTGTCAAAGTAAACAACCAAACCCTGCAACACCCCCTAGACATAGCAAATGCCTTTAATAATTATTTTGTTGGTTGCGCCACCACCCTGATTGCTAAACTAAAGATTGACACACCTACAGAAAGGCCAAATGTAGGTCAGGCCCCTCCAACCACGCAGAGACCCCATATCACAGATAAATTCAACTTTAGACCAGTGCCTGCCAGTGTAGTTACAAAACTTCTCCGTAATCAAAAAATTAAATACCAATCTGGACCTGATCAAATCCCAGCAATGCTGTTGAAAATCAGTGCGCTGGCAAATTGCAAATCCTGTTGCAACCCTAATCAATGAATCACTGGTGACTGGATACATACCCAAACTCTGGAAGACTGCGAGAGTGGTACCTATCCATAAAAGTGGTGACAGTACTTTGATATCCAACTACCGTCCAATATCTTGCTCCCTGTAATGTAAAAAAATTTGGAAAAATGCATGTACACACAATTTGATGTGACGTGATTTTTATTAATCTTCAAACTATTTAACCCCCAGATCAATCCGGCTTTCGTCCAAATCACTCAACTACAACCGCCCTTTTAAAAATTTGCAATGATACCCAAGCTGGAATGGAACAAGGAGACCTAACTGGAGCCATCTTCCTTGATTTTGCCAAGGCCTTTGACACAGTAGACCATGGCATCCTATTACAAAAACTTAAAAACTCTGGTATTAGCGATCACACACTAACCTGTTTTCAATCGTATGTATCCAACCGATCGCAGCATGTGTCCATTTCTGGCAGCTCCTCCCTCGCCTTCCCAGTCACATGTGGAGTACCCCAAGGCTCGATACTTGGCCCTCTGCTATTCACAATATTCATAAATGATCTGCCCAATATCTGCAAAGCCTCAACTGTACACATGTACGCAGAGGACACCGTAATCTATTCCAGCAAACCAAATCTCCCGCAGCTGGAGGCCGTGCTGCAAGAACAATTCACAGAAGTAGAAACATGGATTGCAGATAACAAACTTTTCTTAAATACTGACAAAACTGTAACGATGCTCTTTGGAACAGCACCTAAACTACATAAATTGCAAACACCCCATCTATGTGTCAGGACAAGATCAAATGGCACGCTGACCACAGTCACTTCTCTCAAATATCTAGGTATGTGGTTAGACCCAAATCTATCCTTTGGCTCCCCACATTGAAAAACGCTCATCTAAACTTTACCCCAAACTAGGTGCCCTGTACAGAAACAAATCCTGCCGGAGCCCTGCGGAAAGAAAGCAGATTGTGCAACAAATGCTTATGCCAGCTATTGAATACGGAGATGTAGTGTATGCAGCTGCCCCGCAAACACACCTTCAGAAACTTACTATATTGTATAACTTATTCTGCCGCTTTGTGCTACAATGTAACTACATGACCCACCACTGTGACATGTTAAAAGAGCTAAACTGGCCGTCACTGTAATCTAGATGCACTCTTCACCTTTCCAACCTGGTGTTTAAGAGATTTTCAGGGAAGCTACCACCCTACCTGAATAGGCTGCTTCCTCCAGCAGTTCCCTCATAATCTCCAATCCAGGACCAGCACCTTACTTGCAATACCACAATACAAAAAGAAAGTGGCTCGATCCTCATTTTCCTACAGAGCACCGCAATTATGGAATAACCTCCCAGACGCCATCAAATCTTCCCCCAGTCTTAAGTCACTCACAAGCTCCCTATTAACATACCTCATCAATATGGAATGCACCTGTAAACATGTAACACAGTGACTATTTTACTTACATATTTATTTTCTGTGTTAATCTGTATATTTGTGTTGTGTTTTAATATCTTGTATTTACTACTTTGTATTTCTGTAACGACTGTAAAATTTCAATGTTCTTGAACCCAGGACATACTTGAAAACTAGAGCAATCTCAATGTATCCTTCCTGGTAAAATACTTTGCAAATAAATAAATAAATAAATACATGAGGATTTGTTAACCCAATTGTGGTTAAAAATATGTGTTTCTTCAGAAAAATGCAGTAAACAGGTTCTTGATTGCTAATTAAAAAAGTAGTACCCCACAGAATATGTAACCACAAAAGTTAATGTAGCGCTGTGTTAAAACGACTGTTCTGCTGCAAATACTTGCAATGGCCACCAGAGGGAGACAGAGACCATGTAAGATTGTGCTGGATAAGCGCGATGTAAGACACTGGACATTGGGACTACATTTTCCAGCATGCTTTGCGGGGGGAAACAGGAAGTGAGCGGGAAAGAGAGACTTACATCCGCAGCCTCGTGGAGAGAACAGGCAGAGCGTGCCGAGGAGTGAGAAGAGCAAGACGCAAGTGACGGAGATAGCGATCGCGACCAGGCGAGAGCGCAGGTGCGGCCTAGCAGAGATGGAGATCGGTTTCCCCTTTTACTGGTCGAAGACCTAGTGATCCACCACTAGTAACCCTACACAGATACAAAGTAAGCTGAAGGACCCCGAGTTCGGAGACCGCAGATGATCTAACAGGGAGTGCAGGCGGTGAGCTGGACATCTTGTGGCAGACACAGACAAGCAAGACAGCGGATCCGGTGGCACAGAATCCCAGTCAAAAATCGAGCGGAGAGACGTCCTGGGTCGAGCGGAGCGCAGAGTATCTGGCGGATGGGTGAGAGGCCTTCCCGGCCACCGTAAAATAATAAAGCACGCTGCAGTTTTGTCAAAACCTATAGGGCCCCAACGTGACTAGTCGAAGATACACCTGAAATCATTCACTGGCCAGTTGAATATTGTACCCGGGTACCAATACACGCATACACCTACACTTTCTTGGGACACAACCTGTACGGGACTCACACTCCAACCACGAAGGGGTTAAAATTCCTTTTCCTTTTCCGCTACGCGTTTCTCGCATTACGAACTACTGTAAATATATATACATATACATGTTACTCTTTATATGCCAGTTTATTCAGTAAACTATATAATTTATAAAATCCACAACGGTGCTGGAGTATATTTATTCCCTAGTGCGGGGAGACTGACCCAAGGTTTAAATTCAGCGGCTCCTCCGGGAGTGAGCGCTACACGTGGGGGCTCGTCCGGGATTCAGTCTCTGGAAAAACCGCATTTAAAGGGTTAAATATGGATCCAGACGAAGCAGCAGAGTGGTGTAAAGCACAGGGTGGCCAGTTAGAGTTGAGTGTAGTAATGGATATTCCTGTAGACACCTGGGCAGAAGAACAGATCCGCCTGGCCGTGGCAGCATTGGCACCTGATCAGCGGGGGTTTCTAGCGGACATTAAAGTGAACCCAGAGACTTCTCACACGTATGTTCTTTTTGAGTGGAGAAAGGGTGTTCCCGTGTGTTTTCAGGGGCGTGAGTATACAGCTAACCGACGACGTGGAAGTTCGTCTGATCCAGCCAAGTAAGCCACGTGGTGATTCAGCGAACATTCCTGCATCCAGCCCGCTGGCCATGATCGGGCCGGAGTTCATTGCTGCTATTGGAGACCTCGTAGTTAAGTGTCAGAGGGCCCACCCTTCTTACATCAGCTTCGGATATCGGAAGTTGGAAAAATTTTCAGGAAATTTGCCAACTCCGGTGGGAGAAGAAACCTTCGAAGAATGGGTAGAACAAGCGATGCAGGCTCTGGATGAGTGGGACGTCTCTGAAGCACAGAAGAAGCAAAGAATTACTGAGAGCTTAAAGGGACCTGCGTCAGAGGCTGTCAGGAATCTGAAGCTGAGTAAGAGAGACTGTACGGCTCTAGATTACCTGAACATATTACAGGAAGTCTTTGGGCGAATGGAAAAGGCTGCTGAGCTTATGTACCAGTATGAACATACTTACCAGAAAAGGGGTCAGAAGATGACAGAATACATGAGGCGCCTGGATAAGATACTGTACCAAGTACTGTTGAAGAATATTGAAAGGTGCTTTACCCTTAGATCCTGTGATGTTGCAACTGAAGACTCGAGAAGGTAATAAAGAGTTAAATTACCTAGAACTGATTCGAGTTGTTCGGGAAGAAGAAGCCCTTCTGGAAGAGAAGCTTGGAAGAAGGGGAGAAAAGGTCTATGCGCAACCCATAGAGTATAACGAGTGTTCATCAGATGAAGATGATCCGGAAGAGACATATGAGCCGGAGATAACTCAAAAGTTATCAAACCAGGTGTATGGTGAGATACAAAAGACTCTTGAGAAAGTACAAGAAGCCCAAGTTAAGATGGAACAGACACATACGGATCTATGCCGGGCCATCTTGAAAGTAGCAGAAATACAGACTGAGATACAGAGGTCTCTCAGATATACGAACAGCAGTGGTTGCCGTGGCCTCCGACAGGGGATTTTCAAATGAGCCACAGGAAGAAAGTGTGCCCTCATCCTCGTGGGGAAGATGTTTCACCTGTAGAGAATTCGGCCACTTCAAGGCTCAGTGCCCGGAAAGGAGACAGGGAGGGTCTCTATATGTGCCTGCTAGACCTAGGAGATCCTCTCCCTGGAGGTCTGGTCCTACGTCACGGGAAGACAATGTACGCCCGCAGTCACCACGTATGAGGACAAGGGTTAGAGTACAACAGACTGGGTCTACCTCTCCTGCTGCTACGAAAAAGTTCCCTGACAAGTTGATAGTTCCTTCGCCAATCATCCCGGTTCAAGTGGAAGGAGTCTATTCTAAGGCTCTTCTAGATTCGGGTGCTCAAGTAACGCTGATTTACCAAGACTTCTATCAGAAATATTTGAAGCACATACCGCTGAAGAAATTGAAGGATCTCGAAATCTGGGGTATGGGAATGGAGAAGTTTCCCTATGATGGATATATACAGGTGAAGCTAGAATTCAGTTCGGTAATCGCTGGACAACCGGGAGTATGTGACTCATTGGCAAATGTGTGTCTTCGTCCCTCGGGAGCTAATCGAAGTTCTATGATAGTGGGGATGAACGCTGATGTGTTGAGACACCTCTTAACCCCACTGGTCACGGAAGAGAGTCCTGCTCCTAAGAAGGCACACTCGATGTCACGACCGGCCTGTCCACGGAGGGTCAAAGAACAGAGAGCCACTACAGAAGTAAGAAGGCTGAGGAGAATGGAAGGGACAGAGAAGGTCCTACGGTCAGGAGAGACTGTACAAGTACCGATTGGAGACAAATTCTCTGTGCCTGGTCTGCCTATATCTCGTCCGACTTCTATTACTCGGTCTCAGCAGTTACGTCCCGTCGGAGAGAGTGAAGAAGACAGTGAAGAGGAAGGCTGGTGTCTGAGCTGGGTGTGGATACCTGAGTCTCAGGGCATCAAGCCAGTCTCTGACCGGAGTGAGAGTGATTTAGAACCTGATATTTCTGAAGTTATGACTCAAGCACCGGAAGTTCCTGAAGTTCTAGAGGAAATATCCATAGATTACAGTTCTATGCCTTCACTGGAGGGCTCATATTCCGAGGAAGATGTATCTACTCAGTCTACAGGAGAGAGAATTGAGCCTGTGGAGTCAGCTCTCCCGACTGAAGAGTATCCTGGAGAATTTGAACCTAAACGGTCAATACGACCCCCTCAGAGACTCACGTATGATTCACCAGGACATAGCACAGAGGAAGCTGTAACAACTGTGCGGAGGTTTCCTGAAGTGTCAGCCCTACTTACAGAGGTGTCTAGGGGTTTGGGTGAGATTGAGGATATTTGCTGCCTGTTATCAACCCTGAATATATAGGTTAAGGTTAGAACTGTTCTGTTATGTTATGTTGTGTTATGTAGGACCGTTACATGTACCCGTTACACGCCCTTGGGAGGACCCAAGAGTTTAGGGGGGAGAGTGTTTCTTTAGAAAAATGCAGTAAACAGGTTCTTGATTACTAATTAAAAAAGTAGTACCCCACAGAATATGTAACCACAAAAGTTAATGTAGCGCTGTGTTAAAAAGACTGTTCTGCTGCAATTACTTGCAATGGCCACCAGAGGGAGACAGAGACCATGGTAAGATTGTGCTGGATAAGCGCAATGTAAGACACTGGACATTGGGACTACATTTTCCAGCATGCTTTGCGGGGGGAAACAGGAAGTGAGCGGGAAAGAGAGACTTACATCCGCAGCCTCATGGAGAGAACAGGCAGAGCGTGCCGAGGAGTGAGAAGAGCAAGACGCAAGTGACGGAGATAGCGATCGCGACCAGGCCAGAGCACAGGTGCGGCCTAGCAGAGCTGGAGATCGGCTTCCCCTTTTACTGGTCGAAGACCTAGTGATCCACCGCTAGTAACCCTACACAGATACAGAGTAAGCTGAAGGACCCCGAGTTCGGAGACCGCAGACGATCTAACAGGGAGTGCAGGCGGTGAGCTGGACATCTTGTGGCAGACACAGACAAGCAAGACAGCGGATCCGGTGGCACAGAATCCCAGTCAAAATCGAGCGGAGAGACGTCCAGGGTCGAGCGGAGTGCAGAGTGTCTGGCGGATGGGTGAGAGGCCTTCCTGGCCACCGTAAAATAATAAAGCACGCTGCAGTTTTGTCAAAACCTACAGGGCCCCAACGTGACTAGTCGAAGATACACCTGAAATCATTCACTGGCCAGTTGAATATTGTACCCGGGTACCAATACACGCATACACCTACACTTTCTTGGGACACAACCTGTACGGGACTCACACTCCAACCACGAAGGGGTTAAAATTCCTTTTCCTTTTCTGCTACGCGTTTCTCGCATTACGAACTACTGTAAATATATATACGTATACCGTGTTACTCTTTAGATGCCAGTTTATTCAGTAAACTATATAATTTATAAAATCCACAACGGTGCTGGAGTATATTTATTCCCTAGTGCGGGGAGACTGACCCGAGGTTTAAATTCAGCGGCTCCTCCGGGAGTGAGCGCTACATTAAGATGAGAAAATGTTGAAAAATTATTTTGCATGCTGTATGTGATTGAAATCCAAGTAGAAATTTATACTTTTTGACACTTGTAGTTATAGCATTCTGGTATGACATGGCATGAACACATAACATTTAACGGATCTATTGAGTCTGCCTAACCTCTTGCCGCTGTGGTCCACAGGGAGGCAGGTGGACCAGGTCACCGTAAGGCTGCAGAGCATGCCCTGTGGCTCTCTGGCAACTCCTATGGCCGCCCTCCCTTCCCTTCTGTTGACTGTTGCCATTGGCAGCAAAGGGATGCCGAACACAGGCAGCCCCCCTTGCAGCCGATGAAGGCAATTGGTCGCATGGAAAGGAGGCGGGCCATATGAGTTGCAAGAGAGCCACAAGGTATGCTATGCTGTTCTGCGGGCTTCAGGCCTGCCCACCACCGGGACCCTCCCTGACCTGATCTGTCAGAACTGAAGTGACAGGTGTCAGAGCGATGACTGGAAGATGAGGACCCTGCTGGCTGCTGCTGGAGTCAGACAGTGGACGCTGTACAGACCACAGCTACAAAGTGAGAGTGGTAGGTAGTATCTGGGGTCTGTGTCTGAGTATACATGTATCTGGCGTCTGTGTCTGAGTATACGTGTATCTGAGGTCTGTGCTTGGGTATACATGTATCTGGAGTCTATGCTTGGATATACATGTATCATGTAACTCACAGGAATGCGCAGTGTGTGTGAGCGTATCACAAATCCTACAGAAATAAAACTCACAGGAATGCGAGGTGTGTGTGTGAGCGTATCTCAAACCCCACAGCAAGATATTAACCACTTGTGCCAAAATTATCACGATGAATCCATTTTAAGCTTAAGTATACACACTAATTAGGTGCGCACAAACATTTGCTACAGCGACAAAAATTTTCACAACAGAAAATGTCTGCACACAAAAAATTTGAGCGAAAGCTGGTTACTGGTCACCAAGTCGCCATTACAGTAGTAATGGATACCTGGCTTTAAAGTAATACTGTCGTAATAAATTTACTTCACAGCATAGTCTGTTGGAGCAACAATATACCCTGTATCTAATTCATTGGTCAGTAGGTAGTGTGCATGTCTCTCATGCATGATAACCATTCCCTTTGGCAACTTCATTTGTGAAATCTGAATGAGATCCTATTTCAGGAATGTGAATTAAAGTAGTAGAAAAAAGTTTCTACTTGAATAGCAATGAATTAGATTGCATGAAGCATTCCACAGATGTTTTAGCACGCTTTCTTGTTTTCCCTGTGCAATTCCTAAGGAAGTCAAAGTACAGTTTTTTTTCCTAATATATAGCTGGTAATACGCATAATTACTTGCTGCAATCACAGTGATAATCAGCTCTTCAGTTTCTCCCTGCTAATTATAGCAGCATTTTCTTTCTCCGAGGATTCAAGTGGAATACAACTTAGCATAATCTACTACTGTGCACACGTCTGCAGAAACCCATTCATTCTCCGTCTGTATGACTGATGAATATGGCACAGCACAGCTACAGTACCTACAGTGCCTCGAAGTATCAGCATGATGCTTCAAATGTACAATTCAGTGACGGATAGAATACAATGCTCACTGTGATAAAATAGAATATGCTGGCAAAAACAGTCAAGCAGCATCAGTTATATATTGGTTTTAATATACTGTATTTGTATATGTATTTTAGATTTCATTTTTATCAAAAGTAATAAATAAAATATACTACTATTTTATTCATGTCCGGGATCTGTCCGTTTTTCGAATAAGAAAAAAAGGATCGTTGGAAATCTGAAACCACCCCATAACCTTGGTGATCCAGCTTCCCCAAAAAAACTGAAGAGGGAATCCTGGTGAAGAAATAAACCTCTTTGGAAGGTAGGAGGTGTCTTGGAAAAGTCCCATGCACCTGTTCACCAAGAGTCAGGTTAAAGGGCTCTGTATATTGTAAGTACCCTACAATGGGAGAATTGGACAGTACCTCCATATACTGCACAATGTCTTTTTTATCCATACTGCAGCGCAAGATGATCGCTATGTGATAACTGTGATAACAAAAATTCTGCGAAAGGAAAGAACAGGTCATCTTTAGTGAGGGGTGTACTCACTTCTGTAAGATACTGTATCTGTTTTTGGTAATGGGTTATAAGGATTGCATGACTTTTTTTCCATTTGTTTATTTATTTATTTTTCCTGGTCTTTTTTTTCCTTTTGGGTCATTTCAGACAGTTTCTCTTTCGGTTTGGATCGATTAGTTAGTTTTTAATTTTTTAGGAGTTATTTCATTTTTATTGGTTATTTAAGAATGGGAAGTAGATTACTACTACCAATAGAATGAAAGTTTCTTTACTTATTTATCTTTTTAGTATTTTTTTGGGTGAAATTTTACGTTTCCTAACCTTTTCGAAAGAAAGAAGACTTTTTAACCCATAGGTTTCAATACGGCATATGAATCCACACACTGCTGGGAAGCACCTCTCTGCAGTATAATTAATGCAGCATATGAATCCACACACTGCTGGGAAGCACCTCTCTGCAGTATAAATAATGCAGCATATGAATCCACACACTGCTGGGAAGCACCTCTCTGCAGTATAATTGATGCAGTATATGAATCCACACACTGCTGGGAAGTGCCTCTCTGCGGTATAATTAATGCAGGATATGAATCCGCACACTGCTGGGAAGCACCTCTCTGCAGTATAATTAATGCAGGATATGAATCCACACACTGCTGGGAAGCACCTCTCTGCAGTATAATTAATGCAGCATATGAATCCACACACTGCTGGGAAGCACCTCTCTGCAGTATAATTAATGCAGGATATGAATCCACACACTGCTGGGAAGCGCCTCTCTGCAGTATAAATAATGCAGCATAGGAATCCACACACTGCTGGGAAGCGCCTCTCTGCAGTATAATTAATGCAGCATATGAATCCACACACTGCTGGGAAGCACCTCTCTGCAGTATAATTAATGCAGCATATGAATCCACACACTGCTGGGAAGCACCTCTCTGCAGTATAAATAATGCAACATATGAATCCACACACTGCTGGGAAGCACCTCTCTGCAGTATAATTAATGCAGCATATGAATCCACACAGTGCTGGGAAGCACCTCTCTGCAGTATAAATAATGCAGCATATGAATCGGCACACTGCTGGGAAGCACCTCTCTGCAGTATAAATAATGCAGCATAGGAATCCACACACTGCTGGGAAGCACCTCTCTGCAGTATAAATAATGCAGCATAGGAATCCACACACTGCTGGGAAGCACCTCTCTGCAGTATAATTAATGCAGCATATGAATCCACACACTGTTGGGAAGCACCTCTCTGCAGTATAATTAATGCAGCATATGAATCCACACAGTGCTGGGAAGCACCTCTCTGCAGTATAAATAATGCAGCATATGAATCCACACACTGCTGGGAAGCACCTCTCTGCAGTATAAATAATGCAGCATAGGAATCCACACACTGCTGGGAAGCACCTCTCTGCAGTATAATTAATGCAGCATATGAATCCACACAGTGCTGGGAAGCACCTCTCTGCAGTATAAATAATGCAGCATATGAATCCACACAGTGCTGGGAAGCACCTCTCTGCAGTATAAATAATGCAGCATATGAATCCACACAGTGCTGGGAAGCACCTCTCTGCAGTATAAATAATGCAGCATAGGAATCCACACACTGCTGGGAAGCGCCTCTCTGCAGTATAAATAATGCAGCATATTAATCCACACACTGCTGGGAAGCACCTCTCTGCAGTATAATTAATGCAGCATATGAATCCACACACTGCTGGGAAGCACCTCTCTGCAGTATAAATAATGCAGCATATGAATCCACACACTGCTGGGAAGCACCTCTCTGCAGTATAATTGATGCAGTATATGAATCCACACACTGCTGGGAAGCACCTCTCTGCAGTATAATTAATGCAGCATATGAATCCACACACTGCTGGGAAGCACCTCTCTGCAGTATAATTAATGCAGCACATGAATCCACACAGTGCTGGGAAGCACCTCTCTGCAGTATAAATAATGCAGCATATGAATCCACACACTGCAGGGCAGCACCTCTCTGCAGTATAAATAATGCAGCATAGGAATCCACACACTGCTGGGAAGCGCCTCTCTGCAGTATAAATAATGCAGCATATGAATCCACACAGTGCTGGGAAGCACCTCTCTGCAGTATAAATAATGCAGCATATGAATCCACACAGTGCTGGGAAGCACCTCTCTGCAGTATAAATAATGCAGCATATGAATCCACACACTGCTGGGAAGCACCTCTCTGCAGTATAATTAATGCAGCATATGAATCCACACACTGCTGGGAAGCACCTCTCTGCAGTATAATTAATGCAGCACATGAATCCACACAGTGCTGGGAAGCACCTCTCTGCAGTATAAATAATGCAGCATATGAATCCACACACTGCAGGGCAGCACCTCTCTGCAGTATAAATAATGCAGCATAGGAATCCACACACTGCTGGGAAGCGCCTCTCTGCAGTATAAATAATGCAGCATATGAATCCACACACTGCTGGGAAGCACCTCTCTGCAGTATAATTAATGCAGCATATGAATCCACACACTGCTGGGAAGCGCCTCTCTGCAGTATAATTAATGCAGTATATGAATCCGTCCACTGAGGGGAAGTGCCTCTCTGCAGTATATTTAATGCAGCATATGAATCTGCAAACTGTGGGGCAGCACCTCTCTGCAGTAGAATTAATGCAGCATATGAATCCACAAACTGTGGGGCAGCATCTCTCTGCAGTATAATTAATGCAGAATATGAATCCGCACACTGTTGGGAAGCACCTCTCTGCGGTATAATTAATGCAGCATTTGAATCCGCACACTGTGGGGCAACACCTCTCTGCAGTAGAATTATTGCAGCATATGAATCCACACACTGCTGGGAAGTGCCTCTCTGCAGTATAATTAAGGCTAGGGTCAGACTAACGCATTTTTCGCGTTGTCCGTGAAAAAGTGCGTTCGAACGAATGGACGTATTTTTTCACGGAATACGCGATAGCGGTCATACGATGCTCATTTTCATCCGTGATTTTGTACGGATCATCAATAAAACACTTTTTGTGTCTGGACGTTACGTTGGCTGGACATGAGCAACGTCTGACGTCTCCTAATCACACACACACGCCTCTAGTGGACGCAGCACACTCTGTATGTCCGTACTAGCGGTATCACGTTCTTGCAAAAATGTGTTCGTTTGCCACTTGCGTTGCGCAGCTGCACTTTTGTGCGGCAGTTCTTCATATGCTGCCCGGCATTGGACGTCATTTGCTGCTAGCACGCCGTGATTTAGTGCTGCTAAACGCACGTTAATACTGCGTTAGTCTGACCCTAGCCTTATGCAGCATATGAATCCGCACACTGCCGGGCATCAGCTCTCTACGGTATAAATAATGCAGCATATTAATCCACACACTGTTTGGAACTTCCCAGCAGTGTGTTGATTCATATACTGCATTAATTATAAGGCAAAAAAACCCAAAAAACTAGCTGATCCAAAAAATGAATCAATCCGAGTCACCGAATAGATCTGCAGAGAGGTGCTGCCCTACAGTGTGTGGATTCATATCATACAGGGTTATTCAAAGAGAATCGAAAAGTCACCGCATGTTCGGTGACTTTTCGTTCTCTTCAATTCGGGCCGATTCGGCAATCCCATTTCGGCGACCCTGTGGTGTATTCAGCAAGCACTACAGGGCCGTCGAAGTGCAGGGAAAAGCTGCCGCAAACCCGACGAAAACTCCCCGCAAAAACCCGGCGAATGTACGCCGAAACCTGCAAAAACATCTGGATTAACCCGCCGAAGACGCCGGAAAAACCCGAGCAGGAGCCGATCACACGCAGCGAAGCCGCCGGAAAAAGCCAGACACCACAGACGAGTAAGGCTGTGGTCAGACGAGCGTAGTGTTCACGTCCGTGATTGCGCCTAAAAGTACGTCCGTGATAGCATGAAAGAAAGTCCATTGGAGCCCGACACACGAAGTACGTGCGCACTGAACTACGGACGCATGACGGACGCTGCAAACGGACGCAGGTTAGGCAAGAACGTAATACTGCTAGAACGGACGTGCGGAGTGCGCCACGTCCACAACGTCCGTGTAGCTTTGTGTGTGAGTGATGGAGCGAGGTCAGACGGACTGCATTTATACGTCCAGCATTTTTGACGGACAGAATGTTTTTTCATTGTAATTTATTTTTCCCTCCTACATCCGTCAAAAATAACTTCAGTGAAAAAACGGACTGTGTGACCACTACTGCGTCATCCGTACTGACGATGTCCGTACTGCACGGACGTACAGTCCGTAGAAATCACGCTCGTCTGACCCCAGCCTAAAGTGAATAAATTAGCAAAACAGTTTGCTTGAATGTGTGAAAAGTGAAACGCTGTTTGCAAAGAAACTACTGAGCGAAATTTACATATGAGGTCCATAAGAAAACTTAAAAGAATCTGACTTTTTTTTAAAAAAATCTAGAAAAATGCTTAATATCCTAAAAAATCTATAAATAAAGAGACTCTTTACTGCAGAATTTTATAATGAACGGTTTATTAGATATTTAATTAAAACGGGAATATTTTTAACATTGAAGCCTATGGGATTCGCCTGAATAAACCTGTCGAATTAAACCACCGAATGGCAGGGCATTTCGGGAACCTTTCACTGCTGGTTTGTGTTCTCTGAATAGCCGAAGCATTGCTTTTTATAGGAATTTCACTGCCCTCGAACAGGCACCGAATGTGCAGGCAATTCGCCAGGATTTGGCGTATTGCCTGCTCTCTGGATAGCAAGAATGGCCAAGAAATGTAACCAAACGCTGATTTTCAGCGTTCGGTTACCTTTCTCCAGCCATTCGGATCTCTTTGAATAACCCTGTTAGTGTGTCATATCATATTAATTATACTGCAGAGAGGCACTTTCCAGCAGTGTGTGGATTCATATGCTGCAGTGAAACCTATGTTTTAGGCTAGGGTCAGACTGAGGCAGTGCGAACGCGCGTTCTGGCGCACTTAATCACGGCCGCACTAGCAGCAAATGCCAGGCAATGACGGCCAATATACGAAGTACGGTCGCACGAAAGTCCGGCTGCGCAACGCAAGTGGAAAATGAACGCATTTTTTCGAGAACGTAAAACCGCTAGTACGGTTGTACAGAGTGCGCCGCGTCCGCTAGCGGCGTGTGTGTGTGATTAGGAGATGTCAGACGCTACAAATGTCCAGCCAACATAACGTCCAGACGCAAAAAGAGTTTTATTGATGATCCGTACAAACTCACGGACGAAAAATGCGCATAGTATGACCGCTATCGCGTATTCCGTGAAAAAATGCGTCCACTCGTTCGAACGTACGTTTTCATAGACAACGTGAAAATGCGTTCGTCTGACCCTAGCCTTAAAAAGCCTTATTTCTTTAAAAATGTTAGAAAACCTAAAATTTCACCCAAAAAATGCCTAAACAAATCCTAAAAAGATAAATAAGTAAAGAAAATTTAATTATATTGGTAGTAATCTACTTGCCATTCTTAAATAAGCAATAAAAAACGAAATAACTCATAAAAAACGAAAAACCAACTGATCCGAATCATCCAAATTGCGAATCGATCCGAATCACCAATCCCAATCGCGCTGAAATTTCGGATCGATCCAAAATTTTCGGATGGCTGATATTTTGTTTTTGAAAATGCTCCCAAAATACGAAAATGGTGAATTTCATCCGAATTTGGATTCGGAACGAAACGAATTGCACATCTCTAATGGGTTAACTGTCAATGTGATTGCTGCTTTTTCACAGATGTTCTGGTTTCTTTTCACAAGATTTCGCTCTGAATAATATAGGACACATTTTTTTCCCCTGCAAATTAAATTGTTTATTTCAGGTTGATAGAATGAATTAAAGAAATGAAAAAATGAGTAGGGTTTTGCTTCATCAGTTTAATTACTATCTGACATTATTAAAAAGGAGCCCTTAAGAAGAACGTATTCCAACAAATTAAAAGAAAATTTAGAAGATGTACAAACAATGGACAGTAAAGTAGGGCTATGTGCAGACTTAGGCTAGGGTCAGACGAAAGCATTTTTCCCCGCGAACGTGAAAAAGTGCGTCCGAACGCATTGACGTATTTTTTCACGGAATGCGCAAAAACGGTCAGACGACGCGCATTTTCGGGCGTAATTTTGTATGGATCGTCAATAAAACTCTTTTTGCGTCTGGACGTTATGTTGGCTGGACATTAGCAGCGTCTGACATCTCCTAATCACGCAAACACGCCGCTATGCCGCAGCTGCGCACTCTGTACGTCAGTACTAGCGGTTCAGCGTCCTCAGAAAAATGCGTTCAAATTCCACTTGCGTTGCACGGCCGGACTTTTGTGCGGCCGTACATCGTATATTGTCTGTCATTGCCCGTCATCTGCTGCTAGTGCGGCCGTAATTATGTGCGCCAGAACGCACGTTAAAAGTGCGCTGGTCTGACCCCAGCCTTAGGCTGTGTCAGACGAGCGCAGTGATCACGTCCGTTTTTGCGCACATTTTAACGTCCGTGGTAGCATCGAATTATGAGCAATGGGGAACAACACATAAAGTGAGTCCGCACCGAACTGCGGACGCACAACGGATGCGGCAAACGGACGCAAGTTAGGCAAGAACGTCAATCCGCTAGGACGGACGCACAGAGTGCGCCACGTCTGCATAGCTTTGTGTGTGAGTGATGGGAGGAAGTCAGACGGTCCGCATTTTTGACGTCCAGCACCTTGATGGACAAAATGTTTTTTGATATCATGTATCAATTTGTATAATTTTTCATATTCTATATTATTTCCCATAGGTCCCTCTTTTTCTCTACATCAGTCAAAAATAACGGACTGTGTGGCCACTACCGAGTCTTCCGTCAGAACGTGCGTCTGTACTGCACGGACGCACAGTTTCCAACCCCAACCCTTCTAGATTGTGAGTTCCTACGGGAATAGGGCCTCATCACCTCCTGTACTGTTTGTCAAATGTTGTTCAATGTATTGTAACCCTGTCTATACTGTGCTTATTGTACAGCGCTGCGGAATATGCTGGCGCTTTATAAATAAATAATAATAATAATAATAATAATAATAATACAAAATGCGCTCGTCTGACACCAGGCTTATAAAAAGGGAGGCCTGACAAGGGAGCTGAAGGCAAATGGAACACTTGGCTTCTAGCACACAGGATTTATGGATCACAACCCCACAGCACCATTCTTCAGCAGATCAAGGGCAATATTACAATCTTAACACCAATGTTAGTGCTCAGCTGTGTGAGCGTTAATGTTAGGTGAAGTGGCCCTAGTGTTGGCCGTCCTTATTACATTCCGAACGCTAACGGGTTAAAAAAACAGTTAGCAATTCGGATCTTGCGCTGTTCAACACGCGCTTACAGTACTTTGCTCTTCCTATGCTTAACATAGGAAGCGCAAAGAGCGTTAGGATTACAAACGTCCTAATGCTAATTACGCCCCGCTATGGTTAACTCAAAAGTTCACCACGGCTTGGAGCTGGTGCTAACTGATACCCCTTCTGTGGAATCACTTATCACCAGCTATAAACCCCCCGAAAATCAGATCCTCACCTCTCATTCCACAGCGAGAACGGTGGCCCAATTCGTCTCTTCAGGCCCACTGGGAGCAGAGTGAGACTGGGGAAAAAAGTCCCCAGTCTCTCTCTGTAGTCACTCCACTGACCTCCTGTATCTCTCAAGAGGCGAGATCCTGCAGGTCATGTGACCCGGCAGTCAGAGCCTCAATGGAGTTCTATGGACTCCATGGAGGGGATGTTTGGGGCTGAGCGTTAGTGCTGCGTTACGGGGCAGGCTGCTGAATTAGCACCTGCCCTGTATTATGGTGCTAAAACAGGGACGCTAAGGAGAAACCTGCATGCGCAGATTTTCCTCCTTAGCGTCCCCGTTTTAGCACCAACTATGTAAAACTGCCCCAAATGTGCACAAGCGTGTGCCTGCTCGGTGAATTGCTCATGGTTGTAAGCTTTAAGGCTAGGGTCAGACGAATGCATTTTTCACGTTGTCCGTGAAAAAGTGCGTTCGAACGAATGGACGTATTTTTTCACGGAATACGCGATAGCGGTCATACGATGCGCATTTTCGTCCGTGATTTTGTACGGATCATCAATAAAACCCTTTTTGCGTCTGGACGTTTTGTTGGCCGGACATGAGCAGCGTCTAACGTCTCCCAATCACTCAAACACGCCGCTATGCGGCCGCAGCGCACTCTGTACGTCCGTACTAGCGGTTTGACGTTCTCGAAAAAATGCGTTCGTTTGCCACTTGCGTTGCACGGACGAACTTTCGTGCGGCCGTTCGTCGTATGCTGCCCGGCATTGGACGTCATTTGCTGCTAGCACGGCCGTGATTTCGTGTGGCTAAACGCACGTTAAAACTGCGTTCGTCTGACCCCAGCCTTAGGTTCTCATTTACACTTTTTGACTTTTTTCTTGACAGCTGAGGTGCTAAAACAGTTCAAACAGCTGGGACACAGTCGAAATCACAGATCCTAAGTGGATTCAGGCAGTGCCCCAGCTGCAGTTTGCTTTTTGGCCAGCAGATATCAGTCAAACAAGACTACTACAGTAAGAAATACACTAAATATTCACAATGATTTTTAGCTCTAAAAATTAACGAAAAGCACTAAAAATAAAACACTGGTTCCTTACAATGGTTTTACAGAAAATCACTTGGCAGTGAAGGGGTTATGGGCAGTTCCTGTTGTTTAATCAGCCTATTACGGTGGCGACATGAATAAGCATAGCTGAAACCTGTATATATTTCGAATTACTCAATTTTAAACCCCTTTTAGCCAAGATTCATGTATAGTGAAATTGCATAATTATTCCGACATTATGGTTAAAAAATAAATAAAAGTAACGGGGAACCAGCAGTACACTAATGTATTTTTCAATTAACTATAGCAATTTAACAGTGTATCTGGACAAATCTGCTCCAAATAATTAAGAACAAAACCATCATGATGTTAACATGCATTTAACACATCCAGCAGCTGTTCTTAAATTATTTGTTTTTTTGGGAATCAGCCAAAATAATTAAGATTCATTTTAAATGATTAAAGTAGTCCAGAATGCTGGATTGTTTTTGGTTGTTGCATAAGAGCTATTAAAAGCCCCTCAGCCTTCCCCTCCTTTCGGTAGTTTTCATCCTCCTCCTGATTAGGGATGAGCTGTTCGGGTTCGGGCGGTTCGGAGTTCGACCCGAGCTTTGGCAGTTCGAAAGTTCGCGAACTTTGAACTTTTTGGGTGTGTTTGGTTCGAGTTCGAAAAAAAAAAAATTTTGAAAAAAGTATAGAAAATGCTTAAAAAAATACTAAAAAATCTAGAAATAAAGAGACTCTTTACTGCAGAATATTATAAGCAACGGTTTATTAGATATTGAATTAAAAACTAATGTGTACGTGGAAAGATTATCAACTCTAAATGACCTCTGTTCACAAACGGGCATAACACCAGGTGTTTTTAGTCTGGTAAACAATTTGATACATTGTACACTATACTGAGGGGGTGGGGTGGTGTCTGCTTCTGATTGAGATTTGAGAATAAATTTCCCTCCTAAAACATCCTAATATGCTGCATTTAACCTTTTCGCTGCTGAGGCTTTTCACACCTCTGTGCTGAGGTCATTTTTACCGCTTTCGCTCATCATGTTTAACCGCGTTTTGTAGCCATATTTTGATATATGACCCAGACATATTATATATCATTCTTTCCGGCAGACTTGGCAGATTCATAATATGTCATTATTATATGTATACGTTATGTCATGTCTGTATATTATAACAAAAAATGCAATAAAATTTGAATTTTCAATAATTTATTATGTGTAAAGTGTTTTTTTCACATTTTAACATGCGATCGTTTGTGGTTATATTTTGTATGGGGTGCGCTTGTTAAAAAAATGTGAAATGGGGTCTCGTTACATTTTTTTTTGGGGAAAATTTTGCTTTTTTAACAAACGCACTGCATACAAAAATCGTTAGTGCAGCATTATTGTTCACATTATAATTGAAATGGGAACAATATTGCTGCATTAACAAAACAAAAACAATTTTTTTTTTTAAATATTTTTATTTTTATTTTTTATTTTTTTAAAAAACATTTTTCATGCTCATGTTTGGTATCCTTGGAAAGGCCATGCTCTGGCCGATCCAATGATATCAAACATTAACCCCTAGCTGCCACGGATCGGGAGATAGGGGGTTCATTGGAACCCCCTATCTCCACCATTGGTGGCAACTAGGGGTTAACTCCAGGACTGGCATCATCGTGCTATGCACGATGACGCCAGTCCTCAGGGGGAGTTCCTGGAGTTCCAGGGGGAGCTCCAGGAGAGGATCACGATCCAGAGCTTTTCAGCACCGATTCGTGATCCGGCTCCCCAGGGGTTAATCACAGCCACCGTTTGGAAGGGCAGGCTGGCAGGCCCTTCCAAACGGTGCCTGGATTAACTCTCTGCCCCCCGGCGATCGGGAGGGAGAGAGGTCCGAAATACCTCCCCCCTCCCTTTCAGGCGCTTCCTCCGCACATGCGGGGGGCACCTGAATTAGATGTCATCGCGCCGCCGCAATGACATCTAATTGCTCCGTCGGGGCCCCGGAGTGCTGGGCTGACATCCAAGATGTCAGCCCGCACCGGGGGGGTGCAGTAATCCACCGGAATCTGGCAGATTGCTGCCTCCTGTGCATGGACGCGCTCAGCGCGTCCATAGCACAGGAGAACCACTTGGCTGGACGCGCTGAGCGCATCCATAGCAGCCAAGTGGTTAACTGGTGTTTGAAAAAAATTCAAAATAACATCTAAAGCAATGTTATTTTTCACCTCGGGATTAAACATTCACAGGGTTATTCAGAGAGCGGTGAAAAGCAGGAGAATAACTGGAGAAGTGAAAATTCTAGGTCAAAATAGCCAAACCAGAAAAATTCTCCCATTTAACTCACTTTCCAAATTGGCTATTTGGTCTAGATTGTTCTCTTCTCCTGCCAGTTCTCCTGGCTTTCACCTCTCTCTCAGGGTTGTTCAGAGAAAGGTGAAAACCAGGAGAATGGCAGGAAAAGAGAACAATCTGGACCAAATAGCCGATTTGGAAAGTGAGATAAGGCTAGGGTCAGACTAACGCATTTTTCACAGCGACCGAAAGTGCGTCCGAATGCATTGCCGTATTTTTTCACGGAATGCGCGAAAACGGTCATACGATGCACATTTTTGTGCGTGATTTTTTACGGATCCAAACCAGGAAACTTTGGGTGTCTGGACGTTATGTTGGCTGGACATGAGCAGGGTCTGACGTCTTCAAATCACGCACACACACGCCGCTAGTGGACGCAGCGCACTCTGTACGTCCGTACTAGCGGTTCCGCGTTCTCGAAAAAATGCGTTCATTTTCCACTTGCGTTGGGTAGCCGGACTTTCGTGCGACCATACTTCGTATATTGGCCGTCATTGCCCGTCATTTGCTGCTAGTGCGGCCGTGATTAAGTGCGCCTAAACGCATGTTAAAAATTCGCTACTGTGACCCTAGCCTAAATGGGAGAATTTTTCTGGTTTGGCTATTTTGACCTAGAATTTTCCATTCTCCAGTCATTCTCCTGCTCTTCACCGCTCTCTGAATAACCCTGACAGGGTTATTCAGAGAAAGGTGAAACTCAGGAGAATGACTGAAGAGAAAATTCTAGGTCAAAATAGCCGAACCAGAAAAATTCTCCCATTTTCCTCACTTTCCAAATCGGCTATTTGGTCTAGAATTTTCCATTCTCCAGTCATTCTCCTGCTTTTCACCGCCAAAACATCAGTAAACTTTTTCTGCGTGTCCGAAAATGTCTCCTCTTTTCATACAGACTGCCGCCCCAAGCAGTTGTTTATGGATAGATTAAAGGAAAAGCATTTACCGTCATTTGAAATGTAATTTTTTGTTTTTTACATATTTCTATACATCCTAGAAATCCACCACTTCACGGGCAGGTTATGGGGACCTCCTAGGCACAATATTTGAAGGAATTTTTCATTTTTATTTTTAACCCTTATTTCATGGAAAACTCACTGTCCCTTTAAAAACGTTTTTTGTTTTACTTTTTGTCCTTGTTTCCTGTCCCCCAGGGCACTACCCGGACCCCCATACACCTTTTATGGCAAATATCTAGCATTTATGCCCTCTTGGAGGGCACTCTAAAAACCAAATTTTCAGCCCCATTGACTTGCATTGAGTTCGAGTTTGGGTTCGGGTTCGGATCCGAACATTTGGAAAGTTCGGGTTCGGCTCAGAACCGAACACGGGGAGTTTTCGGCTCATCCCTACTTCTGATGTCTTAATTCACAATTATCAATCCAGTGTCTCACTCCATATATACAGTATTACCTCTGTAGAGTCTTGGCATAACCTCTGCAATGTCTTGGCATAACTGCGCAAGCATCCTCACCTTATATTTCAATAAAGGTTAATAAAACTGTGACTGCATCAATAAACAAAATCACCATACATTTATTTATTTATAAAGGATTTTACCAGGAAGGATACATTGAGATTTCTCTCGTTTTCAAGCATGTCCTGGGTTCAAGTACATTGAAGTGTTACAGTTACAGAAATACAAAGTAATACAATGCAAGATAAAAAAAAAAAAAAAAAATACAGATTAACAGAAAAAATATGTAGGAAATATAGTCACTAGGTTACATGTTTACAGGTGCATTCTGTATTGAGGTATGTTAGTAAGGAGCTTTTGAGTGACTTAAGACTGGGGGAAGATTTGATGATGTCTGGGAGGTTATTCCATAATTGTGGTGCTCTGTAGGAAAAAGAGGACCGAGCCACTGTCTTTTTGTATTGTGGTATAGCAAGTAAGGTGCTGGTCCTGGATCGGAGGTTATAGGATGAGGGAGCTGCTGGGGGAAGCAGTCTATTCAGGTAGGGTGGCAGCTTCCCAGAGATGCTCTTAAACACCAGGCTGGAAAGGTGAAGGGTGCGTCTGGATTCCAGCGACGGCCAGTTTAGCTCTTTTAACATGTCACAATGGTGGGTCATGTAGTTACATTGTAGCGCAAAGCGGCAGAATGAGTTATACAATGTAGTAAGTTTATGAAGGTGTGTTTGCGGGGCGGCTGCATACACTACATCTCCGTAATCAATAGCCGGCATAAGCATTTGCTGTACAATCTGCTTTCTTACCGCGGGGCTCAGGCAGGATTTGTTTCTGTACAGGGCACCTAGTTTGGGGTAAAGTTTAGATGAGAGTTTTTCGATGTGGGGGCCAAAGGATAGATTAGGGTCCAACCACATACCTAGATATTTGAGAGATGTGACTGTGGTCAGCGTGCCATTTGATTTTGTCCCAACACATAGATGGGGATTTAGCAATTTGTGTAGTTTAGGTGCTGTTCCAAAGAGCATCGTTACAGTTTTGTCAGTATTTAAAAAAAGTTTGTTGTTTTTGATCCACTTTTCTACCTCTGTGAATTGTTCTTGCAGCACGGCCTCCAGCTGTGGGAGATTTGGTTTGCTGGTATAGATCACAGTGTCGTCTGCGTACATATGTACAGTTGAGGCTTTGCAGACGTTGGGCAGATCATTTATGAATATTGTGAATAGCAGGGGGCCTAGTATTGAGCCTTGGGGTACACCGCAAGTGACTGGGAGCGGGAGGGAGGAGCTGCCAGAAATTGACACATATTGTGATCGGTCGGATACATATGATTGAAACCAGGTTAGCGTGCGATCACCAACGCCAGAGTTTTTAAGTTTTTCTAACAAGATGCCATGGTCTACCGTGTCAAAGGCCTTGGCAAAATCAAGGAAGATGGCTCCAGTTAGGTTTCCTTGTTCCATCCCAGCCTGGATATCATTGCAGACTTTTAGAAGGGCGGTTGTAGTTGAGTGATTTGGACGAAAGCCTGATTGATCCGGGGTTAAGTAGTTCCAATATTGATAATAATCACGTAATTGTGTGTAGACACATTTTTCCAAGACTTTTGACATTACAGGGAGCAACGATATCGGACGGTAGTTGGATACCAAAGTAATGTCACCACTTTTATGGATAGGTACCACTCTCGCAGTCTTCCAGAGCTTGGGTATGTATCCAGTCGCCAGTGACTCATTTATTAGGGTTGCAACAGGATTTGCAATTGCAGGTGCACTGATTTTCAGCAGCATTGCTGGTATTTGATCAGGTCCAGACTGGTATTTCATTTTTTGCTTACGGAGAAGTTTAGTAATGACACTGACAGGCACTGGTCTAAAACTGAATTCCTGTCTGATACAGGGACTTTGCACAGTTGGGGGGGCCTGACCTGCATGAGGCCTCTCTGATTGCATGTCATTTCCTAGCTTGGCAATCAAAGTGGTGGCACATCCAACAAAATAATCATTAAAGGCATTTGCTACATCTAGGGGGTGTTGCAGGGTTTGGTTGTTTACTTTGACAGCAGCTGGCTGGGAGTGGACTGGGGGTGCTTGTATGTTACTTATGGTTCTCCAAAAGTTTCTAGGGTTTGATATGTTATTGTTTAGATTTTCATTGAAGTAATGGGCTTTGGCCATTTTTGTTTGTTTTGTGCATTCATTCCGGCATTTTTGGTATTCGTAGTGATCGTTCATACATGAAACAAACCCTCAATCTAACCTTACAGCTAATGTGGGGAAATGACTGTATTTTATGCTTGTGTATCTCGGTCTATAAATATATATACTGTATATATACCATGTTTAATAATCATTGGGAAAAAGTAGCATAGCTTATAAAGATACATTGACCTAATTGTACACTGAAAGGAAAACGCTGTCATCTCTTAGTTCACTTCAGTAGAGTATAAGTCATTAATTTTAGAATGTTTTACAGTTCAATAAACAGGCAGAAATTATGTGCAATGAGGTCTTGAGGAGATCACAACTAAAATGTTGAATTTTTTTTTTACTCTTTCAGGGTTATTCAGAGAAAGGTGAAACTCAGGAGAATTGGCAGGAGAAGAGAACAATCAAGATCAAATAGCCGATTTGGAAAGTGAGATAGATGGGAGAATTTTTCTGGTTTGGTTATTTTGACCTAGAATTTTCACTTCTACAGTCATTCTCCTGAGTTTCACCTGTCTCTGAATAGACCCTTTAGTGTTTTGTTCAATTAATTTTTATTTGCGAGTCCCCTCCTACTGTTAGATTAACACAGATAATAGTAGATAAAAATATTAGCTGTCTTAGCAATATAAATGTCTTGTTTTCCTTTATTGCACAGAAAAATCACTTGGCACGTGGAAAAAAAACCATAGCCTCTAATTTATTTATTTATTTGCAAACTATTTTTCCAGGAAGGATACATTGAGATTGCTCTCGTTTTCAAGAATGTACTTAAACTTCATCCAGTGGTGATGAAGAGGATGGTGCCTCCACAGTCTGTACAACAAAGGACCCGAAGAACAAATAGTTTTCTGCTGACCTTACATTGGCCCTGTGTGTTCCAACTGGAGTCTCTAAGGAGTCCTATGGATTTCGGGTCTACGTTACGGGTGAGCATTTAATACAAAAAGACTTTGCAAGCTCTTAATTGTTAGTGGCTCCCTATTACCAGTTCAGTCACAAGCTAGACGCTTTGTTGATGCCTCAGCTAATTGATACAGACATTGACTTGTTCATAGAACCTCATGTAGAGTCACACAAGATCACTTGTACAAAGTATAGGAAGCACTAATGTACTTTAGGCAGCTGTAGCAGCCTGTGCACAACAGGAGTTTGTGGCTCGGCTGGAAAATGAGGGGAACCGTTAAGTATAAAAGCCCCGCTCGTTAATCTTAATGGCTGACTTCTTAATTTAATGGTTTCGTTGAATAATACACAAGGAGAGGATAAGGAAAGAGTGGTGGCTCCACCTCCGGTCTATTTTATAGATCCCAAAGATTACAAGCTGAGCTGCTAATATATCATCTGTTTTGCAATTAAGCCAGCAATAGGGAGATGCTAATATTTAATGGCTTGTGCCTTTTTTTTTTGTATCGGTGGCTCCCTATTACTGGATTGGCCTGATTAGGGATCATTACTTCTTAACTAATGTCACTATCAAGATCAAGTATGCTCAATGTTCAAAAGCAGCTGCTGGTAGCCTGATGCCTATTCAGTTCCTCGGCAGCTGCTGAATTACTTCTTTGCAGCAGTTCAGTTTGCTTCAGCAGTCTCACTGAACTCTTTGGCTGTGAATAAGAAGTTGCTAATTTAGCACTTGCAGCAGCTGAGGAACTGACCAGGCAAATGTAATGGAGTATGATCTTTGAGGTCTGATTATGGAGCAATGCAAAGGGATGTTTGTTTATTGCAAATGAAACCCAATTTGCAAATGACTTCAAAACATTGCCATGACAGGACACTGGACTTGACAGCAGATGTGTTGAAATTATTTGAAATGCCTTGAGATCTGTTTTTCCTGTACAGAACCACGAAGCCCCAGCTATAATGTAAATGTTGTACCACTTTTTATCCAGCAGAGGAAGCTCTGTCTGATAAAAAGGGCTTATCTACAGTGAATAGTTACAGCAGGGGTGGGGAACCTTTTTTCTGCCAAGGGCCATTTGGAGATTTATAAGATCATTCGAAGGCCATACAAAATTAACAACTTAAAATTTTGCCCGGGGCAGTAACTTATGGTGTCACCCCCCCCCCGGGTTTTACGGATTTTATTTTTAACTACTCTTACTCATAAATCAGTACTCCCATATAACACTGAATGCTCATACACACAGCGCACATTACTGTGAGGTTTATTGCTGTGGAGCTCTGTCTTATGCTCACACACACATTTTTGCCAACTGCCAGCAAGTACGGTGCCTGTTCGAAGGCAGTGAAAATGAAAGCACAAATGGATATATATTGCCCCCAGCAGCTCTGGATATATTGCCCCCAGCAGCTCACCCATGGATATATATTGCCCCAACTCACATATGGATATATTGCACCCCAGCTCACATACGGATATATTGCCCCAGCTCACATATGGATATATTACCCCAGACCAGCTCACACATGGATATATTGCCCCAGACCAGCTCACACATGGATACATTGCCCCAGCTCACAATTATATATTGCCCCTGCAGCTCACCCATGGATATATATTGCCCCAGCTCACATATGGATATATTGTGCCCCAGTTCACATATGGATATATTGCCCCAGCTCACATATGGATATATTGCCCCAGACCAGCTCACACATGGATATGCCCCAGCTCTCATGGATATGCCCCAGCTCTCATGGATATGCCCCAGCTCTCATGGATATGCCCCCAGCTCTCATGGATATGCCCCCAGCTCACATGGATATGCCCCAGCAGCTCTCATGGATATGCCCCCAGCAGCTCTCATGGATATGGCCCCCCCAGCTCTCATGGAGATGCCCCAACAGCTCTCATGGATATGCCCCAGCACACATGGATATTGCACCCCAGCTCACCTCCTGGCTCCTGCTGCGTCTTCGGCTCCCTCTGAACGTCCGGTGGTGTGGAGCTTGGGCGCTTGCCTGGGGGAGCCACGTGACCAGCCGCAATCTCGCGAGAACTCGGCTGGTCACGTGGTTCCCCCAGGCGAGCGCCAAAGCTCCATGGCTTCGGACGCTCGCAGGAAGCCGCGGGCTGGACCCAGTCATTCAGCGGGCCATACACGGCCCGCGGGCCGGACATTCCCCACCCCTGATTTACAGTGTGACACCTCTGTATAGATTTCCTGTGTCGATAATGGAAAGTCATTTTCTATCAAACCATTGGGGCTTGCGAGTAGTTTTATGGAATGTCACTTGCAGGATTCTTCAAAGAGAATCGAAAAGTCGCTGCACGTTCGGTGACTTTTTGATCTCTTCAATTCGGTGCGATTCGGCGATCCCAATTCGGCGACCCCTGCGGTGTATTCAGCAAGCACCACAGGGCCGTCGTAGTGCAGGGAAAAGCCGCCGCAAATCCGACGAACACTCACCGCAAAACCCGCCGAACACTCACCGAAACCCGCAGAAACATCTGGATTAACCCCCGCCGGACATGGCGGAGAAACCCGAGCAGCTGCCGATCACAGTGCAGAGCAGCCGCCGAAAAAACCCAACACCACAGACGAATGGAGTGAAAAAATAAACAAACAGTACGCTTGAATGTTTGAAAAGTGAAATGCTGTTTGCAAAGAAACTACAGAACGAAAATGTCTGAAATTTACATATAAGATTTAATGAATGATAATAAAAAGGGCTGTTACAGAAAAAAGAAAAAACGATTTAAAAAAAAAAACGGAAAAATGTTATTCAGAAAAGAATCCAGAAAAATGCCTAAAAGATCCTAAAAAAAATCTAAAAATAAAGAGACATTTTACAGCAGAATAAAATAATAAACGGTTTATTAGATATTGAATTAAACTGGGAATATTTTTAATATTGAAGCCTATGGGATTCGCCTGAATGAAACCACCAAATGGCAGGGCATTTCGGCAACCTTTCTCTGCTGTTTTGTGTTCTCTGAATAGACAAAGCATTGCTTCTCTATGGGGAATTCACTGCCTCTGTACAGGCACCGTATGTGCAGGCAATTCGCCAACATTTGGCGAACTGCCTGCTCTCTGGAAAGCCAAATGGGCCAGGAAAGGTAACCGTATGCTGAATTTCACTGTTTGGTTACCTTTTGCCAGCAATTCGGATCTCTTTGAATAACGCTAATGGTATTTAAGGAGTTAAGATGATTGCTGCAATGACAGAATTTGACTTTTGAACAGACGTAATCACTCCCTTAACATTTTATAGTGTAAAACCACAATAACTTTGCAAATATCCCTTGCACTGTGCACATTTTGGTGTAAATCCAGTTAGTTTTCATAAACTGTAAGTAAAACATATGCAAAAAAGTTTTATTTTTTTCTCTCAATGCAACTTGGTTTTTAAGAAGAAGAGAGTTAAAGCTTATTTTGTTTTATTCCGTATACCTCATATAACCCCAGACAAAATTCAAGGAGCACATCAAATGCAACAGCCAATAAAATGTCTTTGGGCTATACAAAAACACACTGACATTTAAAAGGAGGTTGTTAATTGAAAGCTTCATAATAATTTATCATCATTATACCTGGCATTGTGTAGCGAATCTGTGTAGGGAAACAAAGCTAAAATAAAGTTATGCTAAGCACAGCATGTCAACAGCTTGCACAAACATATTCATAATCTATTAACAGAGCAGTAGTACCTGATGACATTAATTTGCAGTATTCACTTGCACTTTAACACTTGTCTTGCAGCATTTGAACATTGATTTATTCTTGTGTCGCTCAAGCAAATCAGAAAAGCATAATTTATTTTGAGGTTTTTCTTGATATTTGTCATTTTCTCTAATTTCTTTGCACTTGAGATAAGAGACTGCCCAAAGTTAGACGTGTACCTGTAGCAGTTCTTAACCACTTCAATGTGGAAGACGTGTGGAGAGCGTCATGGGGATTCCCCGCTATATGCGGTGGACATTCCCCACACTAAGCCCCGCTAAGGGGGCTCTCCTGGCTAATACTTAACTCTCCCTCCAGGTTGCCACGGTGGACTGGCTTCCTTGAAGTCAGATCCTACTTTTATACACCCTCCTGGTGAACTGGCTCCATCGTGATGGGACCAATGATGTCAGTTTCCGGCGCCACTGTCTGACCTTTCCAGCACTGCCTCTCTTTAACTCCTGAGGGGTCGGTCCGCGATCCGGCACTATTTTGTGTCAGATCAGGGACCTCTCCTGAAGGTGGCTGACATCTTGGATGTCAGCCAAGACTCCGGGACCTCTCCCCGCTCATTGATCTCATCGCACTTGGCATGATGATGTCAATTGGAGAATTAACCCCTAACTGCCCTATAGAAACCCTATGGTGGAGATAATGTGGTTTACAGGACCCCCCTATCTCTCGAACGGTGGCAGCTAGAGGGTCCTGTTTGGTATCATTGGAAAGGCCAGAGCATGGCCTTTTCCATGATACCAAGATTGACCGTGTTATAAGTAAAAAATAAAAAGTTTAACTTTAAGCTTATTTTTTGTTATGCTGCCAGACTGAGCATTTCTTCCTGCAGGCTCCTGAGGACTCCAGCGTTTATGGCGAAACGTGTCGAGTGATGGAGTGCTCACTCCCATGCGGATTGTGTTTTTGATTTTAATATTTGTTTAGTCTCTGTGGCTTGGTCTTAATCTTGGGGTGCATTGGTTCTAAACTGGTAGTGCTCCCAGCATTGATTTTGGGCCTCAACCTTTCCTCTACCTAATGCAATTTCACTTGCCACTCATCCTATTGGGAACTCTCTATATAGCAGCTTCTCTCTGTCCTATTATACGGACCCACAGAGGCCTGTTTGTTTACTTTGTTAGGAGTTTACAGAATTTAGGTTGTTTGTATCCCATATGAGCGATTTATCAGGTGCACCTAGTACCCTAAGTGGCATTTATTACGCTGACTGGAGCCACAGAGACTTTTTATCTATTCTTTGGTTTGTCATTATGTTGTTCTGTTTCTTAGTTTCCAATAAAAGTTAAATTTTATTTACTATCTCAGTCAATCAATATCCTTTGTTCTAGACTAGGGTTAGGAATGAAGGTTAGATTAGGGGTAGAAACTAGGGTTAGATTAGGGTTAGGAATTAGAGGTCAGATTAGTTTAGGAATTAAGGTTAGATTAGGGTTAGAAGCTACGGTTAGATTAGGGTTAGATATTAAGGTTAGACTAGGGTTAGGAATGAAGGTTAGATTAGGGTAGAAGCTAGGGTTAGATTAGGGTTAGGAATTAAAGGTTAGATTTGGTTAGAAATTAAGGTTAGATTGGGGTTAGAAGCTACAGTTAGATTAGGGTTAGATATTAAGGTTAGACTAGGGTTAGGAATGAAGGTTAGATTAGGGGTAGAAACTAGGGTTATATTAGGGTTAGGAATTAAATCTTAGATTAGGTTAGGAATTAAGGTTAGATTAGGGTTAGAAACTACGGTTAGATTAGGGTTAGACAAGGGTTAGGAATGAAGGTTAGATTAGGGGTAGAAACTAGGGTTAGATTAGGGTTAGGAATTAAAGGTTAGATTAGGTTAGGAATTAAGGTAAGATTAGGGTTAGAAGCTACAGTTAGATTACGGTTAGATATTAAGGTTAGACTAGGGTTAGGAATGAAGGTTAGATTAGGGGTAGAAACTAGGGTTAGATGATAAATTTAGAAATTAGAGAGGGAGGGAGATACAGTCAGAAAGAATCAGAGTGAGAAAGCGAGTGATAGAGAAGAAATGACAGGCAGGAGAGGGGGAACATAGAGAGAAAAAGTAAAAGGGAGAGTATGATGGGGAGAAAGAGGACAGAAATGAGGAGACATAGGGAAAGTGAAAATTAGAGAAATGGATAGAGGAAAAGAAGAATTACAAGGGCAGATTGAAAAATAAACACATATTCAAAAACAGATGCATGACCAGGTAGGAAAAGAGAAGAATAGATTAACAGATGTTCAGACAGACGGACCAACCTCTTCCCTCCCTCCATATTCACCAGATTCTTGATTCTTCTAGCTCTCCCAGCTGCTCCTCGTGCTGGCTGTCTCCCGGCATCAGCACAGCAATGTCCGCCAGTCACATGACCAGTCCCTGCTACGAGTCAGTGCAGCAAAGGGGTTACTGCCCCCCTGTGCTGCCAGAAAGCTGAAATCATTATGTGCTGCCTGTCACAGGGACATGCAGGGCCAATTCCCTCTTCACAGGAGATCAAAGGGATCTGGGCACCCCACCCCACGGGCCCTAGGTTGGTGACTGAAGTGCCCAACCGTTCAGTCCACCTCGGTTATGAACAAAAACGTCCTTTTTAATCATACAAGTATCAGATAGCATCAATCTGTGGAAAGTTGAAATGGGCAGCCATATGTTGATATGACAAAAAGCATGGGCCCAGATCACAACCAGGACACAAAGCATAGCGCTCAATCCATACACCATAACGGCTCAAGTGCTATGCGTAACCTTGAAATGTCTTATTACATCCGAGTCGCAAGCTCAGCTTGCATTGCTAATATAGTGGCTGCTTAATACACATTAATGTGTCCTACCCTTTGTATTGGAGACGTTAATGTGCGTTTAACAGTCAGAGAATGAGCTATTCCTATTTTCAGACATTAGTCTGAAAAGAAAAAGGTCTTTCAAACCCTGGTGTTAAGCCATTGCACTTCAGTTAGAGTTTAAGTGCAAAGAAAAAAGATATATGAGCAAAATGACAAGTAACTATTCATATTAAAAGTAACACAAAAGAGAAATAAATAAAAATAAAAAGACCTCTAAAAAGTGTAACACAATATTTCCATGTTCACACAAGGTTTAAATGGAAATTCTCGGGTCATTTTAACTATATAAAATGTTCCTGTAATATTAATTGTTAGTAATTTGTACACATTTTCAGTGTTGTATTAAGAATGTAGATTTATTCATAATCATCCCGAAAGATGTTTTGATGACAATTTTCCTTGAAGAAAACAATGCAGTAATCTTGCATAATTTGTTGTAGAACTTAAACTTTGAACTGTACAATAACAACATCATTTTGTTGTATTTGCATGTCTTCATTTCCTTCGCATAACTATACGCAGCACAATGTACACTGAAAAGTGTGTATAGAACATTCCAACAAATGTATATCTGCATCAATCAGTACAATCTGGTTAACCTTATATTGACTTTGTATTTCTGGAAAATATTTTAGCATTCTTTATTTAGTAAATATAACTTTTAATATCACTTTAGAATGTAAATGTTGATACACTGTGTGCAAAGTCTCACCGTTGAGAGTAAAAACATCACTGTATTTCACCTGAACCAGTTTTATGTACATTAATATATTATACTCTCCAGGTGATCAATCTTGAGTATCTAACACATCCATTAACCCCTTAAGGACGGGAGTAATTTTACAACTTCGGCGCTGTTTCGGAAGTAGAAGTTTGCTGAGCTCATTTTGACCATTTTTAAGTCACGTATTCTTAAACCACCCAGACAAATTATATATCGTTCTTTCCGTCAGACTCGGCAGATTAATAATATATCATTATTATATGTATATGTCATGCCCTGCCAAAATGCTATAACAAAAAATGTAAAAAAATTTGAATTTTCAATAAAATTTCAATCTTCCACAGTGTGTAAAGTGTTTTTTTTTTTAAATTTTATTATCCGAGGCTCTGCGGTCATATTCTATTGGGTAGATTTGTTAAAAAAATTAGAACGGTGAACCCATTTTTTTTTTGGGGAGAAATTGCGTGATTTTAGCTAAACCCCCCAAAAAAAAAAATCATTAGTGAAGCATCATTGTTCACATTATAATTGAAATGTGAACAATAGTGCTGCATTAAAAAAAAATAAATTTTTTTTTTATTATTATATTTGTTATTTTTTTATTATTTAATTTATTATTTTTTTATTATTTTTACTTTTTTTACACTTTTATTTTACTTTTACCATGGTCATGTTTGATATCATTGGAAAGGCCATGCTCTGGTCTTTCCAGCAATATCAGCCATGACCCCCTAGCTGCCACCGATCAGGAGATAAAGGGGTTCAAAGAACCCCCCTATCTCCTGCAAGGGATTTCCATGGGAAATCCCTTTGCAGCTAGGGGGTTCCCGGTTAACTGACATCATCACGCATGGCGCGATGAGTCAGTTGACCGGGGGGTGACCCAGAGGTGGGGGCTGCCATCCAAGATGGCGGCCCCCACCGGAAATAGGCCGCGATCGGGCACAAATTAGTGCCCGGTCGCGACCCGGCAACTAAGGGGTTAACCCCCCATACATCGCTGGAAAGGTCAGGCTGTGACCCTTCCAGCGATGCTGGCCACAGCCGCCGGGGACCAGGCGATCGGGAGATAGAGGGATCCGAAGGATCCCTCCCCTCCCCTCCAGGCGCTTCCCCTGCTCCGGCGGGGGGGACGCCTGAAACTGACGTCATCGCGCCACCGGCGCGATGACGTCCCAACGCCGGAGGAGGGATCACACTGATCTGACTCCGGGGCAAAGCCCGCCTAATGCAGGACGTAAATGTACGTCCTGCGGCGTTAAGGGGTTAATCCTTTCCCGTGTTTATCTAGCATGCAGGGTTGTTTGATATACACAATAACTGTATGCCCATAATACTTAGCTTCTTCCAAAAACATTTCTGTCCCTTTACAGGATTTCACTTACATGATCAGACACAACAAACTAACCCCTCCACAGCTGCAGATCACTCTAATGATGGGTTTTTAATTTGGAGAATAGCACATGTTTAGGCTGCCTTTACAACCTTTATCAAGCTTTTTCAAATATAGCTTTAAATATCTAAGCATATTTTCAAATGTATGCATTATTTGACATTCAGATGTCACCATCTGCTGGCCAAATAGCACAATTAAATCACCATAGTACAGCTTGGGATTTTTTTTTTTTTCTTGATGGAAAAAAGGAATCCAAGCTGTTTAAACCGCTTTGACACCTTGGGAATCACACACCAAAGTGTTAAAACTTTAGGAGAACATTCTTGATCTGATTTACAAAAAAACGAAATTCCTTTGCATTGCTCCAGTATTGGTCTACATCGAGTATACACGATATTGGGGCACCAGCAGTTACCGTGCAGATCGAGTATACTTCATCTTGGTATTGATGTGTCAAAGTGCATGATGGACAACATATATCAAAATTAGCCTGGCCTTCAGCTTGTAAAAACTCAAAAATGCCTCAGTGCACAAAGGATTAATATTACTGTGACTGCACAATATCAGCAATGATTCAATACAGCAATATGGAAGCAAAATATGGGAATAGGCTTAAATGGACAAATGTTGTAGCAATATATTGACAAATCGGTTAATTTGCTACTACTTGACAACCGAACATTTCAAAATGTGGTGTGTTTGGCCAATTTGGCGTGTGATGGTACCTTGACCACAAAAGGACAGATTTAGACAGAAAGAATGAACCATGCGCTCCACAGGACAGGTTACTGCGGTCAAGTGATCAAAAGAAAAAAAAGAGGAGAATTTCAGTTCTTCTCTTATTACAATATAAATGCTTAAAATACAATATGCAGCGATAGGGATGGAGCTTCAGTCCTATCTGTAATTGCAAATTTTAATTTGCATAGTTATAATTGACAAAAATGTGTGAAAATCCATTGGTAATGGAGTAAAGCTTTCTAATAATATACAGTATGTTCCATAACATAATTCATACTAATTATTTTGAGTACTGTCCCCAGTGATATCCATTAAATATTGCAAATTCATACGCTTAAGAAAAACACTTTTATTTCAGGAAGACACTAGCTCCACTATGACCAGAAGTATTAAAGCAGATTTATTCCAGTAAAGTAATACTTAATTAAGAGCAGAGGGAGAAAGAAATGCCAGTTGAAAACTCTTTTAATCAGACTTGCTCATACATATTTTGCCATTAGCTTTGAGAATCATTAAATTATTTACAAATCTGCAGAAAGAAATGTTTCTTTCAACACTATATTAAGCAAAAAGACAAAGTTTTTAGACTGGCCAATTAAAGATTAGAGCGACATTCGTTGTCTTCATCTACTCTGCAATGCTATACACCCCTTTTGCCTACACAGGCATCAGGGAATATTTTTAGAGCGTGAAAAAGTCAACGTATCTCTGCATGTCTAATAACATAACAGAACTCAGCAGGAAGAAGCAAAGACATACGCTATGGGCTCTATTCCATAGGCAATGCTAACAGTAGCGCCCGGATGAGTAAGCGTTAATGCTAGGATGACTTTAATGCTTGCCCCCATGTTACAAACCTAACGCTAAACCCAACAAAAATCCATTAGCGCTAGCTTGCGCAAGCTTACTCTACTTTGCTAGTTCTATACTTAACATGAGACGGTCATTCAGTAATTAGCATTAATATAAGTAAGGTATTAAAAAGTCCTAGCGCTAATTACCGCAACAATACGCAAACAGAAATTTTAGCTACACATAAAAGCTGGTGCTAATTTTGCAGAATGATTTAGCACCCCTTAAACCCCTCCCTCAATACATCAGATACTCGCCTTTCATCACGCAGCAAGAACTATGGCCCGGTCCACCGCTTCTACAGGCCGCGAGCAGAGTGAGGCCGGGGACAAATAGTCCCCAGTCTCCCTCCGTGATCAATCTGTGGCGCTGCGCGATCCCACGAGAGCGAGATCATGCAGGGCTTGTGGCCAGAAGTGCACCATGAGTCCTATGGATTCCAGGAGGTGATACCTGTGGCGGCGAGGAAGCACTACCGCGTGTATCACTCAGGCTTTGTTCCGGGGAAAAGGTGCTGAGGTAGCATCTGCCCCGAAATCTAACACTAAAATGGGGACGCTACAGGGAAACCTGTTAGGCTAGGGTCAGACGAACGCATTTTTCGCGCTGTCCGTGAAAAAGTGGGTTCGAACGAATGGAGGCATTTTTTCACGGAATACGCGATAGCGGTCATACGATGCGCATTTTCATTCGTGATTTTGTACGGTTATCAATATAACACTTTTTGCGTCTGGACGTGATGTTGGCTGGACATTAGCAGCGTCTGATGTCTCCTAATCACACACACGCCGCCAGCGGATGCAGCGCACTCTGTACGTCAGTACTAGCGGATTGACGTTCTCGAAAAGATGCGTTCGTTTGCCATTTGCGTTGCGCAGCCGCACATTTGTGCGGCCGTTCTTTGTATGCTGCCTGGCATTGGACATCATTTGCTGCTAGCACGGCCGTGATTTAGTGCGGCTAACGCACGTTAATACTGCGTTAGTCTGACCCTAGCCTTAGCTCGGGAATAAAGCCCTGTGTATCTAGCAGTTTTATAAATCTTGTTCTGCATCGCTAACTCGTAACTCCAAGACTTCTCAAGGGAAGCCCTGACCCTGTGCAATGACCTACCTCACACTAGCAGACTACCCTTTATCTCAAAGTTTTCAAGAAATCCCTCAAAACCCATTATTTCAGATTGTTGCATCACATTTATGATAAATCCATCGCCACTCTACCCTTCCCACATCATTACAGGGTTCATAACTTGTGCTACTACCATTCTCTTCACCATTACTGATACAAATAAGAGTATTAGCAATCTAGACCACTAATGAGTTGTTACTCCTCTTTTTCTTCTCCACCCATTGCTCCTCTAGTTTGTAAGCTCTTTTAAGACAGGCTCTTTACAGTTTACGTCTCGGGTTCCTGAGTGAGTTTGTAATTTTGTTAGTTTAACCCCTTCACTTACCAAGCTAATTTCCAGAAAACCACTGAAAGGAACCAATGTTTTTTTGGAAAATAATTTTCAATTAATTAAAAAGTAAGAAATATTTGGGAATATTCCCAATGTATTCCTTACTGTAATAGCCTATTTGGCAGGTATATGTTGCCATCTTCTGGATAAGAGAAGTTACTGCAGTTCATGCTGGCCGATGTCAGTAAGCTACGTTTCCAACTGATATTAAAAAGCGTTAGCACCTCGAGCATCATGCCCACAGTGTTAAAACTTTATAGGCTTTTTCTGTGGTCCAAATAAAAATGACTTACATTTGCAGTAATTTATATGCCTTTGCATTGCTCCTGTGGAACACATTATTAACTGCAGTCTATAACAGGGCACCACGATGAGCTTTGCAAATAGATTATATTTGATCTTGGTAGTTGTCACAGAACCCTGTGCTCAGAACTGTCCGCCTGTGGTTTTAGTAATGTTATTTTATGTACCGTGCTGCCAGGAGTGCCCCTGCTCCCCTGAAATCCCCCCAAAAAGGACCCTTGCTCTGTATGACTGCGAGCCTGTGCTAGGTGGTCCTGATGTGGAGCAGGTTTGACTGCGGTATCGGCATGTCTGGGTGGGCTGAGTTTGGTAATGGGATTAGCTGTTGTTATCTGATTCTGTACCAAATAAAAGGAGGCCTGCTGGAATGGACAGGCAGTCTGTTTAACCCAATTATTATTATTATTATTATTATTATTCTTTATTTATAAAGCGCCAGCATATTCCGCAGCGCTGTACAATAAATACAGTATAGACAGGGTTACAATACATTGAACAACATTTGACAAACAGTACAGGAGGAGATGAGGGCCCTATTCCCGTAGGAACTCACAATCTAGGAGGGTTGGGGTTGGAAACAGGAGGAGAGGACTGTAAGGTGAGAGTGATTGATGGTTGCGTCAGTGAGTTGGGTGGTAGGCTTCCCTAAATAGGAACGTTTTAAGGGAGCATTTGAAGGAAGAGAAGTTAGGGGAAAGTCTGACAGTACGAGGGAGAGCGTTCCAGAGAGTGGGGGCTGCGCGTGTGAAGTCCTGCAGTCTATCATGGGAAGAGGTGATCGGTGTCATCTGATCGGTGTCATCTGTTTAACTGGGAGAAACTAAGAGACTAGTAGAGGAAGGCAGATACAACGGCCAAGGGTCAAACCATGACCTTGGTTACCGTAACAGTAGTGAATAGGGTTAATTCCCCATTCTTTATTTTAAAGCGGTGCAGAAACTGTTGGCACTATATAAATGATGATGATGATTATAAGAATTAATACATGTTATTTCTTCATAGAATGGGCATCTAGATTTAATTTACATGCACGTACTGGAATTTATGCATAATTGCTTTAATGACACGCTGCCATCGCCTGTCAGGGATGGCTTAACATCGGCGAGGCATATCGGTACACCTCGCTGACAGGTGCTGTCGTGAGCCACAGATTGCGGCCAGCTCCGCAGCCAATGTGCGTTACGTGTCATTGGCTGCTGTTCAGTCCATTGCCGTGCAGCCAATGACGCTCGTCTCGTGCAGGCTGCGGGGAGGGGCTGAGGCGGTCCCATTGAAGACAGCGAGGCTTACCTGTACGCCCTGCATCTTCAAAGCCCTCTTGTCGCCAGGACTGCAGAGCACATCCTTGGGCGGTAAGGAGTTAAAGTATTGCATGAAACATTACATAACCATTCCTTCAAAACAAAACAAAACAATAAAAGAGTACTTTGTTAATTTGCTGGCTTTCTTTGTTTTAAAACCATAATATAAGAAAATATTTTAGAAAAGATCAATGGGCAAAGGTTCTTTTTTCCCACTGAAATCCAATGTGAGTATAATTAAATTCATATCAATTTTATTTAAAGTATACTTTATTTTTAACCGTGCAATTGATGTTTAATGTCAAATCCTCCTACAGATTTTTCAGAGTCGAAAATATCTTTGCAAAAACGGTAAAAATCCTCTCTTTTAAAAAACGGTCTTTGTCAACTTCCAAATGATTGATTCTTTTCATTTATGATTAAAAAGTCATAATTATCATCTCTGCCCAAGAGGGTTTTTTTACCATAAGAATTTTTACTGCTTTGATGTGTGGCAGCCAATAGAACGATGCGTCTGTCCCATCTCTGCAAAAGATAACAATCTCCTTTGCGTTTTAAATAAATTCTTGAGCACTTTCTAGGGAGAACGTCAAACAATCCAGCTTTCAGACTACTTAGACCATTTTAGTAGCTAATGGAAAGTTGATAGCATATTCAAACGTGTTAGAATAAATACACAGGGTTATTCAGAGAGAGGTGAAAACCAGGAGAATGGCTGGAGAAGAGAACAATCTAGACCAAATAGCCGATTTGGAAAGTGAGATAAATGGGAGAATTTTTCTGGTTTGGCTATTTGGACCTAGAATTTTCATTTCTCCAGTCATTCTCCTGGTTTTCACCGCACTCTGAATATGCCTGATAATCTGATGTTATGGGGAAATCCTACATACACACACATACACACACACAACCACAAACACACACACATGCTTACCAATCTGTAAAACAGTAACGATAATATACACTTAGGGCAGTATTACAATGTTGGTGCTAACTTAACCAGAGCTGTTGTAAACTTAAAACCTCCATAGGCTACAATGGCTCTGGTAAATTTACAACAGCTCTGGTTAAGTTAGCACCAACTATGTAATATAGCCCTTATACTTTCAAAGTGTGACTTTTTTTTTTACACACATATACATTACAATGTATGTTGCAAACTATTTTACATAAATACATATGCAAGTATGATTATGAATTTTAAACGTATGTGGGTTTCATCTTATTATACAGATTAGCCTTTATATGTGAAAGCTCTGGGAATATATTGTTTATGCGTCAGCCCATACCATCTCTTTCAAGCAAACATTAGTTACAGTAATGCTAACTGTAAAGTGCACTTATTAATATGAATATGATACAAAAATGACGGGGTTATTCAAAGAGTGCCAGTGTATGCGTAAATTACATACAGTGTTGCAACGACAGCAAACCACAGTGTTTCACAAAAGAAAAATCCAAAGATGGAAAAGCTTCACTGTGCAACAACAGAGATTTTTGTCGGTGTAAGCAATTTTGGCAAACACTGGTGCTCTTTGAACAACCCCAGAATATTCCTTTAAGAAAAAATGGCAGTGATTAACCTTGTATAGTAGAAATTCCAATTTCACTACTTTCTCCTCTTGCACACATAACCATTTTTAACTTTTACTTTAGAACCAGTACAAAACGTTTGGGACACACAGGAGAAGATGGATTGTCCTGGTCCCCTAATGATGTGCCATAACTAAAGTGCACACATGATGAAAGTAGTGTGACTTTGTGGAGCATGTGGTGCCTTACTGACATACCAGATTATTAGTAGGGATGAGCTGTTCGGTTCGATCAGTTCGGAGTTCGATTCGAACTTTGGCCGTTTGCAAGTTCGCGAACTTCGAACTTTTTGGGTGTGTTCGGTTCGAGTTCGCAAAAAAAAAGAAATTTTGAAAAAAGTATAAAAAATGCTTAAAAAATACTAAAAAATCTAGAAATAAAGAGACTCTTTACTGCAGAATATTATAAGCAACGGTTTATTCGATATTGAATTAAAAACTAATGTGTACATGCAAAGATTCTCACCTCTAAATGACCTGTGTTTTTCAAACGGCATAACAACAGGTGTTTTTAGTCTGGTGTAATGAATTTGATACATTGTATGTATGTATGTATGTAGACTATACTGAGGGGGTGGGGTGGTGTCTGCTTCTGAGTGAGAAGTGTTAATTTCCCTCCTAAAACTTCTTCTAATATGCTGCATTTCACCGCTGTGTGCTCATGCTCAGCTCATTTTTACCGCTTTCGCTCATCATGTTTAAACGCGATTTTGAAGCCACATCTTATTAAATAACCAATGATTATTGTGAAACTTATGCAGGCTTTGGATGAAAGTAACAATAGGTGCTTTAAAATTGGGCCTTTAGTGTAGGCAACAGTGCCGTCACACCGTAACCCCTCTGTGGTATTGTGGAAGAGTGCAGGGTTGGACCCTGCGGTCAAATATTAAAATCATATGAATCTGGTACAGGCGTCAGTGCACCCAAATATTGTGCCTTTGGTGGCAGCAAGTACCTTCACACCGTAACCCTCTGTGGTATTGTGGAAGAGTGCAGCGGTGGACCCTGCGGTCCAATATTAAAATGATATGAATCTGGTATAGGCGTCAGTGGCAGTGCACCCAAATATTGTGCCTTTCGTGGCAGCAAGTGCCTTCACATTGTAGCCCCTCTGAGGTATTGTGGAAGAGTGCAGTGGTAGAGGTTTTGGTAATGCTGAAGAGAACCCCGATCTATTCAGTTACATCAGCAGCTATAACAAAACTGGGTCAGCAATGTTTAGGCACTTGTACTGCGGTACTGTATATGGTGAGAATTGGCGCACACCAGTAGCAACAGGAAGCAAACAGAACAGGCAGGGAATACACAGAGAGAATAGTCAAATGGCAGGCAAAGTCGGTGACAGATCGGGTCCTCAGAACAAGCAGGGTCAGTAACAAGTATACAAACTGATTCGGTAAGCTAGTGATGCGGGAATAAAGGCTGAGACACACTGAGCGTGTAGCAATGCACAGCGTAGTGAAGCGAAGAGAAGCAAACATTTTGCAGGCTTGACTTCACTCCGCTCCGCCTCACAGCGTGTTCTACACTGCATTACGTTTGCTTCTCACCGCACTGGACAGGAATCCACTAACTAAATTAAAATGTACACACAAAACCGTTTTATTTTCACAAAGCACATGTTATATAGGCAAAAAAAGTTTCAAAAATTACTGTTAATTTAATAGGAATAGTATAAAAATATAAAAAAAAGGTAACCCCTGATCATATATATTATAGGGACACGGAGCGCTGTGTATAGAGTAGGGATACATTGATACCACACACAGACATATACGTATATATCAACACGCATACCTATATACGTATATATCAACACACATATATATATATATATATATACACCCACAGACCTCAGACCATATATACACATACGCACATTGGGGGTGGCATGTGGACAATCTCAACTAAATGTGACCCCCCCATTTGGCTGATCCCTCCAGAAGAAATGTTGAACCCGACAGAGCAGAGAAATATATATATTATTCTCTGCTCGGGTTCAACATTTCTTCTGGAGGGATCAGCCAAATGAGGGGGGGGGCAATTAGTTGCCAAAATGTGTGTAATACAAGTCTGGATATATATATTTATAAGAATATAGATATATATAAATTTTCTAAAAATATACACACAAAAAAACAAACCACTGCCTGAGACCCTGCGCAGCCCACATGCCACCCCCCTCTACCTGGCTGAATGTATCTAATATATATAATTAAATACATTCAGCAAGGTTGAGAAAGAAAAAAAAGTTTTATTTTATGTTTCCGGGGACATTTAAAAATGTCCTCGGATTTTATTTTTTAAGAAATGTGTCGTCTTACCTTAGCCTGGTGGTCAGTGGGGGCTCCCTGGATCCTGGTTGTGGGGGGGGGTCTGCCGTGGCCGCAGGTGTAGTGGCTCTCTCCCTGCACTGCCTGTCTCTGCCACATGCACCTGGGCGGCTAGCCCACACAGTTGCAGCTCTGTCATCTGGCGGCCGCATGCTCCTCAAGGGGATCCTTGGTAGGCCCCGGCAGGCTGCCCTCTACAGTGCCTGATTAGAGGGCCGTGTCTGCCTGATGTTTTAGTAACAAGAATGTTTTATCCCATAGGCTTCAATGTTAAAAATATTCCCGTTTTAATTCAATATCTAATAAACCGTTGCTTATACTATTCTGCAGTAAAAAGTCTCTTTATTTCTAGATTTCTTTGTATTTTTACAAGCATTTTTTATACTTTTTTCAAAAAAAAAAATCGAACTTTTGCCGAAGGTCCCAAAAAGTTCGAAGTTCGTGAACTTTCGAACGGCCAATGTTCGAATCGAACTCCAAACCGATCGAACCGAACAGCTCATCCCTAATTGTTAGTAAACACAAGATTACTAAAATGCTACTAATGTAGTAGCATTTGATACAATTGGCTACATTTGTATTTGCTTTTCCGTGCAACATTTTCTAGTCCAGAACTAAAAGCTAGGTTTGCCCCCACCCCTCGCCTAGTAGAAACCTCTGGGTTCTTTTCTTCAAAATCATACCTGAGCCACTAGTCCATATGCCAGCTATGTATTTCTCCAGTTCCCTATGCTTGCCTACGTCCAAATCTCTCCATGACGTGATATTTACATGCATTCTCCATCCCTAGCCATATCTGTGCTAAATCTCAGATTATGCATAAGATTTATATTAAAAAGACCCTGGTGTAACCATGCTGTTCTTTGATACATTCAGTTATTCTATAGCATTCCCTGGATGGCCTTTGATAAAATGTGGTTTATTGGAAACTTATTTATAATCTCTGCTTTGTTTTAGCTCTTATGGTGCTTTTTTTCCCCCTCTCCAATGCATGAAGCATGCTTTTTTTCCTTAACAACTTAATAATTTCACCCTTTTATTCAGAACATACTTGAAAACGATAGAAATCTCAATGTATCCTTCCTGGTAAAATACTTTGCAAATAAATAAATCTTCTCTAGGCTAGATTCAATAAAACTCTTTTGCACCACGGGACAAAAGAAGCATAGGGATAGGAAGGGTTCAAGGTTATCCTTTCTTTCCTAGATTTTCCTCTTAACCCCTTCACCACCACGATCAACTATATGCGATCTTCGAAGATCCTGCAAGAATCCAACACTAAGTAAAGGATCCGATCACATTCTAGAGCAATGCAACAGAATTGTGTTTACAATAAAAGAAATTAGTTTGCAACTGGGCTCCAGAATATGCCCCAAGTTTTCAGCACCTTGGACAGGTCTGTTTGAACAGCTTGGAGTTTCTTTTTTCTTTTACAGAAACAACGAGGTCTAAGGCTAGGGTCAGACGAACAAATTTTTTGCGTCGTCCGTGAAAAAGTGCGTTTGAACGAATGGACGTATTTTTTCACGGAATACGCGATAGCGGTCATACGATGCTCATTTTCGTCCGTGATTTGTACGGATCATCAATAAAACACTTTTTGCATCTGGACGTTATGTTAGCCGGACATTAGCAGCGTCTGACGTCTCCTAATCACGCACACACGCCGCTAGAGGACGCAGCGCACTCTGTACGTCAATACTAGCGGTTTCACGTTCTTGAAAATATGCGTTTGTTTGCCGCTCGCGTTGCCCGGCCGAACTTTCGTGCGGCAGTACTTTGTGTATTGCCCGTCATTGGCCATCATTTGCTGCTACTACGGCCGTGATAAAGTGCGGCTGCACGCGCGTTCACACTGTGTTCGTCAGGACCCAGCCTAACAGTGTTATTAGACATTGCAGTAGTAGGGTTTTTGGCCAGCAAGGGAAACCCTCTGCCTGGCAAATAAACTTACACAGGGTTATTCAAAGAGATCCGAATTGCTTGAGAAAGGTAACCGAACGCTGAAAATCAGCATTCGGTTACCTTTCTTGGCCATTCGGCTATCCAGAGAGCAGGCAATTCGCCAAATCCTGATGAATTGCCTGCACATATGGTGCCTGTTCGTTGCCTGTTCGAGGGCAGTGAAATCCCCATGAAAAAGCACTGCTTCGTCTATTCAGAGAACACAAACCAGCAGTGAAAGGTTCCCGAAATGCTTTGCCATTCGGTGGTTTAATTCGGCAAGTTTATTCAGGAGAATCCCATAGGATTCAATGTTAAAAATATTCCCGTTTTAATTCAATATCTAATAAACTGTTCATTATAAAATTCTGCAGTAAAGAGTCTCTTTATTTATAGATTTTTTAGGATATTTTAAGCATTTTTCTTATTTTTTTTTTTAAAAGTCTTATTTTTTTTTTTAAGTTTACTTATTTTTTCTGTAACAGCCCTTTTTATTATCATTCCCTGGACCTTATATGCAAATTTCAGACATTTTCGCTCATTAGTTTCTTTGCAAACAGGGTTTCACTTTTCAAACATTCATACAAACTGTTTTCCTATTTTATTCACTTCGCTCTGTCTGCGGTCTCAGCTTTCTCGGCTTTTTCCGGCAGCTTCGCTGCGTGTGATCGGCTCCTGCTCGGGTTTTTCCGTGGTTTTCGGCAGGTTAATCCAGATGTTTTTGAGGGTTTTCGGCGTGCATTCGCTGGGTTTTGCGGTTCGTTTTTGTCGGGTTTGCGGCAGCTTTTCCCTGCAATTCGGGGCCCTGTGGTGCTTCTGAATACACTGCAGGGTCACCGAAATGGGATCGGCAAAAGGAACCGAATTGAAGAGAACGAAAAGTCACCGAACGTGCAGTGACTTTTCAAATCTCTTTGAATAACCCTGACAGTCTCTAAAATGTGTGTAAGAAAGGTACATACTTGAGTACACTATTCAATGGAAAGTGGTTTTCCATAAATCCAGTGAAAGGTTAAGAAATGGATGTCATTAAAATTAACACAGAACTAGACATTTAAAATGTTGCTATTTAAACTGTGTCAATTTCAAAGGACATTATTTTTTTATCCTTCTTAAATACTAATATATATTTATTTTGGTATAGAATTCGGGGCATAGCATAGTGGTGGGAGGTGTATATGTTTCCCCAACAGTGCTTCAGTGTCAGTTTTGGTTTGATTGCCCCTGGGAGAATGTTTTCCATTAACCTCTTCACTACCAAGTGATTTTCCAAAAACTCACTGCCATGAACCAGAGAATTTTTGGATTTTTTTGAAAATTAATTATACAGTGAGAAATATTTGTGAATATTCCCCACGTATTTCTTACTGTAAGACCCTATTCAGGTGTCACCATCTGCTGGCCAAATATAGTTACTTCAGCTAGAACTGCAGCCAGTGTCTCTGTGTTGGCTTGGTAATGCAACATATGTCAAGGATTTTTTTTTATTGTTTCCTGTCCCCCAGGGCAGTACCCAGACCCTCATATGCCTTTTATGACCAATATCTTGCATATATGCCCTCTTGGAGGGTACCTTAATTTTCGAACGTTCGAGCCCCATTGACTTGCATTGCGTTTTGAATCGTGTTCGCGTTCGAATTCGAACTTTTTCAAATGTTCGAGTTCGAATGCGAACCGAACACGGGGGTGTTTGGCCCATCGCTACGACCAGGAAGACTCAGAAGCTAATGCCACCTCCAACCTACGCTGCATGGGCTCCCAGGATTCGTGCTATCAAGGAGAGGGATCATTACTGGTTGGCAACCCTTCTTGATCCACGATACAAGGGTAAGGTTGCAGAGCTCATCCTGCCCTCACAGAGGGAAGACAGGATGAAACAATTTGAGGACGCTCTAAAGCGACACTTGTGTAACACCTATGCAGGCACTGGTAGGTTACCAAGTGCTGACACAGGTGCTTCTGAGGCTGCTGTTTATCAGAGGAAGAGCGGTGAAGGGGGCCGCCTGACTGATGCCTTTTGCAATTTTTTTAGTCCACAACGCCCAGGGACGTCAAATGTAGGCACACATTGCCAGCGTCTTCACCATATGGTGCAGGACTACCTAGGGGCAAGGGCAGACCTGGATACCTTTACAGCAGATGATCCACTGGCTTACTGGGTGTTGAGATTGGATCACTGGCCAGAACTTAGCCATTATGCTATGGAGCTACTAGGTTGCCATTCATCCAGCGTGCTTTCTGAAAGGACGTTCAGTGCCGCTGGAGGTTTAGTCACAGACAAAAGATTGCTTCTGTCCACCGACTCTGTAGACTGGCTGACATTTATAAAAATGAATCAGTCCTGGATCAGCAGCTATCACTCCCCTGATGCTGATGTAACTGAATAGATTGGGGATCTCTTCTGCATTCCCAAAACCTCAACCACTGCACCCTTCCACAGAATCCACAATACCTCAGAGGGGTTACGGACGGTGTGAAGGCACTGTTGCCGACACTAAAGGCCCGATTTTAAAGCACCTATTGTTACTTTCATCCAAAGCCTGCATAAGAGGTACCATAATTTAGCCAAAAAATCACTAAACTTGTTCTGCGTGTCCTAAAACGTCTCTTCTTTTCATACAGGCTGCCGCCCCAAGCAGTTGTTTATGAATAGATTAAAGGAAAACCATTTACCGTCATTTGAAATGTAATTTTTTTCTTTTTAAATGTTTCTATACACCCTACAAATCTGCCACTTCACGGGCAGGTTATGGCACGATATTTGAAGGAATTTTTCGTTTTTATTTTTAACCCTTATTTCATGGAAAGCTCACTGTTCCTTTAAAAACGATTTTTTAAAAACTTTTTGTCCTTGTTTCCTGTCCCCCAGGGCACTACCCGGACCCCCATACACCTTTTATGGCCAATATCTTGCATATATGCCCTCTTGGAGGGCACTCTAAAATTCGAACGTTCGAGTCCCATTGACTTGCATTGAGTTCGAATTGTGTTCGCGTTCGAATTAAAACTTTTTCAATTGTTCGAGTTCGAATGCGAACCGAACACGGGGGTGTTCGGCCCATCCCTAATCACTATATGTTTAGTAAGTGCTCCAGTTGAGCTAGGATTTATATTTTTTTTTTCTAAATCACCTGCAATAGTGATTAAAGCAAAGTGTGGCATTTGCATATGCTGGGATATAAAGACCTCTCGTTTGCACAACTTCAAGTCTGTGGCTGTTTATACCCTAGAGCAGGGGTTCTCAACCGCGGTCCTCGAGTACCCCCCAACATGTCAGGTTTTTCAGATATGTGAAGCGCAGCACAGGTGATATGATTTGCTGCTCAGTGATTGCAGGATTCAGTTTGCATGTCCCCAAGGTGATCCTTAAAACTTGGCCTGTTGGGGGTACTTGAGGACCGCGGTTGGGAACCACTGCCCTAGAGGACCATGTTTGGCTGGAACCAAGTATCCTGAGTGGTTATATATTTCTGTGTGTCGAACCTGGCTCTTGTTCACCAACCTTGCCTCAGTATTAACCCACTGAATACTGCGTATGGATATATATATATACTGTATATATTCTGTGTAATACCAAACCTTGTTATTTATCAACCATACCTCTATATTAACCCTAAGTACTGCATGTTGATATTTATATATACAGTATCTCACAGAAGTGAGTACACCCTCACATTTTTGTAAATATTTTATTATATATCTTTTCATGTGACAGCACTGAAGAAATGACACTTGGCTACAATGTATAGTAGTGAGTGTACAGCTTGTATAACAGTGTAAATTTGCTGGCGCTCAAAATAACTCAGCACACAGCCATTAATGTCTAAACCGCTGGCAACAAAAGTGAGTACACCTCTAAGTGAAAATGTCCAAATTGGGCCCAAAGTGACAATATTTTGTGTGGCCATTATTTTCCAGCACTGCCTTAACCCTCTTGGGCATGGAGTTCACCAGAGCTTCTCAGGTTGCCACTGGAGTCCTCTTCCACTCCTCCATGACGACATCACTGAGCTGGTGGATGTTCGAGACCTTGTGCTGCTCCACCTTCCGTTTGAGGATTCCCCTCAGTATTGTGATGGGACATATTTTGGTGAATTGCCAGCAAGTACGGTACTGTTCGACGGCAGTGAAATCCCCATAGAGAAGCAATGGTTAATCTATTCACAGACACTGAACAGCAGTGAAATGTCAGTGAAATGCCCTGATGTTCGGTGGTTTCATGCGGCAGGTTTATTCAGGCGAATCCCATAGGTTTCAATGTTAAAAATATTCCTGTTTTTATTCAATATTTGATAAACTATTTATTTTTTAATCCGCAGCAAAAAGTCTCTTTATTTAAAAAAAATAATTTAGGATCTTATATGGAAAAATAATTCTGTTTTTTTTTAATAGCGTTTTTCTTATTTCTGTAACAGACCTTTTTATTATCATTCGTAGGACCTTATATGTAAATTCAGTGGCGTAGCGTTAGTTGTCAGTGCCCGGGGCAAGGCAAGAATTGCACCCCCACAACCCAAAGGACCTCTTAAGGCTCTCCTTCAGTGGTGAACCGGCTGGTGTATTTGATGGACCAATGTGTCATAAAGCTTTGCACCATCACCTCTGCATCAGTCATACATGGAACATATTTATGGTTTATTAATTGTGACTACATGTATTTCTTATTGTTCAGACAGCAGAGAGGAGACTGTGCTGGGATTCCCTTTGTAGCTCCATTCTTTACACCCCACAAAGTCATGTTAGGTGTCATTTGACAGATCTGGCCTTTCTAATTATACCAAATAATGACTATGTAAAACGTCATTATAAACTACAAAACCAATATAATGGTTTTTATTTTTTGCTTCTAAGCATTGACATTCTGCCTTTGTCACTTATAAAATTAACAAAACCACTGCCATTACTTACGCCTCGTTTTTCAGTTTTCGTTAACCCCTTAGTGACCGGGCGGTTTTACACAAATCCGTCTTTTAGTGACCGCTGCTGTTTTTACGTTTCTGCGCTGTTAGTGTTTAGGTCAAATTTTCCTCTTACTCGTTTATTCAACTCACACATATTATACACCCTTTAATGGACTTTCTAGAAATACCATTATTTCCATCATATCGAATAATTTACTATAAAAAAAATATGAAATATGAGGAAAAAATGGTAAAAACACACTTTTTCGTAATTTAATCCCCAAAATCTACAACCACCCAAAAAGACCCAGACTAAATAGGTTCAAAATTTTGTCCTGAGACTAGAAATACCCAATTTTTACATGCGTTTGCTTTTTACCCCCTTCACTGCTGAGACAGTTCACCTATGTGCGCTGCGTTCATTCTGACCATTTTGTGCAAATTATTTTTAGATGACAGCCTAGGTCCTATTTAATTAAACCCCCCCAGACAAAAAAACTTTAAAAAAAAATAAATATATATTTTATTTAATTTTTTTATTATTTTTTTTCTTCTTCTTCTTTTTTTTTTAAACCAAACCTGGTCATGTTTGGTATTATTGGAAAGGCCATAATATGACCATCTAGCTGCCATGGATCGGGAGATATGGGGATCCTTAGGATCTCCTTATCTCTACATGGCAGCTACATGGTTAACTGGCCCACTGACATCCTCACACATATGGTGAGGTTGTCAGTGGGTGGGGGGGACCTGGAGGCTTGGCTGACATCCAAGAGGTCAGCCCCCCTCCACGTTCGAATCGCGTTTTGGCGCCAATTGGCGCCGAAACGTGATCCGGCGGCGAAACAGTTAATGCTATACACCGCTGAAAAGGTGCAATGGTTGGGGAGATAGAGGGCTCCGAAGGAGCCCCCCCTCCCCTCCATTGCTTTGCATGGGGACGCCTGCTGATGACGTCACCACGCAGCGTGGCGACATCATCAGCCTCGCCTGCCCATGTAAATCACATGGGCAGGCTTCCTCCCTGCCAGATCGCCGAGGGATCCAGCGAGGGAGGTGAGTATCGGGCGGGAGGGGGATTAGGCGCCACTGACATACCCTGTACGTCCGCGGGTCTAAGGGAGACCCGAGGACAGGACGTACAGGGTACGTCAGCGGTCCTTAAGGGGTTAAAATTGCATATTTTCTCCGAAAACTGCAGTAACAGGTTCCCATTTCTCATTTTTTTAAAACTAGAGTACCTCATAGAATATATAACCACAAAGGTTTGAATGATAACATGTGAAAAATTAATTTTAGACGCTGTAAGTGATTGAAATCTGAATTGAAATTTAATTTTTTTTATAGCATTGTGATGGGACATGTCGTATACATGTAATAATGATATATTTTTAATCTTCTGAGTCTGCTAAAAAAAAGGATAAACAATTAGGGCTATATTACAATCTTCGCGCAAAAACGCTTGCGCAAAGCGCGAATTTTTGCACCAAGCGTTAAAAGTTTGAGCGTGCAAATTGACCGCTGGAATGACAATCCTCGTGCGTTTTTTCATCCGTCGATCAATAACGCGTGTAAACCGGACGCACCCAAATACTTGAGCAGTACCGTCGCCCGCAGAAATCATTGTGAACACAGTCAATCTGAGCATATATGCTGCAACAATAATAAATGCACACACAATTTTATTGGCTTGGTATGAGTAGAATGTGTAACTATACTTTGCTGCGTGTTTTTTTTTTCGGGCTGGTGTATTTGGTTTCGGCCAGGTTGATAGAATTTGCCATTAACACCAGCTTTTAGGAGTTGCTAAAATTGTGCGTTACAAACTGCGCATAGATTGTAATACCATCCGCGTACCAGCGCACATTCGCGTTTGCGCTCACAATGTTAAGTATAGGACACGCGCAGTACAGTAAGCTCGCGCAGGGTTCACTCAGGTTCACCCGCTGTAGACGATTACGCCCGTTTGTTGCACTGACTATGTAATACGGCATTCGGCGCAAAGTGTTTTACCCCTCGCGTTAATGTGGTTTTTTGCGCTGGCGCAAATGTTTGCACAAAGATTGTAATTTAGCCCTTAGATTTTTGCTTAAGGAATCAATGATTTTGTCCACAGAGCTCATCCCCCTCTTATACAGAGAGCTATATCTCCAAGGTGCACAGCAGCTACTCTCTACACAGAGACCCCTCTCAGAGCTGTATCCCCAATATTTCATGAGTACACACAGAGCTCCCCCTTTCTTAAACAGAGTTATGTCCCCAATATAGGCTGTCACACTCACACAAGTTGGCTAGGGGTATTTAATATGCCCTGCATCGGCATGGACGAGTCACGACGGATCGGATGGACGAACTGTCACTGTGTGATGAATGACTCACTCTCTCATATACTGCACTGGCTCGCTGCTGTGTGTTGTGAAGCCTCCTGCTCCTTCTTGCACCACGAGACACGAAGCATTGTGCCGACGCACTGCGTCATGTGACTAACTCCCTTCCGGACCTGGGGCAGCTGTGATTCAACAGTACTAAAGGGCCGCACACGGGCACCGGACACCTTGCTGAGCCGATCCCGGCAGGAAACTATTAGCGGCACAAATTTCTTTTGAAATTGTGCACCCCAAAGATAATCGTGCAAGGGGCCACCGCCCCATTGCCCGCCCACACTACGCCACTGAGTTAATTTCAGACATTTTCATCAGAAGCTTTTTTTTTGCAAACAGTGTTTGACATTTGCCACTTTCATATCATATTGTTTTTCTTTTTTTTTTACTTGTCCGGCAGCTTGTCGGCTCTTTTCTGCGGCTGGTCGGCGCTGTGCTTGGCGGCTCGTCAGCTGCGTTTGCCGGCTGTCCGGTGTGTTTGCGGCGTCAAGCGACAGGTTTGATGTGGCCGATTTCCTGCACTGCGGGGACCCTGTGATGAATTGTGATTTCACCTCAGGGTGGGGAAATTTTGATTCCCCAAAGTGCTGGGAACGTCAGCAACATTTTGATGCTCTGTGTATAACCCCTCATGTTTTTATCGAGTCCCAGCTCACATTTTATATATATATATGTATGTATTCAGAATAAATATCTTCTTATAATATGGCTGTATGAGGCTTGCAGATATTGACCTTCTTGCTGAAAATCATATACCCAAGAGTCATTTATCACTAGAAGCCATGCTAAGTATACTACTTTAGCTTTCCATAATCAGATAAGCACATGTCAAATGCAAAATATAGTCTGCGTTTAAGCCTTCCTGATTCATACTTGGTGTTATCGAGGGATAAACATGATAATAGTAGAAATCCCATAGTACATAGTGCTTATTCCGCATTTATCCTTTAAGAATGCAAGGTTCACCAGCACTACAATATTCTGAATGACGTAGACAAGCATAAAAGTAGCATTCTGTGTTTTCACTAATGGATACATTTTGTGCGCTGTGGTCATGACAATGTAAAACAAAAATACTGCTCTGCCTCATGTATCTTGTATATTTACACTGAAGAGTACTGAAATTAAATTGAGGTCTCTAGGATTGAATTTCAAGAGCAACTGGTTATTATGACAAAAAAAGTGAAACATAGTGGACTAGTAATGAAATGTAGCATGAAAAGAGAGAGGCATAGTGATATTGAGTCTAGGAGCTCTGCAACTATAACAGGGAGTGTGTGTGTGTGTGGGGGTGGGGGGCAATCAATTCTCCTAAAATTGGAAGTCATACAAGCAACAACAGAAAAAACACCCAAAGTACAACAGTGAATATATCTCCTTAGGGTGCGACAGGGAGACAAATTACTGCTGAAATGTATTGGTTTTGAGGATCAGACTGCTTAATAACCACAGACTAATGCACAAATTCAACCTACAGTATATGCAGTTTAGCCACTTTAATGAGGCAACTATAGATGGTCAACCCCTTCACTACCGTTAGAGATATCTCAGGCTTCAAAGGAACCATCTGGTGCCTGATATCGAGATATCTCGATATGCTGAGCTGCAACCCAAAAGCAAATGAAATTTGTTCGCTGAAAATGAATTTTATTTGCTTTTGGCCTGCAGAATGTGCCCCTAAAGTTTTAGCCCTGTGGGAATAATCCCCAAAGAGCTAAAACTTTACAATCAGCTGCTCAAAGCTCTGAAATATCGAGCTTTCAGTAGCTGATGCAGGGAGAAAAAGAAGAAAATAGACCAGCCACTCAAACCGCTAACTCAATTTGGCAGCAGATGGCGCCACCTGCTGGCTAAAAATATGTTATTTACAGTAAGACATACAATAGGCATAAACTAAAATATATTATACTTTATAATTAATTAAAGCATGAATTTACAAAAAACACTGGTTTCTGACAGTTTTTTTTGGAAAATCACTTGGTAGTGATGGGGTTAAAGGGATAAGGAGACTAAGTAGAGGTTAATGAGGTATGTAATTTAGCCACAGCTAAAGCATTAAAGTCTCCTCAGAGTGTTTTCACCTATATACTACAACAACAAAAAGTCTAGCAGTCAGCCCCGGAACATGTACAAAGAAAAAGTGTTTCATATGTGCTCAACCCTGTATATGCCTACATAAAAATTAGATTTTAGTTTTTCTTACAATGGCCATTCTAAGCATAAGCCCACCCACCAAGACAATGCAGATATCATGAGTGGGTCAAAATAAAAAAGTGCAAAAATCAACAAAGAAATGTGAATAATAATTTGTATAGAAAAATTATAAACCCTAATGTGCCTTGTACAGAGAAAACATCTCAAATAAACAGTGTTCAGTATTCACCTATATCCTATCATGATGACCTATATCTTGTCCTCCAGAGGAGGAGCTTCAAGCTTACCTTTAAGGCTAATGTCAGATGAACGCAGTCTGAGCGCACTGTGCGTGCGTGCGCAACGGACAGATGTACTGACAGAAGATACAGTAGACACCACACAGTCCTTTTTTTGACGGACGTAGAAAAAAAAGGGAATTATGGGAAACAAAATGAATATGAAAAATGATAAAAATCAGAAAATGATATGAAAAGCTATTGTGTGCGTCAAGGTGCTGGACGTCGCAAATGCGCTACGTCTGACTTCATTATTATTATTATTATTCTTTATTTATAAAGCGCCAGCATATTCCGCAGCGCTGTACAATAAACACAGTATAGACAGGGTTACAATACATTGAACAACATTTGACAAACAGTACAGGAGGAGATGAGGGCCCTATTCCCGTAGGAACTCACAATCTAGGAGGGTTGGGGTTGGAAACAGGAGGAGAGGACTGTAAGGTGAGAGTGATTGATGGTTGTGTCAGTGAGTTGGGTGGTAGGCTTCCCTAAATAGGAATGTTTTAAGGGAGCGTTTGAAGGAAGAGAAGTTAGGGGAAAGTCTGACAGTACGAGGGAGAGCGTTCCAGAGAGTGGGGGCTGCGCGTGAGAAATCCTGCAGTCTATCATGGGAAGAGGTGATGCGGGGAGAAGCTAGGCGCAGGTCACTGTTTGACCTTAGGGAGCGGGCTGGGGTGTATTTGGTGATTAGTGAGGACAGGCAGTGGGGAGCTGAGTTAGTGAGGGTTTTGTAGGTAAGGATAAGGATTTTGAACTTAATTCTGCAGTGGATGGGGAGCCAGTGAAGGGACTCGCAGAGGGGAGCGGCAGAGACATAGCGGCGGGTGAGGTGAATTAGACTGGCGGAGGCGTTCAGGATGGATTGTAGGGGGGAGAGGCGGGACAGAGGGAGGCCAGATAAGAGATTATTGCAATAGTCGAGTCGGGAGATTACCAGGGCGTGTGTGACTTGTTTTGTGGTGACAGCGGTAAGAAATGGCCGAATTCTGGAAATATTACGCAGTTGGTATCGGCAGGAGGAGGAAAGAGACTGGATGTGGGGGATGAAGGAAAGAGCAGAGTCAAGTGTAACTCCAAGACAGCGAACTTGGTTTGATGGGGAGATGGTGATACCCTCCACCGTGATAGAGAAGTAAGGAGGTGGGGAGGCATTGGAGGGAGGAATAAGTAGGAGCTCAGTCTTTGACATGTTGATCTTTAGGTGGTGGGAGGCCATCCAGGAGGAGATGCCAGATAAACAGTCACTGACTTTTGAAAGGACAGGGGGAGGGAGATCAGGGGTAGAGAGGTATATCTGAGTGTCATCAGCGTAGAGGTGGTAATTAAAGCCAAAGCTGTTGATGATTTTGCCCAGGGAGGAGGTGTAGATGGAAAAGAGCAGAGGACCAAGGACAGAGCCTTGAGGTACACCAACAGATAGAGGCAATGAAGAGGAGGAGTTACCAGCAAAGGACACACAGAAGGACCTGTTGGATAAATAGGAGTCAACCCAAGCAAGTGCAGTGTCACCGAGACCCAGAGAGTTGAGGGTCTGTAGAAGGAGGGGGTGTTCAACAGTGTCAAAAGCAGCCGAGAGGTCAAGCAGGATGAGAATAGAATAGTGGCCGTGTTTTTTAGCAGTTAGGAGGTCGTTGGTGACTTTGAGGGCAGTTTCAGTTGAGTGTAGGGGACGGAAGCCAGATTGCAGGGGGTCAAGTAGGGAATTGGAGGACAGGAAGAGGGAGAGGCAGTTGAAGACTAGTTTTTCTAAGAGCTTTGATGTGAAGGGAAGCAGGGATACAGGGCGGTAGTTGGATGGAGAGTTGGGGTCTAGGGATGGTTTCTTTAGTAAAGGGGTAACTAGCGCGTGTTTGAAGGCGGATGGAAAGGAGCCAGTGGAGAGAGATAGGTTGAAGATGTGTGTGAGAGCAGGGGTGAGGGAGGAGGAGAGGGGAGGAATTAGATGTGAGGGAATGGGGTCGAGCGGGCACGTGGTGAGATGTGAGGAGGACAATAAGGAATTGACTTCCTCCTCAGTGGCTGGGAGGAAGCGGCAGAGGGTGGCAGAGGGGACCTGTGGGAGTGGAGGTGGCAGATAACTATCTTGTGTTGGGATGTTGCTTCTGATAGTTAGAGTTTTACTGAGGAAGTAGTCTGCCAGGTCTTGAGCACTGAAGGCAGCTGAGGGGGGAGGTGCAGGTGGGTAGAGGAGGGTGTTGAAGGTGGACCAGAGCCGTTTAGGGTTGGAGGACAGCGTAGATATAAGAGATGAGAAGAAGGATTGTTTGGCCAAGTGGAGGGCAGAGGTGTATGACCGGAGAATAAACTTGAAGTGAACAAAATCAGCTTCAGAGCGGGATTTCCTCCAGGCACGCTCTGCGGTGCGGGAGCATCTTTGCAGGTAGCGAGTCTGGAGGGTGTGCCAGGGCTGAAGCTGGCGGCATGGGGCCTTACAGAGTCGAAGAGGAGCAAGAGTGTCTAGAGCAGAGATAAGCGTAGTGTTGTAGTGATTAGTGGCAGCATCAGGGCAGGTGAAGGATGAGGTATGAGGGAGGTGGTGAAGTAGGTTGGAGAATTGATGGGGGTCCACAGCATGTAGATTTCTGCGAGTGTGTGTGCGGGGTGGGGGAGCAGGGTGTTTAGGAAGTCCAGATAGGTTGAAAGAGAAGGTGGTGGTCAGAGATGGGGAAAGGGCGACATTTGAACTCAGAAATGGAGCAGAGGTCGGAAAAGACAGGTCAATAACGTGACAATCGCGGTGGGTAGGGAGGAGGGAGGATTGTGTGAGTCCAAGGGAGGACGTGAGTGAAAGAAGTTTGGAGGCAGCAGGAGCGGAAGGATCGTCAATGGGAATGTTGAAGTCCCCGAGAATTAGGCATGGAAGATTAGAAGACAGGAAGTGATAAAGCCAGGTAGCAAAGTGGTCAAAGAACTGGGAGGTTGGTCCCGGTGGGCGGTAGATGACTGCCACCCTGAGAGCCAGAGGAGAGAACAGGCGGATGCAGTGTGTCTCGAAGGAGGAGAAGGAGAGGGATGGGGGTGGAGGGAGATGCTGGTAGGTGCAGGTGGGAGAGAGCAGGAGTCCGACCCCGCCACCATTTCTCTCACCCGGTCTGGGGGTTTGGCTCAAGGGTAGACCGCCATGTGAGAGAGCAGCAACGGAGGCCGTGTTAGAGGGAGTTAGCCAGGTTTCAGTTAAAGCTAGGAGGTTGAAGGAGTTTGAAAGGAAGAGGTCATGGACGGCTGTGAGTTTGTTGCACACAGAGCGAGCGTTCCAGAGGGCGCAGGAGAAAGAGGACAGGCGCTTAGGAATTATGGGAATGAGGTTGCTGGGCTTGCAGGGAGGTGATTTATGTGCGATGGAGATAGGATGAGAGGGAAGTATTGGATGTGTTGTGGGGCCAGGGTTAGGGGATATGTCACCTGAATAGAGTAACAGCAGGAGGGTGAGAAAGAGAAGGTGGGAATGGGATTTGTGGGAGTGGGAGTGGGAGTGATTGGCAGCACGAGAGTTAGAGGGAGACCATGTTCTGAGGAAACAAAGGAGCTCATGCGAGGTCATCATGTGGGACGAGAGGAGGGAGGGAGAGATGCAGATAGTGTAGGGGTCGGTGGTAGAGGGGCAGGAGTTCCATTTAAGGAGAAAGGTAGAAGTAAAGAGCAGAAGCGTGAGAGAGAGCATGATATAGACGTGAGTTTACCAGAGTAAAAAGTGGGCCTTGCAGTTTTGCAGTTCCTTCCTCCAGTCCCGCAACTCCAGGAATCAACTCTGAACGTCCACTTAAGAATGCCACTGAACTCCAGGAATCAACTCTGAACGTCCACTTAAGAATGCCACTGAACTCCAGGAATCAACTCTGAACGTCCACTTAAGAATCCACTTGAACTCCAGGAATCAACTCTCTGAACGTCCACTTAAGAATGCCACTGAACTCCAGGAATCAACTCTGAACGTCCACTTAAGAATGCCACTGAACTCCAGGAATCAACTCTGAACGTCCACTTAAGAATGCCACTGAACTCCAGGAATCAACTCTGAACGTCCACTTAAGAATGCCACTTGGAAATGACACTGGAGCCTGGCTCAATGGAGCCTGGTATAATAGTTATATAGGGCGGACTGATTGCATTCAGGCAGTTAAAAAGTCAACACCTGAAGCTGGATGGGCTGTGTCAATAGGGCAGGAGATTCACATGCTAATTAGCAAAGCAAATGGTGGAGAAAAACAAAAATAAATAAAAAATAAATAAAAACAGCAAAAAGACCAAGGTAACGTTACAATGTGGGTGCCTGCGAATACTGGGTGATGGGGGTCCTACCAGCAAAAGTATGCAGGGGATCAATTGAGATGTGGGTGTCTGTGGATGATGGGTGATGGGTGATAATGCCTACCAGCAAAAGTATGCAGGGGATCAGTTGAGATGTGGGTGTCTGTGGATGATGGGTGATGGGTGATAATGCCTACCTGTCATCGGAGAGGGTGGTCTTCCTGTTCTGGCAGTGGTCCGGGGGGGCTGGAGGCATGCAGGAGTCAGCCGTGCTGAGGATTTCGGAGGAGGTCCCTGAGGTGCCTGCTACTGGTCCCCCAGCGCAGCTTGCAGTGAAATGGATGTCTGCCGGGCTGAGGTCCTTGTTGTCATCACACACACAGAACGCTATGCGGACGTGGCCCACTCTGCGCATCCGTCTAGCAGTTTAACATTCTTGCCTAAATTGCGTCCGTTTGCCACGTGCATTGTGCGTGCGCAGTTCGGTGCGCACGTACTTCGTGTGTGGGTCTCTATTGATCATGATTCAATGCTACGACGGACGTTAAACCAGGCGGCAACACGGACGTGATCACTGCGTTCGTCTGACACAGGCCTAAAGCTTGTAATACGTGGTCATCAACCCTCAAAGAAAAGGGAAAAATAGGCAAACATAGTGTGATCTGTATAATTTCTTTGAATTCCCCAAATGATTGTATAGTAATTCAACTCACATTTGGAGGTGTCATAAATCTGACACTGGATGTATAGCACCACCGATATGTAAAGGAGATATCGGACTCCCCTTTCTCCTCCTCCGTCTGGTAATGTTCCTCCAAAGGAAAATAAGGTTGCAGGATCCTCGATCAGTATAAAATAAATTTATTTCTTAAAATAATTAAAATAACACATAAAATGAACGCCAATACGCGTTTCGCGATACCAATCGCTTCATCAGTCGGCAAAAGAATAGTTCAAGGTGTCCTGCAATCTCCTTATATTCTTTCTAAATCATTAATTTAATTAAACCGGGGAACGCCCGTTTTTTTATATTCTTATTTTCCAACGCCACGATAACGCCACTGAGCCGGCGCGCAGCACCGCTCAATGGTGATGTGGGATCCGCCTCAAAAATGGCGGTGCGTCTCAATCCGCCTTACCATGCGTTCCATTCCTGTCTCTAGTGCTTACAGCTCAGAAGTTTGCCGTTCGCATCTCATTCCACCCTGAGCAGCTGCATATTCTTAATTCTCATCCATTTCTACATTTAAAGGAACTATATTCAGTGTATAATTATTGCCTGGTATTAAAACCTACATATATTGAAACGGGGAATAAAGTGTTGTATGAGAAAAGAGAAAAAATTATCTAATTTTTTCTATTATTTAATCGAAATGATTACTACATCCAAGATTGTGATTAATAATGTGCAGCACTATCCTGTGTGCATGCATACCTTAAATTCCCAAACCTATTATATATCCCAATGTATTGTCAATGTGATGGTATTAATTACAAAACTTTTTGTTTATCATTCTTAATAAGTGATGTATTGTGCCTATATTCAATACTTGTGTTAATTAACAAATAATAGACAAGGAATATTATCAGATCCCCCATTAGGCTATTATTAATTCTCCCATTAATAAAACTATGTAAATAGTCCCATAATTAAACAGTATTCACATATAATCAATACTGTGAAATACTGTTAAAAGTGCCTTCAATATTGTAAAGTGCAAATACTTCTATCAGCTAAAATTAAGTATAGAGTATTAAATCTATGTGAATAATCCCATAATTAAACAGTATTCACATGTGATCAATATTGTGAAACACTGATTAAAGTGCCTTTAATGTTGTAAAGTGCAAATATTAATTAAAGTGCAATCACTAATTCATTATTAGTTCTTGTCGAAGTGCTCATTTATTTCAAGCATATAAACTGAATTAATTAAAAAAAAAATTTCTCCCTCTCTCTGCTACAAAAAGTGACAAATCTCAAAGTCTTGATTCAGACCCTTAGGTGCCAGTGTTTTTAAATTATAAATCCACCTCATCTCAACTTTATTTATCCTATTAATAAAATCTCCCCCTCTCCATTCTCTTTCTACCTGTTGAATCGCCAAAAATTTCGTCCCCCTAGGGTCTTTATTATGACTTTCATTGTAATGTTGTGGTACTGTATGTGAGTCTACACCTTTTTTAATGTTATTTAGGTGTTCACGAATGCGAACATTTAGACTTCTCGTTGTTCGGCCAACATACATTTTCCCACATGGGCAAATTAAGATATAAATAACATTTTTCGAAAAACAGGTAAGTGTATCATGTATCTTGTACTTATCTCCCGTCATACTATTAAATTCTTTTATATGTCTCTTCTGGTTTCCTCTGGTTCTACATCCCAGACAATTGCCACACCCATAGAACCCATTATCTAAGCCAAAATGATTTTTCTGCTTCTTATTTTTTAAATGGCTACTGACCAAATGGTTCTTGATGTTATCAACCCCTCTAAAAATTATGGTGGGTGAAATCTCCAAAATCTGGCAAAGATCCTCATCTTTTCGGAGAATAGGCCAATATTTTTTAAGAATTTTCCGAACTTCCTTATGCTCGTTACTATATTGACAGACAAAGGGGACCTTATTACTTAGTCCTACATTTGATTTCGGATTCTTATTCAGAATATTTTTTTGTTCTGTCTGTGATATTTGTGTTCTTATTTTCTCTAAAACTTGACCATCATAGCCTTTCTCCTCCAGTTGCAATTTCATCTTTTGTGACTGAGTCTGGTATTCGTCATCTTCAGTGCAATTTCTTTTCAACCTGAGGAATTGCCCTTTTGGAACGCCCTCTAGCCACTGCCAAAAATGGCAACTCGTCTTTTCTATATAGCTGTTTACGTCTACACTTTTGAAATGAGTTTTTGTTTTAATCTGTAGGTTTTCAATGTAGATCTCTAAGTCCAAAAAATTGACGTTTGATTGGCTAAATTGGCTGTCAAGTCTTATCCCCCAATCAGTAAGATTCAGGAACTATAAAAAAACGGGCGTTCCCCGGTTTAATTAAATTAATGATTTAGAAAGAATATAAGGAGATTGCAGGACACCTTGAACTATTCTTTTGCCGACTGATGAAGCGATTAGTATCGCGAAACGCGTATTGGCGTTCATTTTATGTATTATTTTAATTATTTTAAGAAATAAATTTATTTTATACTGATCGAGGATCCTGCAACCTTATTTTCCTTTAGAGGAACATTACCAGACGGAGGAGGAGAAAGGGGAGTCCGATATCTCCTTTACATATCGGTGGTGCTATACATCCAGTGTCAGATTTATGACACCTCCAAATGTGAGTTGAATTACTATACAATCGTTTGGGGAATTCAAAGAAATTATACAGATCACACTATGTTTGCCTATTTTTCCCTTTTCTTTGAGGGTTGATGACCACGTATTACAAGTGATTCTGTTGTTTAATAAGAAGATCTCCAGCTTGAACATTTATCATCAAAAAGGGAAGCGCAGACTTGTCACCACATTTTTTCTTCATTATTGACTATTTGATGGTTGGAGGTGAACCATCTGTGTGTGATCACCTGCAGCTGACTGTTGAACTGCGAATTTAAATGTATGATAGACCTTTGTGTTATCCAACGTATTAATCGCACAATTCAGTTATATGCATTAGGGGGCGCCAGATACTATATTCTCCATTTTTAACCCAACAGGCCTAAAGCTTTGTTTTTTAACAATGAAAAGTGTTGGATTGTATAGAAACAGGACGACAATTTTAGGAACATAACCACTTCATTATAAAAGATAGCAAGTGTAGCGCTGCTTTAAAGACTGTGTTCTGTTGCATTTAATTATTATGGCCACCAGAGGGAGATAGAGACAATATGGACTAGGCTGGACATAAACTGAACTACAATTTCCATCATGCTTTGCGTGAGTACAGGAAGTGGGTGGTGTAGGAAGAGGAAAGACATCAGCAGCCTCGTGCAGAGGAGAGGCAGAGTGAGTCGAGCGGCGAAAGGTAGAGGACGCACGTGAAACTGCCATGGATCGCGACCAGGCCGGAGTGCAGGCGCTGCCTCGTTGGTGCTGGAGATCGGGACGGTGACCTTGCAGAGACTTACCTACGCACTGCTGAGAGGTCTGAGTAATAATCTGGTTCCGGCTGGACCCCGAGTTAGGAGACTGCGATGATCCAATGGGAGTGCAGGTGGTAGACCGTTGTACGCAGTGTGGAGATCGGACAAGCAGGGAGTGGGTCCGGTCGCACAGAGTCCCAGTACACAGCGGAGAGAAATCCTTGATCGGGTCCTGAACAGATTGTCTATTGGATGGGTGAGAGGCCTCCCAGGCCGCAGTTCCAAAAATAAGAAACGCACGCTGCAGTATTGTTTAAAACCACAGGGCGCCAACTTGACTAGTCGAAGATTTGTTTGTTTCATTCACTGGCCAGTTGAATACAGTACCTGGGTACCCGAGACAATACACATACACATTTTTGAGCTATTATTCACGGGACTTACACTCCAGAACTGAGGTGGTTAATCTTTCTCTTTTGCCACCACGTGTTTTTACCGTGTTACGAAATCCTGTTGTTTAAATACCGTATCTACATTATATATACTGCTTTATTGGGATCAGTAAAGAATATAATCTATAAAATCCACAACAGTGCTGGTGTATAGTTATTCCCTAGTGCGGTGAGACTAACCCGAGGTTAATTCAGCGGCTCCTCCGGGAGTGAGCGCTACACAAGAAAAAAAGGTTGTCATTTGTGCTTATTCCTATGGCTCCATGCTAAACAAAACGGAAGTTTTAGTTTACTTATCAATATACTGTATGTGCGTGTAGAGGCTGGGGTTTCGGGCAAAATATCATAAAATATAACCTTTATTAGTAAATATGGATCAAAATGTCACACAATGTGACCTAGAGTCACAGGACATGGACAAAAAACATCAAAAATGGGGAAAAAAACTGGAGAAATAGGTGCCCAGTGCACCAGGACTTGCCTGAAAGTCCTGCTGTTGAATATAAAAGTTTAAGGTAGCTATATATAATAGGCTATACATGTAGTTCAACATGCACAGGATTCCTATTAAACATATAGCTTGCCCACTGGCCCTCTGCTGTAATTTAGAGGTTTTTCGTCCATGTTTTTTGCCCATGTCTTGTGACTCTGCGACTCTAGGCCGCATCGTGTGACATATTTTTATCCATATATACTAATAAAGGTTATATCTTATCATATTTCACCAGAAACCCTAGCCTCCACACGCACATATATTGATACGTTCCAGGGCTTACAATCCCCCCACTTGATTAGAGGACTGGGCTATTGTTTCCTTATGCATTCCTCTTGTTTTTCTGGTTCTACCAGTCGGTAGCACTGTTTTGGTTGCATCCAATCTTTGTAACCCCTGCCGTCTCCATATATTTTGTTGTTTTAGTTTACTTGAATGGCCATTAAAGTGTTAAGCCCAGCTGCCACATCACAGCAACCGTGTTCAAGGTGGGTCCTAACCTAATGAAAGCAAAAGTTGCTTTATAAGCTACTGCATGTCCTCCTGCTGCTTCTCAGCTAAGAGGCGAAATGGTGGCTTTATAATTATACCCTCACCACAACATTTCCACTTCAGGATTGAAAAAGAAAACGCGAAAAAGGACAGCAGCAAAAAAAGACCTGGCTTATATACAGCAACTTTTGGTTTCATTAGGTTAGGTCCCACCTTGAATGAAGTTGCCGTGACGTGGTAGGTGGGCTTAACACTTTAATGGCCATTCAAGTAAACTAAAAACCTCTGTTTTTAGCATGGAGCCATAGGAATAAGCGCAAACGACAACCTTTTTTTCTTGTTATGTTTTACACATGAAGTATGCTGGATACTCCTAGTTTACGCAGCCGCCCACGTAGGGAACGTGCGCGAAACCGCTTTTTTTTGTGCATAACCACTGTATTAATTTGAAGATGTAATGGTGCCAGCTATTTTGAGACTAGACTGTGCTGCTCATAAACTTAATTTTACAAATATGCCTAATCACGACCGGCAGCTAAGGCTAGGGTCAGACTAATGCAGTATTAACGTGCGTTTAGCAGCACTAAATCACGGCCGTGCTAGAAGCAAATGACGTCCAATGCCGGGCAGCATACGAAGAACGGCCGCACAAAAGTGCGGCTGTGCAACGCAAGTGGCAAACGAACACAATTTTGCAAGAACGTGAAACCGCTAGTACGGACATACAGAGTGCGCTGCATCCGCTAGCGGCATGTGTGTGTGATTAGGAGACGTCAGACGCTGCTAATGTCCAGCCAACATAACGTCCAGACACAAAAAGGTTTATATTGATGATCCGTACAAAATCACGGACGAAAATGTGCATCGTATGACCGCTATCGCGTATTCCGTAAAAAAATATGTCCATTCGTTCGAACGCACTTTTTCACGGACAACGCGAAAAATGCGTTAGTCTGACCCTACCCTTAGACTTATGCAATAAGATTGCTAGTAGAAATTATTTGTTGGACATTCTTCCTATATATACGCTATGGGTAAGTTACCATTTTGTGGACTCAGTAGCAAACAACACAACAACTTTTCAATCTGCAACTTTTTTGTTGTGTCGTTTAAGGCTGGGGTCAGACGAGCGTAGTGTTCACGTCCGTGATTGCGCCTTAGGCTAGGGTCAGACGAACGTGATTTCTACGGACTGTACGTCCGTGCAGTACGGACATCGTCAGTACGGATGACGCAGTAGTGGCCACACAGTCCGTTTTTTTCACTGAAGTTATTTTTGACAGATGTAGGAGGGAAAAATAAATTACAATGAAAAAACATTCTGTCCGTCAAAAATGCTGGAAGTATAAATGCAGTCCGTCTGACCTCGCTCCATCACTCACACACAAAGCTATGCAGACGTTGTGGACGTGGCGCACTCCGCACGTCCGTTCTAGCAGTATTACGTTCTTGCCTAACTTGCGTCCGTTTGCAGCGTCCGTCATGCGTCCGCAGTTCAGTGCGGACGTACTTCGTGTGTCAGGCTCCAATGGACTTTCTTTCATGCTATCACGGACGTACTTTTAGGCGCAATCACGGACGTGAACACTACGCTCGTCTGACAGCAGCCTAAAAGTACGTCCGTGATAGCATGACAGAAAGCCCATTGGAGCCTGACACATGAAGTACGTCCGCACTGAACTGCGGACGCACAACGGCCGCGGCCCACGGACGCAAGGCAGGCAAGAACGTACAACCCCTAGAACGGCCGCACAAAGTGCGCTGCGTCCGCAACGTCTGCATAGCTTTGTGTGTGAGTGATGGAACGTGGTCAGACGGACTGCATTTATACGTCCAGCATTTTTCACGGACAAAATGGTTTTGCTTTTTAATTTATTTTCCCTCCTACATCCATCAAAATATACGTCACAATGAATAAACGGACTGTGTGGCCACTACTGTGTCTTCCGTACTGACGTACGTCTGTGTGCATGAACGTACAGTCCGTAGACATCACGCTCGTCTGACCCTAGCCTAAGTCCACATCTAGAAGATGGTATAATGATAGTAAAACGTCCTATACTAGATGAACACAGGCATCATTCAAAGAGCTGGGGAAAGGGAAGCACCTGCCTTTGAAAGGTCAGATAGAACAATAAACCTGTGGAAATGTCTGCTGTTGAGGTGGTTTTGTCAGAGTCTGTAAAGAATATAAAAAAGGCGTAGGCAACTGTCATGGGAACCCCTTCTTTATTTGCCTGGTTTTATTTTTCTCTTTCACCCAACTGAGGTATCCCTCATACTTGTCAGACCAGCACAACCCATTTCATCTCTGGGGGGGGGGGGTGAGTGTCACCCACACTTGGTGGCTCCTGGGAGGAAGAGTTAGTTTTTGTCAGTTGGTTTTCTCTCCTGGGTTTTTTTTGGGTGGGGGGGGGTTGTAATGCCTTGCGAATAGTTACAGTTACAAGCTTTTATAAAGCGCCAACAGTTTCCAAATGAAATGGCACTTTTTTGTTATCCATCACTGCCTCTTGACAAGAGTATGGGGAAAGGGACTATAATCTCTGATTTCACCACAGCTTTAATTACACAGAATTATCTAGGCTGCTGCAGGGAAGAGAATTAATGGCGTGACCCTGTTTCGGTCCAGCGCTACGTAACAGCAACTTCCTGCAAAAACATACTATTAAGGCCCCCGGCACACAAGCGTATTTACAGCTCAGGTGCACCCGCACTTCCCTGCGTCTGTGCGTTTTTGACGGGGAAGGCCATCCACCGGACATGAAAAAGCCCTCCCCATCAAAAAGCTAAATGGACGCTGACAGGATACAAAGCACGATTCTCCTATGGAGAATCGCGCTTTGTACGCTGAGCGCAGAGAGTGGAAGAAACGCCCACTTTCACGGACGTTCCTTCCTTTCTCTCATCCTGCTTGACCTCTCGGCTGCTTTTGACACTGTTGACCACCCCCTCCTTCTACAGACCCTCAACTCTCTGGGTCTCGGTGACACTGCACTTGCTTGGGTTGACTCCTATTTATCCAACAGGTCCTTCTGTGTGTCCTTAGCTGGTAACTCCTCCTCCTCATTGCCTCTATCTGTTGGTGTACCTCAAGGCTCTGTCCTTGGTCCTCTGCTCTTTTCCATCTACACCTCCTCCCTGGGCAAAATCATCAACAGCTTTGGCTTTAATTACCACCTCTACGCTGATGACACTCAGATCTACCTCTCTACCCCTGATCTCTCTCCCCCTGTCCTTTCAAAAGTCAGTGACTGTTTATCTGGCATCTCCTCCTGGATGGCCTCCCACCACCTAAAGATCAACATGTCAAAGACTGAGCTCCTACTTATTCCTCCCTCCAATGCCTCCCCACCTCCTGACTTCTCTATCACGGTGGAGGGTATCACCATCTCCCCATCAAACCAAGTTCGCTGTCTTGGAGTTACACTTGACTCTGCTCTTTCCTTCATCCCCACATCAAGTCTCTTTCCTCCTCCTACCGATACCAACTGCGTAATATTTCCAGAATTCGGCCATTTCTTACCGCTGTCACCACAAAACAACTCATACACGCCCTGGTAATCTCCCGACTCGACTATTGCAATAATCTCTTATCTGGCCTCCCTCTGTCCCGCCTCTCCCCCCTACAATCCATCCTGAACGCCTCCGCCAGGATAATTCACCTCACCCGCCGCTCTGTCTCTGCCGCTCCCCTCTGCGAGTCCCTTCACTTGCTCCCCATCCACTGCAGAATTAAGTTCAAAATCCTTATCCTTACCTACAAACCCTCACTAACTCAGCTCCCCACTACCTGTCCTCACTAATCACCAAATACACCCCAGCCCGCTCCCTAAGGTCAAACAGTGACCTGCGCCTAGCTTCTCCCCGCATCACCTCTTCCCATGGTAGACTGCAGGATTTCTCACGTGCAGCCCCCACTCTCTGGAATGCTCTCCCTTGTACTGCCAGACTTTCCCCTAACTTCTCTTCCTTCAAACGCTCCCTTAAAACGTTCCTATTAAGGGAAACATACCACCCAACTCACTGACGCAACCATCAATCACTCTCACCTTACAGTCCTCTCCTCCTGTTTCCAACCCCAACCCTCCTAGATTGTGAGTTCCTACGGGAATAGGGCCCTCATCTCCTCCTGTACTGTTTGTCAAATGTTGTTCAATGTATTGTAACCCTGTCTATACTGTGCTTATTGTACAGCGCTGCGGAATATGCTGGCGCTTTATAAATAAAGAATAATAATAATAATAAAAACGCTTGTGTGCCGCCAGTCTTAGGCTGGCGGCACAGTAGCAAACATTTTGCGTCCGTCTGACCGTACTGTTTGCTGTCCGTCATAGCTTTATAAAGGAGTCAATTAAACACACCACAAGTAGCCCCTGCGCACTTGTTCACGGACGGGCAAAGAATAAAGCCACGGACGCAAAAATAACATCGACGTGAAAAAGCTAAATGGACGCAGAAACAACACTGCCATGTATTTTCCTAGGGTGTGGAGACATCAGACATTACGGACGCACTTTATGCAGTACTCACAATATCTCTCGTGAAAAAGTGCGTCCGTAATGGATGCAGTACAGTATGCTAGTGTGCCTGCTGCCTTAGGGTTATACGATGTAATACATGTGGGTAAAAGCTAATGATATCTGCCTGCCATTCTGGGATCAAGAAGGAATTATCTCCCAGTTTTGCCTTATTTTGGATCAACAGCAGTAGCTGATGTGTGAAAGACATGGATGCCCGTCTTTTTTGTGATCTAAAAGTGTAGGCACGTTATCAACTGTGCACTGAGACACAAGTTTTTGAAGAATCAGGTGTTTTTTTTTCCAAGTAATATAGCAAACTCACTTAGGATAGGGTCAGACGAGCGCAAAGTACGGAAGTACTTTTTGACTGACGACAAGGTAGTGGCCACACAGTCCATTTTTGGGACTGACATTTTTTTTGACTGATGTAGGAGAGAAAATAAATTAATATGAAAAACATTTTGTCCATGAAAAATGCTGGATGTCAAAAATGCAGTAAGTCTGACTTCCATCACACAAAGCTATGCGGACGTTGCGGACGCAGCGCACTTTGTGTGTCCGTTCTAGCGGATTTCCGTTCTTGCCTAACCTGCGTCCGTTTGCTGCGTCCGTTATGCTTCACATTTCAGTGCAGACGTATTTCGTGTGTGGGGCTCCATTGGTCATAATTATATGCTATAACGGACATACAAATTTGCGGCAACACGGACGTGATCAGTGCTCATCTGACACGAGCCTTAACACACAGAAAGAAAATGCTTTAAATAAAAAGCTCCATATTCACCTCTGATGCAGAGAATAGTGTGATGTTTTGCCTCCTCTCACCACGTTCAGATGGACACTGAGAATAATTAGTTCACCGTGTCCTTCCACTGACAATGCAGGCCCCCACTTACCTCGTTCTCATCCCTATGGACTCTAACAGGGTTATTCAGAGAGAGGTGAAAAGCAGGAGAATGACTGAAGAATGGAAAATTCTAGGTCAAAATAGTTGATTTGGAAAGTGAGATGATTGGGAGAATTGTTCTGGTTTGGCTATTTTGACCTAGAATTTTCCATTCTCCAGCCATTCTCCTGCTTTTCACCGCTCTCTGAATAACCCTGTAGGATAGGAAGCCAAAGGTAGAACCTTTAATTTACAGGATTATTCAGAGAGAGGTGAAAAGCAGGAGAATGACTGGAGAATGGAAAATTCTAGGTCAAAATAGCCGATTTGGAAAATGAGATGAATGGGAGAATTTTTCTGGTTTGGCTATTTTGACCTAGAATTTTCACTTCTCCAGTCATTCTCCTGCTTTTCACCTCTCTTTGAATAACCCTGATAGTGACTCACTCGTAATAGTTAGCTGCTAATAGATAACAGCTTGTACTAAAGTTTTCCAGTTGCAGCTCCCTGTTACTGGCTCAGTTGAGTTCTAAAGTTATATTTTTGTAACTTTCTACAGCTATCCTTTCAAGTATCCATTTATAAGGATATGTAGCCTTGGATTTGTGAGAAGCCTCATTTTGCCAATATTATTTGTCCTGTTATTGGTAATTGCATTAATAATTGAGATGCATTTACATCAAAGTTCAACAATTTTAAATTGTGCTTTGCTAATTGGTCCACTAAATAGCCAATTTGTGATTATTTTTGTTACTTTAGCTTCACAATTAAAAAAATAAAAGCAATAGAAACTATGCTATAAATCTGCTCGGTGGAAGAAACTGACCTTATAAATCATTACTTGCAAACTCTCCGTATCATAGAGAGAACAGAGATTTTCTTGTCAGTAAACCAGTATAAATGCGCCTAAGGATAGATTAAGACAAAAGCACATTTTATCTCCAAATGAAATAAAATGTCACTTTTAGCACCAGCTGAAGATTTAAGAAGTCTTTCAACTATATTTTTAATTCAGCTAGATCGTAACTTCAAATGTCAAAAAAACCACAATATTCCCAGAGAATAGCACAACATTGTAGACTCATACGTTAGTGACATTTCTTTATAATACCGGATTTGCATTCATTACATAAATGTAATCACAGTTGTTGGGAGTAACTTTCGAATATTCAGTTTCTGTTTTTAAATTTTACTTTTTCTGTTTTTTATTTCTATTGTATCTTTAATTTGTAATAACCTTATCTTTATTTTTTTACTTTTTAAATATTGATACAAAAAAATCATTCTCCATTTGAATAAAAAAAAGCGGTGGTCATTCCAATTGCTATTTATCATTTGTGTATGCTGGCTTGGATTTGTTTTGTGATGTGTAATTAAATCTTAAAGTTCTTTTGTCCAATAACAAGAAAATTAAATGATGCAGTGGTCCGAAACAGACATACTTATAGTGAGGGAAAGTGGGGTTTGTGAGGGTCCTGAGGATGAGCAACAGTACTAGTGGCTTGCTCTACGGTGGGGGCCGCTCAGGTCTCACAAGGTTTTAGCTTGTTTGTGCCATTACAGGGATGGGTGGCCAGTACTGTTGGTGTAAAAGGGTTGCCAGTACTGATTGCCAAGGACGTCATCCCTGCACGAGAGGTGCAGCAACCCCCGACGATCGTTTCGGCCTTGTTAGGCCTCATCAGGAGGGTATAGCTGACACCCCTCTAGGCACATCAAGCAAGGGGTCCACATCATGATGACCCCGTAAACTTATAGTGAGGGAAAGTGGGGTTTGTAAGGGTCCTGAGGACAAGCAACAGCACTAATGGCCTGCTCTACGGTGGGTGCCCGCTCCGGTCTCACAAGGTTACTTATAATTATAGGCCGTATATCCACAGAGAGAAACAGGTATTCAGATTCCAGAAGTGGCCTTTTATTGGACACACAAAGAAAGGTCAAAGTTTCAGGCTGGTGTCAGACGAGCGTTTTTATGTTCCACCCACTCTAACGCCCATCTCACCACCTTGCTGAGCACAGTTAGTGGAGGATTGCGCTTTGCAGCCCATCGAACGCGCGTCCTAGCGGTTCGACAGGGAGGCTTGCAAGACGGCTGCAGCACGACCGCTGTCACACACACGTGTGGACAGCCCCATCACAGCGTCACGGAAGGACGCCGGATGGCTCGTCAGTACGGGCGCACATAGTGCACTCGTCTGACCCCAGCCTCAGCTGCTGCAACAGCCTTTCTCGAGACTAGAGAAAGGCACTTGTAACAGCCAAAAAATGCTATCTATGCCCCATAAAGAGCTGCTTTTGTCAAAGAATATCTAGTAATATGGCCTCATAAAGTACAGGTAAGTATAACTGTGCAGGTGATGTCCTGAGATCTAGCTCTTTCAGTAAGTCTAAACTAGCATACTGGTATGTGAGCAAGAGAGGAAGGCTTTCATACTGGTAATAAATGAAGTCCTGAGGTTTGGCAATTTTGAAGCTACGATCAAAGAAATCGAGAAGGTTGCCAGATGAGAGTCCAACTCCTCGTAGACCTCCCTACCCAAGCTCTGTCAATGGGATCCGCCAGCCCAAACTCCTAGTAAATGAAAAAAAAGCAGGCTGCTAGGGTAGGAGCAGCCAGGCACTGTTTATTAAGGATATGTCATCCAGCTACAGCAACGTGATACAGCTGAAACTTCACATTGCTGTACCCCAATGACCTGCAAATAACCTACATTACAACCAGCAACAATCCACGTACATGAAAACAGCTGCTGCATATGTTTACTTAAAACCTAAAAATACTTAAGGAAATGGTAATTGTGTGGATGGAAAAATGTCAAATGGATATTGTATGGATTGTTTAAGCTGTCAGTTTAATATATATATTTATTTTTATTTTCAAGGAAATGGAAGCTGTACGGGTGGAGTAGCATCATTTGGATATTTTAAACAATGCTAAAATCAGCAGCTTTACCTTCTGACAAAAGTGATTGATTGTGGCATGGACAAAACCTGGAAATTGGTTTCTTGTAATGTATGAATGAAAAAACCCCAACTTGAAAAAAATACTATTAAATCCAGGAACCATTTCCCTCTGCATACACCGATGTAGCGGACTAGCCGCAGTCTTTAACATTAAAGTACTTACATATGTTTAATACATTAACAAGTCTATTCACTTGAGGTGAAACTCAGGAGAAGTGAAAATAGCCAAACCAAAAAAAATCTCCCAATTATCTCCCTTTCCAAATCGTCTCATTTAGTCTAGACTCTAGATTGTTCTCTACTCCTGCCAATTCTCCTGAGTTTCACCGTTAGTGAATAGAAATTATCAGGTCTATTCACTAAAGGTGAAACTCAGGAGAATTGGCGGAAGAGAACAATCTAAACCAAATAACTAATTTGGAAAGTGAGATAAATAGGAGATTTTTTTCTGGTTTGGCTACTCTGACCTAGAATTTTCACTTCTCCTGCCAGTTCTTACTTCACCCTTTAGTGAGTAGACCTGTATGTATTTGCACTTGTCAAGGAAACTTGATACAAATAATTAAAGTATTTTTAAAAGTACCAATTTGAATAGATAAATATTTGAATGGGTAAAGAATCTATTGTATTTCTTAGTTATACAGTAACAATTTGATGCAATGGAAAACATTGTTATTAGTTTCATAGATATACTTGAAAACGAGAGAAATCTCAATGTATCCTTCCTGGTAAAATCCTTTATAAATAAATAAATAAAATAAAATATAACGTAAATATTAGCCAATTTCTGCCCAATTATATATGGATTCACTATGAAGTCACTATTTTTATCCCCTAACGCTTTTTATGTTTATTTCTTCTAGAAAGGCCAGCCTTGTACATCCCAATCAAACTATACAAGTGCATAAAACAGAGACTAACATTTATGTGAGGATACATGGAAAAGAAACATGGGGAGAATTAACGCCATGAAAACAAAGAACCGGTGTGCTACACATGTGGATTATACTATACAAAGACAGTGAGCAGTGAAGAAATCATGCCAACCAAGGAAGCCACAAACTCCTCTTGCAAAATTTGGACTCCTGTTATAAAACATTACTGTATTTTTCGCTCCATAAGACGCACTTTTCTTCCCCCAAAAAGTGGGGGAAAAGTGGGTGCGTCTTATGGAGCGAATGCGTCTTGCGATTATGCCCCAGCTCACCTGCCGCCGCCGCGTTCGGCTCCCTCTGAGCGTGCGTCCGGCGGCATGGAGCTTGGGCACGCGCCTGGGGGAACCACGTCAACGCCGCGATCTTGCGAGATCGCGGCTGGTCACGTGGCTCCCCCAGGCGCGTGCCCAAGCTCCATTCTGCTGGACGCACACTCAGAGGGAGCCAAACGCGGCGGCGGCAGGTGAGCTGGGGCAAATCCATGAGCTGGGGCATATCCATGAGCTGGGGCAAATCCATGAGCTGGGGCAAATCCATGAGCTGGGGCATATCCATGTGTGAGCTGGGGCATATCCATGAGCTGGGGCATATCCATGTGTGAGCTGGGGCATATCCATGAGCTGGGGCAAATCCATGTGTGAGCTGGGGCAAATCCATGTGTTAGCTGGGGCATATCCATGAGCTGGGGCATATCCATGAGCTGGGGGCATATCCATGTGCTGGGGCATTATCCATGAGCTGGGGCATTATCCATGAGCTGGGGGCAGTATCCATGTGCTGGGGCATTATCCATGAGCTGGGGCAGTATATCCATGAGAGGAGCTGGGGCAGTATATCCATGAGAGGAGCTGGGGCAGTATTATCATGAGAGGAGCTGGGGCATTATCCATTACTACACTATTTGATTCAGAATATTTTTTTTCCTGTTTTCCTCCTCTAAAAACTAGGTGTGTCTTATGGTCAGGTGCGTCTTATGGAGCGAAAAATACGGTATTTTCTTTCACTGATTTTCTTTATGCAGGGTTATTCAGAGAAAGGTGAAAACCAGGAGAACTGGCAGGAGAAGAGAACAATCTAGACCAAATAGTCGGTTTAGAAAGTGGGATAAAAGGTAGAATTTTTCTTGTTTGGCTATTTTCACCTAAAATTTTCACTTCTCCAGTCATTCTCCTGAGTTTCACCTTTCTTTGAATAACCCTGTTATTATATAATATTATTTATGTATTAAGTTTATTACACCAACCTTATATTACAAGCAATCCATGGTGTGATGGCATTCATTTGGACCATTAAGGAGTCTGGACACCCTATAACGATTGTTTCATGCACTAAAGTTGAGCCTAAACTCGATCCGAGGTCTTAACTACGTGTCAGGGGACCATTTGTTGGATTTTTATTCTTTTGAAGTGTTTCTTGACTGTATTTCAAAATATGGAAGAAAGAAGAAGTGGTGGATTCAGCCTTACTGACCTGAATGATCTATATTAAATTGGTATTCTATACAGGCTCTTGAATTTGTGAGTGAAACCCTATGTGAAATGTCATAGATTTTAAGATAGTATACTATTGGTGTTTCATATGCTTATATTTTTTGAAAGTTCTGAAGGACAAGGTTGTAAAAAAGAGTCTGTGTTGCTTTCTTACACCTTTTTGTAAAACGAAGAATACTTTTAGGCTGGGGTCAGACCAGCGCATTTTTAACGTGCGTTCTGGCGCACTTAATCACGGCCGCACTAGCAGCAAATGACGGGCAATGACAGCCAATATACGAAGTACGGTCGCACGAAAGTCCGGCCGTGCAACGCAAGTGGAAAATGAACGCATTTTTTTGAGAACGCAGAACCCGTAGTACGGACGTACAGAGTGCGCTGCGCCCGCTAGCGGTGTGTGTGTGTGTGATTTGGAGACGTCAGACCCTGCTCATGTCCGGCCAACATAACGTCCAGACGCAAAAAGTTTCCTGGTTTGGATTCGTAAAACATACGCACGAAAATGCGCATCGTATGACCGTTTTCGTATATTACGTGAAAAAATACATCAATGCGTTCGGACGCACTTTTTTACGTTCGCGTGTAAAAATGCTTTCGTTTGACCCTAGCCTTAAAAGGTAGATATTTCTTTTGCCTGTGGTTTTGCTTCTGCGATGGGATACAAATTTTAGATTCTGCCCATGTAATCCCATTGTGATAGTGTTACAGAGGACATTGGATTTTCTGTTTTATCTCATGAACACTGAACTAGTTTACGATTTCAGGAGTTCAATGAGAATTTTCAAGTAAAATAACTGTAAGAATAGTTCTTTTGGGTGTTTATTGTGACTTTCTTATTGTTTCAATTTTACTTCAACACAAGTATACTTCTACCACATCTACTTCATGAAAAATAAAATCTATCATGCCACAAGTATTAGTAGAGGTCCAAACTTTAGAGCTATATTGCCGCTTTGAGGTGGATATTCATAATATGGTGAAATAAATATAATCCGCACTGAAATACTCCCAGTTCTACTATGCAACACGATCAGAGTTATTCAAAGAGCTGATCTGGCCCCGAAATCTTTCCTGGCCATGCGGCTATTCTGAGAGCAGGCAGTTCGCCAAATGTTAGCGAATTGCTTGCACATACGGTGCCTGTTTGGTGCCTGTTCGAGGGCAGTGAAATCCCCATAGAGAAGCAATGCTTTGTTTATTCAGAGAACAAAAACCAGCAGTGAAAAGTTGTCGAAATGCCCTGCCATTCGGTGGTCTCATTCGACAGGTTTATTCAGGCGAATCCCATAAGCTTCAATGTTAAAAATATTCCCGTTTTAATTAAATATCTAATAAGTCATTTATTATTTTAGTCTGCAGTAAAAAGTCTCTTTATTTTTAGATTTTTTTAGGATCTTTTAGGCATTTTTTGGGATTTTTTTGGTCAAAATTGTTTCCCGTTTTTTTTTAAATCGTTTTTTCTTTTTTCTGTAACAGACATTTTTATTATCATTCATTGGATCTTATATAAAAATTCCAGACATTTTCGTTCAGTAGTTTGTTTGCAAACAGCTTTTTCAAATTTCAAACTTTCAAGCAAACTGTTTGGTTTTATTTTTTTCACCCCGTTCGTCTGCGTGTTGGCTTTTTCCGGCGGCTGCTCTGCGCTGTGATCACCGGCTGCTCGGATTTCTCCAGCGTGTTCGGCTTGGTGTTTGCGGTGGTTTCTGCGGGTTTCCGGTAAGTGTTCGGGGAGTATTCGGCGAATGTTCGTTGGGTTTGCGGCGGCTTCCTGTATATAGTTTCTTGCAATCAAATTTCCTAAAAGCGGGTTGTGTAACACTGAGGCGTAGTAGGTATACAGACCATCCCTTCTACATACAAGAAGACCATTAATAGCTTTTAACCTGATTGTTTTGATTTGGAATTTCCTTGTTATTTTCTGAGGTTAGTTTTTTTGATTAATTTGTAGACATGTGCATTTTGTTTAGTTCAAATTCGTCCGAAATCCATCATTTTTTGTTTTCGGAAGCATTTCTGTAAATGATACTCGGTCATCTGAAATTTCGAATCAGTCCAAAAGAACGAATCAAAATGATCCGAATCGATCTGTAATGATCCGAAACGAAAAAAATCTATACTATTCAAGACAAAGCAATGGGTTAATGGGCATTGGGCATCTCACATGGCAGAGTATGTACCAAGAAAAGGGTTATTGGGCATCTCACATGGCACAGAGTAAGTCCCAAGCAAAGAGTTAATGGGCATTGGGCATCTCACAGGGCACAGCGTATGTCCCAAGCAAAGGGTTAATGCTCAATGGGCATTTCACAGGGCACAGTGTATGTCCCAAGCAAAGGGTTAATGGGCATTGGGCATCTCACAGGGCACAGCGTATGTCTCAGCAAAGGGTTAATGGGGACAACTCACAGGGTCCCCTGTATCTTTTTCTTGGTGTTTTTTTACAGTTACTTTTTGCTTTTAATCATTATAAAATGATATAAAATGGAAACTAATCGATCTGAAATTTCTAAATCGGTCAGAAAGAACAAATCGCTAACGATCCGAAATGATCTGAAACGAAAGGGAAATTGATCCGAAATTATCCGAAACAATCTGAGACGAAAAATACCGCCGTGCACATGTCTATTAATTTGCACTTTCCCTTCCCGTTCTTGCATTTCTTAGCAATGTTTGTATAAATATAGTGTTCTTTATTCACTAACAAGAGTTCAAAGTAAATGCATTAAATTGCTGTCATTCTACAGTCAAAACAAACAATGCGATATTCATATTACTATTTCATTAAACTCTTGTGAAATGTGCAAACAAATCATAGAAGCAACAAGGTTACATTTACAGATTATTTCCCTTAGGGTTTTAATACCCATTATATAGATCCTTAGATGTGCAAGCTTTAGCAAAGCAGAAGCCAGAAAGAGTTTGATACTGAACATATACCGTTAGAGAAAATGTTTCATGGGGAAAACTTTAAAGGCATACTAATTTCATGGCACCAGAGTGTAATTTAATTAGAGAGACATTTTATGGATATAAATTATTCTACATAATTTAAACATCAAAAATTGCAATATTCTCACGAGTTATTAGAAACTTAATAGGAATGTGGATAAAACCAACTTGAGCAATATTTCTTACTAACCTAAAGTCTTCAGTTCGTAGATATTAGAATGAGAAAACTTTCTAAAGTTAAAATGGAATTTCATATAGGATGAAATAGAATCATTAATAATTGAAATTAGAAGAATAATTGAGTTGTGTGATACACATTTGTGAACATCCAAAAACCCAAAACATGCAATTACACAAAATTAAAGTGTTCAAATTCTACTGAAAAGATGGCCCCGTCATAAAATACTTGTAGACATTAAACGAATATCGTCACCAGTCCAATTTCCACTATGTGAAAATTGATGAAAGCCTATGAACCAACATTGTGCTGCCCATCAATCTCACATCTACAATCAAGAATGACACACCCAGATCAAGAAAAATGGATAAGCATGTCACATTTGACACACAAATCATCAAAAGTGTAAAATAATTCTTTAAAAACAGTGGTTCTCAACCTGTGGACCCTCAGGACCCACAATTGTCCTTGGTCATTAAGGCGCGACCCAAAAATAATTGAATTTCTGAATTATAATTTATTCCACAAACAACATGTGCAATATTCTACAATGTATGCACTATTTAAACAATTTTGTAAACAAACAGGGATTCTTTCCAAAAAGGATAATGCAGTAATCACAGCACTAGTGAAAACGAAAGTACTATTGAGGCAAAACCCCAGTAAAATAAACTTATTGAAACATATGAAATTAAGTAGACCTTATGGGAAAACTGGTGATGCTTCTTGCTCTTAATAAGGGTCTCAAAGTCTGGGGTGATGGTAGACAAAGCAACTCTAATTTAAATCACTACTGAATGAATAATAAAATATTATAAAAAAAATTAACAAACTCACCTGCTCCACCCTCCCCCGCCGTCTGTCTCTGCCGCTGTGCAGATTATTTTTTTGCAGCAGCCTGCCCTCCCTGAGCCTACGCAATTTGTGTAGCTGAACGCTACGCTAATCGCATAAACTCAAGCTGGCCAAGAGATTGAGATCTGCAGCTCGTGTCTGGCACTGCCTACTTCCTGAACCTACGCTCTGCAGTGCCTCAGAGAGGGACTGAAGAGCAATGGAATAGCTTGGACCAATGGGAAAGCACTATTGGTCCAAGTCATTAAAAAAACACCTCCATGGGAGGCTGGCCTCCCATGTATTGATTGGCGCAGGACAGTCATGTGACTGTCCTTGTCTTGCAGTCAGTGGGTGCGGGGCTTTGCTCGGGGTGTGACTGTTCACGGTGTCGGCACCTCCTCCCTGCCTGTGGAGGGGACAGTGCACAGCTGCCTGGAGTGGACGATGCAGATCCTGGGGAGCCATGAGAGCAGCCGGATCCTGGGGAGCACTGAGAGCAGCCGGATCCTGGGGAGCACTGAGAGCAGCCAGATCCTGGGGAGCACTGAACCTACATAACCTGTGTATATCTGGCTCTGATACTAGCCAGTGCCTCACCTAAATTCAGTTCGGAGCCGAACCCGAACTTCCCAAATGTTCGTATCCGAACCCGAACCCGAACTCAATACAAGTCAATAGGGCTGAAAATTCGGTTTTTACAGGGTTATCCAAAGAGATCCGAATTGCTTGAGAAAGGTAACTGAATGCTGAAAATCAGCGTTCGGTTACCTTTCCTGCCCATTCGGCTATCCAGAGAGCAGGCAATACGCCAAATCCTGGCGAATTGCCTGCACATACGGTGCCTGTTCGGTGCCTATTCGAGGGCAGTGAAATCCCCATGAAAAAGCACTGCTTTGGCTATTCAGAGAACACAAACCAGCAGTGAAAGGTTCCCCTAATGCCCTGCCATTCGGTGGTTTCATTCGGCAAGTTAATTCAGGAGAATCCCATAGACTTCAATGTTAAAAATATTGCCATTTTAATTCAATATCTAATAAACCGTTCATTATAAAATTCTGCAGCAAAAAGTCTCTTTATTTATAGATTTTTTAGGATACTTTAAGCATTTTTCTGATTTTTTTTTTTTTTAAAAGTCCGATTTTTTTTTTTTAAAGTTTACTTATTTTTTCTGTAACAGCCCTTTTTATTATCATTCCCTGGACCACCTGTGTAAATTTCAGACATTTTCGCTCTGTAGTTTCTTTGCAAACAGCGTTTCATTTTCACAGATTCATACAAACGTTTTTGCTAATTTATTCACCTCCCTCTTCTGTGGTCTCAGTTGCTTCGGCTGTGTGCGGTTTTCGCAGGTTAATCCAGATGTTTTTGGGGGTTTTCGGCGTGCATTCGGTGGGTTTTGCGGTTAGTTTTTGTCAGGTTTGCGGTAGCTTTTCCCTGCAATTCGGGGGCCCTGTGGTGCTTGCTGAATACACCGCAGGGTCACCAAAATGGGATCGGCAAAAGGAACCGAATTGAAGAGAACGAAAAGTCACCGAACGTGCGGTGACTTTTCGAATCTCTTTGGATAGCCCTGTGAGAGTGCCCTCCAAGAGGGCATATATGCTAGATATTTGCCATGAAAGGTGTATGGGGGTCCGGGTAGTGCCCTGGGGGACAGGAAACAAGGACAAAATGTTTTCCATGAAATAAGGGTTGAAAATAAAAACGAAAAATTCCTTAAAATATCGTGCCTAGGAGGTCCCCATAACCTGCCTGTGAAGTGGCGGATTTCTAGGATGTATAGAAATATGTAAAAACCAAAAAATGACATTTCAAATGACGGTAAATGCTTTTCCTTTAATCTATCCATAAACAACTGCTTGGGCGGCAGTCTGTATGAAAAGAGGAGACATTTTCGGACACGCAGAAAAAGTTTACTTATTTTTTGGCGGTGAAAAGCAGGAGAATGACTGGAGAATGGAAAATTCTAGACCAAATAGCCGATTTGGAAAGTGAGATAATGGGGAGAATTTTTCTGGTTTGGCTATTTTGACCTAGAATTTTCTCTTCAGTCATTCTCCTGAGTTTCACCTTTCTCTGAATAACCCTGTCAGGGTTATTCAGAGAGCGGTGAAGAGAAGGAGAATGACTGGAGAATGGAAAATTCTAGGTCAAAATAGCCAAACCAGAAAAATTCTCCCATTTAGGCTAGGGTCAGACTAGCGAATTTTTAATGCACTTAATCACGGCCTCACTAGCAGCAAATGACGGGCAATGGCGGCCAATATTCGAAGTACGGTCGCACGAAAGTCCGGCTGCGCAACGCAAGTGGAAAATGAACGCATTTTTTCCAGAACGCAGAACCGCTAGTACGGACGTACAGAGTGCGCTGCGTCCACTAGCGGCGTGTGTGCGTGATTTGGAGACGTCAGACCCTGCTCATGTCCGGCCAACATAATGTCCAGACACCCAAAGTTTCCTGGTTTGGATCCGTAAAAAATCACGCACAAAAATGCACATCGTATGACTGTTTTCGCGCATTCCGTGAAAAAATACGGCAATGCGTTCGGACGCACTTTTTGACGGTCGCTGCGAAAAATGCATTAGTCTGATTAGCCTTATCTCACTTTCCAAATCGGCTATTTGGTCCAGATTGTTCTCTTTTCCTGCCATTCTCCTGGTTTTTACCTTTCTCTGAACAACCCTGAGAGAGAGGTGAAAGCCAGGAGAACTGGCAAGAGAAGAGAACAATCTAGACCAAATAGCCAATTTGGAAAGTGAGTAAAATGGGAGAATTTTTCTGGTTTGGCTATTTTGACCTAGAATTTTCACTTCTCCAGTTATTCTCCTGCTTTTCACCGCTCTCTGAATAACCCTGTGAATGTTTAATCCTGAGGTGAAAAACAACATTGCTTTAGATGTTATTTTGAATTTTTTTCAAACACCAGTTAAATGCAGCATATTAGGAAGTTTTAGGAGGGAAATTAATTCTCAAATCTCAATCAAAAGCAGACACCTCCCCACCCCCTCAGTACCTCCATATAGTGTGCAATGCATCAAATTGATTACCAGACTAAAAACACCTGGTGTTATGCCCGTTTGTGAACAGAGGTCATTTAGGCTAGGGTCAGACTAACGCATTTTTCACGTTGTCCGTGAAAATGTGCGTTCGAAGAATGGACGTATTTTTTCACGGAATACGCAATAGCGGTCATACGATGTGCGTTTTCGTCCGTGATTTTGTACGGATCATCAATAAAACACTTCTTGCATCTGGACGTTATGTTGGCCGGACATTAGCAGCGTCTGATGTCTCCAATTCACGCACACACGCCGCTAGCGTACGCAGCGCACTCTGTACGTCAGTACTAGTGGTTTAACGTTCTCGAAAAAATGCGTTCATTTTCCACTTGCGTTGCGCAGCCGGACTTTTGTGCGACCGTACTTCGTATATTGGCCGTCATTGCCCGGCATCTGCTGCTAGCACGGCCGTGATTAAGTGCGCCAGAACGCGCGTTCGCACTGCCTCAGTCTGACCCTAGCCTTAGAGTTGAGAATCTTTCCACGTATACATTAGTTTTTAATTCAATATCTAATAAACCGTTGCTTATAATATTCTGCAGTAAAGAGTCTCTTTATTTCTAGATTTTTTTGTATTTTTTTAAGCATTTTCTATACTTTTTTCAAAATTTCTTTTTTTTTTCGAACTCGAACCGAACACACCCAAAAAGTTCGAAGTTCGCGAACTTTCGAACTGCCAAAGTTCGGGCCGAACTCCGAACCGTCCGAACCCGAACAGCTCATCCCTACTCACCAGCCACTGACCTCACCGCACGTCCCTGGTATGCAGGGAGGCTGGGATCAGGAAGCGGTGTGTGATTCTGCTGAGAATTCTCGGTGTACATTCTAGTTTTCTACAGGGATTATCACATCAGGAGGAAGGCAGGAAAGGAAGAGGAGTGAGAGATTTATAGACTAAAAGGGAGAGAGTGATAGAGGGAGAAAGAGAGATGAGAAATGGAGAGTAAGACATAAATAGAAGGACAGATGGAAAAATACACAGGACACACAGATAGAATAACAGATATTCAGAAAGAAGGATGCATAAAAATTAAAAGGACAGATTAACAAAAGGACAGAGACTCAGTACTCCCAACACCAGGAGCAACTGTGCAAAATACACATCTCAGTGAAGCAAAAGGCTGTTCGGTAAGGGGGCTCCCTATGTATATTTGACACAATCAAATATATATAGGGAGCCCCCCCTTACCCAATAGTCTTTTGCTTTACTGAGATGTGCATTGTGCACAGTGGCTCCTGGTGTTGGAAAAACTGAGCTGCTGCCAGTCACTGAGTCCCACCCCCACACCTTCCTATTACAGATTCCCCCCCTGCAATTACAGAGTATGTTACCTGATGCAGCGGCCCCAGGTGGCACCTGGGAACATTCAGAGGTAGCTGGGCCACCTGGGACCCGCTGCTGCAGGTAAGATGCATCAGCGGGTCCCAGGCATTAGAGAGGCCTGGGGCAGTTTCCCCGCGACCCAGTGAGCCCCTGGTCGCGACCCACCACTTGAGAAACACTGCTTTAAAACATACATGCAAATCTAAAATAAAGATAACATAAGTAGTGGTGGTTTCCCAACTTTGAGATCATGCTCAGAATCACACAGACTCACGTGGTGTGTGGCCAGTTATAGTGCAACGGCTGCTTTTTTTCTAGCAATTACACAAATTTGCGTTGTCATGCAATATGCGCTGGGAACAACACTCACCTATCGTATCCATATAATGGTCCATAGGGAAACTCGGCCACTGATAAACACTGTTTTTGGGATCCGCTTGATATAGGCTTATGACATGATCATATGATATGGGACCTTTATAAAGCAGATGATGGCATATATGCTTCTCTCTTCATATTTTTATATTCATCCACAATATATTGCAAGAAGGTACTTCAGTATCCTTCATCTTTACTCGGGAATCAGTGCTGGATGTTTCATTCTTTTTATTAACAAACTTTATTCACAGATTCAGGTAACATTACAACAGGTGAAACATACAAAACAAAGATAACACCAAAATTAACACCCACCTCTATCAATCGAAACAATCAGACAAGGAAAGCAAAGAAATTCGGTTCAACAATAGGCAGAAGTACTTGACACCAATCAGGGACAGACTTCAAAAATTGTAAAAAAAACGTTGAGTTCTGGGAAGGTGGCAATAACGGAGAACCTGACATGGATGTTTTAATCTTAAAGGAACATGTTTGTGTGATAACGTGATTCTTAAATTCACTGGGTAACAGATGAAGCATGGGAAGTTGCCATGTGTATAATTTATGGCTCTATCAGGGTTATTCAGAGAGAGGTAAAAACCAGGAGAATGACTGGAAAAGTGAAACTTCTAGGTCAATTTTCACTTCTCTGGTCATTCTCCAGTCATTCTCATTCTCCTCTTTCTGAATAACCCTGATTGTCACGTTCAGTGTCCAGCAGCCCGGCAGTGCAGTCCTCGCTGCTTGGTGGCCGGGCACCAAGTGATATGCAGAGCTGCAGTGGTCGTCTGAGTGGTCAGGGGGCAGGGCCAGACGTGATGACGCAAAGCTGCTTGCTTTAAAATCAGTTTGGTTAGGCAGACACACTGCCCTGACGTGGAGTTTGCTTCCCCAGTGCTTTCGTCAATTTCTGTTCTGTTAACCCTTTCGCTGCTGAGGCTTTTCCCGCCTCTGTGCTGAGCTCATTTTTATTGGTTTCGCTCATCATGTTTAAACGTGTTTTGAAGGCTTATTTTAGTATATGACCCAGACATATTATATATCGTTCTTTCCGTCAGACTCGGCAGATTCATAATATGTCATTATTATATGTATACGTCATGACCTGTCTGTATATTATAACGAAAAATGCAATAAAATATGAATTTTCAATAATTTACAACGTGTAAAGTGGTTTTTTTTCACATTTTAAGATGCGAGCAATTGCGGTTATATTTTGTATGGGGTGCGCTTGTTAAAAAAATTAGAGATGGGGTCTCATTACATTTTTTTTGGGGAAAATTACGCGATTTTTAACAAACGCACCGCATACAAAAATCATTAGTGCAGCATCATTGTTCACATTATAATTGAAATGGGAACAATATTGCTGCATTAACAAACCAAAAAAAAGAAAACAAACTTTTTTTTTTTTTTAATAATTTTTTTTTAAATATTTTGTTATTTTTATTTTTAATTTCAATTTTTTTAAAAAAACTTTTTTCACAGTCGTGTTTGGTATCGTTGGAACGGCCATGCTCTGGCCGATCCAACAGTACCAAACTTTAACCCCTAGCTGCCACGCATCGGGAGATAGGGGGTTCATTGGAACCCCCTATCTCCACCATTGGTGGCAGCTAGGGGTTAACTCCAGGACTGGCGTCATCGTGCTATGCACGATGACGCCAGTCCTCAGGGGGAGTTCCCGGAGGCTTGGCCGAGATCCAAGATGTCGGCCAGCTCCGGGAAAGGATCACGAACCGGCGCTTTTCAGTGTCGATTCGTGATCCGGCCCCCATGGGGTTAATGCCAGGTAACATTTGGAAGGGCAGGCTGTGCCCTTCCAAACGGTGCCTGGGTTAACCCCCTGCACGCCGCCGATCGGGAGGGAGAGAGGTCCGAAGGACCTCCCCCCTCCCTTTCAGGAGCCTCCTCCGCACATGCGGGGGGGCGCCTGAATTAGGTGTCATCGCGCCCCCGCGATGACACCTAATTACTCCGGCAGTGGTTCCGGGTGCTGGGCTGACATCGAGGATGTCAGCCCGCACCGGGGGGGCCAGCGATCGGCCGGAACCCGGCCGAACGCTGGCCCCAAAGAGAGGACGCGCTCAGCGCGTCCACCGCATGGAACGCTACCTGCGGTTGGACGCGGTGAGCGCGTCCGTAGCAGTGAAGTGGTTAATTGACGTTTGGCTATTCTGAGAACCCTCTATGTGTACCGACTCAGCTATTCCCGAGAACCCTGCTTTGTGTACTGACCCGGCAATTACTGAAAACCCTGTTTTGTGTATGATCAACGCTATTCTTGACACCTCCGCTCTGACTGTAACCCTTGGTATAAGGCTGACTCTCTCCTGGCATTATCACCCATGCTATCAGGGCCTACTGTGTTATACTATTCTGGGGCCTGTTAACCCTTGCTGGGTTTTATAAGATCAAGTCCCTGAAGGTAGTCAGCTGTACAGACCATTCAAGGATCAGAGGGATAGATAAGGTACTGTATACAGCAGTGTTTCCCAAACCTGTCCTCAGGACCCTCTGCCTCACCAGCTTTTCCAGATATGTGAAGCACAGCACAGGTGATATGATTTGCTGCTCAGTGATTGCAGGATTCAGTCTGTATTTCCCCAAGGTGATCGGCAAAATCTGGCCTGGTAGAGGGTCCTGAGGACAGGTTCGGGAAACCCTGGTATACAGGGACCGAAATCTTGGAACCAAGGGGAATCCGTGACACTCTACTTTTACCCAGCACTATTGTATATCTTTATCTGGTTTTATTTTTGCTTGGCACACTTGTACATCTATTGATAAGTGTGATCCATTTGCAGAATTATTATTAATATCCATAGGTATGATATTTTGAGCAATTTTCCTGAAAGAAAATAACCCTGACACAAGCAATTTTATAAGAAAATAATACTGTGGCGTCCTGGGTTATGAATGATTTTACTATGAGCTTTTTGTTATCCACAACTCAATATTTTTGATGCACTGAATCCATTTACTTCCCTTTCTTGAGTTCTAAAAAAGAAATCTACAACAGAATACAAATCTCTAGACAGCCTGGTGTTTAAAATCTATTACAACCATCTGCAGATTGTTGGCGTCTGTTTACAAGGCACGCAGCTTTCTGCTATGTCCATGCTGTTCAGTGCAATTTTCCTAAATCCGTTTGGCACCGTAAAAGACACATTAGGAATCTGGTATGCTATAGGTGTGTGCTCGTTGTTGAACATTTTAAAAATAGCAAGTGTTTGATGGTGAATAATAATGAGCAAATTTTAGGCACATGTTATAACGTGTAATTAGACTTGTCTGATCTTACATGCGAAGATCTAAGAATGATTCATTATATGTATAACCCTGGAGAAGACTAGCGATGGATTGCTTCCAGTCAGCTGTCTAATATTGTTACCAGCACAACATAAGAGTATCTTGCAAAAGAAAACCTTGGGGTTTTTTGGCACGCAATATCGTTCTGCCAGTATCTTGTACAAATGATTAACAGAAAGATGATTTTATCCTATAAAATTCATTCAGACGCTCTCAGCATCAGCTAGACTTATAACGGTCCTCTTCATTGTAAGTAACCAGTTCCTTTATCTACAATCTCTTCAGCCAAGAATCATAATCACTTTTCATATTTTGAAGAACAACAAAAAAAAAGAAGCTTTGAACTACAAAGTTTAACATTGTATACACATTCTGGGTGAACAATGGGTATTGGCATTGTAAAATATAAAAAAAAATCAAACAATGTAGGGCTCTATTACATTCTTCACGCAAAAATGCACGGTAAACGTGTGAATTTTTCGCGAAGCAGTAAACGTTCACGCACGTAAAATTAACGCTGGTATTACAATCCCCGCTCATTATTTCATCCGTCAAAAAAAATAACGCGCGTAAAAAAGATGCGCAAAACCGCGCGCGCATTAACGTTGCGCGCAGAGATCGGTGTACGGACTGCTTTTTCACGCGATTCAGCCAATCAGAATTAAGAACCTTAATTGTCTCACGTTAAGTTTTTGCACCTGTCAAAGTCAATCTGCGCATATATGCTGCGTCAAAAAAAAAACACGCACAACTTCTCAAATTTATTGTTTGGGTATGTTTAGAATGTGTAACTATACTTTGCAGTATTTTTTGTTTTTGGGCTGGTGTGTTTGGTTTCGGCCAGGACGTTCAGATTTGCCTTTATTTTTCAAAGACGTTAAAATTATGCGTGCAAACGCTGTGCGTTAAAAACTGCGCATAGATTGGAATACCATCCGCGTACCAGCACACAAACACATTTGCGCTCACAATGTTAAGTATAGGACACGCAACGTACATTATGCTCGAGCAGCGTTCGCGCAGGTTCAGCCACGGTAGATGTTAACACGCATTTTTTGCGCAGACATTGTAATACGACGTTCAGCGCAAAGGGTTATGCCCCTGGAGTTAATGCGTTTTTGCGCACGCATTAACGTTTGAGCAAAGAATGGAATAGAGTCCCTAATGTGCTTATCTTGCCAAAATCTTAAAACATAAGCTTAAATTTATTGATTTTGTAATTGTTTCTCTCTCACGGTCTCCGTTATTGGGTGTGTGATTTCAGACGCTATACTAAAAGAACATTCTACAAGTACGCGCCCTGAATATTTTAACATACAGGGTTATTCAGAGAGAGACGATCTGGCCCCCGAAATGTAACCGGACACTGAAATTCAGCGTATGGGGACATTTCGGGGCAATTCGGCTAGTCAGAGAGCAGGCAGTTCACATGGAGCTCAGAACTGCAGTAACTCGTCTATAACTTGGTAAAGTTATAAAATGCAAAATTATACTTTTTAAAAAGAATAATTCTGATAGACTATCAGAGAATATCAAAGTTGCTACGCAGCCTGTGTAAGACCTGGTTCACACCTGGGCATTTTACAACGCATTCCTATGCGCTGTAAAACGCTCAAACAATGAAATCCCATTATTTCCTATGGGCATGGTTCACACCTGGGCGTTTTACAGCGCGTAGGAACGCCCTACGCCCAAAGAAGTACAGGAGCTTTTTTGGGGTGTATTACAGCGCGTTTGCAGCCATAAATTTCAAAAAATGTGCATACGACGTGCGTTTTTAATTGTCAAAAACACTCATAAAACGCCCGACAAAAAGCGCACTTAAAACGCGCATATGAGATACGCTCAGGTGTGAACCCAGACTTGTTAAATATTGTAATTTTTTTTGTTCTGGTACCATCAAACTAATACAAAATTATGCTTTGGGAAAAAAGATCTCTAGATTGTCACAACATACCAGTTCCGGTATTTGAATGACGCCAACAGATTCTGCATTGCTTTACGTAAACAAAGCAAAACAAGATAGGCTCAATAGACCACTCCACAGGGCATAACCCCACAATAGCAAGCAAAAACATTTTGCACAAAGTGCAACAAGAGTGGTAGTAATGAAATAATTTTAATGAAAAAATAAGCGACCAACAATGTAGTGGAAAGGAAGAAAATACAGGTGTGGTAAATTGCCCAGAAGAGGAAGGTAATGCTGTATCAATTAGAGAGGAGCGAAAGCATACACACTATTAATGAGGGCTACCTATACCTCGGTGGTTCAAGCCACCTACATAACCAAATACTAGGCATACTAGGATAACAACCAGTAATAGCCAAGGGGCAAGATCCACAAGAAAAAAAAAAAAAATTCAATATAGAGCCGTTAAAAACAAAGAGGCATATCTCGACCGGTTTCGCCCGAACAGGGCTTAATCTGGAGATTAAGCCCTGTTCGGGCAAAACCGGTCGAGATATGCCTCTTTGTTTTTAACAGCTCTATATTGAATTTTTTTTTTTTTTCTTGTGGATCTTGCCCCTTGGCTATTACTGGTTGTTATCCTAGTATGCCTAGTATTTGGTTATGTAGGTGGCTTGAACCACCGAGGTATAGGTAGCCTCATTAATAGTGTGTATGCTTTCGCTCCTCTCTAATTGATACAGCATTACCTTCCTCTTCTGGGCAATTTACCACACCTGTATTTTCTTCCTTTCCACTACATTGTTGGTCGCTTATTTTTTCATTAAAATTATTTCATTACTACCACTCTTGTTGCACTTTGTGCAAATTGTTTTTGCTCTGCATTGCTTTACAATTGGGAACCACAAACATTATTTTAATGAATAAAAAGTTCCACAAACTCACATTACATATTTATTTATATAGTGACACTTATTTATATATAAAGGGCTCTATTAACTGCTTCGCGCAAAAGTGCACGTGCAGCGCTATTGTTTTTGCACGCAGCGTTAAACGTTAGCGCGCGGAAATTAACGCTGGTATTACAATCCGAGCGCATTTTTTTCATCTGTCAAAAAATAAGGCACGTAAAAAAGACGCACAAAAACAGTTTTTTCACGCGATTCAGCCAATCTGAATTAAGAACCACAATTGTCTCCCGTTAAGTTTTTGCGCCTGTCAAAATCAATCTGAGTATATATGCTGCAGCAATGATAAAAACATGCACAACGTCTCAATGTTATTGTTTGGGTATGTGTAGAATGTGTAACTATACTGTGCTGTATTTTTTTTTTGGGCTGGTGTATTTGGTTTCGCCCAGAACGTTCAGATTTGCCGTTACCACCATCTTTTAAAAGACGTTAAAATTATGCTCGCAAACGTTGCCCATTAAAATTTGCGCATAGATTGTAATACCATCCACGTACCAGCACACAAACGCATTTGCGCTCACAATGTTAAGTATAGGACGCGCGCAGTACATTACGCTCGCAAAGGGTTTGCGCAGGTTCACCAACGGTAGACGTTAACGTACAATTTTTGCGCGGACATTGTAATACGACGTTCTGCAAGAAGGGGTTTTCCCCTCGCGTTAATGTGTTTTTGCGCACGCGTTAACGTTTGCGCGAAGTATTTAATAGAGCCCAAAGTATTTTACCAGTAAGGATACATTGAGATTTCTCTAGTTTTCAAGTATGTCCTGGGTTCAAGAACATTGTATTTCTGTAACAATTCAAAGTAATAAAATGCAAGATATTAAAAACTTTACTGTTGCATTCAGTTTACTCTTCATGTGGATGTCCATTAAAATGCCAGGTTTCCTCAGGTTTGCTGTATATTATGTAGTGCTCAGAGTCATTTTTTTTATAGCCAGCCCACAGAACAGAATCACAACGTGAAATTTTCTCCCAGTGCAAATCATAAGCTGGTCTTTTATGGTTCCACTGGTCTGTGTGGATCCGCAAACCATTGTAATATGACGGTAATAAAAGCTCAGTCTCTTACTATAGGCTCGACAGACAATGTGTGGGTTCTTTAGAAGGGCAGCTATCTCCCACTAGTGTTTTCAAGGTAGCAAGCTTCAGGAAGAACAAACACAGAGTTGCTGTGACTGAATTTCCCTTGTGTGCCAAAAGCTACACAAAGTGTATTTGAACTGTCAAGAATAGCAGGCAGGATCTTCGTCTCAGCCCACACTAAGAAAGAGGTGAGACTCACTCTTCCAAGGATGACTTCAAAGTGCAATGAGTTCATCCCATATTTATTCAAACCATGAAGGCTAATTCAAGGGTCTGTAGCTTTATGCTCTTGAAAAGCATGATTGCACATTAGGGATGTGCGTTTCGGGTTTTGGAATTTCGGAATTTTCACGAAATTTCCCGATTCGTGTTTTCGGATGCGGCCGATTTTCCGAAAATTTTTAGATCCGAAAATGGCAGATCCGAAAAGTTTTCCGAGCCGAAACGAAAAATTTTCGGAATTTTCGAATGGACTTGAAATGTGTCAAATCGAAATTTATTTTTGCTCTATTCATGATTTCGGTTCCATTCGTGATTTCGGTTCCATTTCGGTAATTCTGGAAATCGTATATTTAACTATTATCGGTTATATCGCTGATTCTGTAAATTTTGTATTTGTAAATGCGTATCACTTGTTTCTTGTGGCATTCGGGTCAGTTTAGCGTTTTTTAAATCGTTTTGTTAATTTTTTTGTTCCTTGGCTTTCATACCATTTTAATATGATTAAATAAAGTTGTGAAATGTATATTCAATTATTCATAAGAAAAAAAGGATCTTTATTTAATAAAAAAAAAATGATAGAATCGCCAGAATTATCGTAGACACTTTGAAACGAGGAGAACAGACGTTCCGAAAAAACGAAAATTTCCGAAATTTCCTTCAAGTCGATACAAAAAACGAGCAAAGTGACACGAAAATACAAAAAATGGTCGATATTCCGAAAAAAAATGTACACGAAAAACGATCCGAATCGAAACAGAAATCGGTCGAAATGAGCCGAATCGAAAAGTTTAAACATCCGAACAAATCGAACCGAATCGAACCGAAAACAAAATCGGTGCACAAGCCTATTGCACATACACAGGGAATTGTCATTTTTAAAAATTTTTTACTACTTCTGCCATAGATTCTTAAGAAATACAAACTCAGAACTCAATTGTACATCAGCTATTAACATGGCACTGATGTCAATTAAATAGGAATATTCTAAATTTAAACACTCACAGGACAGACGGAGGAGTGAGTAACAATCGTCCTTGAACATTTGAGGAGAAAAAAAAGAACAAAAGAAACATACTTGTCACTATAACACCGAACATGCTATTTAAATTTTGTAAAGATCCATGTATTAGAGCTAGTAGTAGACAACTTACATTTAAATGTGGAAATTAATCACTGCAATCTGAGGGCGCTATTCCATACTTTGCGTTGCAATACGGATGATAACAAGGAAAATCTGCACCTGCAGGTTTCCCCGTGGCATCCTTATCTTAGCATGATATTTCAGGGCAGGTGCTAGTTCAACACCTCACCCCGGAACGCAGCACTAACTGCTGGGATACTTGCGGAAGTGCTTCCGCGCCACCACAATTATCACCTCTTGAAGTCCATAGGAACGCTGAACGTGCTTCCGGGCCACGAGCCTTGTACGATCATATTCTTGCAAGATCATGCAGCGCTGCGGAGTGATCGCGGTGGGAGATTGGAATATTTTTTTCCCCAGTCTCACTCTGCTCCCGGCAACAAGAAGTAAGTGGTGGATCGGGCCATCATTCTCACCGCGGGATGAGAGATGAGTATCAGATTTATTGTGGGGTTTCAGGGGTGCGAAATTATTTAACAAATGCAGAATGATTTAGAGGCAGCTTTTAGATGTAGCTAAAATTTTGCTTTGCGCATAACAACGATAATTAGTGCTAGCACTTTGTAAAACCTTACTTATCAAAACGCTAAATAATGATTGCACTCTCAACGTTAAGTACAGGATGCGAAAGTACAGTAAGCTCACGAAAGCTAGCGCAAAACCTAATGCGCTAAGTGACTTCCTACTGGTTTATCTTGTGTTCTTACTGGTTTAGTATCAGAAAGGTAATATGGTGGGCATGTGTTAAAGTCACTTACGCTGGCGGTAACGCTTACACATCTAGACGCTAACGTTAGTGTTCACTAGGTAATAGTGCCCAGAAGCTTTTAATACTGGATAATTGAAGAAACACGTTGCAATTATTCCATGCTTTATAGTACAAAATATTGAGCTGAAATAGGGTTCTTTATTGGATTTACAGTGTATCTACTGGTATCAGAACCATGGACAGTCGCCGATGGTGAAACACATATTATCAATCTATTTCTTCATATCAGCACCATGGATAACGTCAGGCTTGTTACTATCCATGGTACTGATACTGACATAATGTATTGTATATCAAAATTCATTGCCGAAAAGAACACATACAGACAGACTGCGAGACGATAATCCAGCTGTATGTTCTACATCTGCAAAGAAATAAACAGACCTTGTTATACATTAAAATAAGTTAGGAAGAACCCTAAATATTAACCCAAAAATTCCTGAAAAATGCAAAAATAATCCTGAAAAAAATATAAAAGAAGTGGCTGTTTGCTGCAATTGAAAATAATAAACAGTTTTAGAAATATTTAATAAACACTTAAGAACGGGGATTTGTTTTTACAGTTATTCGTAAGAAAAAAAAGGATCTTTCATAAAAAAACGATACGTCTGAATGAACGAATCAGCAGGATTACCGTATCGACCGAAATATCGGAGCATCTGAAATACCATACCTCTAAAGTCAAAACGAAAATCTGAGGATGGACCCTTTGAAACGAAGAGAACAGACGATCCGAAAGACCGAAATTCCCCGATTTCCCGAAAAAAAATTGATACAAAACACCGATCAGAAACGACACGAGCCGAAATGAAAATGGGCCGAAACGATCTGAAGTGAAATTTTTGAAAAACCGAATGTGCCGAAATGAAAAAAAAAGCGTGCATATCTCTGCTTAACATCTTAATACTTGCTATTTTTTTAAAATATTGAAATGATATTCCCCGTGTCAGTGTGCCACAAGTTGTTAAGGTTGAAAATCACTGGTCTACCACATTATGTTTAATTGAACATATCCTGCTCTCCACACAGCTGGTGTGAACACAATGAAGCTTACAGCAGCATTTTTGTTTTTGTAAACACTAAACACTTTATCTGCAGAAAATAGTTATTTGCTAAGGATAAAAAAGGCTGCATGCAGGCAATCACGCAGCAGACCCATTTATCCCCTGCTGGGTGTCAATGTCACAATCTGAGTAGAAGATTCCAGTATTTATCATAAAAATATAATTTATATCAATGTTTTAGAAAACAGCCTGAGGCTCTTCAAATAGTACTAATAAGTACATATTAAAATAGGAAACAATTTATTAATGTTATGCCAAATGAATCATTGCACATTTTCTTAAAAGGAAATATTAGTTTATTAAGAGAGTGCAGAATGTGATATCGAGGCCTATAGCCATACATTCTGCAATAGTGATACTTATCCCCACACATTATGGACTATGGAGAACAACAGAATATTGGTCAAGATTGAGAGTAACAACACAGGCAGGAGTAAATGGATAAGGATAATACAACACAGCGCTAAATGGGCCTAAGCCCGTAAGAAAGTGGAAAAGGCACAATAATATGTCCACAAATACAATGACCTTCGTTTTTCAAGCCGTATACTTCTTTATGGAGCAGATGGTGGAACATACACTGCAAGGAGAAGAGAAGACCGGGATTGCGCAGTACATCAGCAACAAAGAGTGTAGAATATTCTTGTTCTTATTCAACTCACATTTGAAGGAGCCCACAACCGTCTCTCAGGATTACAGCAGGCAGGAACTTCATCTTAGGTGCCCATAAACCCCTCAGTTGGTTTCTCCGGTGTCGCCACTGTAGTGATGCAGTAAGAATTGATAAGACCAAAAGAACACCTCTTGGTGCAATAAATCACAAAATAATCTATGAATTAGTAAAAGCCAAATTCCAAATCACAAGAGCTGAGCCTCTATTGGTTCCATCACAATTCGCACGGGGAAACATAAGGAGTTCCCCAAACCTTCTTTTTCCCGGATCAGGAAGGCAGACAGCAATCAAGTTAAAGTAAAAACATTTATTAGTTTAAAACAAACAGTTTATATCTACCAAGACGCGTTTCGCCATTAATGGCTTCCTCAGCTAAATCTCCATATTTTCACAGATATATACCTTGTTCCTCTGGATAGAATTGAGAACATTGGCATCATTATGCTCTCCACATTACCCAGTGAGAGTCAGTACATTAACAGCCATGTCGCTGTGGTAGAATGTAGGCATTGGTCTGAGTGCTTGAAACAGAGGGGTAAGTGACCATACAGAAGAATGGCATGCTGCCTGGTCCACATTCTAAATTGAAAGTAGCCAATGTCAACATCCTTTACGTATTTATTAACTTGTATTTCACAATACTTATACATTAAGATTAACATTATAAGCAACAATTTGATTTCCAGTGATAAGTTCTAGGAATTATGGAAATGGATGTAATGGGGTCTATGACCGCCCTGTCCACTTCCATATCTTACTCAGCTCTACTGGGGTAAAGATGGATAAGGTTTTGGGGATGTCAAAGTGTCCTTATAAAATGAAGCCACTATTCAGCTATTGTTCCCTCGTGTGTGACACATCATTTGAACAGAACAATGACTGCGGGCAACTTGTCCTGTGTGTTGTCCGCATCAAATAACCATTCTAATAAACATAAATTACAATGGGGCCCAAGATATTTCTTTAAGGCTAGGGTCAAACGAAGGCATTTTTCACATCGACTGTCAAAAAGTCAATAAAACACTTTTTGCGTCTGGACGTTATGTAGGCTGGACATTAGCAGCGTCTGACCTCTCCTAATCACGCACACACGCCGCTATGCCGATGCAGCGCACTCTGTACGTCAGTACTAGCGGTTCTAAGTTCTAGAAAAAATTTGTTCATTTTCCACTTGCGTTGCGCGGCCAGACTTTCGTGCAGCAGTACTTCATATATTGGCCATCATTGCCCGTCATTTGCTGCTACTACGGCCGTGATTAAGTGCGCCTAAACGCACATTAAAAATGCGTTAGTCTGACCCCAGCCTAAGAGTCTAATCTGAGAGCAGAAGGAAGGAAAATAAAATGAAGAAATAATAATTATGAACGGAGAGACGCAGAATGTAATGGGTGAATAATTATATGAGAAAATATGTGTTCAGTAGTTTGGTGGTGAGGTTATATGTACTGTAGGTCTGCCCAGTAGTTTTTGAAGTGTATCTGATTCTGAACGTTAAATCAGTATTTTCTTAAAAGAAAACCATTAAAATAGAGTTCCTTTTTCTTTTGCACATAAATAACTGGACAGATGCTGCTGGCCGTCTCTGCCCAATTATTATTATTATTATTTTTATTTAGGGTTATTTTACTCACATTTTCTCTGTCCTCTTCAGCTCAGGGACGTCTAATACCAGAAGTCCCTGTAGCTTTCTAACATAATTTGCGATTCTACACAACTTGTGTAGCATAGGAACGTCAATGTGCGCAGCACTACAGACTTGCGCAGCTTTAGATATGCAACTTCCGTAACAATGGATCAGAGCTGCTCACATATCTGCAGATCAGATGGATCCATGCCTCTGTGTTGCTAATGACAGCCAGCCAGGAAATTGAAAATCCTGGCTGCTTGTGACCAGTGGCGTCACTAGGGTTGGTGTCAGCCGGTGCGGTAACTCATGGTGTCACCCCCCCCCCGAGTTTTACGTTTACTTTTATTTTTTTAGCAACTCTTACTCATAAAGCAGTACTCCCATATAATACTGAATGCTCATAATACACAGCGCACATTACTGTGAGGTTTATTGCTGTGCAGCTCTCTCATATACTCACACACAAATTTTGGTGAACTGCCTGCAAGTACGTTGCCTGTTCGACGGCAGTGAAAGTCCCCATAGAGCAGTAATGGTAAATCTATTCAGAGACATCGAACAGCAGAGAAATGTCCTGATGTTCAGTGGTTTCATTAGACAGGTTTATTCAGGCGAACACCATCAGGGCTATTCAGAGAGAGGTGAAAACCTTGAGAATTGCCAGGAGAATGAACAATCTAGACCAAATAGCCAATTTGGAAAGTGAGATAAATGGGAGAATTTTTCTGGTTTGACTATTTTGCCCTAGAATTTTCAATTCTACAGTCATTCTCAAGGTTTTCACCCTTCTCTGAATAATCCTGCATAGGTTTCAATGTTAAAAATATTCCCGTTTTTACCCAATATCTAATAAAACGTTTATTCCATTAATCTGTAGTAAAAAGTCTCTTTTAGGGATGTGCGTTTCGTTTCAGACCGATTCGTTTTTTTCACGAATCGGCCCGATTCGGTGATTCGGATTCTGCCGATTTTCCGAATCTGATCGGATCCGAAAACGTCTGAAACAAAACGATTTCTGATCCAAAACGAAAAATTTTCGGAATCGGAAATCATTTTTGTTCAATTCATAATTTCGGTTCCACTTCGGTAATTTTCAAAAAATGCTTAAGATCCTAAAAAAATCTAGAACTAGACTCTTTACTACAGAATATAATAATAAATGGTTTATTAGATATTGAATTAAAACGGGAATATTTTTAACATTGAAGTCTATGGGGCAAAACATTTCCCACACCAAATACAGGAAAATGTCAGAAATCATGAAAAAAAAGTCGATATGAAAAATGAACCGATCCGAAAACACGAAAATTTCTGATTTCACGAAAAAAAAGTCGATACGAAAAACAAGCCGAAACGAAAGAAACCGAAACGGAAATCGGTCGAAGCGATCCGAAATGAAAATTGTCGAATTCCGAACGAAACGAGCCCGAAACGAAAAAAAAATTGGTGCACATCCCTAGTCTCTTTATTTGTTGATTTTTTTTTCTTAGTATCTATTAAGCATTTTTTTTAAAGAATTCCATTTTTTCTTTCTTTCTAATAGCATTTTTTTTCTGTAACAGACCTTTTTATTATCATTCATAGGATCTTATATGTTAATTCCAGACATTTTCGTTCAGTAGCTTTTTTGAAAACAGCAGTGGATGGGTTCGTGGTGGCATTCGGTGGCTGATTCCCTGCACTTCAGGCACCCTACGGTGAATTCACCAGGGAAAATTGATTCCCTGAAGTGAAGGGAACAACAGAACACTGAAATATCTGCGTCATTTCGGTGCTCTGTGAATATCTCCTTTATTGGTGTTTTTTTGCTGCCCCCTGGAAAGTGCCAGCCCTGGCCTCGCCTACCCAGGACATACTTGAATATGAGAGAATTCTCAATGTATCCTTCCTGGTAAAATAGTTTTGTGTAAAAAAAAATATATATTTTTTTTAGGGTGTCACCCTAGGGGGTGGTGTCACCCGGTGCGGGCTGCACCCCCTGCCCCCACCTAGCGACGCCAGTGCTGGTGACGGTAGGTTGGGTGCAGAAAACTCCTCCACGTCACCCAGCGATAGCTCCAGATAAGAGCAGGAGGGGCAATCCTCACATCCTGAACACTTTAAAAAGCAAACGTGGTCAGGATGTGTCGCGTGTTCCTTTATTTTACATACATTATTGATTTTCTACCAATAGTTATTCCTATTAAAAAAAGAACAGACCTGCTCGATCAGCAATGTCCCTGTGCCTTAAGTGACAGAAACAGAGCTTGAAACACCTACGAAATAACACAAGCGACATAACGGCACAAAACAAAAACAAAAGCACACAGAGGGACGTCCCTGGAAAATAAAGACTCTGTTATTAGGTTTGGGGGTAGACGTCTGCTCATTAATATAGCGGTACATTTCTAAAGCAGGAAATAAATAATGAATATAAATTTGGAAATTCGTCGCTGCCATTCTGGATTTATTTAAGCAAATGTTCAAAAATCAGTAGATTGTTTAAAATATTGCAAGTTGTAATCTGTGTGTCTGTTAATATACACAATTTCAGTTACAGGTATTTATAAAGCGCTAACAAGTTCCGTGGCGCTGTACAATGGGAGAGACAGAATTACAAATGTCCATACAAGATAAACACACAGAACAGTAACAGGGCTATTCAAAGAGATCCAAATTGTGGCTGAAAGGTAGCCGAACAGTGAAATTCAGTGTACGGTTACCTTTCCTGGCCATTCGGCTATTCAGAGAGCAGGCAGTTCGCCAAATCTTGGTGAATTGCCTGCACATACGGTGCATGTTCGAGGGCAGTGAAATCCCCATAGAGAAGCAATGCTTTGTCTATTCAGAGAACATAAAACAGCTGTGAAAAGTTGCCAAAATCCCATGCTGTTCAGTGGTTTCATTCGACAGGTTTATTCCGGCGAATCCCATAGGCTTCAATGTTAAAACTATTCCTGTTTTAAGCCGATATCCAATAAACCGTTCATTATAATATTCTGCAGTAAAAAGTCTCTTTATGTATAGATTTTTTTTTGGATCTTTCAGGCATATTTAAGTATTTTTTTGCAAAATTTTGTTTTTCGTTTTCTTAAATCATTTTTTCCTTTTTCTTTAACAGCCCTTTTTATTATCATTCATTGACCTTATATGTAAATTTCAGACATTTTCGTTCTGTAGTTTCTTTGCAAACAGCGTTTCACTTTTCAAACATTCAAGCGTACTGTTGTTTTTTTTCTCTCTCCATTCGTCAGCTGTGTCGGGTTTTTCCGGCGGCTGCTCTGCGCTGTGATTGGAGGCTGCTCGGGTTTCTCCGGCATGTTCAGCGGGGTTAATCCAGCTGTTTTTGCGGGTTTCGGTGTGCGTTCGCCGGGTTTTGCGGTGAGTGTTCGTCGGGTTTGCGGCGGCTTTTCTCTGCACTACGACGGCCCTGTGGTGCTTGCTGAAAACACCACATGGTCGCCGAAATAGGATCGCTAAATCGCACCGAATTGAAGAGAACGAAAAGTCATCGAACGTGCGGTGACTTTTCGATTCTCTTTGAATAACACTGTAAGAGAGAGGATCCTGCTCGAGAGCTTACATGTAGCCTTATAGAATATAACAAAACAATCAATTGCTTCATCAGGACACATCACAGTTTATCCTGTTAATGTGACTTTTGGGCTTGAGATCCTAACTTATTGTAGCTCTCCTTGAGCTACAATTTGCTACAGGCTGTGTTGTTCAATTACAGCTTGATGTGATCAGTGCCTGTATCAAAAGGATTAACGTGATAATTTTAAGTTTCCTCTGGGGATTTAAAAGAAAGTAAATGCTATGAGTCATATACAGTACCTAAACAACTACCAAAAAGAATTCCTTCAATCACTACAATATATTGGTACGATACAGTTTTAAGAAACATATTAACTACTACTCGAGTATTTTTTCCAACATTTATTAAACAAAAACTAGGAATGTTTAACTGTTGCATTGGAAACAGATGTTATCAATAATTATCCCACAAGACACGGAGGCTCTTATTATGCTATCTTTTCTTTACTTACGCCGATAGCAGCAAAGAACAATCTCTCAAATACAAAACAAAGTATTTTGAGAGTGAAAAAACACGTTTAAACAGTATATATACAGTACATAACAGATAACAATGGTACAGTCCAACTCTTCAAATCCTCTGACCACCGTTGGCTCTTCTCTCTTTTCTTTGCTGCTCACCGAGATGAGATGAGTATCAGCAGCAATAATTATTTATTTATGAATTACAGTTGTGTTCAAAATTATTCAACCGCCAATGCTGTAAAGGGTTTTAGGGAATTTAGTGTACATTTGTAACTGTATTCAAAATGAAATCCTACAAGGACTTTTTAAAGAACCATATGCAACTAAAATGAAATCAATTGGTTTTGTAATACAGTAGTAAATGTTTCTTTTGTGAATTCTTCATTGACACAATTATTCAACCCCTTAAAGACTACCACTCTGAAAGAACAGAGGTTCATTCAAGTGTTTTCAATCAGGTATTGAAAACACCTGTGGATGTCACGGAGGAGCAATAAAGCATAATAAGCACCAATTAGGCAGCTTTAAAATGACTGTGATACTCAGTTCCTTCTAGACATTTACTGGTGTGGTTACAAACATGGTGAAGTCAAGAGAATGGTCCAGGAAGACAAGAGAAGAGGTGATTACTCTTCACAGGAAGGGCAATGGCTATAAGAAGATTGCAAAGATGTTAAACATACCAAGAGGAAGCATCATTCGCAAATTCAAGGCAAAGGGCACTGTTGAAACGCTACCTGGTCGTGACAGAAAGAAGATGCTGACTTCGACTGCTGTGCGCTACCTGAAGCGTAGAGAGGAGAAAAGTCCCCGTGTGACTGCTGAGGAACTGAGAAAAGATTTGTCAGATGTGGGTACTGAAGTTTCAGCTCAGACAATACGGCGCACACTGCGTAATGAAGGCCTCCATGCCAGAACTCCCAGGCGCACCCCCTTGCTGTCTCCAAAGAATAAGAAGAGTTGACTGCAGTATGCCAAAAGTCATGTGGACAAACCACAGAAGTTTTGGGATAGTGTTCTGTGGACTGATGAAACAAAATTAGAACTGTTTGGGCCCATGGATCAACGCTATGTTTGGAGGAGGAAGAACAAGGCCTATGAAGAAAAGAACACCTTGCCTACTGTGAAGCATGGCGGGGGGTCAATCATGCTTTGGGGCTGTTTTGCTTCTGCAGGTACAGGGAAGCTTCAGCATGTGCAAGGTACCATGAATTCTCTTCAGTACCAGGAGATATTGGATGACAATGTGATGCAGTCCATCACAAACCTGAGGCTTGGGAGACGTTGGACCTTTCAACAGGACAATGATCCCAAGCATACCTCCAAGTCCACTAGAGCATGGTTGCAGATTAAAGGCTGGAACATTTTGGAGTGGCCATCGCAGTCACCTGACTTAAATCCGATTGAAAACCTCTGGTGGGACTTAAAGAAAGCAGTTGCAGTGCGCAAGCCTAAGAATGTGACTGAACTGGAGGCTTTTGCCCATGACGAATGGGCGAAGATACCCGTAGATCGCTGCAAGACACTTGTGTCAAGCTATGCTTCACGTTTAAAAGCTGTTATAACTGTAAAAGGATGTTGTACTAAGTACTAAGATTGAATGTCACTTGGGGGTTGAATAAAACTGATAATGATGTGAGCACAGAAAAGACATTTGTGGTTATTTCATTATAAATGTTATGTTATATTTGTCTGACCTACACGTGCCTCTTTGATTTAATTGTAAGCAAGATGACTGAATGATCAAAATCAATGTTAAACTGGCCAAAACACTCAATTTCAGTGGGGGTTGAATAATTTTGAACACAACTGTATCTGACAGTCTACTGTTTTTTCACTGTAGCATTATATATAGATATATGTACATGTATTTATTAATTGAGATATATATTTTTTGAATATACACTTGTGTATTTATGTTGGTTGTGTTTATTACAGGAGCTAATTCCATAACTTTTTTCTCTTTTGTGTTTGGGGATGGTATAGTTTATTGCCCAGCTATAAAGGTGCTTTTTTCCCCGTTTTCAGAGCGTGGCGTCTATGCGGCGGCTGTTTGTTTAGTTTCGGTGCCTCCCCTGCATCTCCGTTACTCGGAGAGGCGCGGCTTCGCACCACTGCCTGAGGTAAATTCTCGCGACGGTCCGCGCATGCGCGGGTGTCGCGGCGAGTTACCTCAGGAGACCGGCGGTTGAATAAAGGACTGTGAAACGGCAAGTTTTTTTGGCAATAAATTGGGTTAGCGATTATGGCCAATAATAAGGTACCAGTTACCCCAGGCACTTTGGCTCCTATTCCCTTTAATTCTAACCCGGCAGATGCCTTTGTGGCTGCGCTGTCGGCGTTTTCTAATAACTTAGAAAATACTATGGTTAGGGTACTAGCAAGTCATTCGGCCAGAAGGTCCTCCACTATTTCCCCGGAGTCAGAAAAATTCTTATCCATTGATTCGCACCAGGATGAAGAGGTCCCTGGGACCTCAATTGAGGGAGGTGAGCAACGCCCTAAAAAATGCTCACATAAGAAACTTACTTATTCAAGTACAAATGATTCTCCACAACATTCCACTGTGGTTAAAAAAAGGGGCCATTTAAAATCGGCCACCAAACGGAGATGGAAACGCGCAAAACGCGCAAAGGATACTGACAGCTCCTCTGATTTTTCCAGTGAGTTAGAGTTATCAGATCCGGAGGAGAGCTCTGACCCCGATTATGACCCAGAAGCTTCCCCTATAGAAACGGACACGGTGTCTTCACCTGAGTCCGGTGAGGGAAACAAACCGGCTTTAGATCCGGTAGATGCTCTGGGGAACTCAATGTTCATTCCGGAACAGTTGAAACATCCACGCTCTTCAGAGTGGTCGCCAATTGAACATGTGGCTAAATACATTGAGCAACGTATACGTTTGCCCATGGATAAAAAGACCAGAAATAACCTGAGGGCTGAGTGCCCGGCCCCAACTTTGGCACATAAATTACATCTAGTACCGGAGTTAGATCCGAAGATCATAGACATACTCCAGGAGTCTAATTGGACTCCAAAGAGGGGAGTTGAGGCCACATTGAAGGTGTGCCACGACAAATTATTCGACCTTCTAGGTCCACTGGCCAAATTGATGGATTCTGTGGAGAGAGCTCTCCTCACGAATGAGAAACCAGACCTGTTGGAATACAGGGGCTGGATACAAAGATTGGTCTGTGTGTTTGGGAATCTGAACACGGCCATTTCAAGCGAGAGGAGACGTTCAATTCTCCTTAAGATTGATTCCAAAGTAGCTTCTCTGGCAACTAACGAGCCAGGCTCCAGCGCTGAAGGCATGCTTTTTGGAGAAGGGATCTTCAAAGAAATGTCTGATTATTCAGGATCTTTCTCGACAGTTGGCAAAGTCAAGGCCAACATAAGGAAAGCTTTCCCAAATAGGGTTTTTGGCAGGGCCGGGAAAAACCGGGGTCATTTTCCCGGCCGCAGTTCATATTCCACCTCAAGAGGTGCTTTCAGATCCTCTTATCAAGAGGCCCCAAAAAACCCCACCTTTTTTCCGCAACGATCCAGACCTTTCCGTCAACGTGGTTACAGAGGATCTAGGAGATCGGATCCTTTGGTGAGTATACCTTCACTCCAATGTTTTTCCACAGGAGAGGTGGGGGGAAGGACATTAAATTTTTTCAATCAATGGCAAATAATCACATCGGATTCATGGGTTATTCAGACAATTCAGGGTTTCAGGATAGAGTTCATTGTTCATCCCGTACAGACTATACCTCCGGGAATAATGGTTATGCCCAAAAAAGACAGAGTCATTACTTCACTGGAAGTAAAAAATCTTTTAAGAAAAAAAGCAATAGAAGAGGTGATACCTCAAAGAGAAATATTTTTGAGCAATATATTTCTGGTAAAAAAGAAAGACGGGGATTTCCGTCCTGTAATCAGCTTAAAACAATTAAACGAGTACGTTGTCTACAACCATTTGACAATGGAGGGCATTCCATCATTAAAAGAGGTCTTAACTCCACAAGATTGGATGGTCAAAATAGACCTAAAAGATGCATATCTGACGATACCGATAGAAGTTACCAGCAGGGATTTTCTCCAATTTCATTGGGAGGGCACCCTTTGGAGGTTCAAGTCCCTACCGTTCGGTCTGTCATCCGCCCCTTGGTGTTTCACCAAGGTAATGAGGCCCGTAGTAGCGTTTCTGCGCAGCAGGGGAGTGCGTCTAGTAATTTACCTAGACGATATTCTCCTCCTGGCGAAAGATCAAACATTATTGACAGTTCACAAAGATTGGACGATCAATCTGTTGTCCAATTTGAGTTTCCTAATAAACTACAAGAAATCGGTTCTCACACCAACACAGTTAATCGAATTCTTAGGTTTTACCGTAGATTCCACAAAGATGTCTCTTTCTTTGCCCTCAACCAAGGTTCGGTTGATTCACAAGGAAATCAGACGTCTCCTGTCGGCACAGGAGTTCCCATTACGAGGTTTAGCTCGTCTTCTAGGTCTACTTTCCTCAGCAATACAAGCAGTCTTTCCAGGACCGCTGTATTATCGGGCCCTTCAACGTCTGAAGGCGCGATATCTGAGGAGGGGATGGTCTTATCCAGATTACAAATCTTTAGACGACGAATCGAAAGAGGAGATGCAATGGTGGCTGAACCATTTAGAAACATGGAATGGCAGGGCCATCATTCATCCAATACCAGAATTAGTCATAGAATCAGACGCCAGCAGATCTGGAGATCTGGGTGGGGCGCGCGATGCGGTTCGATTTCCACAGGCGGCAGATGGGACACTACAGAGGTAGATTGGCACATAAACTGTTTGGAACTCCTCGCTGGTTTGTTTGCTGTTCAAAGTTTCGTCAAACATTTTCAGGCGAGTTCCATTCTTCTCAAAATGGACAATCTGTCCGCAGTGCGTTACATCAACCACTTAGGAGGTCCCAGATCCAAACAGTTGGCGGAGACGGCAAAGACCTTCTGGGGATTTTGCCTGTCTCACAGTCTAACAGTTCAGGCCCAATACATTCCAGGCCTCCACAATGTAGTGGCGGATTGGAATTCTCGATACCTGATAGATTCCAGCGATTGGAGATTGGATACCGAGGTATTTGCCAAATTGTCATTTATCTGGGGTCCTTTTTCTATAGATCTATTTGCATCGCGCCTCAATACACTACTACCTCAGTTTTACAGCTGGAGACAAGATCCCATGGCTCTAGCCACGGATGCTCTGGTTCAGGTATGGCCGCTAGGGACGCTTTATGCATTTCCACCATTCGTCCTCATTCTAGCGGTAATAAGACTCGTACAATCGCAATTGGCTACGATAGTTCTCATAACACCACTGTGGAGGTCCCAACCTTGGTTCCCACTACTTCTGGAACTGTCTGTGGACATTCCCAGGTTAATCCAGGTTTGGCCTTACACTCTGAGGGATCCAGAGGGGACACTTCACAATATCTTGAATCCTCAGTTGTTGCGATTGATAGCATGGAAAATATCAGGGGTCATTGGCCTTCCATCGACATTTCGGAGGCAACTGCCTCGTTGTTGTCAAGTTCCTGGGCCCCATCTACCAGAAGGAGATATAGATCCGCATGGAGGGCGTGGGCCTCTTGGAGTTTGGAACAACGTATTAATCCCGTTTCAGCTTCTTTGAGTAGCTTGTTAAGTTATTTCACTCGTTTATTTGAAGATGGGAAAGCATATCGCACGATCAATAATTCAAGATCGGCAATATCTGCTTCGCATCAAGGGTTTGACGGGATTCCTGCAGGGAAACATCCTATGGTATGTAGATTATTGAAGGGTATACGGTGTAAGAGACCACCTCGTTCTCGTTACTCTAACACCTGGGATGTCAATGTTGTTTTTAGTCTCTTGGAGAGTTGGCCTGATAACGAAGTTTTGTCCATCAAACAAATTTCGGCAAAATTGGCCATTTTATTTTGCTTAGTTTCCTGCAAAAGGGTCTCAGACGTTCGAGCCCTAGATCTAACGGGAAGATGTTTTTCTCCAACAGGAGTGAGATTTTTGGTTTCTAACAGGACAAAAACTTCTTTGTCAGAGGTTTTCTATCCAGCTTTTTCTCAACGTCCCCAACTTTGTCCAGTCCGTTGTTTGAAGGAATATGAAAGAGTTACTTTTTCTAACAGAGCTGGTGTATCACAACGATTATTCATATCTTTATGCAAGCCATACAAGTCGGTGTCTTCCACCACACTCGCTAGGTGGGTTAAATGGATCATGTCTGAAGCTGGTGTAGACGTCTCCCTGTTCGGAGCTCATTCTTCCCGGAGCGCTTCTGCTTCGGGAGCTTTTTCCCGGGATGTCGTCTCGAGGACATCTTAAAGACAGCGGACTGGTCCAGAGAATCCACCTTTAGAGAATTTTATTTTAAACCGGTGTCTCACATATCGCATTCATTAGTTACTTAAGCTTTGAACTAGCATAATAAGAGCCTCCGTGTCTTGTGGGATAATTCCCAGATTCCCCTATTATCATGACGGGGAATCATAATTATAGTAAAGACACGCAGGCGAGTATTATCCCTCCCAAATGTGGAGAATTTTTTCCCACCCTAATATCTGACGTGAAGGTTAAGAGTTCGATAAGTTTTTAGATCATTTGATCATTCGTTAACAAGCTCTGGTGATCTCTAATGTGTTGTTTTCTCTGACAGCTTAATCCTTGGATTGGAATTTATCATACAAGGTTTCCTCTACATGTTCGAGGTTTCCATAAAGGAAGGAGGTTCTTCCGTTGTTTGATTGGTTAAAGAAGAATCAGGACGGTCTCTCATCAGAAAAGAGAAGAGCCAACGGTGGTCAGAGGATTTGAAGAGTTGGACTGTACCATTGTTATACTGGACTGTACCGTTGTTATCTGTTATGTATATATACTGTTTATACGTGTTTTTTCACTCTCAAAATACTTTGTTTTGTATTTGAGAGATTGTTCTTTGCTGCTATCGGCGTAAGTAAAGAAAAGATAGCATAATACTCGCCTCCATGTCTTTACTATAATTATGATTCCCCGTCATGATAATAGGGGAATCTGGGAATCCCCATGTGTTTGCGAGATATATCCATATTCATATCATTTTATTGAATTAAATTGAATGAACAGTTCCAGTGCCACGTTCAAAAGCCACCATCAGGTGCCAGAGATCGAGTTAACTCAATGTGGACATATTGTAGAATCTAGATAAATGTAAATGAATTTTGTTTATTCCAACAGGGTTATTCAAAGAGATCCGAATTGTGGCCAAAAGGTAACCGAACACTGAAATTCAGCGTACGGTTACCTTTCCTGGCCATTCGGCTATTCAGAGAGCAGGCAGTTCGCCAAATGTTTATTTATTTATTTATAAAGGATTTTTCAAGGAAGGATACAATGAGATTTCTCTCATTTCAACTATGTTCTGGGTTCAGCAACATTAAATTGTTACAGTTGTTACAGAAATCCTGGCGAATTGTCTGCACATATGGTGCCTGTTCGGTGCCTGTTCGAGGGCAGTGAAACCCCCATAGAGAAGCAATGCTTCGTCTATTCAGAGAACAAAACCCAGCAGTGAAAATTTGCCGAATTGCCCTGCTGTTCGGTCGTTTCATTCAACAGATTTATTTAGGTGAATCCCATAGGCATCAATGTTAAAAATATTCCTGTATTAATTCAATATCTAATAAGCCGTTTATTATCTTATTCTGCAGTAAAAAGTCTCTATTTTTAGATTTTTTTAGGATCTTTTAGGCATTTTTTGGTCAAAATTGTTTCCCGTTTTTTTTAAAATGCTTTTTTCATTTTTCTGTAACAGACCTTTTTATTATCATTCATTGGATCTTATGTGTAAATTCCAGACATTTTGGTATAGTAGTTATTTTGCTAACAGGATTTCAAATTTCAAACTTTCAAGCATACGTTTTATTTCACCTCATTCGTCTGCATGACAGGTTTTTCCGGCGGCTGCTCTGCGCTGTGATCAGCGGCTAGTCGGGTTTCTCCAGCGTGTTCGGCGTGGTTAATCCAGCTGTTTCTGTGGGTTTTGGTGTGTGTTCAGTGGGTGTTCGGCAGGTTTTGCAGTGAGTGTTCGGCGGGTTTGCGGTGGGTTTTCCCTGCAGTACGGCGGCCCTGTGGTGGTCGCTGAATACACTGCAGGGTCGGCGAACTAGGATCGCCGAATCGCACCAAATAGCAGGGAACGAAAAGTCACCAAACGTGCAGTGACTTTTCGATTATCTTTGAATAACCCTGCAAATGTATTTCATTCGCATATGGGTTCCAGAAAGATGCAGTACATTAGACAAAGCAGCTGACGTACCGTACCTCCCAGAACTGCTGTCAGTGTCTGCATTGGTTACTGAATGCCTCTGTATTCTCTTGCAGAACCTGGATTTGATGGTTAAAGTCAGAATTCTGCCTGTCGAACACTGCATAAAGTCTTTAAATGCACTGTAATGCGATTACAGTGCATTTACACTGTGCATGCAATTTTGTGCAGATGTGTGTATAGTGGTTTCCATAAAACCACTGGCTCCTGCCAGTGGTTTTATGGTACCCACTTGGTAGTGAAGCGGTTAACTGCAAGGTAACTCAGAAATTATTCATGCTTTCTTTTCATTTAGATACTGTTCAAAGTTGATTTTTTTTAGGACAAAACACTCAGATAGAAAAATGAAACAATTGTGAAACACAATTTAAAATGTGATCATTAACTCAAGAAAACATTTTTGGAAGACAGCATAAACCCTTCCTGCCAGAAAAAAAAAGGTAGGAAACGGTTGCCAAGTGAGCTGCTCTCATTCTTTGTGTTGTGGTTTCATTTTATCTCACTAAAGAGATAAAACAGTTGTTTTTGAAATAATGATTTTCAATGAAGGTTGAAAATGTATTCAATTTCATTTATTTCAAGATAAAAACTAATTACAACGTGAATCCTAATTTTATTGGCACAGCTAAGCTCTAATGCTACACGCTAGCATTATTAACCAACTGCCATCATTTTTCTATCTATTAAAACATTTTGAAATGCAATAATACACAGAGGAATTCTAAAGGTGTTTGAAGCCACTGAAGCAGAAAGCATGGATTTATGACTATCATTACCATCATTACTTGATTATGCATATTCAGTGATTTCCCTGTCAGTTGTAAACTGTTATATTAGCTCTTAATCGATGAAAATGCCAATGCGAGAAGTCATAAGTGAGGATCATGCGGAAATGTATGAATGAGTACATTAAACATCCACTCGTTGCTTGTCAGACATATAAATACAAAAGAAATCTCTATGCATTTTGCTTACGTGTAGTGAATCATGGCAAAAAAGTCATGTATTTAAGTGACTCATTTCCAAGGACAATTCCCCTGCGTGATCTAAATCTCATTGCCAGTTTTGCCACCCTGGAATACCTCTTCCCAGGAACACATAACATATGCTGTTTTCTAACAGTATCACAGAGGTCCATGACCATAAAACTGACAGTAATGTGTGTTAAACTCCCTCCAGTTTATGTGGTTATAAAATATTATGGTTTGTAAATAAGCACTTGTTCTAAATGACTTATCAATTACATAAACAGCCATTAAAAGGTCAAAATGGCCAAAAAAAAATAATAACAGCTCTGCGTCTCTACTTCAGGCACTGTTCCTAAAATAAAATACATCAATCAATAGGACATATGGATATATCTACACTGCTATATTACAACTTGTACCACATTGGGGTAAGGACATTTATTTGCACACTTTAAAATAAGTATTGCTAGCATAGTGTTTGGGATATTGCAGGAAAGAAATGAATGTTCAAAATGTAGCAAATATATATAAATATATACAGTCATGGCCGAAATTGTTGGCTCCTCATAAATTTTTCCAGAAAATCAAGTATTTCTCACAGAAAAGTATTGCAGTAACACATGTTTTGCTATACACATGTTTATTCCCTTTGTGTGTAATGGCACAAAACAAAAAAAGGGAGGAAAAAAAGCAAATTGGACATAATGTCACACAAAACTCCAAAAATGAGCTGGACAAAATTCTTGGCACCCTTTCAAAATTGTAGATAAATAAGATTGTTTCAAGCATGTGATGCTCCTGTAAACTCAGCTGGGGCAAGTAACAGGTGTGGGTAATATAAAAATCACACCTGAAGGCAGATTAAAAGGAGAGAAGTTCACTTAGTCTTTGCATTGTGTGTCTGTGTGTGCCACACTAAGCATGGACAACAGAAAGAGAAGAGAACTGTCTGAGGACTTGAGAACTTATATTGTGGAAAAATATCAACAATCTCAAGGTTACAAGTCCATCTTTCTTGGCATACACGGCAGAATGGAAATATTTTCAGATTCCGCGGGCCAGCATTGTATTCCGGCTGGCATGGTGCCGGTTCGCCTTCTTCACGGCCTTGGTTTTCTTCTTCGAGGTGCGCTTTAAAGAGGCAAATCAAGCAGTTGCTTGCTGTAGATTGTTAGGTAGCTTTTCTCTAGGTGTACGAAAGGGTAAGGGTGCTACCCAGCTATTGGCATCATCCAGAGCAAATTCTTTATCTGTCATCTTGAGAAATTCCCTATCTTCTCCTGCCAGTGCTAGTTTGTTGTCATCATTGGTAGAATTGAACACTGTGGCGCCAAAGGTGTTATCCCAGGACTGAAAGGCATTTAATTTATATTGGTCGTCATGTTGCCTTTCGTTCCTGTTTAATTTCTCCTTCACTCTGTAATGGTGTGGGCATGGTTCAAGATAGGTGTTGCGACCATTTGGCAAGATATGTGTTTTGTAGGAAGCAATCTTGGTAGGCACCTTCATTTCCTTTATACAAACATTGCCGATGATAACCCAACCTAGATCAAGGCGTTGAGCGAATGGAGCATCATGTGGACCATTAATTTGTTGCCGTACCTTATGTACTCTGAGGATATCTCTGCCCAGGAGAATTAAGATATCTGCATTCTTGTCAAGGGCTGGTATTTCGTTAGCTATAGCCTTCAGATGAGGATGGTGTAAGGCAGCTTCTGGTGTAGGGATCTCTTGCTTGTTAGATGGGATCTGGTTGCACTCGACAAGTGTGGGTAATAGTAATTCCAGATTGTCCCCAAGAGAGGCAGCTATGAATCCGCTGGCTCTTCTTCCAGAGACCTCTGTAATGCCACTACATGTACCTAAAGTATAAGGGTAGGAATCTCCTTTTATGTTGAAAAGATCAAAGAGTTCCGTTCCTGCGAGGGACCGATTGCTCTGATCGTCCAAGATAGCGTATACTTTAGCAGACTTTCCTGGTTGATCCTTGTGATATATGTTAACTAAGCATATTTTAGCACAAGACTTGTCGCAAAGATCTTCACCGCATACTGCTGTACAAGAAGAGGACACTATGGTAACTTCCAGATCTGTAGTCTCCCTGTTGTGCATTAACACAGGAGGGGAGTCTGTTGACGTTGCAGGCATGACCTGAGATGGATGTAGTGCCTGCACATGATCCACACTATCACATTCTATGCACTTGATAGGAAATTTGCAGTCTTTGGCAAAGTGCTCGGTAGAAGCACAACATCTGAAACATACACCATATGTCTTTAGGAGCTCCTTGCGCTCTTGGAGTGGTTTCTTTCTAAAGACGATGTACTTTTTAAAGGGATGTGGCTTCTTATGAATAGGACAAAGGCGGTTAGGAATCTCAATCTTTTCACCTTGTTTACACGCGACTGGAATTGAGGTAGGAGGGGGGAGGACGTTAGTCTTCTTCACTGATACTGTACCCCTGCTGCCTCTGTGATTAAATTGCGAGCTGTCGGACATCTGAGGAAGGACGCCCGAAGCGTGGAACTCGTAGGAAAAACTGGGGTCATTCTTCTTTCTGCAATGTCCCTTCTAGAAACATAGAAACATAGAAAAATGTCGGCAGATAAGAACCTTTCGGCCCATCTAGTCTGCCCAATTACATGGATACTTTACCTGGATTTATCTTTTGTTTAGGATAGCCTTATGCCTATCCCATGCCTGCTTAAATTCAATTACTGTTTTGGCCTCTACCACTTCAACTGGAAGGCTGTTCCATGTATCCACCACCCTCTCAGTAAAATAATGCTTTCTGATGTTACTTTTAAACCTTTGCCCCTCTAATCTAAGACTATGTCCTCTTGTTTTGCTTCTTTGTTTCCTTTTAAATATACTCCTTCCTCTACCTTGTGGATTCCCTTTACGTATTTAAATGTTTCTATCATATCTCCTCTGTCTCGTCTTTTTTCCAAGCTGTACATGTTAAGATCATTAAGCCTTTCCTGGTAACTTTTCTCCTTCAAGCCATACACCATTTTAGTAGCCCTTCTCTGAACTCTCTCTAAGATGTCTATATCCTTCTGGAGATACGGTCTCCAGTACTGCACACAGTACTCCAAGTGAGGTCTCACCAGTGCTCTGTACAGTGGCATGAGCACTTCCCTTTTCCTACTGCTAATACCTCTCCCTACACAACCAAGCATTCTGCTAGCATTTCCTGCTGCTCTATTACATTGACTACTTACCTTTAGATCCTCTGAAATAATAACCCCTAAATCCCTTTCCTCAGATGTTGAGGTTAGGACTGTATCAAATATTCTATATTCAGCCCTTGGGTTTTTACATCCCAGGTGCATTATCTTGCACTTATCCACGTTAAAACTCAATTGCCACAGCTCCGACCATTTTTTTAGTTTACCTAAATCATTTGTCATTTGGCTGATCCCTCCAGGAACGTCAACCCTGTTGCAAATCTTTGTGTCATCAGCAAAAAGACATACTTTTCCATTAATACCTTCTGCAATATCACTAATAAAAATATTAAATAGAATGGGTCCAAGTACTGACCCCTGAGGTACCCCACCGGTAACAAGACCTTGCGCCGAATAAACTCCATTTACCACAGCCCTCTGTTGCCTGTCACTCAGCCACTGCCTAATCCATTCAACAATATTGGAATCCAAGCTCAAAGATTGCAATTTATTGATAAGCCTTCTATGCGGAACAGTATCAAAAGCCTTACTGAAATCTAAATAAGCAATGTCTACTGCACCACCTGTGTCTATTATTTTTGTTACCCAATCAAAAAAATCAATAAGATTAGTTTGGCATGATCTCCCTGAGGTAAACCCATGTTGTTTCTGATCCTGTAATCTATGAACTCACAAAGGTAGGAGAAAGTTGGAAAGGAGATATGGTTCACTCTTTTATACTTTGCCGCAATTGCAGTCCATTTTTCCTGGATATTGTATGGCAGCTTGGAAACTATTGGGTTTACCCCGCGAGCAGTGTCCAGATAGCTGAGGCCAGGTAGAAAAGTGTCTGTCTTGGCCAGCTGCAGCTCCCAGAGAAGGTCACTGAGTTCCAAGTATTTCTGATTATCCTTGCCAGAAATCTTTGGGAAACAGTGCAGGCGATGCAACAGAGCGTTCTCTATGGCTTCAGGGCTGCCATAGCTTTGATCAAGTCTTTGCCAAGCAGCGTTGAGACCCGTTGTTGGATTATTGATGTGGACAGCTCTGAGTCTCTTGATACGTTATGTAGACTGTGGACCAAACCATCTGATCAGCAGCTCCAGTTCCTCAGCAGGAGTAATGCTATGATCACTAATTGCAGTTCTGAAGGCACCCTTCCAGCTTCTGTAGTTTTCAGGCTGGTCATCAAATTTTGAAAGGCTTGTCTTGGTGAGTTCACGGCAAGCCATGTATCTAGCAAACTCAGACATGTCTGTTTTCTCTGACTTTGGGCAGGGAAATGAAGTTTAAGTGACATAGGGTAGTATGCGGTTGCATCTGCATTTAGCCCTGGAGTCAGTTTAACGTCCATAGACTCAGGCAGGCATGGTTTTATAGCTGTATGGTTGCTAGGATTTTGATGAATTGCTGGAGGGTAGAATTGCATCTGAGAGTTCATGCATTGGGATTGCTGTTGCACTAGGGCGTGTGAAGAAAGCTCAAGGTCATTGGCTAGTAGAGTATTGTATTGACCTTGGATGCAGGGTACTGTTTTGGAAGGTTGTCACAACTGTCAGGAACATTTGATGTTATGAGAGAGTCACTGTTTTGCTTTAGTACATAGTCTCTGGTGCGCTTAACGGAATCTTCCGTATCCATGTTGCATAAGCTGATGTTGTCTCTTTCCCCGGCAGCTTGTTCTAGAATTTTCAGTGTTGCTACGGCTGTGGCATGCTCACACTGTTTCTCTAGGGCTTCTATTTCTGCTCTTTTGCGACCTTCAGCTTCCATAGCTGCTTTCTTGCGAGCGGCGTCTATTTCCATTTCTGCTTTTTTACTAGCTGCGTCCGTTTCAATTTCTGCTTTTTTGTGAGCGGCGACCATTTCCATTTCTGCTTTCCTTTCTACTTTTTCGAGAGCGGTGTCCGTCTCCATCTCTGCTTTCCTTTTTGCAAAGGCCGCCTGTATTTTTGTAGTTTCTGCCTTTGCCCGGGCTTGGATAAGCTGCAGACTAATTGATGAACTCTTTGAATATTGTGAGGATTTTGACCTTGAGAGACGTGAGCTATTTGAATGCTTGCTAGATGCTGAAACGTGAGAAGCAGTCTCTTGGAGTTGGGCAATTCTCTCTTCTGACTTTACTCTGGCCCGATGTACCAAATTGTCTCTTTCTGAATTAAGACATTTTAATTAATCTTTTTCTTGTAAAGCCTGTTCAGAATTTATCTTCTCTAAATTAGAGACATAAATGTGACAGTGGGCAAGATATTGAGCATGAGCTGTAGAAAGCTGTCTTAAAACTTCTTTTAGTTTGGATGCGTCACAAATAGGTTGTGTGATGATGGAGACATAACTCATCACCAGTTCCCAAAGCCATGACATTTGCTGTGATTTCTCATAGTTTATGTCTATAAGTGTTTCATTAATCTTCCATGTAGGTTTTGTATTGTGTTTGCTTCTGATTGGATTTATTTTCATTACTTCCACATCTGAAACAAATTGCATTTGCTGTGATGTTAGAGTTTCTTCTGTCTGCCATGTTAACACAGAAATCTGCTCTCTGTTCACTGAAGGCTGTATACTAGTGCTGGCTGCTGTAATACCCTTTTACTGCTGGTTCACTGAAAGATGTGTACTTCTGCTGCAGCTGCTGTTAATGTCCTTTACTAACAGCAGTGATGCTGGACAGTAACAGTCTTTTTACTATTTTGCTTCCCTAAGCAAAGCTTTGAGGCGCGGGTGCTTTAGACTAGCTGAAGTCTGTATTTGACCACTACTCACACGATGAAGTTCAGCAAATAGCTTCAACTCAGCAAAACTGACACGTAGAAAGATGAATCCAGTTGAAGAGTTTAATGATCAGACTGACAATCTTGTTAGTGTACATCTTTGCAGGGAAAAAGACTTTAGTTTGTCCAGCAGTGATCACAGAATGGCTGCTATGTGACCAGGAAGTAACTAACAACAAGACACTGAGCAGAGGGGTGTGAACTAGCTGAATACAGAAGCCTAAGGAAACCCTGCAGGGAAAAAATAGCTATGAAATCAATAGCATGTAAGCAGCAAAGGCAGATTCAACACAAAAACAGAAAAATATACAATAAAGCTTAAATCAACACTGTATATGCTATAATGCTGTTTCACAAATCATATTTGGTACATGCTACTATAGTACGAAAGCTACCATTCACAGAAGTGTCTGTGAGAGATGCAATACCCATCCAAATTATTTTATTCCCTCAACATTATTATATGAACTTTTCCGTCAGTTAAATATAATATTAAATGTAAAATAAATAGAGAACTCTGCTCAATGTGGCATTTCTATGTATCCCTGATGTGTAAACAATAATTACTTATTGTCCATATATATGTCCAAAATGCTGAAGCAGCATGTTCTGAGAAATACCTGAATCCTTTTAATGAATGCCTAAAGTTATAATTCTAATTTTGGCCAAGACGTATAACATCTCTAATCCACTAGGGCAGCTTAGAGTTTAGTGACCAAACTCTGAAATCTTAAATTTAGTTTATTCTCTCTGGTGGGATTAACTTCTGCTGCCCTATTGTTACCTTGTTGAACATATTTTTATTACTACAAAAAGATTAATACAACAGTGCATACAGTGACTTTGCAATTTTACTTGATATTGTTTACCCTGTATGTGTCTGGTTTTATTGATTTTATTTATTTTGCAAAATGGAGTTTATTTGCAGTTTTCCAGGAGTCATTATTGCGTGACACCAATATATGGATTTTTTTTTGTCTTTGTCTTTGCAAGAAACTGGTATTCATATTTTTTGTGGAAATTATGCAGAAAGTTGGTTTTCATCGTTTTTCATTACCAGCTTAAAGAGAGTATAATCAACATCCTTGGAATCGCTCATTATTCTCCGTCTGCCTTCACATTACCACTTTCTATACAAAGTACAGAAAGCGCAAATTTACAGTAGGCCGTCAAAGCAGCCAGCCACATATGTGTGGTTTGGCTGGAACAGCATGGGAGCTGTTATTGTTAACTAGACATGTGATCAGGCCAAAAATTTAGTTCGGTCCAGAATATTTTGAAATCTCCAAAAATTCAGATTCCGAAATAATAATAATTTGCTGATTCATAATATAATATAGGAAAGTTTACGATATTTTGATATTATACTGATTTAGAATATTTGAAGTATCTGATACATTTGGCTGTTTCTGTTATTTGGAAGTGCGATGTATTAAAATATAATAAAAACACACATTGTGAAATTGTTTTTAAAAAGTATGCATAGAATGATGTGTAGGCTCAGAAATGATGCACAGACTGCCACACAGAAATGACACGATAATGGCTCCAAAATGACACATAGAATGAGGCATGGGCTCAGAAATTACCATTTATTTCAATTGCTTTTCATATTTCACATTAATCTGAATAGATGTGATAGTATTAGGACTTATCGTATTGCAATCAGATCAATTCAGATAAATTCAAGATATTTTTATTCGAAGAGCAATTTGGTTTGAAAGTTGGCGATTCAGAATTCGGAACAGTTTGAATTGGCAATATTTCGGCCGAATATCAATCTGGAAGGAAGGATCTAGTGTTAACGAGTGGCACCATTTTGCTTAAAATCATTAATACTAATGGCTGTTTATTTTGAAAGAAAGAAAAAAAAAATCACACATTTTGATATTCCTACAAGAAAGAAACACCTATTATTTAATTGCTAATTGGACTGACTGCATAATTCTAAATGAGTCATTTTAATTTTCAGCTTATAACCTCTATTTAAATGTAATTATATAAAGATTGTGGTGTTAAATTATCTTGAACACTACAGTAGAACTGGTGTACATTGCCGCGTTGTGTAAAAATGGGATAAAGTGTAGCTTTCTGACATTTCCCAATGTTTTTACAAAACCAGAGAAAATATTTGCATTCTAAATGCTTTAATACGTTGAACATTTGCCACTCTCAATCACGAGATATCTGGATGATTTGAGGTCAATGTGCTTCGCCTACAGCTATCAACTACTGTCCTTAATTAGAGGACAGTAAGCAGCATGGCTGCAGATGCGGGAGTCATAGGTACAATTAAAGCTGGTGGAGTGGAGGATCGAGAAATTATGAAAGCTAAAGAAGTATGTGCCTATCATGAAGGTATAACCAGAAATCAATACATTTTACTGTTAACCTGGTACTTTACATAACAGATTAAAAATAATTGTTATCCTATATCAACACAACAAATGCTTCAAGGCAAGAAAGAAACAATAAGGTAATATACCACCGCTGCAAAACTGGTAACTAAAAAGTAATACTAGAAAATAATACATTTTATAACATATATATGATTTTCTTTGCTATGCATCATTTACATGGCCCAAGGTACGCCTTAAAGCCTGCCTTGTATGTATAAAACATTAGAATTGATGATTTTCATTTTAACATATGTAAAAAATAAAACCACTTTTTCAAAGTCTTGTAATTTGTTTTTAATGACATTTCGGAAAAAAGTTTAGAATTTACATTTTTGCCACTGCAACCCCACCAGGCCGGATCGGAATGTGATGCCACCGGTAGTCCTGATTATATCAAATGCTTCCCATGGTTGCAACACGGACTATAGAGACTGATATGCCAGGACTGATAACGTTCCCCGTATATATAGCAATGTAGCAATATGGAAATGTAGACTAGTAACGAAAAAACCCAGGGCCATCTGCTATTGGGCAAAGTCCAAAAGCTTGTACAGAATCAGCAGGCTAGCTAGAATACATATAATATTATACAATTGTACAAAAAACTTTCATCTAGTGCAGTGACGAACCTTGGCATCCCAGATGACTAAGCATCCTTCGACATGTAGTTCCGAAACACCTGGAGTGCCAAGGGTTGCCATCACTGATCTAGGCCACCATTCCCTAGTGAACGCTAGTGTTAGTGTAAGCGGTGCCGCCAGGATAAGTGACTTTAACGCATGCACCCAAATTACATTCCTGACGCTACACCGTAAGAAACCAGCTCAATGTTTTTTGCGCTAGCTTCTGCGAGCTTACTGTATTTTGCGCATCCTGCACTAAACAAGGGGAGCACAATCTTTAATTAGCGTTTCGATAAGCAGGGTATTACAAAGTGTTAGCGCTAATTACCATGGAGACGTGCAAGCAAACATTTTAGCTACACCTAAAAGCTGGTGCTAAATGATTCTGCATTTGCAAAATCATTTAGCACCCCCTAACCCCCCCAATAAATCAGATGCTCACATCTCACCCGCAGTGAGAACGGTTGTCCAATCTGCCCCTTTTTGTCACTGGGTGCAGAGCGAGACTGGGAACGATAGACTGGGAACAATGGGCAATATTCCCAGCCTCCCCCCGCTTTCATACACGGTGCGGTGCGAGAGCGAGATCACGCAGGGCTCGCAGCCCGGACTCCAGGAAGTGATTCCTGAGGAGGCACGGAAATGCTACAGCGAGTATCCCAGGGGTTAGCGATGTTTCTGAGGCGAGGTGCTCAGCTAGTGCCTGCCCTGGAATATTGTGCAAATATGGGGATGCTACAGGAAAACCTGCAGGTGCAGATTTTCCACATTAGCGTTCCCATTTTAGTGTGAAGTATGGAAAAGTGCCCCTAGTGCAGAGACGTGCAGTCAGTGCAGGCAAGTGAGGCAGAGCCGCACCTGCCATTAAGTGATAAACTAAAAACAAACTCACCTGCTCCCCCACTGTCAGCTCCGTCCTCTGCCTCTGCAGGCATTAGTTTTCCCAGCCTACGCAATTTGCATAGCAGGACGTTTCCCCGCTGCACTAATTGAGTAAACTGCTCAAGATGTGTGCAGCACACGTCAGAGATCACTGCTCATTAGTGCCGCACAGACTGACAGAGCATGGAAAAGCTTGGACCAATGGGAAAGCACCATTGGTCCAAGCCATTCCAGAAAACCCCTACATTAGAGGACTGCCTCTGATTGACAGGAAGTCTAGCAGTTAGACATGCCCCTTCCTGGCAATGATAGGCCAGGCAGCCCTCCAATGCAGGCTGTGAAAAGATTGCATGATGGACAACCCCTGACTGGCTGCATGGGGAGCTGCAGTCCAGGAGCCTGGCACAGCTGGGGATGCCCAGTTATACCCCAGGCTGGTTATTGTCTGCTAACTGGGGCTGGAAGAATGCACAACACATCTGCCCCCCAGGAGGGATCTGAGGGGGTGCAGCAGCAGGAAGCCCTCTTTGCCCAGCTGCAAGGTAAGTGACCTCACCGGGGGGGGGGGAGAGGCCATGGCCATGGCTTTCCTCTGTGCTGATGTTCAGATAGTGCTTAGCTGCCAATCTGTATGATGTATTGTACCTCTAGCCAGGCTGCCTGGGGAGGGACAGGACAGGACAGGTGGGGGACTCAGCAGATGCAAAGTTGCCAGCAAGACTCTCTCAACTCCTCTTCTACCAGGGCTGTCAGATCACAGCGTGTGCTTCATGGGTCACTGGCTTTGGGCTGGGGTGTCAGATCTCTATTTTGCTCCCTGTCAGTGCCTGAAAGTGCTGCCCTGCAGTGTGCAGAAGTCAGGTTGGGTCAGTGGCTTGCTTTCCCTTCAGTATAATATGAATGACGCAAAAATGTATAGGTGCTTTAAGGAAACCTAATGGATGTGGCCAGGCTCCTCTTAATACTTTTGTTATAGGGGAGGCATATAGAGCTGTGTGTGTGTGTGTGTTTTTACAGTGCCAGTCTCTTTACACACCCTTTCTTTCACGTGTGTGTTTTTTTTTTTTTTGCCAGGGGCAAGCGTTGGCTTAACATTTTAGGCTCATAAAAAAATAAAAAAAATATCAGGGTTATTCAGAGAGGTGACAACCTTGAATTGGCAGGAAAATGAACAGCCAATTTGGAAAGTGAGATAAATGGGAGAATTTTTCTGGTTTGACTATTTTGACCTAGAAGTTTAACCTCCAGTCATTCTCCAAGGTTTTCACCTCTTTCTGAATAGCCCTGATACAGGGTCATTCTTCTGCTTTTCACCGCTCTTTGAATAACCCTGATACAGGGCTATTCAGAAAGAGGTGAAAACCTTGAATGACAGAAGTTAAAATTCTAGGTCAAAATAGTCAAACCAGAAAAATTCTCCCATTTATCTCACTTTCCAAATTGGCTATTTGGTCTAGAATCTGTTTCTCAACTCGTTTCCTCGGCCTGGTTTGCCAGATATGTGAAGCACAGGTGATATAATTTGCTGCTCAGTGTTTGCAGTATTCAGTCTGCATTTTCCCAAGGTGATCTGAAAAATCTAGCCTGTAGTGGGTCCTGAGGACTGGAGTTGAGAAACCCTGGTCTAGATTGTTCATTCTCCTGCCAATTCTCAAGGTTTTCACCTCTCTCTGAATATCCCCGATATTGAATCATTGTGCTGGCTACACTATCAGTTTTATTCAGAGAGAGGTGAAAACCTTGAATTGGCTAGAGAATGAACAATCTAGACCAGGGTTTCTCAACTCCAGTCCTCAGGACCCATTTTTCAGATCACCTTGGGAAAATGCAGACTGAATACTGCAAACACTGAGCAGCAAATTATATCACCTGTGCTTCACAGATCTGGCAAACCAGGCCGAGGAAACGAGTTGAGAAACAGATTCTAGACCAAATAGCCAATTGAAAAATCTAGACCAAATAGCCAATTTGGAAAGTGAGATAAATGGGAGAATTTTTCTGGTTTGACTATTTTGACCTAGAATTTTAACTTCTGTCATTCAAGGTTTTCACCTCTTTCTGAATAGCCCTTTATCAGGGTTATTCAAAGAGCGGTGAAAAGCAGAAGAATGACCCTGTATCAGGGCTATTCAGAAAGAGGTGAAAACCTTGGAGAATGACTGGAGAAGTTAAACTTCTAGGTCAAAATAGTCAAACCAGAAAAATTCTCCCATTTATCTCACTTTCCAAATTGGCTGTTCATTTTCCTGCCAATTCTCAAGGTTTTCACCTCTCTGAATATCCCTGATAGTGTAGCCAGCACAATGATTTATCAGGGATATTCAGAGAGAAGTGAAAACCTTGAGAATTGGAAGGAAAATGAACAGCCAATTTGGAAAGTGAGATAAATGGGAGAATTTTTCTGGTTTGACTATTTTGACCTAGAATGTTCACTTCTCCAGTCATTCAAGGTTTTCACCTTTCTGAATAGCCCTGTATCAGGGTTATTCAGACAGCGGTGAAAAGCAGGCGAATGACTGGAGAATGGAAAATTCTAGGTCAAAATAGCGGATCATGAAAGGGAAAATTTTTCTGGTTTGGCTATTTTGACCTAGAATTTTCCATTCTCCAGTCATTCTCCTGCTTTTCACCTCTCTCTGAATGAATAACCCTGTATGAAAACAAGTCCAGGTACAAGGACCCAGGACTGTAGATTCTTCATTTAAGAAGTCTTTACCAATGCAATTTAGAAGGCATATTGTAAGATAATTGTTCTTTGGGACAGAATCGGCTTCCAGTCAGTCCTTACTCGCAGTGTCTGTCCTTCTGATGTACTAAATGCCTGAAGCCTCCTCTTTGGGAGCTAGAATGTTTTTTGGCTGTTTTGCATTTGTATATCTGGCTCTGATACTAACCAGTGCCTCACCAGCCACTGACCTCACCGCACGTCACTGCCCTAGTGTACAACCAAAAACATATGTTTTAACTTATTGTGAAAAAAATCTGAGACGACGGGAGGGAGGACAAACAATCCTACACTAAAAGGATTATTTTTAATAAAATGAATGTATACACAGATATTTACAAGTATTTACAAGTGTCCAGAGTCAGGCCTCTAATGAAAGTACTTTCATTGGTGGATGAAGGGTTGAGCTACATTGAAAAAAGGGCCCCATTCCCTACTGAATCCGAACTGTAGCGTTCGGATGAGAAAGCGTTAATGTCAGTATAAGTGACTTTGACACATGCCATCCAGATTACCTTCCTAATGCTAATAGGTTAGAAAAAAATCAGCGCATCAGTTTTTGCGTTAGCTTCCGCAAGCTTAGAGTACTTTGCTCTCCCTATGTTTAACATGGGGAGGGCAAACAGTAATTTGCGTTAGGACTTTGTAGTACTTTACTAATCCTAACACTAATTCTAAAAAGGTCTGTTACAGAAAAAAGAAAATATGATTTAACCCCTTCACTGCTGAGCCATTTCACGTCTGTGTGCTGAGCTCATTTTTACCACTTTTGCTCATCATGTTTAAACGCGATTAGAAGCCACGATTTATTATATGACCCAGAAATATATATATATATTTTTTTTTTGCCAGGCTCAGCAGATTCATAATATATCATTTTTATTTGTATACGTCATGTCCTGCCTGTATATTATAACAACAATGCAATAAAATTTGAATTTTTAATCATCTACATTGTGTAAAGTGTTTTTTTTTTCCCATTTTATTAGGCTTGTGCACCTATTTTTTTTTCGGTTCGATTCGGTTCGATTCGTTCGGATGTTTAAACTTTTCGATTCGGCTCGTTTCGGCCGATTTCTGTTTCGATTCGGTTCGGCTCGACTCGTTTTTTGTGTACATTTTTTTTTTGGAATATCGACCATTTTTCGTATTTTCGTGTCACTTTGCTCGTTGTTTGTATCGACTTTTCGTGATTTCGGAAATTTTCGTTTTTTCGGAACGTCTGTTCTCCTCGTTTCAAAGCTGTCTAACTCTATTCGTTTTGATGTAAACTACTATGGTTTACTTTTTTATACTTTATATATTTTTTATAATAAATTTTTGGTTTGTTTTTCGGATCCGATAATTCATTCTGTCGATACGATAATTCTGGCGATTCTATCGTGTTTTTTTTTAAATTAAATAAAGATCCTTTTTTTCTTATGAATATACATTTCACAACTTTATTTAATAGCATTAAAAAATAGTTGATCAAAATGATCTGAAACGACAAAAAAAATTAACCCTTTCGCTGCTGAGGCATTTCACGGCTTCCCTTCACGCCTGTGTGCGGCACTGCGGTCTGCTGCTGAGCTAATTTTTAACAGTTTCGCTCCTCTTGTTTAAACGCGTTTTTTTGAAGCCTTATTTTATAATATGACCCAGACATGTTATATATCGTTCTTTCCGGCAGACTCGGCAGATGATTCATAATATATCATTATCATATGTATGCGTCATGTCCTGTCTGTATATTATAACAAAAAATGCAATAAAATTAGAATTTTCAATGTTTGTTTTACAAGGTGTAAAGTGTTTTTTTCACATTTTAAGGCTAGGGTCAGAGTGGGGCAGTCGGAACGCGCGTGCAGGCGCACTAAATCACGGCGGCAGTAGCAGCACATAACGGCCAATGACGGCCAATATACGCAGTACGTGCGTACGAAAGTGCGCCGACACCACGCAACCAGCAAATGAACGCATTTTTCTCAGAACGTGAAACCGCTGCTACTGACGTACAGAGTGCGCTGCGGCCGCATGGCAGCGTGTGTGCGTGATTAGGAGACGTCAGACGCTGCTAGTGTGCGGCCAACATAACGTTCAAACAGCCGGATTTCCCTAGACTTCTTTTTACCCCACCGTCATGAAATACGTCCAGAATTGCGCATCGTCTGACCACTTAAGCGTATTCTGTGAAAAAATGCGTGCGCACGCATCGACGTACATTTTGACGGTGGCCGCAGAAAATGCGCTCATCTGTCCCTAGCCTTACATGCGAGTGTTTGCGGTTATATTTTATGAGTTGCATTTGTTAAAAAAAATTGAAAAGGGGACTTGTTATATTTTTTGGGGTGAAAATTACACTATTTTTAACAAACGCACCCCATACAAAAATCCTTAGTGCAGCATCATTGTTCACATTATAATTGAAATGGGAACAATATTGCTGCATTAACAAAACAAAACAAAAAACCTGTTTATAAAAAATTAAAATATAATTTTTTTTTTTTTTTAACATTGTCATGTTTGGTATTGTTGGAAAGGCCATGCTCTGGTCGATCCAAAGATACCAAATATTAACCAACCGATAGCTGCCACGGATCGGGAGATAGGGGGTTCCAATGAACCCCCTATCTCCACCATTGGTCGCAGTTAGGGGTTAACTCCAGAACTGACGTCATTGTGACGAGGTCTTGGGACTGTCGTTCCCCCACGCTGTTGTCTTCCTGCAAAGACGTGACCATGTTGGCGGGCAGCGTCTTAGCGGGCAGCGGTGGGAGAGAGTGAGCTCATAGCTGAGAGGAGGTCAGGGCTCGAGTCGAGCGGGAACGCGCGGCAATGGCGTTCCCGCACTTCTCCCACAGCGGGAACACTGCGGGAACGCAGCGTTCCCGCTGTGGCCTGAGCCCGAAAGGCTGGAGCAGATGGCCGCCGCACATTGCCGGCTGCCGCGTGCTTCCTGTTAGAACGGCCCGCTGACAGGAAGTGGAGCCGCTCGCCTGGCTGTTTCATCGATCCCAGGCGAGCGGCTGCACTTCCTGTCAGCGACCATTCTAACAGGAAGCACTCGGCCGCCGGTCGCAGAGAGGTGAGCTGGGGGCACTATCCATGAGACCTGGGGCACTATCCATGAGACCTGGGGCATTATCCATGAGACCTGGAGGCATTATCCATGAGAGCTGGGGCATATATCCATGAGACCTGGGGCATTATCCATGAGACCTGGGGCATTATCCATGAGACCTGGGGGTATTATCCATGAGAGCTGGGGCATATATCCATGAGAGCTGGGGCATATATCCATGAGACCTGTGGCATATATCCATGAGACCTGGGGCATTATCCATGAGACCTGGGGGCATTATCCATGAGTCCTGGGGGCATTATCCATGAGAGCTGGGGCATTATCCATGAGACCTGGGGCATTATCCATGAGACCTGGGGCATTATCCATGAGACCTGGGGGCATTATCCATGAGACCTGGGGCATATATCCATGAGAGCTGGGGCATTATCCATGAGACCTGTGGCATATATCCATGAGACCTGGGGCATTATCCATGAGACCTGGGGCATTATCCATGAGACCTGGGGCAGTATCCATGAGACCTGGGGCATTATCCATGAGACCTGGGGCATTATCCATGAGACCTGGGGGCATTATCCATGAGACCTGGGGGCATTATCCATGAGACCTGGGGGCATTATCCATGAGAGCTGGGGGCATTATCCATGAGAGCTGGGGGCAATATCCATGAGACCTGGGGGCAATATCCATGAGACCTGGGGCATTATCCATGAGAGCTGGGGGCATTATCCATGAGAACTGGGGCAATTATATCCATGTGAACTGGGAAAATATATCCATATAACCAGTGCCGTGTATATTATTCTGGGGGTCCAGTGCTGTGTATATAATTCTGGGGGGTCTGTGCCTGGATATATATATAGATTATATATAAAACGCGTTAGTCCAGTTGCCAAAATCGCGAGTATACCTGTACGTAGTGATACCTTTCACTGATCAGTATAGTTTCCAGTTTACACTCTTGAAAGCTTGTCTTTTAACCACTTCGATGCGGAGGACGCGCTCAGCGCATCCTCCGCATGGCTGCTGGTGTGCTGAGGACGCGCTGAGCGCGTCCTCAATTTGGGGTCAGCGTTTGTCCGAGTTCCGGCCGATCGCTGGCCCCCCCGGTGCGGGCTGACATCCTCGATGTCAGCCCAGCATCCGGAACTGCCGCCGGTGAAATTAGGTGTCATCGCGGCAGCGCGATGACACCTAATTCAGGCCCCCCCCCGCATGTGCGGAGGAGGCGCCTGAAAGGGAGGGGGGGAGGTCCTTCGGACCTCTCTCCCTCCCGATCGGCGGCGTTGCGGGGGTTAACCCAGGCACCATTTGGAAGGGCACAGCCTGCCCTTCCAAATGGTGCCTGGCATTAACCCCTGGGGAGCTGGATCGCGAATCGGCGCTGAAAAAGCGCCGGTTCGTGATCCTTTCCCGGAGCTGGCCGACATCTTGGATGTCGGCCAAGCCTCCGGGAACTCCCCCTGAGGACTGGCGTCATCGTGCATAGCACGATGACGCCAGTCCTAGAGTTAACCCCTAACTGCCACCAACGGTGGAGATAGGGAGTTCATTGGAACTCCCTATCTCCCGATCCGTGGCAGCTAGGGGTTAAAGTTTGGTATGGTTGGATCGGCCAGAGCATGGCCGTTCCAACGATACCAAACACGAAAGTGAAAAAAGTTTTTTAAAAAAATAAAAATTAAAAATAAAAATAAAAATATATTTTAAAAACAAATTATAAAAAAAAAATAAACATTTTTTTTTCTTTTTTTTGGTTCGTTAATGCAGCAATATTGTTCCCATTTCAATTATAATGTGAACAATGATGCTGCACTAACGATTTTTGTATGCGGTGCGTTTGTTAAAAATCGTGTAATTTTCCCCAAAAAAAAATGTAACGAGACCCCATCTCTAATTTTTTTAACAAGCGCACCCCATACAAAATATAACCGCAATTGCTCGCATGTTAAAATGTGAAAAAAAACACTTTACACATTGTAAATTATTGAAAATACATATTTTATTGCATTTTTTGTTATAATATACAGACATGACATAACGTATACATATAATAATGACATATTATGAATCTACCGAGTCTGACGGAAAGAACGAATATAATATGTCTGGGTCATATACTAAAATAAGCCTTCAAAACACGTTTAAACATGATGAGCAAAACCGGTAAAAATGACCTCAGCACAGAGGTGTGAAAAGCCTCAGCAGCGAAAGGGTTAAATGTAAAGTTAACCCAATAAAAATGGTATCACCGGCACGCACTGCTATACTCGTGATTATATATATTTTTTCTTCAGGTAATAGGGGTTGTGGAATTCGTGGGTGAGTTCCCTCACTTTTTTTCCCAGGACTTGACCCCTGGAGGAGGTGTTGCGTGAAGCTGCAAACAGGGACAAATAAAAATAAACTAGACCTGAGCCGCACTGAGGATCTTTGGGTTGTGTCGGAGAAGACGTCACGCAGTGCTGCCATCAATATTTTTTGATAAATTCTTGGTTATACAATGAATGTGACTGTGGACAAAAATCCATGTTGTTGTGACATCGCCTAAACTTAACAAAACCAGGCCACGTCGGTAATCAAATCTCAAGGCAGTACAACAAGGTTGTGTTAGTTTGTGACATTTTTTGGCCAGGCAGGAAGTGTAGAATGTGCACAGTCACATTCATGGCCACAAATATGTTGACAAATTTATGACAAAGGGTCCATAGAAATGTCAATAAATTTATGTACATATAATTTTAACAGTGTGGAAACCAAGCAATACATATTAACTTATTAAGTAAGGAAAAGCTACACACACAAACAGGAAAATATAGAAAAAATAGAAAATTTATCTACAACAAGGGAAGGGAACATGCCAAGGATGGCAAACTGCCCAACAGTAACATGGCATTTGAGGAGATGTTGGAGCTGGTCCGCATCTTTGATTACAAAGATTCTGACTGCCGTAAGGGCCCTTACGGCAGGAAGAATAACACCCGCAAGGATCGTATCCTTGACAAGCTACGCACCACCATCCTGGAGCTGTTCGGGAAGGACCGGACGAAGGACCATCTCCAAAGACGCTGGTCCGACCTCAAGGCATGCGAGCAGGAGCAGCTGAGGCACATTCCAGTTACATTCGGGAGGAGGCTGCCACTGGTCTCACTGCCGCTCCAGGATGTCCACGGCATTACTTATGTGCTCCCGCAGTTCCTGGAGCAGTTCCTGTATGACGTCGATGGAGGAAACAGCCAGGCGTAGCTCGCCGATCGCCTCCCGATTTATTAGCCTGACACTGGACGTGTCCGGTCTGGCTTCTCCTTCTATATATCCAATAAGTGAAAGAAGGAAAATACAGTAAGTAAAGCAGGTGTCTATTTTTGACTGAAAGTCTTGAAAAAATATAACAGTAGTATATACCAGTGCCTCCTGCTCCTCCTCCTGCTCCTCCTCTTCCTCCTCCTGCTCCTCTTGTGCTATACATAAAAAAATTTAATTAAAATACAGTAAACAAAAATTTTTCTGTTTTTGACCAAAAGTCGTTGCAAAATAAAACAGTATATACCAGCGCTGGTGGTCGCCCGTGGCTCCTCCTCCACTGGGGCACTGGTGCCCGCCGGGGCAGATGCTGCCTTCTTCCTGTCTTCTGCCAAATCCAAAAAATAACACGTAAATAATGCAGATTGGAAAAAATGGTATATCTATACAATATATTGCCGAAAGTATTGCGACACCCCTCCACTACCCCACTACCAGCTTGACACACCACTACTCCCATCTCATAGTTCTAAAGTCACAAAATATTTATTTATTTCCTCTGCACATAGACATATATTACCGTTCAATTATATATTTTTTTTAGAAGTAAACATTACGTTTGTTCAAGAAAAACTATTATTTGTGTTGTGTGCATACAAAACGCATTGTGCTGACTGCTTTTAGTTATTTTATAGAAGGCCTCAGCCTCAGTTTCACTTTCAGTTTCTGCTAATAAAACTGGATATTGCAGAAACAACAGAAATCCGCCATTTTGTTTTGAAATTTGCATCTAAAGCGTTCAATAATGACACTGCTGCAGCAAACTGAATTGCTGCGCTGCAACAATTCAGCAGCTGCTGAGGATGTATTGAACGCGGCTCTGTTTGGATGCACTTTCAAAAGAACTACATGTCCCTTCCTACCACTTAGCAGAGACGCAGAGACTTTTGTTGATGCGCAGGTGGGAGCCAATATTGGGCAAGCTGAGGGTCTTCTCGTATGCGTCACTCAATCACAACAGCTGCTCCTGCTCACGTGTCTTCAGATCGGACCAGCGTTTTCGGAGCTGGTCCTTCGTCCGGTCTTTCCCAAATAATTTGCGATGGTGGTGCGTAGCTTATCTAGGATACAGTTCTTGCGAGCGTTATTCTTCCTGCCGTAAGGCCCCTTATGGCAGTCATAGTCTTTTTTATCAAAGATGCGGACCAGCTCGAGCATCTCGTCAAACGCCATGTTGCTGGCCCGCTTCTTCCTGGGTGTCTCTGGGGTGGAAGCAGATGAGGAGGTGTCCGAATGGGACTCTCGGTCTCTTCCTTCAGCCATCATAAAGAATTTCTATATTTTTTGGCAATTGTCAAGACTCTCTACAAAAATGGCTCAATAAAGTTACGACATCTGCGCGCGCGCACATGCGCGACCCGCGGACGAATCGGATCCGACCACATTACGAATTTTCGTATCGACAGAATTATCGGATCATTGGAAACAAAAAAAACAAGTGATATAACCGGTAATAGTTAAATATACGATGTCCAGAATTACCGAAATGGAACCGAAATCATGAATAGAGCGAAAATAAATTTCGATTTGACACATTTCAAGTCCATTCGAAAATTCCGTAAATATTTCGTTTCGGCTCGGAAAACTTTTCGGAGCTGCCGTTTTCGGATCTAAAAATTTTCGGAAAATCGGCCGCATCCGAAAACACGAATCGGGAAATTTCGTGAAAATTTCGAAATTCCGAAACGCACATCCCTACATTTTATCACATGAGCATTTGCGGTTATATTTTCTATGGGGTGCGCTTGTACAAAAATTAGAAATGGGGATTCGTTACATTTTTTGGGGGGGATTTACGTGATTTTTAGCAAATGCACCCCATAGAAAAAAATCATTAGTGCAGCATCATTGTTAACATTATAATTGAAATGTGAACAATACTGCTGCATTAACCCCTTAGTGACGGGCGGTTTTACACAAATCCGTCTTTTAGTGACCGCTGCTGTTTTTACGTTTCTGCGCTGTTAGTGTTTAGGACAAATTTTCCTCTTACTCGTTTATTCGACCCACACATATTATACACCCTTTTTCCCGCCATTAAATGGACTTTCTAGAAATACCATTATTTCCATCATATCGAATAATTTACTATAAAAAAAATATGAAATATGAGGAAAAAAATGGTAAAAACACACTTTTTCGTAATTTAATCCCCAAAATCTTCAACTACCCAAAAAGACCCCGGCTAAATAGGTTCAAAATTTTGTCCCGAGACTAGAAATACCCAATTTTAACATGCGTTTGCTTTTTAACCCCTTCACTGCTGAGACAGTTCACCTATGTGCGCTGCGCTCATTCTGACCATTTTGTGCTAATTATTTTTAGATGACAGCCTAGGTCCTATTTAATTAAACTCCCCCCAGACAAAAAAAACTTTAAAAAAAAAAAACATTTTTTTATTTTATTAAATTTTTTTATTATTATTTTTTTATTTAATTTTTTTTTTAATTTTTTTTTCAAAACCAAACCTGGTCATGTTTGGTATCATATGAAAGGCCATAATCATAATCATCCAGCTGCCATGGATCGGGAGATAAAGGGATCCTTAGGATCCCCTTATCTCTACATGGCAGCTAGAGGGTTAACTGGCCCACTGACATCCTCACACATATGGTGAGGTTGTCAGTGGGTGGGGGGGACCTGGAGGCTTGGCTGACATCCAAGATGTCAGCCCCCCTCCAGGTTTGAATTGCGTTTTGGCGCCAATTGGCGCCGCAACGTGATCCGGCGGCGAAACTGTTAATGCCATACACTGCTGGAAAGGGGAGGCTCTCCCCTCTCCAGCGGTGCAAACGGCATCTCCCTAGCTTCAATGGTTGGGGAGATAGAGGGCTCCGAAGGAGCCCCCCCTCCCCTCCATTGAAACACATGGGGGCACCTTCTGATGACGTCACCACGCAGCGTGGCGACGTCATCAGCCTCGCCTGCCCATGTAAATCACATGGGCAGGCTTCCTCCCTGCCAGATCGCCGTGGGATCCAACGAGGGAGGTGAGTATCGGGCGGGAGGGGGATTTGGCGCCGCTGACGTACCCTGTACGTCCGCGGGTCTAAGGGAGACCCGAAGACAGGATGTACAGGGTACGTCAGGGGTCATTAAGGGGTTAATAAAAAACACACAAAAAAAACATGTTTAGATGTTTTATTTTTTTTACTTTGAACATGGTCATGTTTGGTATCATTCGAAAGGCCATGCTCAGACCTTTCGAATGACACCCTCTTTGACCCCTAGCTGCCACGGTTCTGGTGATATCGGGGTTCAAAGGAACCCCTATCTCCACCAGGGGATTTACTTGGGAGAGATGGCAGCCCCCACCGGAGCTAGGCCGCAATTTTGCGCCGAATCGCGACCCGATGTCTGAGGGGTTAAAGCCAGGCAACGGTCCCTCCCGATTGGGAGGGAGAGGCACTGCTGGGGTGTCTGGAAATGACATCATTGCGCATGACACGATGACATCATTGACGTTGGGATGGGTTTAAATTCAGCGTCTGACTTCGCTGAAGTCAGAACGCCGCAGGACCCCTGACAGAGAGGTGAGTTTCTCTGTGCGGGCTCCCGCTTGCGGAGGACATGTGGGGAACATCCCCTGCATATAGCGGGAGTCAATGAGGATGTTCCCCACATGTACTCCGCAGTGAAAGGGTTAAAAAAAAATTTAGAAAAAAGGCGGCAAAACAGTTTTGCCCAAAAACTTCCGAAAAATGCTTAAAAGATCCAAAAAAAATAATCTATAAATAAAAGAGACTTTTTACAGCAGAATAAAATAATAAACTGTTTACTAGATATTGAAATAAAACGGGAATATTTTTAACATTGAAACCTATGCATATGGAGCATTCGTCCCTGTAATTAATGGCACGATTGAGCAAAAACCCTGAGAGACGTGAGCGGGCCCCACCGTAGAGCAGGCCACTAGTGCCATTGCTCGTCCTCAGGACCCTCACAAACCTCTCTTGGTTCACCTGAATAAACCTGCCGAATGAAACCACCGAACAGCCGGGCATTTCGGCAACTTTTCATTGCTGGTCTCTGAATAGATGAACCATTGCGTCTCTATGGGGGATTTCACTGCCCTCGAACAGGCACTGTACGTACTGGCAATTCGACAAAATTTGGCGAACTGCCTGCTCTCTGAATAGCCGAATGTCCCCGAAATGTTCCTGTTCGCTGAATTTCAGTGTCCGGTTACATTTCAGATCTCTCTGAATAACCCCTAATATCAAAAGCACATTTTCAAACTGCATGCCTTATTTGACAGCAGATGGTTCCAACTGTTGACTGACCCATGCTGCTGCTACATCTTCATAATACAGCTGGGGATCTGTTTTTTCATTGATACCAAGCTGTATGAGCAATTCTTTTGCATTGCTCCAGGACTATCCCACATCGGCAATACTTGATATTGGGGGCACCAGCCGGTAACTTGCAGATTGAGTATAGTTGATCTTGGCAGTGAAGGGGTTAAGAATATAAAATCACTCCTCCTTTAATTAAATATGTAGGCTATAAGGTTAGTTACCAACTGGTCTTTAGATTCATTTCACGAAGCAATAATGCAAGTAGGAACGAAGCGAAATCCCATTAAAACCAGTAATAAACTCTAAGGCTAGGGTCAGACGAGCGTGATTTCTACGGACTGTACGTCCGTGCAGACGGACGTACGTCAGTACGGAAGACACAGTAGTGGCCACACAGTCCGTTTATTCACTGACGTATATTTTGACGGATGTAGGAGAGAAAATAAATTAAAAATCAAAACCATTTTGTCCGTGAAAAATGCTGGACGTATAAATGCAGTCCGTCTGACCACATTCCATCACTCACACACAAAGCTATGCGGACGTTGTGGACGCAGCGCACTTTGTGCGGCCGTTCTAGTGGTTGTACGTTCTTGCCTGCCTTGCGTCCGTTTGCCGCGGCCGTGGTGCGTCCGCAGTTCAGTGCGGACGTACTTTGTGTAACAGGCTCCAATGGGCTTTCTGTCATGCTATCACGGACGTACTTTTAGGCGCAATCACGGACGTGAACACTACGCTCGTCTGACCCCAGCCTAAGATACTAAATTTAATATTATATTGCTGTATTTATGCACACTTAGGAAACAGGCCCAAAGCCACCAAAAATCAATCTTCACACAAGACGATGGTCTGGGGTCAATTCATCCAATAGCTTCTCAGAGGTGTATGGACCAGGGAATGCACAACCTACCTCTTGCACCTGCTGGGGTACTAACAGAGTGGACCACCATGGAAAAAGGCACATGTGCCTCCAAAAGGTAACATGTAGCCCTGGTTTTGTATAATATTATGTATGTTAAATATCATGTTCATATGCAGTTATAGTAGACATATATAACCTATCAAGAAAAGACATCAGGCTTATTTAAAATACTGTGTGTATTTTCATGGTAACATTATTTCCTAGTAGTGCAAAAACCCCATAAATTATTTTTAATGGAAAATTAAACTCTTCACTTTACTAAACCAGGATTACTTTAAACAGCTCTGATAATCAATTTCACGACTCGGTTACACAGTGATGGCAGGTATGAAAATAAATTTAAATTGAAATGTTAATTACATTAGGGCCTATTAGTATCTGTACATACTTTCTTACACCTTATTGAATGGCCATTCAGGTTCATATTATTTATACATAAGAGATGCGAGGCCTGATATTATATTTAATATTACTTGAAATAAATATGTATGGGCCCTATTCCAAAATTGGTGTTAACTTAACCAGAGCTGTTGGACGCATATCAGAAATTCAGAATCATTATAGGGCACTATTCCATAGTCAAAGCTAACGTTAGCGTCTGGATGTGCATGCATTATCGCTAGGATAAGTGTGGTTAACGCGTGACACCCATATTACATTCCTGACCTGTAAGAAATCACTTAGTAGAGTGGTTCCCAACCGTGGTCCTCAAGTACCCTCAACAGGTCAGGTTCTCCAGATATGTGAAGCACAGCACAGGTGATATGATTTGCTGCTCAGTGATTGCAGGATTCAGTCTGCATTTCCTCAAGGGAATCCTCAAAACCTGGACTGTTAGGGGAACTTGAGGACCGCGGTTGGGAACCACTGACTTAGTGCATCAGTTTTAACGCTAGTTTCCACGAGCTTACTGTAGTTTTGCATTTTATACTTAACAGGAGGAGCACGATCATTAATTAGCATTTTGATTAGTAAGGTATTACAAAGTGCTAGTGCTAATTACTGTTGGGACGAGAAAATTAATTTTTTTGAGAGTCCTAAAAGCTGCTGATGCAACTGACAAATGAATATCATTTTGCATCCTCTAAACCCCCCCAATAAATCCAATGCTCCCCTCTCATCGCTTCTTGTTGCAGGGAGCAGAGATAGACTGGGAACAAACATTTCCCAGTCTCCCTCGACGGTGCTGTGCGATCTCGTGAGTTTTAGGCTAGGGTCAGACGAGCGCAGTGCGAACGCGCGTGCAGGCGCACTTAATCACGGCCGTAGTAGCAGCAAATGACGGGCAATGACGGCCAATATACGAAGTACGGTCGCATGAAAGTCCGGCTGCGCAACGCAAGTGGAAAACGAACACATTTTGTCGAGAACGTAAAACCTCTAGTACGGTTGTACAGAGTGCGCTGCGTCCGCTAGAGGCGTGTGTGCGTGAATTGGAGATGTCAGACACTGCTAATGTCCGGCCAACATAACGGGCAGATGCACAAAGTGTTTTATTGATGATCCGTACAAAATCACGGATGCAAATGCGCATCGTATGACCGCTATCGCGTACTCCGTGAAAAAATACGTCCATTCGTTCGAACGCACTTTTTCACAGACAACGCGAAAATGCGTTCGTCTGACCCTAGCCTTATTGTTGTGGATTCTGTGATACACTCATACACACCACACATTGCTGTGAGTTTTATTGCTGTGCAGTTCTGATACGTATCCTTTTCGTTTGCACTTATCACAAAATAGGGCTGGTCTAAAAAAAAATTCGGGGGCTGCTTTTTATTCCCTATGTCAGCAGGGGTTGTGGTCGTCAAATCCCGCTTCCATCCGTCTCGGCCGAGTCGCCACTACTAATCTCCTCTCCGCACTCTGGAACCTCATCTGCAGCCTCACAAGATCGTCTCCCGGGCAGGAACAAAACAGCGACCCACTCGGCGGAACAGATGTCACTCCAGGACTGCACCCGCGACAAGTGAACATACAGGGTAATTCAAAGAGATTCGAAAAGTCACAACACATTCGGTGACTTTTCGTTCTCTTCAATTCGGTTCCTTTTGCCGATCCCATTTCGGTGACCCTGCGGTGTATTCAGCAAACACCACAGGGTCCCCGAATTGCAGGGAAAAGCTACCGCAAACCCGACGAAAACGAACCGCAAAACCCACCGAAAGCACGCCGAAAACCCTCAAAAACATCTGGATTAACCTCCCGAAAACCACGGAAAAACCCGAGCAGGAGCCGATCACATGCAGCGAAGCAGCCGACACCGCAGACGAGGCAGTGAATAAATTAGCAAAACAGTTTGTATGAATGATCGAAAACTGAAACGCTGTTTGCAAATAAACTACTGAGCGAAAATGTCTGAAATTTGCATATGAGGTCCAATGAATGATCATAAAAAGGGCTGTTACAGAAAAAATAAGTAAACTTAAAAAAAAAAATCGGACTTTTAAAAAAAAATTCTGAAAAATTATTAAAATATCCTAAAAAATCTATAAATAAAGAGACTCTTTACTGCAGAATTTTATAATGAACGGTTTATTAGATATTGAATTAAAACGGGAATATTTTTAACATTGAAACCTATGGGATTTTCAGCATTCGGTTACCTTTCTCAAGCAATTCGGATCTCTTTGAATAACCCTGATAGTCTCTCCGTACTCTGGCTGCCTAATCCTAGCGACGAACTGGCAGTTCCCGCTCTGTCTCCTCACGCTGGACTCACTACAGCAACCCCTTTTGGCACCAAACGTTCACTTTCCCTTCTTCCTGAAGCACTCTGGGAGATGTAGTTCATTTACACATAGTCCGGTAGAATTTCTCCTCAGCTGCGTACACAATCCCCACAAAACTGCACTCTCTGGCTCCAGCTCCAACATCTTCTCTCTTAAAGGAGCTGGCACAACGACAGGGCTACAAGTGTTGTTTCAACTTTACACAAGTAAACATTGGAACAAAAAGTGATTTATTTACCTCTGGTCCCAAAGTGTAGAAGACAATGTGATCCACCTCCTCCTCCCACTGAAAGCAGAAGGACATGGAGAAGAAATATTTCCAACATTCATTTGCTGACCCGAGATTGCTTATGGTTACCAGCTCATGTCTTATTATGTCACTAGCGGTACCTTATTTAGTGTTTGACAGACTATCACAAAAATGTATGATGAGGTTAAGCGCACCTGTGATGTATAGACACCTCTTATTAAATATAATTGTATCTTAACATTGTGCGCTTGTACATATATTACAGGAGAAAACTTTTTTTATGGAAGATCCCTCAACACCAGCAGCTCACAGTTTCGATCCTGTGTAATAAGATGGCATGCACACTTAATGAGCCGTACTGCTTCACAAGACCAAAGTAATACATTCCTGTGGTAATTACAGACTTAAACAGCCATTTCCCTGGGAATCTTCCCTTTCTCACACAACTTCTGTAATATTATAACCTCATTTTAAATGTGGACATTCATTGTGTCTACACATTTAATTGAAAACAAGCTCTGGCACCAATCTCAGTATTATTATTATTGTCCTCTTTACTGGTTAAAGATGATTCCTGGGAAATGCATGCATTCACATGGGAATGTGGGCAACGATTTCCACATGAATTCCACCACATTTCCTTATGTTCCAAACCCACAGTGAGCCCTGTTTACTCCCCTGGCAAATCAATCTGCAGACTCTCAGCCTGACTAGGGAATTGCCAGAAAACTGGTGAAATACATAGCGACATCAAATTCTTTACCCCCGGCAGTGGTGATTAGGATATGGAATTGAAGTTATAGGGGGCATTAGACCCCAGTAACTCCACTTTTATAAGCCCTAGAACCTCAGAACAGACATCAGTAGATATGTGCGATTCGGTCTGGACCTATTTGGAAATGGTCTGAAATATTGACAGTTCGTATTGATCCAAATTGTGAATTGCTGATGTCTGAACTGAATTGGTTTCCAAATAATAAAATTAAAACCAATCTGAGTTTTTTAAATTATATACAGCCTGGTCCGTATATAATTAGAAAAATTTGGATTTAATCAGAATAATAAGAAAATAGAATATAAACATGGTAACCCTAACAGTAATTCTAATCCTATGACACAGAAACTAGAAGGTGAAGGATCTCGGAATAAGCAATATAAAATAATAGCACCATCATCAATATAAATGTAGTAAAGCGTATTAACTTACTCTTCAGAGTAGATAAACCAGCACAGCATCGCAATGAATCCAACATGCTGGGCGTCACAGGTGGAGAAGATCGAACGCTGGACGGGGCCAATCTACACACTAAAGGACTATAAAAGGACTCACATTGGAGGGTGATTGTTACACTATTTATCCGCTCTTGAGGAAGACCTTTTGGTAGAAACGCGTTGAGCTGAGTGTTTTATCCAGTTGTCTCCAGCTATGCTGTGCTGTTTTATCTACTCTGAAGAATAAATTTTACTACATTTATATTGAGGATTGGTGCTATTATTTTATATTGCTTATTCCGAGATCCTTCACCATTGGACCGGTTCGACATCGGCTTGATACCAGTCACACAGCACTGCTGGAGGATGATGGGCGAATTTAATCCATGCTTCTGTGAGTGGCCACTTTTATCTGTGCATACCTGTAGTTGAGGGATATTACCCTATACATATTTTTTTTCACGTTTTAGAATATATCCCGGTTTGACAGCACAGAAGCTAGAACCCTATCCCTACCTTAATCATATTACATTTAAAAGCCATAACCCTAGCTCTAACCCGAATCATATGACACAGAAACTGTAAGCCTAACCCAACCCTAGCTCTACCCCTAATCATATGGCACAGAAACTTGAACCCTGTCCCTAGCCCTACCCTAATCATATTACATATACAAGCCATAACCATAACTGTCTCCCTAATCATATGACATAAACTGTAACCCTAACCCAACCCTAGCCCTAACCCTAACTATCTGACACAGAAACGTTAACCCTTACCATAGCCCTAACCTGACCCTATACCTAATCCAACAGATAATGACATACAAAACTATAACCCTAACAATATGCTAACCCTAGCCCCATAACCAAAATTGGCCAGTGGGGAGATCAAGATAAAGAGAAGAAGAACAAGTTTAAAAAACATTTTCCATACCATTGGTGGGGATGGTTCGACTGTCCCACTTGATCGCTCTTTGTGCTGCCACCTTCTGCTCACTCTCACTGCCATCAGAACTGCAACTAAAGAAACCAATGGATACATCAATGAACATGGTTAACTTGCCTCCGTTCCTTATCTGTGTTGGACATGTACGCAAAACGTGGCTAGAATTAAAGAAGGCTTGGCTAAGTTAAAAATGCACACCTCTATGCAAAGCTTGAACACATCTCAAAGATATCTGCCTGAAACTCTAGTGGCTAGATAAGTTTAATTTACCTAATTTCTGGGAATTCTATTAATATATATTAATAATTGCCTTGTATGTGATTTCAGCTGTATTAAGATGCATGCCTCCTTTCTCTGTATTGCATATGATTCTCTGAAAAGTCGCACTATGACGGGTAATCTACTTGCTATATATTCTTTGTCTCTGCTGGTAGCCTTTCAATAGGATTCTTACTTCGCACCTTGAGTTGTAATTTAATGGAGTTCTATTCCTGCAGTATTGTGAAACTGGTATGAGAGTGATTGGAGTCAAGGATAGATAAGTCCAGGTCCAGAAATATTGGGACATTGACACAATTCTAACATCTTTGGCTCTATACACCACCACAATGGAGTTGGAATGAAACAAACACAATGTGCTTTAACTGCAGACTGTCAGATTTAATTTGCGGGTATGTACATCCAACTCAGGTGAACGGTGTAGGACTTACAGCAGTTTGCAGATGTGCCTGTAACAATATTTCTGGACCTGACTGTATATCAAGTTTAAAGAGAGATCACGTTATCAAACAATGAAAGCATTAAGAACAATAACACAGTCTAATTCCCTGATAGATCTCCCCACAGTAAAATACATGTGACCATGCAACTTCCTTCCCCTCACAATACATACTCCTGGCCAACACACACACACTAAAGGATCCATAGTGAAGGTCCCAAATCACTCTCTCCAGGGACAGAATGTTGATACTGTCCGTTCGGGCACTGCCCAAGGGCCCATGCCTGGGTGGGGGTCCCTGTAGATTGCCATGTCTTCAGGACTCCTCCAGCACTGAGGTAGCGACAGTGAATAAAGGCCCAGCAGCCGCAAGCCCAGTGACTCCGTTTAGTAAAATAGAGGGACAGGAACTGGCAAGATATGGAGCTGATGCAAAATATGTGCCGCTCCACAGGAGGCTGAGCCGCCCCAAACATTGCACACTGCAACCAGCAGAGGAGAGCAGTGCCCTAAGAGAGAATGAACTGCAGAGAGTTCCATATGTTTAATGGAGAAGGTGTGTCTTTCCAAGGGAAGGGCATAGTGTAATTAAGGCCAAAGAGGCTTGTGATATGTAAATGAGGCTAGAGAGCAGAGAGACCTAGCTAATTTAACATACAGGAGAGAGGGTTTGTATAATGTCCCCACAACATGCAGGGTTATTCAAAGAGAATCGAAAAGTCACAGCACGTTCAGTGACATTTCGTTCTCTTCGATTTGGCGATCCCATTTCGGCCACCCTGCGGTGTATTCAACAAGAACCACAGGGCCGCCGAAATGCAGGGAAAAGTTATATAACCACAAAGGTGTGTGTGTAGGAAGTTTGCAAAAATAAATTTACATGCTGTAAATCATTGGAATGTGAAGAAAAATTGTACAAATGCAAACATTTTTTGATGTAGCTTTTCTAACGTGACATGTCCACATATTAATGACATACACTATATTGCCAAAAGTATTCACTCACCCATCCAAGTAATCAGAATCAGGTGTTCCAATCACTTCTATGACCACAGGTATATAAAATCAAGCACCTAGGCACGCAGACTGTTTTTACAAACATTTGTGAAAGAATGGAGAAAGAATGGATCTCAGGAGCTCAATGAATTCCAGCGTGGAACTGTGATAGGATGCCACCTGTGCAACAAATCAAGTCGTGAAATTTCCTCACTCCTAAATATTCCACAGTCAACTGTCAGCTGTATTATAAGAACGTGGAAGTGTTTGTAAATGACAACAACTCAGCTACGAAGTGGTAGGCCACGTAAACTGACGGAGCGGGGTCAGCAGATGCTGAGGCGCGTAGTGCAAAGAGGTCACCAACTTTCTGCAGAGTCCATCGCTACAGATCTCCAAACTTCATGTGGCCTTCAGATTAGCTCAAGAACAGTGCGCAGAGAGCTTCATGGAATGGGTTTCCATGGCTGAGCAGCTGCATCCAAGCCATACATCACCAAGTGCAATGCAAAGCGTTGGATGCAGTGGTGTAAAGCACGCCGCCACTGGACTCTAGAGCAGTGGAGACACGTTCTCTGGAGTGACGAATCGTGCTTCTCCATCTGGCAATCTGATGGACGAGTCTGGGTTTGGCGATTGCCAGGAGAACGGTACTTGTCTGACTGCATTGTGCCAAGTGTAAAGTTTGATGGAGGGGGGATTATGGTGTGGGGCTGTTTTTCAGGAGCTGGGCTTGGCCCCTTAGTTCCAGTGAAAGGAACTCTGAATGCTTCAGCATACCAAGAAATTTTGGACAATTCCATGCTCCCAACTTTGTAGGAACAGTTTGGAGCTGGCCCCTTCCTCTTCCAACACGACTGTGCACTGGTGCACAAAGCAAGGTCCATAAAGACATGGGTGACAGAGTCTGTGTGGATGAACTTGACTGGCCGGCACAGAGTCCTGACCTCAACCCGATAGCACACCTTTGGGATGAATTAGAGTGGAGACTGAGAGCCAGGCCTTCTCGTACAACTTCAGTGTGTGACCTCACAAATGCGCTTCTGGAAGAATGGTCAAAAATTCCCATAAACACACTCCTAAACTTTGTGGACAGCCTTCCCAGAAGAGTTGAAGCTGTTATAGCTGCAAAGGGTGGACCGACGTCACATTGAACCCTATGGATTAGGAATGTGATGTCATTTAAATTCATATGTGAGTCAAGGCAGGTGAGCGAATACTTTTGGCAATATAGTGTATGTTGAATTTGTCGAGTCTCCTAGAACATATATATAATATTAATGTAGGTTCTGCAATAAAACACTGTTTAATCAAGATGAACAAACAATTATCAAAATGAACTTGGCACACAAGGCTGAAATTACTCAGCAATGAAGGACTTAGGCTGGGTTCACACCTAAGCGTTTTTAATACGCGCGTTTTAACGCGCGTTTTTCACCGGCGTTTTCCTTGCGTTTCGCGAGCGTTTTGCAAAAATGAAACGCGCGTTTTGTGATTGACTACGGAGGTGTCCAATAGGAAATTTACTGTCTTAATTACGGAGGCGACCAATGAAAAAGACCTCCCTGGGCACGAACCAAAGATGCAAAATGGAGATCTGCCCAAGACGCACCATTGCAACAATCGCAGCTTTATATCTGCGCTTGAGGAGAAGGAGGCAGGCGATGTCCAGGCGACGCTACTGGGTGCATCCGACCATTGCAGACTGACAACGAGGTCAGGTCTGGGCGTTGTTTGCAACTCTGCGTGCACACGAGGAGAAGTTTATGCAATACACACGGTAAAGAGGTTAGTACACGTACCCTGCTTTTATTGTTGTTGTGTCCCATATGATTGATTTGCTATTAATTCCCCCTTTGTTTTTTTATTTTATTTTACAATAGTTTTGATGAGCTGCTGGACTTGATGTCCCCCACCTTGCAACGGCAGGACACCTTCATGCGTGAGTACGTAAGTCAACTAACATCACTACACACATAATACAGTGCGATGTGCTGTCGGGGTTATTCAAAGTGAATCAAGCCGTCACTGCATGTTTGGTTACTTTTCATCCAATACGGAGCAGATCGGCGATCCCTTCACCTACCCTGCGGTGGTTTCAGCAAGTGCCACAGGGCCGATGTAGTGTTGGTGAAAAGTCGCTGCAAACCTGCTGAACACTCACCCCATAACCTGGCAATTGCTTGCCCAAACCCTGCAAAAACATCTGGATTAACCCCGCCGAACACACCGGAGAAACCCGAGCACGAGTCGATCAGAACGCAGAGCAGCCGCCGGTCAATAAAATAAATAAAGAGACTTTTACTGTTGCTTTAAACAAAGAAGGGTTTATTCTACAAATATGTAGAAAAAAAAGGTAAATATTCTAAATTATCCAAATTAAACCACGTAATGGCAGGGCAGTTCGCCACATATTGCCTAAACAAACAAAATAAAACAGCCAACGGGCAAAGGCATTTTCCCTCCTCAGCAAGGTAAAGAAAATGAAAAAGGTGCCTAGGGATACAGAGATTATAAATTCTGATAGTGATGCTCATCACCCTGCATCTCCTCCCTCCTTCCAGAGCTGGGTGGGGGATATCTGAAAGGGGGCTGTGTGTGTGAGTACCATGTTTCAGGGGGGTGGTGCATGGGTGTTTCTGGGTAGTAGGTGGCAGGTGGAGGAGTGTGTGTGTGTGCAGGTGTGTGGTATGTAGAGGTGTTTGTGTTCTAGCTTGTGTATGTTGTTGGGAGGAGCGTTCTTCAGGTGGAAGGAAGGAGTCGAGGGCACGGGTGATGGCATCACGTGCCTCTGTCTGTTGACTCCTAGGCACCCTTTTCATTTTGTCCTCCAAGCTGAGGAGGAAATGGGCCTCACATGACATCTTCTGGACATTCTGCACCAGGTCCTCCATGACGCAGATCACTCGGTCGTCCTCACGTTGGGTCCTCTGACGACGGCCCCTCAAAATCGTACGTCTCCGTACAGGAAGTGTCATGGCTGGTGTGGCAGACCTTGGCACAGAAGTTGTTGGTGCCTCTGTGTCTGTGTCTGTGTCTGTGACGGTGAGGTTTCCGACGTTTGCAACGAGGTGCATGGCTGTGGTTCTTGGGTGGCCGTGTCCTCCTCCTCATGGTCGTCCTCCTGCCTCTCCCAGCTGCTGTCAGTGCTGTCAATAGCAAATAATACATTAGTGGGTGCATTATATTATTATTTACATGTTCTGTAAAACAATATCCACGACCCTCATAAACATTGTTATTGGTTTGACTTACCTACGCATTTCCACGCATGGTATGAGGAATTCCAGCTCGTCCGCATGTATATAACGCGAAGGCGCACTGGCAGCCGCTCCACTCCGGTAGTCCTTCTCCTTACGCCGGTGGCGAATGAAAGCATCTTTGATGCTCCTCCACTTTGCCTTCATGTTATTGACTGTTGAAACAAAATGTAAGCATGAACTAATTGTTTTTTTCCTACATTTCATAGGTATTTAGCAACCGGACAGTCGTTGGTGAGTCTGCACTATGCCTTTATGATCGGACAATCAACAGCTAGCAACATCATTCGGGAAACATGCTGTGCCCTATGGGATATCCTTCATGATGTCGTTATGAAGAAACCCAACAAAGAGGAGTGGATGGCGATTGCAGACGTTTTTGCCAAAACATGCAATTTTCAATTTTCAATTTAAATTATAAAAAATATTTTTCTTTTGTCCAGTTTGCGGTATCCGATGCAAATTACTGCTTCACGTACATAGACATCGGATCGTACGGGAGCAGCTCGGACGCAGCAGTATTTGCCCATTGTATGCAAAAAAACCCTGTTTCTTCGTTTAAAAAGTTTATTTTTCAATTAATAAAATTTGTTTGTATATAACGGATTTCAGACCTTTTTAGTATTTTTTAAAAAAAAAAAAAAAAACACGCTGTGTGCTTCGCCGGTTTTTATAGCCATGGCCACAGCAGCTGTCATGGGTATTCATTGCCCATAGGTCACACATGGGTATTTACTGCCCCTAGGTCACACATGGGAATTTATTGCCCCTAGGTCACACATGGGTATTTATTGCCCCAAGGTCCCACATGGGTATTTACTGCCCCTAGGTCACACATGGGTATTTACTGCCCCTAGGTCACACATGGGTATTTATTGCCCCTAGGTCACACATGGGTATTCTTGTTTTATGTACCTCTGGTGTCACGTTCCCGGTTGCTGCAGGTCTTCCAATCCCCCCACAACTGCTCCCCGATCTCCTGCCATACTCGCAGCCTCGCTGTGCGGTTTTTATAATCGCTCCTCCGCTGGTCATAAATGCATGGTTTCCCATGCACCAGACGGATGAACAACTCCGCATCGCCCAGACCAACGCCAGCTCCAGCTCCAGCTCCAGCTCCAACATCAGCATCCATCTTCAAACTTCACTCAGTGGCGTTTGAATTTCCCGGGGGTGTGGTGTCTTCCTGCCATGTGCCTGGCATGTGCAGAACGCGCACGCGCAGTATGCGAAAACGGACATTTTTGAATTGTAAAACGCGCAAACGCGCGTTCACGTCAATCTCTATGGCCGCGAACGCGCTGATATCTGCACCAAAGAAGCTCCCGAACTTCTTTGTGCGTCGGCCGTTTATCAGCGCTTTCATGCGCGCTGAGAAACGGCCAGGTGTGATATGCCCACATAGGGAATAATGGTATTTCACTGTTTGAGCGTTTTACAGCGCGTAGGAACGCGCTGTAAAACGCTTAGGTGTGAACCCAGCCTAACACAAAAATTTTTTTAAAAGAAGGTTTTATTTTAATAGTAAAAAAACAGTTGAATAAAAGCTCACAGCAGCATTTTTGTAATTCCAAACATAAGTGTAACCTACAGATCTGGCACTTACTGCCCATTATGCCTATTGGCATGTAGGGCAGCAACAAAGGTTCGACAATCCTGTTTGTTCTGGGCCAGCTTTTGTATGGTACCCCACGTGTGGTTCTTTCAGGGCTATTCAGAGAGAGGTGAAAACCTTGAGAATTGCCAGGAGAATGAACAATCTAGACCAAATAGCCAATTTGGAAAGTGAGATAAATGGGAGAAATTTTCTGGTTTGACAATTTTGACCTAGAATTTTCAATTCTTCAGTCATTCTCACGGTTTTCAACTCTTTCTGAATAACCCTGATAGTCTTGAGTTCTCTTTCCACCATTAGACGCCAGGTGCTTTTTGGTCTTCTTCTCTTGCGGTTTCCTTCTGGTGTCCAATGAAGGGCAGTTCTGGTGATGTCCCCATGCTCTTTTCTGATCTGGAGACAATTCAAAAACCTGAATGCTCTTGTATTAATTTTCTTTCGGGGTTATTTAGAGAGCACCGTGATGTCGCCAACGTTTCAGTACTCTCTCGTTCCCCGCACTTCTCTGCACTTCAGAGAATCAAAGTTCTCCACCCTGTGGTGAATTCAGCATTCACCACAGGGTCCCCGAAGTGCAGGGAAAACCCACCGAAAACCTGGCAAACCTCCACCAGAACTGCCACGAAAAACACGTCGAACAAGCCAGAAAAAGCTGGCGAGCCACAGATTACAGCACAGACCAGCCTCCGGAAAATGCTGACAAGCTGACGAACAGGAAAAAAAACAAAAAACAATATGCTTGGAAGTGTCAAAATTTAAATGCTGTTGGCAAAAAAACTACTGAATGAAAATGCCTGGAATTTACATGTAAGATCCTATGAATGATAATAAAAAGGTCTGTTACAGAAAAAATAAAAAAACACTTTTTTAAAAAAAAAAGAAAGGGGAAAAAAAATTGCTGAAAAAATCCCCAAAAATTCCTAAAAGATCCTTCAAAAATAAATCAATAAGTAAAGAGACTTTTTATGGAAGATTAAAATAATAAACGGTTTATTAGATATTGGATAAAAACGGGATTATTTTTAACATTCAAACCTATGTAGTTCTCCTGAATAATCCTGCCAAATGAAAGCACCGAACTACAGGGCACTACGGCAACTTTTCACTGCTGTTCGGTGTTCTCTGAATAGATTAATCATCGCTTCTCTATGGGGAATTTCACTACCTTCGATCAGACACCGTACTCGCTGGCGAATTTGGCGAACTGCCTGCTCTCTCTAATGCCGAATGGCCCCGAAATGTCACCATACAGGAAAATTCCCTGTTCGGTGACATTTCGGGGCCAGATCGGCTCTCTCTGAATAACTCCTTTTACATCACGTGCTGAGGGCTTTCCTTCCTTTTCTGAATACTCCATGGGCGTGTATCTGTGTGTTGTATCTTTGCTTGTGGTTTCATGTTTCAGCTTGTGTGTTTGCTCTGCATTTCAAAATATATTAAAAAAAAATGCACATCACATCTGTTTGCAGTTAAAAAGTTAGAAAATAAAGGACTACTATTTTCTTACCGAAATGCAATTCATGCGGGGTTATTTAGAGAGCACTGAAATATCACCGACTTTTCGGTGCACTCCCGTTCCTCGCATTTCGATAAGTCCGATTTGCAGACCCTGAATTCAGCATTTACTGCAGGCCCCAGGTTAGGACCCAGGGAACAAGCCACCGAACTCATCTGAAAAACCGTCGGAAAACCGACAAATCGATCTTAAAAACTGCCGAATGCATCCGACAATCCACCGCAAAACCACTGAATCAATCTGAAAAAAGCTGATAACCCTCTGAACAGAGTGCCAAGTTCCAAACAGCTGCCAGAAAAAGCCAAGAAGCCGACGAACGGGTAAAGAAAAAAAACAACTGCAACTTTTAAAAGATGTTTGCAAAAAAACTATTGCATGAAATTGCCTGGAAATAATATATAAGGTCCTATGACTAATAATAAAAAGTGGTGCTACTGAAAAGAAAAAGGAAAAAACATTTTGCCTAAAAAAATCCTGAAAGATGCCAAAAAAATTCTAAAAAATAAATAAAGAAACTTTTTGCTGCAAGTAAGAAGAATAAAAGGTTAAATATTTAATAAAGATGGGGAATGTTTTTTGCATTGAAAGTTGAAATCTATGGGATTCGCCTGATTAAACCTGTCGAATGAAACCACCAAAAATCGGGGCATTTCACTGACATTTTGGTGCTGTCCGACATTCTCTGAATAGATTAACCATTATTTCTCTATGGGGAATTCCACTGCCGTCGAAGATGACCGCATTTCGCTGGCAATTCTCCAATATTTGGCGAACTGCCTGCTTTTTGAATAACCGAATGGCCACGAAATTGCAACGTATTCTGAGCCAAAGTGACTCTCTTTGTCTAACCCTGATGGTCTGCAAAATTCACTCTACAGTTCATTTTGGCTGCTCAGTTACAAAGTAACCCATAGCAAAAGGTGAAATCATTTCCTACTCATGAAAAGATTACAGTAAAATATTTGGAAATGTGATAGAAAATAAATATGATAATGTCCTGATTTTGATGCAAATGACCTTTTTCACATTCTATAGTTGTCTGAGGCCATGAAACAAAACCGGTAAACTAACTGATTTGATGCCGTCACTGCCATTAATGTTTATACAGAATGCTCCCGTTCTTTATTTAAAACACGGCTTCAAAATGTCTTGAATATTTATTGTTATTAAAATTGCTTTATCTATAAATATTGAAATGAAACTGAACCATTTCACTACCAAGGGATTTTCCAGAAAAGACTATCAGGAAACAATGGGCACTATCGTGTGCCTGTAGCTAAGACCAGGACGCTAAGGGGAAAGATTAGCAATTGCTAATTTCCCCTTCGCGCCCCGGTTTTACCAGTAGATTATGAAGCAGGTGCTGGGTCCAACAGCCTGCCCCATAGCGGCCACTAGGGGTAGCACTAACGCGCAGTCCCATAGGACTCCATGGAGGCTTCTCCTGCCGGGTCACATGACCATGACCAGCAGGATCTTGTCTCTCACGAGATCCTGTTGGTCGGCGAAGTGATTGCGGAGGGAGACTGGGGACTTTTCCCCCCCAGCCTCACTCTGCTCCTGGCAGCCAGAAGCAGTGGATCGAGCCACCGTTCTTGCTGCAGGATAAGAGGGGAGTAATTGATTTTTTTTTTTGCAGAAACAGAACCAGTTAGCTACAACTCAGAATTGGTGTTAACCTTTTTAGTTAGTGCCAGCTCTTAGTAACTAGCGTTAGGACCAAGTGATCTTAACGCTAGTTACTCTGTGCTTTCACTTTGCGCTCCCCATGTTAAGCATAGGCAACGCAAAGTATAGTAAACTCGGGCTACAAATCGCAAACTAACGAGCGCTAACGGGTTTTTTAACCCGTTAGTGAATCAGAGGCGATCTTTTTGGCACACTATGACCTACTTTAACCCTCTCGCTGCTGAGGCATTTCACGCCTGTGTGCTGAGCTCATTTTTACCGGTTTCGCTCATCATGTTTAACCGCATTTTGAAGCCTTATTTTATTATATGACCCAGACATATTATATATCGTTCTTTCCGGCAGACTCGGCAGATTCATAATACATCATTATTATATGTATACGTCATGTCCTGTCTGTATATTATAACAAAAAATGCAATAAAATTAGAATTTTCAATAATTTACAAGTGTTTTTTTCACATTTTAACATGCAAAAGTACAAAAGGAATAACCAAACTAAACAAAGGACACGGCGACAAGAGTAACAAACAGACAGAGCAAAACAGAAAACCAAAAATATACTAGAACAAAATATGCAAACAGGACAGGAACTTGCATGAAGCAGGAGCACTGGCAACAATGGCTAGGAGTGACTCAAAAATCATGGACTGGAGCAATACATAATGGGAGCAGTGCTCTTAAATAGGTGAGTGAGCTGATTGCAAAGAAGAAGCCCCTGGGCTGGAACCCACAAATGACTACAGGAACCAGGGCAGGAACCGGATCAGCTCACATACAGTATACGGGACAAGGCTGGGAACGTGACACTTACTTGGCAAGCAAATGTTTACCTCTGCTGGCCAAAAGGATTTACTGCCGTTCTGGGCTCTCTGCAGGATCAGTTGGGGACAGGACTTTCAAAACATTCCCAACTGCTTTTAAAAAGTGTTTGCACCTTGGGCATCATGCCCATAGTGCCAAACCATTAGGGCATGTTCTGGAGCTCAAATGCAAATACATTTCACTTGCAGTAAATTAAAATTTGCATTTCTCCTGTGGAACACCATATCTTCTATATTCCATCTGCAAGGCACATCCTGGAGCCCCGATATAGGCCCCTATTACAATCCTCGTGCAGCACATTTGCGTGCACGCAAATGCGCTTTTGCGTGAGGACAAAACCATTTGCGCGGAACGTCGTATTATGACGTTCGAGCAAACGATGTGCATTAGCGTCTACCGCGATTGACCCTGCGCGAACCCAGAGCGAGTGCATGCGCGCATCCCATACTTACCATTGTCAGCGCAAATGCGGTCGAGCGGATGTTATTACGATCTTCGCGCAACGTCGTACGAACAACGTTTACGCGAAGTATCGTAACGTCTTTGAAAACCTGGTGTTAACTTACAATCTGAATGTTCTGTCCGAAATGAAATGAACCTGCACAAAAAAAAATACAGCACAGTACAGTTACACATTCTACACATACCCAAACAATAAAATTAATAAATTGTTTAATTTTTTATTTTTGTTGCAGCACATACAGTATATGCAGATTGACTTTGACAGGCGCAACAACCGAAACCTAGCAAATGGTGGTTCTTAATTCTGATTGCCCACCGATTCCTGCACGCAACGGTCATTTGCGCCCGGCTTTGCGCGTCGGATTTGCGCTCGAAAAAACATGAAGGCTGAAAAACTGCGCTCGGATCGTAATACTGCGTTAATTTGCACGCGCAAAAAAATTGCGGTGTGCGAGCGCATTTGCGCGAAGATTGTAATAGGGGCCATAGAGTATATTCGATCTTGGTAGTGAAGGGGTTTAACTCAGCATTCAAGCTAAAATGAAGGCTCATCCAAGGTCACACAGAGATCGTGCAGGGTCACATTTTTCTTCATGGAGTTCTAATACAGTGGCTTAGTTGCAATAGAGCTGGTAACAGGAAGCCACTAAGGGTTATCGGCTCACACCTAGATTTTTCCTTTGAGGCTTACAAAGAGATGGGGATCCGTTTCGAAGGACAGGGGCCAATATTTCCAAAGTAAGGTGGAGTGTATGAGTGTTTGTTTTTCGAGATTCAAAGAATGATATTGGGCCCTATTCCAAGGTTGGTGTAAACCAGGGGTGGGGACCGTCCGGCCCACAGGCTTTATAAGGCCCGTGGTATCACTTAGTCCGGCCCTTAGAGCCCCACAGCAGAGGGATGTTTAAAATTAAATTCCTTCTTCCGTTGCCCTTTTACCTGACCTCGGTGCACGTGAGTAGTAGAATGAGGGGGCAAGGATTATCCCCAATTCCCTCACTCACTGCTGCACACTTGATCATCCTTGTTGCTGCACCCCTCATCTTCTGGGCGCAGCGTGAAGCAGGATCCGATGTGCTTCAGTGAATGAGGGAAGTGGGAATAATCCCTGCTCCCTCATTTTACAATGTTAAGTATAGGACGCGCAAAGTACAGTAAACTCGCGCAAGGTTCGCGCAGGTTCACACGCGGTACACGATTCCGCGCGGTTGCAGCGCTGAGTATGTAATTCGCAAATGGTTTTACCCCACGCGTTACAAATTACTTATGCCGGCGCAAACATTTGCGTCAAGGTTGTAATGTGGCCCAACAACTCCATAGACTATAATGGCTTTAGTAAGTTTACAATAGCTCTGGTTAAGGTAACACCGACTTTGGAAAGGAGTCAGTTTTCTTTTATTATTTATTCATAGTTTTCAGTATGACACACAAATCAATTACATTGTGATGATTTAAAGGGACACTCTGCTCATCCTGACCATGTTAGAGATTTAAATGGTCAGGATGTAAGGAGTGCCCACCTCCTCCCAGCTCCTAGAGTTTCCTTCACCCCACCAAGGGCGGATTCAGGGGGGGACGAGTACCTACCACTGAGTGCCCGAGTTCCTACAAGCGGCCGCCGGCATGAAGCTCGGCCACTCGCCTGGGATCCACCAGAGATCTCGTGAACTCCGGGATCTTGCGAGACCGCATCTTGTGCGTGGTTCCCAGGCAAGTGGCTGAGCTACATCCTTTGCCAGCAGCCGCTTGAAGGAAGATGAGCACTCGGAGGGGAGACCGATTGGGACCATGTGAGCTGAGGGCATTATATATAAATGTGAGCTGGGGCAATATATAAAATGTGAGAAATGTGAGCTGGGGGGCAATATATAAATGTGACCTGGGGCAATATATTAATGTGAGCTGGGGGGCAATATATTAATGTGAGCTGGGGAAATATATAAATGTGACCTGGGGCAATATATTAAATTTGAGCTGGTTGCAATATGTTAAATGTGAGCTGGGGCAATATATTAAATTTGAGCTGGTTGCAATATGTTAAATGTGAGCTGGGGCAATATATTAAATGAGAGCTGGGGCAATATATAAATGTGAGCTGGGGCAATATATTAAATATGAGCTGGGGCAATATATTAAATGTGAGCTGGGGCAATATATAAATGTGAGCTGGGGCAATATATTAAATATGAGCTGGGGCAATATATTAAATATGAGCTGGGGCAATATATTAAATGTGAGCTGGGGCAATATATAAATGTGAGCTGGGGCAATATATTAAATATGAGCTGGGGCAATATATTAAATGTGAGCTGGGGCAATATATAAATGTGAGCTGGGGGGGTACCCTGGGCCCCCTGGTATGTAAAGGGTTTGAAGGGCTGCGCAGATGGGGTGCCACGTGTGTCCTGCCAGCATGGAAAGGGTGCACTGGGCAGCCCACACCTGGGTTACCCTACACTGCATAGCTTCAATGGGTATGTGCTGGGAGGGGGTAACCTGGGCCTCTCGTAGGGAAAGGGTTCGCAGGACTCATGAGCCACATGAGGACAGACCGTGTGCAATGTTCTGGGGAGAGTGAGTGTAACGAGCACAGCTTGCGATTAGGGGCATCTCTGCCTGTCACTGCGAACCCAACACCAGCTCTTAACCAAAACTGGTAGAATGCCCCACCCCGAAACCTGTGTCTGGATCCGCCCCTGCACCCCACCCAGTGTCACCAGCATATGGGATTTTTGAATTTCCCGGCACCTATTCGCCAGTTCGGTCATCAGGGACATCAGCACGCACATACAGTACAGATGTTACTCTGATACCAATCTCTCTAGCGAGCAGTCTCAGAGGCAGCAGCTGGATCAGATCTGCGCATACACGCAACCCCAATCCATTGTTCCACACAGGCACTACAGAACTTGGGTACGTAAAGCGTACAAGTCCCATTGCAGTGCGCGTTTTGCAGTTCTTGCGCAATGCACGTTGCGTAGGAGCGCAACTTGTGTGGATAAGCTTCAGGGATTTCTGGGTTTGGGAGTTTCCGAAGAGAAGGAGCATTTTGCGACGAGGGACAAAAGGAGAGTAATTTCTCCTGAAATACAAAAAATATTAATAAAATAATTGGGCAGGGATTGTCAGCAACCAAAAATGGGAAACTCTATTTTTTAACAGAGTATTCCTTTAAGAGTACCTCCTAGTATTTTGGGGATATTTTTGGCCAAGAGAAAGGAAAGATGTTTTAAAATAGATACTGCACATGGGCTGACTTTGATTTTCCAAAATCCCATTCTTGGACAGAATTTTTTTTTTACAAGGTAAGCTATAAAGTAATTATCAGGCCAGCCATCAGAAATTTTGGGGCCCCTTACTGACCCTCAGAATGGGGCCCCCCCATGATCCCCTCTTCCCATAGGAAATTAATATTTACTGTGAATCGTGGTCACATTACAGAGTGTTAGTCCCAATATCTTAAAAATCACTCAAAAAAGTATCTATCCGGCTCAAATTATTTAAGACAGTATGAAATTCAAATTGTGATTAAAAAATAATATGAATCAAGATCGTATTACAGAGTGTTGCTGCCAATACCTTAAAATCACATAAAATGTGTATTAGTACAAACAATGTAGCATAAAAGTATAATTATATTATTCCATTGGTTTAGCAAATCACAGCACCACAGCAATAGAACTCTCACGGTAAGGCTAGGGTCAGACTGGGGCAGTGCGAACGCGCGTGCAGGCGCACTAAATCACGGCCGTAGTAGCAGCACATGACGGCCAATATACGCAGTACGGGCGTACAAAAGTGCGTCCACGCCACGCAACCGGCCAACTGAACGCATTTTTCGTACAACGTGTACCGCTAGTACAGACGTACAGAGTGCGCTGCGGCCGTATAGCAGCATGTGTGCGTGATTAGGAGACGTCAGACGCTGCTATTGTCCGGCCTACATCACGTCCAAACAGCCAAAGTTTCCAGGTTTTGTTGGAGTGTACCTGCGACCGTCGAAAATGTCTGCTGGACCAGAGATCGATGTGGAGAGGCTGATCAGCGCTGTGGGGGAGCATCCTGAGATATGGGACACGGCCTGCGACAGGTACAAAGACAAGGGGAAGAAGGCCAACGCATGGGTCGTGGTGTCCCGTGTCGTGTACCCCGATTATGATACGTGGTCCGAGAAAGAGCAGCATATCCAGAGTGAGTATTTGATTATTTTAATCATAATCCCATACATGTAAATCTCAATAATAATAATAAAAACAAATATGTAATCATTGGGGTGAAATCTCAAATGCTCCCCAGCTGCCAGGGCACCTGCCCTGCATCACTCGTAAAATAATTAGACAGAGCATCGCGAAACCTGTTGCTGTATCTATTCACAGCTATGATGTCATCGTTCACATCATCTTCAAGACCGACAACTGTAAGGGTATCATCAAAATTAAAACCATCCCTGGCACACACATAATTATGTAGGATGCAACAGCATTTGACTATATCCACACAGAAATCAACCTGTACATCCAGCGGTCTATGTAAAATCCTCCACTTGTTGGTCAGTATGCCAAAGCTACACTCCACATACCGTCTCGCCCGCGACAGCCTATAATTAAAACCCGCTTCTTCACATTCAGGTGTGTCCCTGAGTAGGGCCTTAGGAGGTGTGTGGATAGGCGAATGCTTCATCACCCACGAAGGCATAGGGGACTGACACGTCACTGCCAGGCAATGGTGCGGCTCTGGGATGTTCAGGGTCCCACTCTCAATTTCATTCCACAGTGTGGAGTTCCTGAACAGTGTGGAGTCAGAGTCCTTGCCGTATGAACCGACATCCACATAGACGAAACTATAGTTGGCATCTGCCACAGCCAGTAGGCCAATGGAAAAGTAATGTTTATAATTCTGATACAGTGAGCCACTGTGCGGTGGCTTCACTATGCGGACATGTTTGCCATCCACGGCTCCCAGGCAGTTTGGAAAGTTGGCTCTCTCCCAGAATCCTGCTGCAATTTCTAGACATGCCTTGTGTGTCGGTTTTGGCAAACATTGGTCCTTCATGGTTTCCCATATGGTTTGGCACACCTTGCGGACGATCTCACCAGCTGTTGATCTGCCAACGCGGAAGTTATAATGCAGATCCTTCAAACTGCATCCACTAGCGAGATACCTAGAAGACAAAACAAAACTGTTTGAATATGATCACATACCATGAACACAAGCTAATGTCACACTAATCATGTTTTGCAGCACAAGAGGCGATGAACAAATGGCGCACAGTACGCGACAATTATACGCGGGTGCAGAAGAAGCAAGCCATGGCTGCGCACTCTGGAGCTGGTTCCAAAAAGGTCCGTGGATATATCTACACGGAGCAACTGTCATTCCTCCGAAGGACCCAGGAGCCGCGCAGTAGCGTCAGCAGCATCGACCAGCCATCGACCTCCGGCTCACAGGTCCAACACACGGTGCCAGGAGGTTCTGCCAGCTGCCAGGAGGAGGTGAACCGGGGTGGTGCAGAGTCGCAACTGGAGGAGGATGTGGAGACAGGACAGGTGGCAGGTACCACAACAACGGTCAGCACCAGACCTGCACAGAAGAGAAGGGCACCAGCTACAGACCTGGAGCAGGCCATGGTTACCTTCATGGAGGCTCAAACCAACCATCCACACCAACGCTGCATGCTTGCGGACTCCATGGACATGTCATTCTTCAATTCCTGTATGATCCTCCTCAACAAGATGAGCGAGGCTGAGAAGGTGGAGTACCGGCGCAGATCTCTGGCTATATTGGACGACATCCTTTCCCGTCCCCATCACGCAGCCGGTTACAATGCTGTGCCACAATCCACCAATGCCAGTGGCTCATCCCTCCCCAGTGAGGTGCTGTCCACCCACCCAGCCATGCCCCCTGGAGCCAGGCCACACACAGAGTCGGAGTCCTGCTCTAGCCACACCACCGGCCCTCATGACCCAGATGCTCGGCGGTATCATGATCTGTGATACATGTCATGAATATGTTTTAGTTTTGTTTGTCATGTGTTATTTGGTTTCATGTTTAATATATCCTGACCTTCAGTTAACAAGTTATAATATATGTCGAGAATATATTACTGTTATTTTATTTCATGTTTCATATTATATTATTATTTTGGTCTACATTGTTGTCGGAGTCATTTATGATTATGTACGTGTGATGTGATGCCTGTGTGTGTGTGTGTATGCATGTGACAGTGGGCATGTGACTACAGACATGATGCACTCATGTCAGGTGACTGGCAGCGATGTCATGTATGCAGGTGTTTGACAGTACGCACCGCAAAGTGATGACCAGCATCTCCTCCGGTGGTATGGTGGCCCTCAAGTTGGTGTCCCTCTTGGTCAGTGGCTCGCGTACCCGCGACAACAGTTCATCAAAGGAGGGGATGCACATCCGCATGCAGTTGAAAAACTTCACGGGGTCCCTCTCTCGCAGTGGCCTGTAAAGCGTCACAAAGTGTCCATGCGTGGGTCTGGCAGCGTTAATTTGATGAACCCAGGTTTGCCGCTTTCTCTTCCTCTTAAGGTACAGGTACCCCATTGCAACAAACACAAAGACTCGTACTGGATCCATCTTTGAAAAACGCCACCATACCCAAAATGCCTTTTTATAACCCTACCCCTTATGTTTTTCATTCATCAATTAATTAGATTCATCGAATTTTTCTATTTTTTTACAGCTCCGTCATGAAATACGTCCAGAATTGCGCATTGTCTGACCGCTTTCGTGTATTCCGTGAAAAAATGCGTTCGCACGCACCAACGTACGTTTTGACGCTGGACGTCAGAAATGCGTTCGTCTGACCCTGGCCTAAAGGCAGTGAGTATGAACGTACACAAAATCCAAAGCAATAGACCTCTAATGGTAAAGGCAATAAGTATGTATGTACACAGGAATCCACAGCAATAGACTTTTAACGGTATAGGCAGGGGGTCTCTCCTTTATCATGTCCATCTCCACACCCCCATCCCCACTGTTTTCATTTCATTAACCCCCCATGATCCCCACTGGTTTCGTTTCATTAACCCCGCCATCCCCATTGTTTTCATTTCATTAACCCACATGATCCCCACTGTTTTCATTTCATTAACCCCGCCATCCCCATTGTTTTCATTTCATTAACCCCCATGATCCCCACTGTTTTCATTTCATTAATGCCTCCATCCCCACTGTTTTCATTTCATTAACCCCCATCCCCACTGTTTTCATTTCACTAACTCACATGATCCCCACTGTTTTCATTTCATTAACTCACATGATCCCCACTGTTTTCATTTCATTAACCCCCATCCCCACTGTTTTAATTTCATTAACCCCCCCATGATCCCCACTGTTTTCATTTCATTAACCCACATGATCCCCACTGTTTTCATTTCATTAATGCCTCCACCCCCACTGTTTTCATTTCATTAACCCCCCATGATCCCACTGTTTTCATTTCATTAACCCCCATGATCCCCCCCACTGTTTTCATTTCATTAATCTCCAAACTCTTTTCTTTTCATATCATTAAACACCACACCTCTTTTCACCCCAACCCCCCACACATTGTTTTCATTTAATTTAACAACCCCCATTCCCACTCTTTTCCTTTCACTAACCCCCCCCCCCCGTTCGAACCTGGGGGCGCCGCTGGGTCCTGACTCACCTGTCTCCTCCTTCGGCATCCCATGGAGTTACTTCTTCCTCTTAAAGGGTGATTTCAGTTGGTTTCTTTTTTATTAATAAACCTTAACATTAGGCCAGGGGCGGATCCAGACACAGGTTTCGGGGGGGGGGGGATTCTACCAGTTTTGGCCAAGAGCTGTTGTTGGGTTCGCAGTGACAGGCAAATATATTTGACCCCAGCTCACATGGATATATATATATATTGCCCCCAGCTCACGTGGATATATATATTTCCCCCAGGCAGCTCACATGGATATATTTGCCCTCAGGTGGCTCACATGGATATATTTGCCCCCAGGCAGCTCACATGGATATATTTGCCCCCAGCTCAAATGGGTATATATTGCCTCCAGCTTACATAGGTGTATTTGCCCCCACCTCACATGCCTACAGACGTCTGGCGGGCCCTCTCTGACATCATCAGAGGGGGCCCGCCGGCGGCCATCTTGGAGGCCCTGCTCGCCGGCGGCCGGGCCCATGTAGACCGCAGAACCTCCTCCAAGGCCTGCGGCCTAAATTTAACAAAGTTGCCGCCGGCGGCGGGCCCCCCCAGTCCCCGAGCCCCTTACAGCAACATCTGCTGTAATGCACTGATGGCGGCCCTGGTAATTATTCATTTATATATATTTATGATTTACTCAAAACAGATTATTTAACCACAGAAATGCATTTTACGACATTCTACTAAGTCTCATTACATTGGGATTTTCACTGGCTTCAAGAAAGACAAGCTGACAGAAATAGGTTTTTGATTACATTAACGCATGAAAGTATTACAAATATAGCTGTGATTCTTAATTGTTTTGTGATTGTTTGAAAACATCTCATCATATTCAGATTCTGTGTTTCTGCCGTATTATTTTTCCTTCAAGAAGAATATAGCGGCAACAGAGAAAAATAAAACTAAAGCTTCTTTCATACGTTACTGCCATTGATGTACATGTGTCACAACATATGTGGTTATAATGTATGTATGAGTGACTACATATGTATGCAGCTATGAAACAGTAAAAAATAAAGCATTAAAAAGCAAACAAACCTGCAAGTCAACGGAAGTTGGTATGATACAGGTGGTGGTGCTAGAGATGTGGCATTTAGAAAAGGAGAATCCTCTGGTAAGCAATCCTCTCTGGACCAGTGGTAGGTATAATGGTAGTACAACCCTAGATAAAAATCTTGTGGCCAATTTGCAATAACTGGACAGAACGGAAAGTCTTATTAAATGAAGCTAATAGTGTAACTGAATGAGATTACCAAGAGCATGCATTGACTAAATGTGTTTTCTCTTAACCCCCTTCACTTCAGATGACGTGTGGAAGACATTGGGTTTTCCTGGTCCGTGTGTATTGTCATGCCCCACCTTTGGAAGACTGCTATTTCCCTGTATTGCACAGCCTGGCTCCAACAGGTTTGTCATTGAATGCTTGTATATTGGGTTCCCATCCGGGTCTTACTTCAGCTCAGTGCCTTGTCCAGGCTCCTGGAGATCCAGCCTGGGTTTTCCTGTTCAGCCTTGGAGTTACAGCTGAAACCCATCTGCTATCAAGCCTCCATAAATAGCAGAGAGACCCAGCAAGGTTGGGTCTGCATTGAGGTCCTGACTGAAGTTCTTGGCCTTGTGCATACCTGTGCCTTCAAGTGTACCCTGTGCCTTCAAGTGTACCCTGTGCCTTCAAGTGTACCCTGTGCCTTCAAGTGTACCCTGTGCCTTCAAGTGTACCCTGTGCCTACAAGGGTATCCTGAATCCATCTCCGTTCAGTCCTTGGCCAAAACTTCCTGGTTGCTGCACAAGTGGGTTCTCTCAACTACGTAGCCCGTTATCCTGTGTCTGGATATCTACCGGTGGCTCATACTGCATTCACCACCTTCCCTGACCTTCAATCAAGGTACCATTGCCAGCCGTCCAGATTCATTCTTTGTGGACCCTGTCTGCAGTCTGGGACTACATTACTCACAATCCTATGCTATTAGACTTTTACCTGTGTTGTCCAGAAGGGGCATCTTCTGTTTATTCCAGTACCTGCTGCCAAGTCCCATTTGGGTTCATTTAAACCAATATTATTTGTTTGCTATCCTGTCTGGTCTCCCCTCTGTGTCGCCGCCTGCTGGGCTCACACCCGAACCGCACACGCCACCTGACAGAATGTAGAACCCATCTTACTATGAGTCTGTGGTGATACAGGCGGTGGTGGCATCTATGAAAATGGCTATGCAGAACTTCCTGCAGCATTTGGACTCTGTATTGCTTAAAGTGCTGCAAGGATTAAGGGGCACGTCAACTAAGGTGCGCTCTCCTACTTCCAAATCTGGCTGCAGAAACCCCTTGTCTGAGGAGGATCGCTCCAGGAGGAGGTCTTTGGGACTGTGCTTTTATTGTAGTGCCGGGTCACATTTCATATCTTCGTGCCCTGTGCGCCCACCCAAGCCATCCCCATCACAGACCAGAGCCAACCCTGTTACTCCTGCTTCACAACTGGTTGCTCCTCCTGTGTCTGTGCATGCTAAAAGCAAAGAGACATTACCTGCTGAGTCTTTGTCATCATCATTGTCTAAGCGAACTCCAGTTGCCAAAGCTCGACAGCACCCTGTCTCTGCCAGCCCTCGCCAAGCTGCTATCAAGCCTCACCAGGTCACAGCCAAGTCTTGCCCAGTTTCAAATCCCACCAAATCTCGCCAAGCTGCTGTCAAGCTTCGCCAGGCCACAGCCAAGTCTCGCCCAGTCTCTGCCCCTGCTAGGCCTCGCCAGGCTACCAAAGTTGGCAAGCCTTGCCATACTCCGGTACCCAGATCCAAGAGACCTGAATTTAGGGAAGCCTTCTCTGACGTGGAGAGTACAGAGTATGACTCCCTTTCTGATTACATGGAGACCCTGCCTGCTGACGCGGAACCTATGGGCGTGGAGACTGCATTGCCCACGGATCCAGAACCTTGTGTACCCATGGAGGTTGCTGTAACCCACTCCTCTCCAGTCCAGACTGCCAAGCACCCTCTAGGGGCTCCAGGAGGGCGATTCTCAGACTCTGACATATTGTATGGTTGTGACACTCTGCCTGATGAAACCGTTTCGTGCCCACCTACGAATGTCAGGACTTTTTCTCTGGCCTCTGGCTTTATTATACCGGACTCTGACCTTGCTGCATATGAACAACAGTTGGCAGCCAGGAAGAAGGCTCCATCGCCCATCATCGCGGGAGTCGTCACCTGCAGACCCCTCGAGCCAGTACCACCCATTGCAAGTCCTACTCCTGAGGGCTGTGTCTGGGCATCAAACGGAACATTGGTCCGCAAGGAAGACCTAGATATGTTTGAGAAGGCCCTTATTGCCCAAGGTGACATTGATAGCGATTCTGACTCGGACTCTGACAGAGGGTGGTGATCTTCTTGCAATCCATCTGGTCCAGCCTTAATACCCTAGGTGCCCGGAGTGCACCTTTTAAGGAGGGGGGTACTGTCATGCCCCACCTTTTGGAAGACTGCTATTTCCCTGTATTGCACAGCCTGGCTCCAACAGCTTTGTCCTTGAATGCTTGTATATTGGATTCCCATCCGGGTCTTACTTTAGCTCAGTGCCTTGTCCAGGCTCCTGGAGATCCAGCCTGGGTTTTCCTGTTCAGCCTTGGAGTTACAGCTGAAACCCATCTGCTATCAAGCCTCCATAAATAGCAGAGAGACCCAGCAAGGTTGGGTCTGCATTGAGGTCCTGACTGAAGTTCTTGGCCTTGTGCATACCTGTGCCTTCAAGTGTACCCTGTGCCTTCAAGTGTACCCTGTGCCTTCAAGTGTACCCTGTGCCTTCAAGTGTACCCTGTGCCTTCAAGTGTACCCTGTGCCTACAAGGGTATCCTGTGCCTAGAAGGGTATCCTGTGCCTAGAAGGGTATCCTGTGCCTACAAGGGTATCCTGAATCCATCTCCGTTCAGTCCTTGGCCAAAACTTCCTGGTTGCTGCACAAGTGGGTTCTCTCAACTACGTAGCCCATTATCCTGTGTCTGGATATCTACCGGTGGCTCATACTGCATTCACCACCTTCCCTGACCTTCAATCAAGGTACCATTGCCAGCCGTCCAGATTCATTCTTTGTGGACCCTGTCTGCAGTCTGGGACTACATTACTCACAATCCTATGCTATTAGACTTTTACCTGTGTTGTCCAGAAGGGGCATCTTCTGTTTATTCCAGTACCTGCTGCCAAGTCCCATTTGGGTTCATTTAAACCAAAATTATTTGTTTGCTATCCTGTCTGGTCTCCCCTCTGTGTCGCCGCCTGCTGGGCTCACACCCGAACCGCACACGCCACCTGACATGTATGATGTACCCCATACATCGTTCATAGGACTCCATTGAGGGTTGCACTTCCGGGCCGCAAGATTTCGCAGCGCCGCGGAGTGATCACAGAGGGAGACTAGGGAGAGGGAGACTAGGAACTATTTGTTCCCAGTCTCACTCTGCTCCCGGCAAAAATAAGCAGTGGATTGGGCCACTGTTTTCACCGTGGGATGAGAGGTGAGCATGGGATTTTTAGGGGGTCACAGTGTCAGGGATCACGACCAGTAGGTGAGGAGATGAGCCCACTATGCAGTGATAAATATACAGGTTCCACGGTACAAAAGAGGGTCCATTCCTTAGAGCAGGTAATATATATATATATATATATATATATATAAGGGACTGGACTGGGGCACAGGGAAGACTGAGGCTGGACTGGGGCACAGGGAAGGCACACGGGATACAAATGTAATTGTCTGTGATAAATGCATGCGTCTGTAGTAGAGGTTGTGGAGTATACAGCAGACAGGACATGGTTGGAGGGTCCTGACACTGGACACGGCTTGGAGCAGGATACCCTGGACACAGCTTGAAGCAGGATACACAGGACACGACTGGAAGCAGGATATACAGGACACGGCTGGAAGCAGGATACACAGGACACAGCTTGAAGCAGGATATACAGGACACGGCTGGAAGCAGGATATACAGGACACGGCTGGAAGCAGGATACACAGGACACAGCTTGAAGCAGGATATACAGGACACGGCTGGAAGCAGGATACACAGGACACAGCTTGAAGCAGGATACACAGGACACGGCTGGAAGCAGGATATACAGGACACGGCTGGAAGCAGGATATACAGGACACGGCTGGAAGCAGGATACACAGGACACAGCTTGAAGCAGGATATACAGGACACGGCTGGAAGCAGGATACACAGGACACAGCTTGAAGCAGGATACACAGGACACGTCTGGAAGCAGGATATACAGGACACGGCTGGAAACAGGATACACAGGACACTGCTTGAAGCAGGATACACAGGACACGGCTGGAAGCAGGATACACAGGACACGGCTGGAAGCAGGATACACAGGACACGACTGGAAGCAGGATACACAGGACACGGCTGGAAGCAGGATAAACAGGACACGGCTTGAAGCAGGATACACAGGACACTGCTTGAAGCAGGATACACAGGACACGGCTGGAAGCAGGATACACAGGACACGGCTTGAAGCAGGATACACAGGACACTGCTTGAAGCAGGATACACAGGACACTGCTTGAAGCAGGATACACAGGACACTGCTTGAAGCAGGATACACAGGACACGGCTGGAAGCAGGATACACAGGACACTGCTTGAAGCAGAATACACAGGACACGGCTTGGCAATGGAGAGCAGTGTCTGTTAATGCAGCAGCACTGCATCATGGGAGGTTGCCCCTTAAATAGGGAAACACATGGATGCAATTGAGGCACCTGTGGCTGCTGCAGTGGTTGTCTGGGGTATTGCAGGCATAACAGGAAAAGGGCTGCCAGGGCTGTCAGGCTGGAATGGTCACATTACGGGGCTTCTTGTGACAGCAGCGACGCGTTATCTGACATACAGATTGTGTTAAATGATTTTGCATCTGCAGAATCATTTAACATTTTAGAAGGTGCTAAAATTTTGGCTTCCGTGTCCCCAGGGTAAATTGCACCAGCACCTTGTAATACCTAACTTATCGAGATGCTAAAAAAATATTACGCACCCCATGTTAAGTATATGAGATGCTTAAGTTCACGTAAGCTGCGAGACGCAAAACTATTTCACCCCAGTGTAGCACCAGGATTGGAATATCGATGCCAGGCGAAATCTTACTTATTCTAGCGTTACATAGAGATGCTACATTAGCACCAACTATGGAATAGTGTCTCTTGATTTTTCAATTTGGTTGGAATTGCTTATTTCATTAGAAAACAAAAAATGCAGTAACATCTTATCCACTTTGGATTATTTATTAAAAGAATTTTCCATAGAATATATAACCACATTGGTTTGGATGATACAATGACTGAAAATCAGATTAGAAAATGATGTTTATTTTGACATTTTGTGTTTTACCATTCTGATGTTCTGTATACAAATAGCAATGCAATTTCGTATGCGGAGGTCGCTGAAAAAAAGCCATATATAATTTGTCTAGAAGGTGTAGCGCTTTGAAAAGACTGTTCTGCTGCATTTACTTCTATTGGCCACCAGAGGGAGACAGCGCATTGTAAACTATACTGGACACAATGGGACTACGTTTTCCAGCATGCTCTGGGGCAGAGACAGGAAGTGGGTGGGGAAGGAGCAGAGGACATCCGCAGCCTCGTGGAAGGAGAGCCAGTGTGAGCCGAGGAGTGAACCGAGTGAGATGCACGTGAGACTGAGTGATTGTAACCAGGCCGGAGAGCAGGCGCTGCATTGCCGACGCTGGGAAGCGATACAGTGACGTGCCAGAGACCCAGTAATCCACCGCTGAGAGGTTTTACACAGAGTCGCAGATTGGACCCCGAGTTAGGAAACCGCGATGATCCACTGGGAGTGCAGGTGGTAAGCTGTAAATCTTGTTGTAAAGACGGACAAGCAAGAGAAGCGGATTCGGTGGCACAGAGTCCCAGCATTATTCAGCGGAGAGACGTCCTTGATCGGGCAGCGGAACAGATTGTCTGGCGGATGGGTGAGAGGCCTCCTAGGACACAGTTAAAGTTTAACGAAGCACGCTGCAGCACTGCTAAAATCTACAGGGGCCCCAACGTGACTAGTCGAAGATTTATTAAATCCATTCACTGGCCAGTTGAAATATACAGGGTTATCCAAAGAGATTCGAAAAGTCACCGCACGTTCGGTGTCTTTTCGTTCTCTTCAATTCGGTTCCTTTTGCCGATCCCATTTCGGTGGCCCTGTGGTGTATTCAGCAAACACCACAGGGTCCCCGAATTGCAGGGTAAAGCTGCCGTAAACCCACCAAAAACTAACCGCAAAACCCACCGAATGCACGCTGAAAAGCCACAAAAACATCTGGATAAACCCGTCAAAGCCCGAGCAGGAGCAGGAGCCGATCACACCCAGCCGAAGCAACTGAGTCCGCAGACGAGGGAGGTGAATAAATTAGCAAAACCATTTGTATGAATGTGAAATTGAAACGCTGTTTGCAAAGAAACTACTGAGCGAAAATGTCTGAAATTTACACAGGAGGTCCAGGGAATGATAATAAAAAGGGCTGTTACAAAAAAAATAAGTAAACTGAAAAAAAAAGGAAAACAAAATCGGACTCTTAAAAAAAAAAAAGAAAAATTTCAGAAAAATGCTTAAAGAGACTCTTTACTGCAGAATTTTATAATGAACGGTTTAATAGATATTGAATTAAAACGGGAATATTTTTAACATTGAAGCCTACGGGATTCTCCTGAATTAACTTGCCGAATTAAACCACCGAATGGCAGGGCATTAGGGGAACCTTTCACTGCTGGTTTGTGTTCTATGAATAGCCGAAGCAGTGCTTTTTCATGGGGATTTCACTGCCCTCGAACAGGAACCGTATGTTCAGGCAATTCGCTAGGATTTGGCGAATTGCCTGCTCTCTGGATAACCGAATGGTCAGGAAAGGTATCCGAATGCTGATTTTCAGCATTCGGTTACCTTTCTCAAGCAATTTGGATCTCTTTGGATAACCCTGATAGTACCCGGGTACCTGAGCTCACACACACACACTTTTTGGGACATAACCTGCACGGGACTTACACTCCAGAAACAAAGGGGTTAAACTTTTCTTTTACCGCTGCGCGTTTCCCGCATTACGAAATCCTGTTTTCCATATACCGTGCTTACGTTATATATGCCGCTTTATTTATACCAGTAAAGTATATAATTTATAAAATCCACAACAGTGCTGGTGTATATTTACTCCCTAGTGCGGAGAGACTAACCCGAGGTTAAATTCAGCGGCTCCTCCGGGAGTGAGCGCTACAAAGGGTTATTCAAAGAGATCCGAATGGCTGCCGAAAGGTAACCGAACGCTGAAAATAAGCATTCGGTTACCTTTCCTGCCCATTCAGCTATCCAGAGAGCAAGCAGTTCGCCAAATGTTGGCGAATTGCCTGCACATACGGTGCCTGTTCGATGCCTGTTCAAGGGCAGGGAAATCCCCATAGCTTTGTCTATTCAGAGAACAAAAACCAGCAGTGAAAAGTTGCCGAAATGCCCTGCCATTCGGTTGCTTCATTCAACAGGTTTATTCAGGCGAATCCCATAGGTTTCAATGTTAAAACGGGAATATTTTTAATTCAATATTTAATAAACCGTTCATTATAATATTCTGCAGTAAAATGTCTCTTTACTTATAGATTTTTAGGATCTTTTAAGCATTTTTCGGGATATTTTTGCAAAATAAATTCAGATTTGTTTTTAAAAAGTTTTTTTCTGTAACAGCCCTTTTTATTATCATTCATTGTATCGTATATGTTAATTTCAGACATTTACGTTCTGTAGTTTCTTTGCAAAGCGTTTCACTTTTCAAACATTCAAGCGTACTGCTTTTTTTTTTTCACTCCATTCGTCTGCGGTGTATGGTTTTTCTGGTGGCTGCGCGAACGCCCCCGTGTTCGGTTCGACTTCGAACTCGAACAATTTCAAAAGTTCGAGTTCGAACTCGAACACGATCCGAACTCAATGTAGGTCAATGGGACCTGAACGTTCGATTTTTAGAGTGCCCACCAAGAGGGCATATATGCTAGATATTTGCCATAAAAGGTGTATGGGGGTCCGGGTAGTGCCTTGGGGGACAGGAAACAAGAACAAAAAGTAAAAAAAAACCTTTTTAAAGGAACAGTGAGTTTTCCATGAAATAAAGGTTAAGAATAAAAATGAAAAATTCCTTCAAATATCATGCCTAGGAGGTCCCCATAACCTGCCCGTGAAGTGGTGGATTTGTAGGATGTATAGAAACATTTAAGAAGAAAAAAATGACATTTCAAATGACGGTAAATGGTTTTCCTTTAATCTATTCATAAACAACTGCTTGGGGGCAGCCTGTATGAAAAGAGGAGACGTTTTAGGATACACAGAACAAGTTTAGTGATTTTTTTGGGCTAAATTATGGTGAAACTTATGCAGGCTTTGGATGAAAGTAACAATATGTGCTTTAAAATTGGGCCTTTAGTGTCGGCAACAGTGCCGTCACACCGTAACCCTTCTGTGGAATTGTGGAAGAGTGCAGGGGTGGACCCTGCAGTCAAATATTAAAATGATATGAATCTGGTACAGGCGTCCGTGCTCCCAAATATTTTGCCATTGGTGGCAGCAAGTGCCTTCACACCATAACCCCTCTGAGGTATTGTGAAAGAGTGCAGTGGTGGAGGTTTTGGTAATGCAGAAGAGATCCCCGATCTATTCAGTTACATCAGAAGCTATAACAAAACCGGGTCAGCAATGTTTAGGCACTTGTACTGCGCTACTGTATGTTTTTGAGAATCGGCGCACACCAGTAGCAACAGGAAGCAAACAGAACAGGCAGGGAATACACAGAGAGAATAGTCAAATGGCAGGCAAAGTCGGCAACAGATCGGGTCCTCAGAACAAGCAGGGTCAGTAACAAGTATACAAGCTGATTCGGTAAGCTAGCGATGCGGGAATAAAGGCTGAGACACACTGAGCATGTAGCGACGCACAGCGTAGCGAAGCGAAGAGAAACAAACATTTAGCAGGCTTGACTTCACTCCACTCTGCCTCGCAGCGTGTCTACACTGCATTACGTTTGCTTCTCACCGCACTGGACAAGAATCCACTAACTAAATTAAAATGTACACACAAAACCGTTTTATTTTCACAAAGCACATGTTATATAGGCAAAAAAAGGTTCTACTCAATAAAATACATAAAAAATGACTGTTAATTTAATAGGAATAGTATAAAAATATAAAAAAGGTAACCCCATATCATATATATTATAGGGACACACAAAAGGTTACTATTTAAATTAAGAAAAAATGGTCTAGATGAAAATACTTGTTCTTGGATAGAAAACTGGCTAAAAGATAGGGTACAGAGAGTGGTCATAAATGGTACATTTTCAAGATGGACACCAGTGGTAAGTGGTGTCCCTCAGGGGTCTGTTATAGGACCAATACTATTCAATTTATTTATAAATGACCTTGAGATAGGCATTGAAAGCCATGTATCAGTGTTTGCAGATGACACAAAACTAGGAAAAGTAATACAATGTGAGCAGGATGTTACTTCGCTGCAGAGGGATTTAGATAGATTGGGGGACTGGGCACTTAAATGGCAGATGAAATTTAATCTAGATAAATGCAAAGTTATGCACTTTGGAGTGAAGAACACACAAGCAATTTATACCCTAAATGGTACGGAGTTAGGGAAATCCAAGCAGGAGAAGGATTTGGGAATAATCATAGACTTCAAACTAAGTAACAATGTGCAATGTCAAACAGCAGCCGCCAAGGCCAGCAAAGTATTGGCATGCATTAAAAGGGGAGTTCACTCACGGGATGAAAACATAATTTTGCCTCTGTATAAATCAATGGTCAGGCCGCACCTTGAATATGCCGTGCAATTTTGGGCACCTGTCTTAAAAAAAGATATTATATCGCTAGAAAAAGTGCAGAGACGGGCAACTAAATTAATAAGGGGGATGGAAGGGTTAAGTTATGAGGAAAGACTAACAAGCTTAAACCTGTTAAGTTTAGAGAAAAGGCGCCTTAGAGGGGATCTGATAACCTTATATAAATATATATGGGGCCATTATCAACCATTGTCTGATAACCTATTCATTAACAGGTCTATACATAGGACACGGGGTCATCCATTTAGACTGGAAGAAAGAAAATTTAGCTTAAAGCATAGGAAGGGTTATTTTACGGTGAGAACAATAGAGCTGTGGAATTCTCTGCCTGTTGAGGTGGTTGGGTCAGAGTCTGTACAGACTTTTAAAAAACGACTGGATGACTTCCTGCAGACACAGAATATTAAGGGTTATAATATTTAATATGTGGGTAAAAGCTTCTTGATCCAAGGAGAAATCTGACTGCCATTCTGGGGTCAAGAAGGAATTTTTTCCCAGTATGTTGCATATTCAGACTGGGTTTTTTGCCTTCTTTTGGATCAACAGCAGTAGGTTATGTGGGAGAGACTGAACCCGATGGACGCATGTCTTTTTTCAGCCTATATAAATGTAACTATGTAACTATGTGACACGGTGCGCTTTGTATAGAGTAGGGATGCATTGATACCACACACAGTCATATATTATTATTATTATTCTTTATTTATAAAGCGCCAGCATATTCCGCAGCGCTGTACAATAAGCACAGTACAGACAGGGTTACAATACATTGAACAACATTTGACAAACAGTACAGGAGGAGATGAGGGCCCTATTCCCGTAGGAACTCACAATCTAGGAGGGTTGGGGTTGGAAACAGGAGGAGAGGACTGTAAGGTGAGAGTGATTGATGGTTGCGTCAGTGAGTTGGGTGGTAGGCTTCCCTAAATAGGAATGTTTTAAGGGAGCGTTTGAAGGAAGAGAAGTTAGGGGAAAGTCTGACAGTATAAATAAAGAATAATAATAATATATGTATATATCAACACGCAGACCTATATATACGTATATATCAACACGCAGATATATATATACACCCACCCACAGACCTCAGACCATATATACACATACACACATGGGGGGGTGGCATGTGGACAATCTCAACTAAATGTGCCCCCCCCCCAATTTGGCTGATCCCTCCAGAAGAAATGTTGAATCCGACAGAGCAGAGAATATGTATATTATTCTCTGCTCTATCGGGTTCAACATTTCTTCTGGAGGGATCAGTCAAATGGGGGGGGGGGGGCAATTAGTTGCCAAAATGTGTGTGTAATACAAGTCTGGATATATATATTTATAAGAATATAGATATATATCTTATCTATATATATATATATATATCATACCTGCCCTTACCTTCCCCTATAAATTTGCTAAAACTAAACACACAAAAAAACAAACCACTGCCTGAGACCCCGCGCAGCCCACATGCCACCCCCCTCTACCTGTCTGAATGTATCTAATATATATAATTAAATACATTCAGCAAGGTAGAGAAAGAAAAAAAAAGTTTTATTTTATGCTCCCGGGGACATTTAAAAATGTCCTCAGATTTTTATTTTTTTTTACAAATGTGGCGCCTTACCTTAGCCTGGTGGTCAGTGGGGGCTGCCTGGATCCTGGTTGTGGGGGGTTGCCGTGGCCGCAGGTGCGGTGGCTCCCTCCCTGCGCCGCCTGTCTCTGCCACATGCACCCGGGCGGCTAGCCCGCACAGTCGCAGCTCTGTCATCCGGCGGCCGCATGCTCCTCAAGGGGATCCTTGGGAGGCCCCGGCAGGCTGCCCTCTATAGTGCCTGATTAGAGGGCCGTGTCTGCCTGATGTTTTAGTAACAAGAATGTTTTATCCCATAGGCTTCAATGTTAAAAATATTCCCATTTTAATTAAATATCTTAGGCTAGGGTCAAATGAACGCATTATTCGCAGTTACCATCAAAAAGTGCATCCGAATGCATTGCCGTATTTTTTTCACGGAATGCACGAAAACGGTCATATGATGTGCATTTTCGTGCGTGATTTTTTACGGATCGTCCATGAAACACTTTTTGCATCTGGACGTTATGTTGGCCGGACATTAGCAGCGTCTGACATCTCCTAATAACGCACACTCGCCGCTAGCAGACGCAGCGCACTCTGTACGTCAGTACTAATGGTTCTGCGTTCTCGAAAAAATGTGTTCATTTTCCACTTGCGTTGCGCGGCCGGACTTTTGTGCGACCGTACTTCGTATATTGCCCGTCATTGCACGTCATTTGCTGCTACTGCGGCCATGATTAAGTGCGCCTAAACGCACGTTAAAAATGCGCTAGTCTGACCCCAGCCTAATAAACTGTTGCTTATAATATTCTACAGTAAATAAATACAGTATTTTTTAAGCTTTTTTTATATACTTTTTTCAAAAAAAATAATTTTTGGAACTTTTGGCAAACGTCCCAAAAAAGTTTGAAGTTTGCGAACTTTCGAACAGCTGATGTTTGATTCGAACTCCGAACAGATCCGAACCGAACGCTCATCCCTACTCTGTGCTGTGATCGTCGGCTGCTCGGGTTTCTCTGGCGTTTTCAGCGGGTTAATCCAGATGTTTTTGTGGGTTTCGGTGTGCATTCGCCTGGGTTTTGCAGTGAGTTTTTGGCGGCTTTTCCCCCACTACGACGGCCCTGTGGTGCTTGCTGAATACACCGCAGGGTCGCCGAAATGGGATCGCCAAATCGCACCGAATTGAAGAGAACGAAAAGTCACTGAACGTGCGGTGACTTTTCGATTCTCTTTGAATAACCCTGTAGGTCCTACAATAAAACATAACTTCAAATTGTGTTTAAATACTGTATAACGAGCACAAAATTGCCAAATGAGCTCAGCAACACATGGGGATAACATGGCTCACTGTGAAAAGGTCAAATGGTGTAGAAAATTCACTGGAAGGGCACAACATTCACCGACATACACAGTTCTTTGCTTCTTATCAGTTTCGAAAGACTTGCTCAACTTCCCACATAAATGATCTTACATTTCTCAAGCCGCCCATTTCTTCTTCCTTTTCAAGGTAGGGTGTGACTTCTGTCCTAAAGCATGAGTAGTAAAATTTCTTACAAAGGTCATATCCTCCTATCACAACAATCTCATATTGTTAACACATCAATGAAGCAACAACAGAGTTTATTTAGCTTGCTTCAAATCAGTGGTCTGTTTATACTATTTACAATAAACACACATTAACATATTAAAAAAAATAGTCAAGCATTAAAATTTCTACAAATTTGTGCTCAAGTGTATTATAAGGGCATTCTACATAAGAAAAGAAGCTTGTTCTGTTTTAAGCTCACCAAGCATCTAGATGACATGAAAATATGTTTAAATTAAAAATATGCAGATCTAAACCGCCTCGTGTGTTATGGGAGCAAACTATACAACAACGAATTAATAAATTGAAATGTTTCCCAAGGTTGTTCCTCATCTACAGCACTTTGAAAAAAACAATGAAAGCACTATGGGTCATTCACTAACCACCACTGTGGCAACAAAGTTCACCGTAAAAATAAATGTAAAAAATAAAATCACCATTGTTGCAACTATGGTGAACCTCAGCGATTCAGAAAAGTATATCGCGGTTTTAAAGTGGCGCAGTTCAATGAATTTCCACAGACTCCTCAATAATCGCAACAGTAAAAATTATTTCAAGTTCTCGGACACAATGAAAGTTATGGCAAAATTTGTGTTCAATAACTTTGGCAGAAACTACAGTGGAAAGAACGGTCAAAACTGCAGCAAACTGTGGAAAAAGGTGGAAGGTGGAAAGAACAGAGAACACTATAGGAATTATTTACTAACCTCCGAATTGGCCCCAAATTGCACCGAACTGTGAAATCCACCAATTTCAGGGCAATGCGTCTATTCACCAAATACAGGAGCATTGACAGCGAAATACGCTGCAATTTGTTACAATTTAGTGGCACTGAAAACATCCCATAGAAGACTATCGTGTCTTCTATTCACAGAATGCCGAAATGCCTTGTTTTTCGATGTTTCAATTAGTCTGGATTCAACAGAAGAATCCCATAGGTTTCACTTTAAAAATGGAATATCTTGTTAAATTGGTTTTTAAAGACCATTTATTCTTTTTATATCTTGAAAAAACGCTTTTTATTTTTTAAAAAGACCTTTTGGTATTTTTTTAGATGACATTTTTGTTTTTTAGTTTTTAAAAAGTCTTTTTTATTTCGTAACAGACCTTTTTATTGGTTTTAACCATTTAACCACTTGGCTGCGGCGGACGCACTCAGCGCTTCCAGCCAAGTGGTGCCTTGGTGTAGGACGTCCTGTTTTCGCAACCCGTGATAGGCCGGTATCCCGGCCGATCGCTGTGGCCACCCGGTGCAGGCTGACATCTTAGAAGTCAGCCCAGCCTCCGGGACCCTGGATGCAGGATTAGATGTCATCATCACGCTGGGCACGATGACGTCTATTCCAGGCACCCCCCCCCCCCGGCATTGCAGGGAAGGTGCCTGGAGGGGAGGTCCTTTGGACTCCGGGATCTCCCCCCGTCTACTGGCGCCATCGCGCAACTGTCCAGAGCTATTATAATCTATGGAGTTATTACAATTTACAACAGCTCCTGTTAAGTTAGCACCAGCTTTGTAATACTGCCTATAATGTTTTACAATGTGCTGTAACTCAGTCTTATATATTCATTCTCTTCATGTACAGTGGCAAGAAAAAGTATGTGAACCCTTTGGGATTACGTGGAGTTTTGCATGAATTGGTCATAAAATGTGCTCTGATCTTCATCTAAGTCACAACAATTTGAAAAACACAGTCTGCTTAAAATAATACAACACAAACATTATGTTTTCATGTTTTTTATTGAACAGAACATGTAAAGTGCAGGGTGGAAAAAGTATGTGAACCTTTGGACTTAATAACTGGTTGACCCTCCTTTGGCATCAATAACCTCAACCAAACGTTTCCTGTAGTTGCAGATCAGACCTGCACAACGATCTGGAGTAATTTTGGGCCACTCCTCTTCACAAAACTGTTTCAGTGTAGCAATATTCTTGATGTCTGGTGTGAATCGCTCTCTTAAGGTCATGCCACAGCATTTCAATCAGGTTGAGGTCAGGACTCTGACTGGGCCACTCCAGAAAGTGTATTTTTTTTTTGTTGAAGTCATTCTTTAGTTGAATTACTTGTATGCTTTGGGTCAATGTCCTGCTGCATCACCCATCCTCTGCTGAGCTTCAGTTGGCGGACAGATGGTCTTACGTTTTCCTGAAAAATGTCTTGATAAACTCTGGAATTAATTTTTCCATCAATGACAACAATCCGTCCAGGCCCTGAGGCAGCAAAGCAGCCTCAAACCATGATGCTCCCTCTGCCATGTTTTACAGTGGGGATGAGGTTTTGATGTTGGTGTGCTGTGCCTTTTTTTTCTCCACACATAGTGTTGTGTGTTTTTTCCAAACAACTCAATTTTGGTTTCATCTGTCCACAGAATATTTTGCCAGTAGTGCTGTGGAACATCCAGATGCTCTTTTGCAAACTTCAAACGTGCTGCAATATTCTTTTTGGACAGCAATGGCTTCCTCCGTGGTGTCCTCCCATGTACTCCATTCTTGTTTAATGTTTTCCTTATTGTAGATGTGTCAACAAAAATGTTCGCATGTGCCAGAGATTTCTGTAAGTCTTTAGCTGACACTCTAGGATTCTTCTTTACCTCATTAAGCATTCTGCGCTGTGCTCTTGCAGTCATCTTTACAGGACGACCACGCCTAGGGAGAGTAGCAACAGTGCTGAACTTTCTCCATTTGTAGACAGTTGTCTTACCGTGGACACATGAACATCAAGGCTTTTGGAGATACTATTGTAACCCTTTCCAGCTTCATGCAAGTCAACAATTCTTGATCGTAGGTCTTCTGAGAGCTCTTTTCTGAGAGGCATGGTTCACATCAGGCAGTGCTTCTTGAAACCAGTAAGCCCAAAACTGGTGTGTGTTTTTAAAGGGCAGGACAGCTTTCAGCAACACATCCAATAATATCACACTGAAGAGTGGGTTACAGTGGAGGCGCTAGTATTGTTAGGTGGATGTATTAATGTTGTGCAGCCAACTGGGATATAAACACAAAACCTCGACAGAAATGTGTGAAAGATACAGCGGAAAGGGAGTAGGTCCTAGTGGCGCAATCTCTTCTGAGGACGGTTAATTAATAGTTCTTGAATACAACAGTTGAATATACCTAAAGGTAGAAGGGTACAGCGTTGTCACTATTTCAGATAAAGTGCACGGTCAGAACGACCACTAAGGTGCTACCGTGTATGGTCTAAGTGCACTAGTGCCGCTGTACAATAGGGCAATATGTGCAAGTGAACAATAAAGGTACTAATATAGCCAAAAAGACCCACATAAAGTGCAAATACGGTCAAAGTCACATAAAGTGCAAATGCATATGTGTGCATATAAATGAACAATAAAGGTACTGGTATAGTCAAATAAGACCCACATAAAGTGCAATACGATCAAAATCACATCTCATCGGTAAATTGCATAAAAAAACTCATTGCTCATATATATGCCTTTACTTGTGGAATTTAGAGTCACTTCTACCTCTGCATTTGTGTGCTCTGGTTAGTACTGATATCTTAAGAATCTGGTTGACAAAAATGTGAAAAATGCATTCGATAATCGTAAAGAGGACCAAAAAACCAGTCTATACATGCCAACACATTTAGTGACTTTCCCACACATTGATATTACAAAAAGTCTTTGTTGCATTGAACTCTAGACATCTCAGGATAACAAAGTAATTAAAGGGAAAAAAAAGACTTCAGTCCATCAGGTAGTGAATTCACCGTACAAGCATTAATATAGCACTAACATATTGCACAGCACTATACAAATAGACAAAAGACATACTGACACAATGGGAACAAGTGGCCATATCCTTGGAACAATCTGGCAAGTACATCACCTGTACAAGTGCTCTGCCAGCAAACCAGGCAGAGTCAGATTAAGCTAGGGGCTGATAATGCTGCAACAACAGGCCCACGGGCCAAAATAGGCCCATGTAGGCCAGCTCTTTAGCGCTCTCTGGAGCCACTTTAGGAGATTGAGCACTGCTTAATAATTATTATTATTATTATTATTATTCTTTATTTATAAACGCCAGCATATTCCGCAGCGCTGTACAATAGGCACAGTATAGACAGGGTTACAATACAATACATTGAACAACATTTGACAAACAGTACAGGAGGAGATGAGGGCCCTATTCCCGTAGGAACTCACAATCTAGGAGGGTTGGGGTTGGAAACAGGAGGAGAGGACTGCAAGGTGAGAGTGATTGATGGTTGTGTCAGTGAGTTGGGTGGTAGGCTTCCCTAAATAGGAACGTTTTAAGGGAGCGTTTGAAGGAAGAGAAGTTAGGGGAAAGTCTGACAGTACGAGGGAGAGCGTTCCAGAGAGTGGGGGCTGCGCGTGAGAAATCCTGCAGTCTATCATGGGAAGAGGTGATGCGGGGAGAAGCTAGGCGCAGGTCACTGTTTGACCTTAGGGAGCGGGCTGGGGTGTATTTGGTGATTAGTGAGGACAGGTAGTGGGGAGCTGAGTTAGTGAGGGTTTTGTAGGTAAGGATAAGGATTTTGAACTTAATTCTGCAGTTGATGGGGAGCGGCAGAGACAGAGCGGCGGGTGAGGTGAATTAGCCTGGCGGAGGCGTTCAGGATGGATTGTAGGGGGGAGAGGCGGGACAGAGGGAGGCCAAATAAGAGATTATTGCAATAGTCGAGTCGGGAGATTACCAGGGCGTGTATGAGTTGTTTTGTGGTGACAGCGGTAAGAAATGGCCGAATTCTGGAAATATTACGCAGTTGGTATCGGCAGGAGGAGGAAAGAGACTTGATGTGGGGGATGAAGGAAAGAGCAGAGTCAAGTGTAACTCCAAGACAGCGCACTTGGTTTGATGGGGAGATGGTGATACCCTCCACTGTGATAGAGAAGTCAGGAGGTGGGGAGGCATTGGAGGGAGGAATAAGTAGGAGCTCAGTCTTTGACTTGTTGATCTTTAGGTGGTGGGAGGCCATCCAGGAGGAAATGCCAGATAAGCAGTCACTGACTTTGGAAAGGACAGGGGGAGAGAGATCAGGGGTAGAGAGGTAGATCTGAGTGTCATCAGCGTAGAGGTGGTAATTAAAGCCAAAGCTGTTGATGATTTTGCCCAGGGAGGAGGTGTAGATGGAAAAGAGCAGAGGACCAAGGACAGAGCCTTGAGGTACACCAACAGATAGAGGCAATGAAGAGGAGGAGTTACCAGCAAAGGACACACAGAAGGACCTGTTGGATAAATAGGAGTCACCCCAAGCGAGTGCAGTTTCACCGAGACCCAGAGAGTTGAGGGAATGTAGAAGGAGGGGGTGGTCAACAATGTCAAAAGCAGCCGAGAGGTCAAGCAGGATGAGAATAGATAGTGGCCGTGCTTTTTAGCAGTTAGGTCGTTGGTGACTTTGAGGGCAGTTATGGTTGAGTGTAGGGGACGGAGTGGTGGACAGAGAGCGACTGGGGCTGCTAGAGAGAGAGCTGATGTCATGTGCCAGCTCCACAGAGGCCTGTGGTCTTTGGCTGGTGGCACACTGCAACAAAGAAGACTCTGCAGTGTACAGGAAAGATGTTCCTGCAGGGGTATTGGTGGGAATAATGTGGGGCAGAGCCAAGGAGCCACTCATATGTCCAGACATTACAGGTCAGGGAAGAAATGGGGAGCCCGACCGAGGAGCAAGCGCAGGTGTATGAGGGAATTCAATAGGGAGAGAGGATATGGAGTATGATTGATGGAGTTTGAATTTGGCTTTCTCAAAACATTACCCCAATCTGCCCAGCTGCCTACACCTACCTGTCCAAGTACTAACTCCCATCTGCTTGGTTAACTTAATTAAAATTTGCTTTCATACTTGAGTGGTCCACGATTTATTTTTGTCCTTCCCCTGGGATGAGGGTTTTTCTACCAGTGACCTCCCTACCTTTTTATTTTTATTTCTTTTGGCGGGAAGTTGGCTATGTTTCTCTTTTTCTCTTCTGCTTACTGCTGTTATTCACACCTTTTCCTTTTTTTATATATTATTATTTTTATGACTTTTTAGTCTGGTACCGATTTGCCGTGGACAGTTCGGTTTCTGTTTATATCTGACTTTTGTGCTGACCCTGAGCGGTCTACTGTTGTTTTTGTTTTTTGCCTTGTTTCCTATTGTGACCTGTAAAACCTTTAAAATAAAGAATTATAAAAGAATACAACCGCTCAGCGGATTAAAGAAAAAAAATAATATTTGCTTTCATTTCATGTGACTCCATAAATAGGTCAGCCAAAAGCTGCAATTTCAGGTTTACAAAAATCTTAATCTAGCCCTGGACTCTAGAGTTTACAATCTAAAGGTCGAAAAGGGATACAAGTCAAAAGGGAGCAGGGGAAGTGTCAAGTAAATGGTCGGGGACAGCAGAAGAAAGCTGTAGACAATGCAAAGGCTGTGAAGGATACATTAAGGGTTATTCAGAGAAAGGTGAAACTCAGAAAAACTGACAGGAGAAGAGAACAATCTAGACCAAATAGTCGATTTGGAAAGTGAGATAAATGGGAGAATTTTTCTGGTTTGGCTATTTTGACCCAGAATTTTCACTTCTCCAGTCATTCTCCTGAGTTTCACCTTTCTTTGAATAGACCTGATTGAGTATGGGAATGTGAAAAACACTTGAAGGCAGGATTGATATAGTAAACCAGTGACACAGTGGCTTTCAGACATCATAGGAAGTCCCTGCAGCTATCTAATGAAATTTGTGCTCCTACTTACAATGCATAGCATAGAAATCACAAATAGTGATTGGCCGAACACCCCCGTGTTCGGTTCGCATTCGAACACGAACATTTGAAAAAGTTCGGATTCGAACGCGAACACGATTCAAACTCAATGCAAGTCAATGGGACTCGAACGTTCGATTTTTAGAGTGCCCTGCAAGAGGGCAGATATGCAAGATATTTGCCATAAAAGGTATATGGGGGTCCGGGTAGTGCCCTGGGGGACAGGAAACAAGGACAAAAAGTTAAAAATAAAACGTTTTTAAAGGAACAGTGATTTATCCATGACATAAAGATTAAGAATAAAAACAAAAAATTCCTTCAAATATCATGCCTAGGAGGTCCCCATAACCTGTCCGTGAAGTGGCGGCTTTGTAGGATGTATAGAAACATTTAAAAAGAAAAAAATGACATTTCAAATGACGGTAAATGGTTTTCCTTTAATCTATTCATAAACAACTGCTTGGGGCGGCAGCCTGTATGAAAAGAGGAGACGTTTTAGGACATGCAGAACAAGTTTAGTGATTTTTTTGGCTAAATTCTGGTGAAACTTATGCAGGCTTTGGATGAAATTAACAACAGGTGCATTAAAATTGCATGAGCATTAACATTTGCTGCGGCGTTCACCGCATATTTGTAACCATTCCCCAGGACAGACCTGGTAGGATCCCTGGTAACAGACCTCTGACCCTCCGATCCTTAGGATGGTCGGGACTCGGGACCACTAAACCTAAACTCTAGCAGCCACACAGGCCAGGGAGACAGCACCAGCAATATACACCACAGACTGAGATCAATATATGTGTGTACTGCGCTATAGTATATGGCAGGATGGAAGTGCACCAGCAATAACAAGCAGCGGAATATACCAGACAGGGGCGCAGAGCGAGAGTAGTTGTTATAACAAAACCGGGTCAGCAACGTTTAGGCACTTGTACTGCGCTACTGTATATGGTGAGAATCGGCGCACAACAGGAGGCAAACAGGAGGCAACAGAACAGGCAGGGAGTACACAGAGAGAATAGTCAAATGGCAGGCAAAGCCGGCAACAGAACGGGTCCTCAGAACAAGCAGGGTAAGTAACAAGTATACTTCTGAGAAGATACGCTATTAGTGTAACGAGGAAGCTGGCTGCGCATTTTGCATCGCTCCCTCTACACTAATAGCGTATCTTCTCAGAAGCTGCACACAGCGCGCCGGTGTATGCAGCGTCTAACAGCGTGGGAGATGGGAGTAGCACTTGTTGGTGGATCCAGTAATCAGGTGAGTAATAGAAAGAAAAGAAAAAAGTTTTATTTTATGTTCCTTGGGACATTTAAAAATGTCCTCGGATTTTATTTTTTTTAGAAATGTGTCGCCTTACCTTAGCCTGGTGGTCAGTCAGTGGAGGCTACCTATATATACGTATATATCAACACGCAGATATATATATACACCCACCCACAGACCTCAGACCATATATACACATACACACATGGGGGGTGGCATGTGGACAATCTCAACTAAATGCGCCCCCCCCCCCATTTGGCTGATCCCTCAAGAAGAAATGTTGAATCCGACAGAGCAGAGAATATGTATATTATTCTCTGCTCTATCAGGTTCAACATTTCTTCTCAAGGGATCAGCCAAATGGGGGGGGGGCAATTAGTTGCCACAATGTGTGTGTAATACAAGTCTGGATATATATATTTATAAGAATATAGATATATATCTTATCTATATATATATATCATACCTGCCCTTACCTTCCCCTATAAATTTGTTAAAAATAAACACACAAAAAAACCAAACCACTGCCTGAGACCCTGCGCAGCCCACATGCCACCCCCCTCTACCTGGCTGAATGTATCTAATATATATAATTAAATACATTCAGCAAGGTAGAGAAAGAAAAAAAAAGAGTTTTATTTTATGCTCCCGGGGACATTTAAAAATGTCCTCGGATTTTAATTTTTTTAGAAATGTGTCGCCTTACCTTAGCCTGGTGGTCAGTGGGGGCTCCCTGGATCCTGGTTGTGGGGGGGGTCTGCCGTGGCCGCAGGTGCAGTGGCTCCCTCCCTGCGCCACCTCTCTGCCACATGCACCCGGCCAGCCTGCCCGCACAGTCGCAGCTCTGTCATCCGGCGGCCGCATGCTCCTCAAGGGATCCTTGGGAGGCCCTGCGGGCTGCTCTCTACAGTGCCTGATTAGAGGGCCTCGTCTGCCTGATGTTTTAGCAACAAGATTGTTTTACCCCATAGGCTTCAATGTTAAAAATATTTCCAATTTAATTCAATATCTAATAAACCTTTGCTTATAATATTCTGCAGTAAAGTGTCGCTTTATTTTTAGATCTTTTATGATTTTTTAAGCATTTTTTTAAAAAAATCTAAATTATTTTTTTTTTCAAACTTTTTGCGAACGGCCTGAAATGTTCGAAGTTCGCCGAACAGCCAAACGGGCGTTGTTCGAATCGAACTCATGTTCGAATCGAACCGAACGCCCATCCCTAATCACAAATTGTGCAGCGCTACGGATTTCCACACTTTACCCACACAGGTTCTGTAGCACCTGCGCAGAGGAATGGATCAGAGCTGCACACGCATGATGTGCAAATCTGATTGATCGCTGTCTCTTTGAGACCCCTCGCTAACGCATGCTCTCACCCGTGACGAAAGTATCGATACCATATTAAGGTATCATAAATATTTGTATTAAGGATTGTGTATATACACATACAGTGTTAGTGATACTCGATAGAAATTCAGTTATGATCGATATGATGCCAACAAATTTGTAGTAACTACTCGGGATTGTAACGTTTTCTATTAAACATCTACGAGAATTAGGGATGTGCGTTTCGTGTTTCGGAATTTCGGAATTTTCACAAAATTTCCCGATTCGCATTCGGATTCAGCCGATTTTTCCGAAAATTTTCAGATCCGAACAAATTTCCGAACTGAAACGAAAACTTTTCGGAATTTTCTAATGGACTAGAAATGTGTAAAATCGAAAATCATTTTCGTTCCATTCGTGATTTCGGCTCCATTCCTGATTTCGGTTCCATTTCAGTAATTTCGGAGAACGTATTTTTCAGGTAAATATCGCTGATTCTGTAATTTTGTATCATTGCCATCTCAATGTATCCTTCCTGGAAAACCAGAGAAATCTCAATGTATCCTTCTTGTAAAACATGAGAAATCTCAATGTATCCTTCTTGTAAAATCGGAGAAATCTCATTGTATCCTTCCCGGGAAAACCAGAGAAATCTCAATGTATCCTTCTTGTAAAACCAGAGAAATCTCAATATATCCTTCCTGGGAAACCAGAGAAATCTCAATGTATCCTTCGTGTAAAACCAGAGAAATCTCAATGTATCCTTCTTGTAAAACATGAGAAATCTCAATGGCAGAATTATCGTATCGACAGAATTATCGTATCGACAGAAATATCGGATCCGAAAAACCATTAGTTTATGTCAAAACGAATAGACACTTTGAAACGAGGAGAACAGATATTCCGAAAAACACGAAAATTTCCGAAATCACGAAAAAAAAAGCCGATACGAAAAACAAACCGAAAACGAACCGAACCGAAACGGAAATCGGCCGATACGAGCCGAAACGAAAATGTACAAAATCCGAACGAACCGAACCGAAAAAAAAATCGGTGCACAAGTCTAACGAGAATGCTTGACCAATAATGTGGAGGAACTGACTACACGTCATTGAAAAGCACTTGAAAGAAAGATGGAACGCAAAGTGAGGACTGAACCGCACGCTAACGATCAGGCCGCCATCAGGGCATTACGCCCCATGCTGCCGTAAGGGGCCTGGGGGGGTCCCAGGCCTCCATCGGCAGTCGCGTCGCCCTTTTACAGCTCCGGTATCAGACTCGATGAGTCCGAATCCGGAGCTGTGTCTCTGCTGCAGGAGCTGGAGGAGACACTGTGTCTCCTCCGGCTCCTGGCAGCTTCACTGGCTGGCTGGGCGGGGCCAAGCAGCATGTGGGGGGCCTCCCAAGCACGTTGCTTTGGCTCCGCCCCTCCACTCAGTGAAGCTGGAGGGCCCGGGCTGAAGAGCAGGAGACAGAAGAGAAGAGCAGAAGATAGAAGAAAAGAAGACAGCGGAGTGGTGAGCCAGGGCCCAGCCTAGACCCAAGGCCCAGACCCAGGGCCCAGACCCCAAGACCCAGGGCCCAGACCCCAAGGCCCAGACCCTGGGCCCAGACCTCAAGGCCCAGACCCAGGGCCCAGACCCCGAGGCCCAGGACCCAGACCTCAAGGCCCAGACCTCGGGCCCAGACCCCAAGGCCCAGACCCAGGGCCCAGACGAAGGGCCCAGGGCCCAGGGCCCAGACCCAAAGGCCCAGACCCAAAGGCCCAGACCCCAGACCCCAAGGCCCAGACCCCAGGGCCCAGACCCCAAGACCCAGACCCCAGGGCCTGGACCCCAAGGCCCAAGAACTAGACCCCAAGGCCCAGACCCAGGGCCCAGACCCCAAGGCCCAGACCTAAAGGCCCAGACCCTGGGCCCAGACCCCAAAACCCAGACCCCAGACCCCAGGGCCCAGGCCCCAAGACCCAGACCCAAGGCCCAGACCCTGGGCCCAGACCCAAGGCCCAGACCCCAAGGCCAGACCCCAGGGCCCAGACCCAAGGGCTCAGACCCAGGCCCAGACCCAGGGCCCAGACCCCAAGGCCAGACCCCAGGGCCCAGACCCAAGGCCCAGACCCCAAGGCTCAGACCCAAGGCCCAGACCCCAAGGCCCAGGACCCAGACCCCAAGGCCCAGACCCAGGGCCCAGACCCCAAGGCCTAGACCCAGGGCCCAGACCCCAAGGCCCAGACCCCAAGGCCCAGACCCTGGGCCCAGACTCCAGGGTCAAGGCCCAGACCCCAGGGCCCAGACCCAGACCCCAGGGACCAGATGCCGAGGCCCAGACCCAGGGACCAGACCCAAGGCCCATACCCAGAGCCCAGGCCAGACCCATGGTCCAGACCCCAGGGACCAGGCCCAGCCTAGACCCAGGGCCCAGGCCCCAAGGCCCAGCCCCAGGGACCAGACCCCAAGGCCCAGCCCCAGGGACCAGACCCCAAGGCCCAGCCCCAGGAACCAGACCCCAAGGCCCAGCCCCAGGGACCAGACGCCAAGGCCCAGACCCAGGGACCAGAGCCCAGTCCCAGGGCCCAGACCCCAGGCCAGGCTCAGGGCCCAGACCCCAGGGACCAGACCCCATGCCAGGCTCAGGGCCCAGACCCCAGGGACCAGACCCCAAGGCCCAGTCCCAGGGACCAGAGCCCAGACCCAAGGCCCAGACCAGACCCCAAGGCCCCGGGCACAGACCCCAAGGCCCAAACCAGACCCAGGGACCAGGCCCAGAGCCAGACCCAAGGGCCATCATATACAGCTCGTTACTGTGAGATTTATTGCTGTGGATTCTGTGATACATTCATGCACACCGCTGGGCGGGGCCAAGCAGCATGTGGGGGGCCTCCCAAGCACGTTGCTTTGGCTCCGCCCCTCCACTCAGTGAAGCTGGAGGGCCCGGGCTGAAGAGCAGGAGACAGAAGAGAAGAGCAGAAGATAGAAGAAAAGAAGACAGCGGAGTGGTGAGCCAGGGCCCAGCCTAGACCCAAGGCCCAGACCCAGGGCCCAGACCCCAAGACCCAGGGCCCAGACCCCAAGGCCCAGACCCTGGGCCCAGACCTCAAGGCCCAGACCCAGGGCCCAGACCCCGAGGCCCAGGACCCAGACCTCAAGGCCCAGACCTCGGGCCCAGACCCCAAGGCCCAGACCCAGGGCCCAGACGAAGGGCCCAGACCCCAGGGCCCAGGACCCAGGGCCCAGGGCCCAGACCCAAAGGCCCAGACCCAAAGGCCCAGACCCCAGACCCCAAGGCCCAGACCCCAAGGCCCAGACCCCAGGGCCCAGACCCCAAGACCCAGACCCCAGGGCCTGGACCCCAAGGCCCAAGAACTAGACCCCAAGGCCCAGACCCAGGGCCCAGACCCCAAGGCCCAGACCTAAAGGCCCAGACCCTGGGCCCAGACCCCAAAACCCAGACCCCAGGGCCCAGGCCCCAAGACCCAGACCCAAGGCCCAGACCCTGGGCCCAGACCCAAGGCCCAGACCCCAAGGCCCAGACCCAGGGCCCAGACCCAAGGGCTCAGACCCAAGGCCCAGACCCCAGGGCCCAGACCCCAAGGCCCAGACCCAGGGCCCAGACCCAAGGGCCCAGACCCCAAGGCTCAGACCCCAAGGCCCAGACCCCAAGGCCCAGGACCCAGACCCCAAGGCCCAGACCCAGGGCCCAGACCCCAAGGCCTAGACCCAGGGCCCAGACCCCAAGGCCCAGACCCCAAGGCCCAGACCCTGGGCCCAGACTCCAGGGTCAAGGCCCAGACCCCAGGGCCCAGACCCAGACCCCAGGGACCAGATGCCGAGGCCCAGACCCAGGGACCAGAGCCCAGTCCCAGGGCCCAGACCCCAGGCCAGGCTCAGGGCCCAGACCCCAGGGCCCAGACCCAGACCCCAGGGACCAGACCCCAAGGCCCAGTCCCAGGGACCAGAGCCCAGACCCAAGGCCCAGACCAGACCCCAAGGCCCAGAGCACAGACCCCAAGGCCCAGGGCACAGACCCCAAGGCCCAAACCAGACCCAGGGACCAGGCCCAGAGCCAGACCCAAAGGCCATCATATACAGCTCGTTACTGTGAGATTTATTGCTGTGGATTCTGTGATACATTCATGCACACCGCACATTACTGTGAGTTTTATTGCTGTGGATTCTGTGATACGCTCATACACACTGCACATTACTGGGAGTTTTATTGCTGTGGTGCTATGTTATGTCGTTTTTTGTTTTTTTTTGGAAGGGGAGAAAAGCTGTTAGAGGTTGAGGGAATGCTGGGGGGGGCCCCATCGTGAGGTTTAGTAAGGAGCCCCATCATTTCTGATGGCTGCCCTGCTAACGATACAGGACACACTGGTCTAATCAAAGACGCTACAAAAAATGCTTGTATTACAAAGCTGGGTATTCCGACTGAGAGACAGGGAAAACGCGTCTCGGCTCTACCCAGCCTTTTTATTCATTTTTTATTTACTTTTTATTCATTCATTTTATTTAATAAATTTATTTAAATTTTCGCTGAGTTTATTATTTTTTACTCACTTCTGACCACTTTCAGCAGTGATTTATAACAACTGGAATATTCAAGGACCGGAGATACCAACAGGGTGAGACCCCCCATTTATAAAGAGGTCCAAAGCGAATATACGGAGCCACCCTCAATGGGAGGCTCAGAACCAAGTAGCATTTTCCTTACGCTACATCAATAATTTTTCAAACAGAATTGCGATATATCTATTTCTCATTGAGGTACATCGATACAAACAAGATCGTCTTCATTTCGAACTACTCCGCGTTAGCGTATTGATGGGCGGGACCCCCCATAGAGGTCTGACTGCAATACCAATGAGCCTACTGGCTCTCCGTTTGTGAGTAAAATTCTTGCGACAATATATTCCTTATTTTTTATGGCAATACTGCGCAATTGGGTATCATCTAGGCTTGTGCACCGATTTTTTTTTTCGGTTCGATTCGATTTTTCGGATTATTAAACTTTTCGATTCGGCTCGTTTCGACCGATTTCTGTTTCGATTCGGTTCGGCTCGACTCGTTTTTCGTGTACATTTTTTTTTCGGAATTTCAACCATTTTTCGTATTTTCGTGTCACTTAGCTCGTTTTTTGTATCGACTTTTCGTATTTTCGGAAATTTTCGTTTTTCGGAATTGTAAATGGTTTCGGAATATCGACCATTTTTCGTATTTTCGTGTCACTTAGCTCGTTTTTTGTATCGACTTTTCGTATTTTCGGAAATTTTCGTTTTTTCGGAACATCTGTTCTCCTCGTTTCAAAGCAATAAATTTCGATTTGACACATTTCAAGTACATTCGAAAATTCCGAAAATATTTCGTTTCGGCTCGTAAAACTTTTCGGATCTGCCATTTTCGGATCTAAAAATTTTCGGAAAATCGGCCGCATCCGAAAACACGAATCGGGAAATTTCGTGAAAATTCCGAAATTCCAAAACCCGAAACGCACATCCCTAGTATCATCCTGTTTTTCAGATATTAAATATCAAGGGGTCATTTGATTCAAATATCCATCACGAAAGAAGAAGATTACTTGAACAATTTGTTTGCGCTCCCAGTGTACAGATCTGTACTCTCTATTTTTTGAATATATGTCAGTTGCCTAAATGTAAAGGTAAATGTGTGGGTGTGTCTGTTTAGATGTATGGTTAAAGGTGTGTGTAAGGCTAGGGTCAGACTAACGCAGTGGGAACGCGCGTGCAGCCGCACTTTATTACGGCCGTAGTACCAGCAAATGACGGCCAATGACGGGCAATATACGGAGTACGGCAGCACAAACGTTCGGCCGGGAAACGCAAGCGGCAAACAAACGCATTTTTTCGAGAACGTGAAACCGCTAGTACTGACGTACAGAGTGCGCTGCGTCCTCTAGCGGCGTGTGTGCGTGATTAGGAGACGTCAGACGCTGCTAATGTCCGGCGAACATAACGTCCAGACGCAAAAAGTGTTTTATTGATGATCCGTACAAAATCACGGACGAAAATGCGCATCGTATGACCGCTATCGCGTATTCCTGTGAAAAAATACGTCCATTCGTTCGAACGCACTTTTTCACGGACATTGCGAAAAATGCGGTCGTCTGACCCTAGCCTGAGTGTGCAGCTGTATCTACTGATACACACCACACATTGCTGTGAGTATTATTGCTGTTCTCTGATTCACTAACTAGTACAAGCGGTTGAGTTAAGCCCCCAAACGTCTGATGGCAGCCAAGTGTTGGCACTGAATAAAATAAACTATGCTAATGGATGATACACTAATATTAGCACTTGATTTTTGTTTTAATTTTCTCTGCATTAAACTAATGTATTAAACATACCATGGTGTAGAGTTAAATAGGCAATTGCAAACATAAGGCTCCTGTAGCTGGAAATATTTGAACTGGAGGATTTACAGTGGGGCAAAAAAGTATTTAGTCAGCCACCAATTGTGCAGGTTCTCCCACTTTAAAAGATGAGAGAGGCCTGTAATTGTCACCATAGGTACACTTCAACTATGAGAGACAAAATGAGAAAAAAAAATCCAGAAAATCACATTGTCTAATTTTTAAAGAATTTATTTGCAAATTATGGTGGAAAATAAGTATTTGGTCACCTACAGTACAGTACAAACAAGCAAGATTTCTGTCTCTCACAGACCTGTAACGTCTTCTTTAAGAGGCTCCTCTGTCCTCCACTCGTTACCTGTATGAATGGCACCTGTTTGAACTTGTTATCAGTATAAAAGACACCTGTCCACAACCTCAAACAGACACACTCCAAACTCCACTATGGTTAAGACCAAAGAGCTGTTGAAGGACACCAGAAACAAAATTGTAGACCTGCACCAGGCTGGGAAGACTGAATCTGCAATAGGCAAGCAGCTTGGTGTGAAGAAATCAACTGTGGGAGCAATCATTAGAAAATGGAAGACATACAAGACCACTGATAATCTCCATCGATCTGGGGCTCCACGCAAGATCTCACCCCGTGGGGTCAAAATGATCACAAGAACGGTGAGCAAAAATCCCAGAACCACACGGTGGGACCTAGTGAATGACCTGCAGAGAGCTGGGACCAAAGTAGCAAAGGCTACCATCAGTAACACACTACGCCGCCAGGGATTCAAATCCTGCAGTGCCAGACGTGTCCCCCTGCTTAAGCCAGTACATGTCCGGGCCCGTCTGAAGTTTGCTAGAGAGCATTTGGATGATCCAGAAGAGGATTGGGAGAATGTCATATGGTCAGATGAAACCAAAGTAGAACTTTTTGGTAAAAACTCAACTCGTCGTGTTTGGAGGAGAGAGAATGCTGAGTTGCATCCAAAGAACACCATACCTACTGTGAAGCATGGTGGCGGAAACATCGTGCTCTGGGGCTGTTTTTCTACAAAGGGACAAGGACGACTGATCCATGTAAAGGGAAGAATGAATGGGGCCATGTATCGTGAGATTTTGAGTGAAAACCTCCTTCCATCAGCAAGGGCATTGAAGATGAAACGTGGCTGGGTCTTTCAGCAGGACAATGATCCCAAACACACCGCCCGGGCAACGAAGGAGTGGCTTCGTAAGAAGCATATCAAGGTCCTGGAGTGGCCTAGCCAGTCTCCAGATCTCAACCCCACAGAAAACCTTTGGAGGGAGTTGAAGGTCCGTGTTGCCCAGCGACAGCCCCAAAACAGCACTGTTATAGAGGAGATCTGCATGGAGGAATGTGGAAAAATACCAGCAACAGTGTGTGAAAACCTTGTGAAGACTTACAGAAAACGTTTGACCTCTGTCATTGCCAAAAAAGGATATATAACAAAGTATTGAGATGGACTTTTGATATTGACCAAATACTTATTTTCCACCAAAATTTGCAAATAAATTCTTTAAAAATCAGACAATGTGATTTTCTGGATTTTTTTTTCTCATTTTGTCTCTCATAGTTGAAGTGTACCTATGATGACAATTACAGGCCTCTCTCATCTTTTTAAGTGGGAGAACCTGCACAATTGGTGGCTGACTAAATATTTTTTTGCCCCACTGTATTCAACTTGGATTTTTTGCCAAATGTTTGCTAATCCATTGTGAGTTTGTCAAAGTTCATGATTCTGTAAAAAAAAAGAAAAAAAAAAGTTTTTTACCCGGTAATTTTTGTTTACAAATTTGGTATATAAAAATATCAGATGCTGCGCTAATACAGGTCACATTATATGAAAAATATTTTATAAGGTATGGGTAGCTAAAAAAACCAAAAAAAAACTAACCTAATCTAATTCACATAAAATAATTTCCTAAAGTGTATATAAGGGGTCTGCGACCTTGGTCCTCTATGAGCCCTATTCCATTGTTGTCGCTATGGTAACAACAGGAGACCTTATACACAGTGGGCTACATTACCTAGTTGGTGCCATCGTTAGCCACCCATATTACAATCCAAACGGTAACGGGTTAAAAAAAAATGTTACCGTTTGGAATCTTGCGCTGTACTGCACGAGGTTACTGTACTTTGTGCTCCCTATACTTAACATGGGGAGGGCAAAGTGTTAATTATCGCTAGTATTACAATGTACTAACGCTAATTAACATCCGGCTGCGGTTAGCAAAAAGTTAACCACAGCCAGGACTTGGTGCTAAGGCATAACAAAGTGTAAACAGTTCAATACAGTGCTAAAGAATCAAACAGTAGAACCTCAATAACGTGTAACAATAGAAGAAAAACCCCGGAGCACATCTCTAGATGCATGGCCCTTGGGTGGGGTCCAGTACTCCGCAAACCAAAATTTGGAGGTGACGCGGATATCTCTGCAACGGTATGCACGTGCATTGAAGTCACTCGAGGGAGCAAGATCGCACCACGGAATCCCAGTAAGCCGGAGGGCTATTCCACAGTGGGGGCCAACAGAGAGGACCCTTCAAAAGAGGACAGAGCCGAAGGAGTAAGCGTCATCTCTTGCACCGAGTGGTGAGCGCGGGTCGAGCACGTGCCGCTCCACGAGCAGGGCAGTCCAGAGCGAAGGGCTCTTCATCATATCCAAACTGCACCATAGTGTAAAGGCACTTGGTGTAGAGTATAAAGCACGTGGGGTCACAAGTATATGCCGAGACAAAAGACATAATAGGATTGACGAGTTGCTCCTCACCAGAGCACAGCTCTCGCGGCGGCAGCTCCCACGTGGTAGAAGGGGCAGGGCCGCAGGTGGTAGAGTTCAGCAGCGAGTAAGGATGGTTATGCAGGGAACTCCTGAACAATTCAGGCCTCTGCCGGGTGCTCCGGTTGCTCCGGGACTCTGTTGCGGGAGCGACGTCTTCGGTCTCGAGGTCGTCTCCTTCGGGCTTCAGGGGGGTCAAAAGGAGCTCCTCCCCTACTCTCCGATTCCCAGTCTTTGACCTGCAATATAGGAAGGCCCATCACGTCCATGAAGGCAGGGACGTCAGAAGGGTGCTGAATGACGTGTCGTACACCGTTTTTCTGCGCCGACAGGGAGAGAGGGAAGCCCCATCTATAAGGGGTGTCAGCCTGTCTGAGGACCTGGGTGACAGATTGTAGGCATCTCCGGCTGAGCGTGTAAAAGGAGAAAGATCTTGAAAGAACTCAATGCTGCTTCCACGGAAGGTCCACGAGCGGGACGATCGTGCCTCCGCCATGATCTTCTCCTTGAGGGCATAGTCCGGGAGGCAGCAGACAATGTCACGGGGCGGTGCCGTCGGTGGCGGCCTTGGGCGCAGCGCTCGGTGGACCCTGTCCATGGGGATCAGTTCAGTGGGCGAGCGGTCCAGCACCATGCAAAAGGCCTCACTTAGTACAGCGCGCAGATCCTCCTGACCTTCCGATTCCTCCAGGCCTCTGACGCAGATATTATGCCGCCAGCCCCTGTTTGTCCAGGTCATTGACGCGGCGCTGCAACTCACCGAAAGCCGCCGACGGAGGTTGTTCGGGTGGAAGATTGGCCTGGTCCTCCAGGAGGCCCACTCTAGCAGTCAAATCCGCAACGTCCGTTCGGATCATTCGAAAGTCCCCGGCAATGCCTTCACGGAGGTCGGCAACCAGGTCCGCGAGATCAGTCTTGGTGGGGAGTGCCGAAATCAAGTGCTCGAGACGGCGGATGGCTTCCATGGGATCTGAAACCGCAGGCCCGTCCGCCATATTATCGCACATGGGTGTAGAGGGGACGGCAGGAGCAGGTAAAACAAAAGCGTCCAGGGGACCCAAGACTCGAGCCGGTCGTCGTGCGGGTGTCTTGGGGGTGTTCTGCCTCGATTTTCCTCGAACCATGACCTGAGATGTCGCTATTAAGCAGCTTACTGTCGGAGGGGACTCAGGAGCTCAGTGGTTATGCGGCCATCTTGGTCTCAGGTCAGGACACGCCCCAGGACTTGGTGCTAACGGATTCCGCTGCTGCAGAATCCGTCAGCACCATCCAGAAACCCCCAAAATAAATCAGATACTCACCTCCTATCCCACGGCGAGGAATACGGTTCCAACCACCTCCTGTCTGGCGGGAGCAGGGAGAGACTGGGGGAAAAAGTCCCCCGTCTCCCCCTGCGGATCACTACGCCTCGCGAGATCTGGCAGGTCATGTCACAGGCGCTGTCTGCTTCAATGGAGTCCTATGGACTCCATAGAGTGAATGCTCGCGGCGGCACTTAGCGCCGCCACAGGCATCATGGGGCTTAGCGCCCGATAACAATGCAGGCAGCTTTTTTAGCGCCTGCATTGTAATATCGCGCTAAAACGGGGGCGCAAAGGAGAAACCTGCAGGCGCAGGTTTTTCTTCTTTGCGTCCCCATTTTAGTGCGATCTATGTAATGTAGCCCAAGGTTTCCTGCAGTTATCTTATCGACGGGAATTGGTATTCCACTCTTGCTGCAAGCAGGGCTTGCGGATCGAGTGGTGCAATACCCTGTGCGAGCTTACTGTAAATTAACATCTCCCATATGTAGAATACGAGACGTTAATTTTCACCTCCGCATTGAAGCCCAGGCTGCTCCAATATAGCCTGCGCTCCCACCCGGGACACAGTATTTCACGGTGAAATAACATCTCCTCAAAGATGGTGTTAAGTGATTTTGCATTTGCAAAATGACATAACACGCTCTGTAAACACCACCAATAAAACCCATACTCACCTCTCATCCTGCATTGGAGAGGGCGTCGCAATCAGCTGCTTCCTCAGGCTGGCAGCAGAGTGAGACTGGGAACAAATAGTTCCTAGTAGTCTCCCTCTGTGGCGCTCTGCAAATTCGTGAAAGTGAGCTCACAACCGGGATGCTCAAGGCTCCATGGAGTCCTCTGGACTCCACGAGCAGATACACACGGCGGTGGCCTGCACCGCTACCAGTATCAGGCAGCCTTGTGCTGTGCTCCGGGGCTAGGCGCTAACAAAGCACCTACCCTGGAATACGCTTGGCAACATGGACACGTATGGATGACATATTGCGTTTTCTTAGCTTTCTTGATGTCAGGTGATGTCATAACAATAAATTAAATCATGATGCTCTTGTATGAGGGAAAGCGGTAAAGAAGGAAGTTATTTCGCTCAAATAATATTTCTCCTTCAGAGAGGATCATTTTTGAGGCTGAACCTCTTTCCATTTCGCCCAGTTTACCCTGTCAGCATGTACACAGCAGCCTCACACTTTCATGTGGATTCTTTTTATTTCCCGCCAGTTCTTTGCCAGCCACAACTTCCTACAGTTACAACACTCTGCAAATCACACTAACAACCCCCCCCCCCCCCACATAATTAAAGCAGATCTGCAAGGCTTATTCCCTGCTAGCTGGAATGATAATAAAAGATAATAATAACAAAAGCAGAAAGAAACCAACATTTCTATTATTATTCTCTTTACTATGGCTGTCAAGAGGGATCACACAGAAAGTGCATTGCTGGGAGTAATGCATGGAGCCTGTGGGAAATTCTCCCTTATCTGAAAGCATGTTGTTTTAGTGGGAGAGGCCACGCCTGCCATCTGTGACAAGTGAACTAGGAGGGTGCACTCAGCTCCCTCCCTCACTGTGTGTGTGTGTCAGCCTCCCCTCCCATTGCTCACTGTCTCTCATTCTGTTGAGGAGTGCTGCTACAGAGTTTCTCTCTCTCTCTGTGCCTCTGCCTCTCTCACTACGTGTGTGTGAAGGAATCAATGTGGGAAGGCAGATTCTCACACGGTGCTGCCGGGGAGCTTCTGAAAAGGCAAAAATGCAACTTTTTACAGGACTCTGTCCCCCAGTGCATAGCTTGGTGAAATGAGCTGTGTGAAGGTTTTCTATTGCCAGGACCTGAGGGAGCACGCTGTGAGGTAGGCAAGGCTTTGAGGGAATGGGAAGCAGGCAGTACACACCCGGGTTGTGTCAGTGGGTGGAAGTTTTCTGCAGTAATGCCCTTTGCTCCCCCTTACTACATTATAAAGGTGACCAGACTAGTCCCTCCACCTCCAGTGTGTGTGTATGGTGCCTGCTAATACCTAAACCCCTAGGCAGCCCTGTGCTGTGCAATGCTCTGGAATGAGGGGTGGCTTGGGTGCATTTATTCATTTCCTATTGCTATACATTGAATTAAAGCCTGACACCTTGCATCCACCCCCCCCCCCACACACCTTCTAGCAAGAGTATGGTGAAAGTTTTATTGCTTTGCATTCCCATCTCCATTATCACACCCAGCAAATCGCATTCATATTCTCCATCAGCGTTAACCCCTTCTCGATAACCAATGCAAAAATAAAAAAATACGAGCAGGTGCCTCCCCCCCCCCCTGTACATTTTTTTTTTGTCCCCATTTATTTATTTATTTTCTCTTCCCGCTTTTTAGATGCTCGCAGTCACCGACCCCGTTGTTTTCCTCTCTCCGCCTGTTTTGACTTGAAAAGATCATGACTGAAGTCTTTCTCTCAGCCCTTTTGAATGTTACTCAAAGCACTTTGCTGACAAGTGGCTCGTCTTCTGGGAATGTCACGAAATGCTCGCTGACAAAGACAGGCTTTCAGTTCTATTACCTCCCTGCTGTGTACATAGTAGTTTGCATTACGGGATTTATCGGTAATAGCGTAGCCATATGGATGTTCATTTTTCACATGAAACCATGGAGCAGTATTTCGGTCTACATGTTCAATTTGGCGCTGGCGGATTTCTTATACGTCCTTTCCCTGCCGGCACTGATCTTCTACTATTTCAATAAAACAGACTGGATCTTTGGAGACGTCATGTGCAAACTGCAAAGATTTATTTTCCACGTTAATCTATATGGGAGCATTCTGTTCTTGACTTGCATCAGTGTGCACCGATACACAGGGGTAGTGCATCCTCTCAAATCACTTGGGAGGTTGAAGAAGAAAAATTCCATCTACATCAGTGCACTTGTCTGGTTCATTGTCATTGCTGGTATATCGCCTATCTTATTCTTCTCCGGTACTGCCATTAGGAAAAATAAAACCGTCACATGCTTCGATACGTCTTCTGACGATTACCTAAGAAGCTACTTCATCTACAGTATGTGCACCACCGTCTTTGGGTTCTGTATCCCCTTCATATTAATCCTGGGATGTTATGGTTTAATCGTCCGAGCCTTGATCTACAAAGACATGAACAATGCCCCGCTCCGAAAGAAATCTATTTATTTGGTTATTATTGTGCTGACCGTTTTCGCTGTGTCCTATCTCCCCTTTCATGTGATGAAGAATCTGAATCTGCGAGCCAGGCTGGACTTTCAGGCTCCTGAGTTGTGCAACTTCAACGACAGGGTGTATGCCACCTACCAAGTGACTAGGGGTCTCGCTAGCCTCAACAGCTGCGTAGACCCCATTCTCTACTTTTTGGCAGGAGATACGTTTCGACGGAAGCTGTCCAGGGCAACCAGGAAAGCCTCCAGAAGAAGTGAAGCGAATGTGCAGTCAAAGAGCGAGGAGATGACTCTCAACATCTTATCCGAGTACAAGCAGAATGGAGACACAAGCTTGTGAAGACAAAGAAGATGCCTGGATTGCCCGCGACAACCAACTGTTAGCACAAGGGAATGCGTCTTTGCCCGATTCTGGATGTTTCTTATAAATCATCTGATGGGTAGAAGGTGTTTTTTATTTTCTTTTCTTCTTAAAATGCTTTGAAACGAGAAAGCACCCGTTTAGATGTTCTTGAGAAAGCTGAAAGTTAAAAGGTCGTTACTGGAAACATTTGCACATCCAGAAGCATCTGACGAATCGGAAAAAAAAAAGTGTCTAGTTTTTCGCTGTACCAATTCTCCCTATCCTCACAAGCTATACAATTTATTTTTTTCACATTATTCCAGAATTTACTGTGAATAAGGTTCTACTACTGCTAATAACAATAACAATGGTGAAGGAATGTATCTCAAAGAGTTGTAACGTGCTGTTTTAAAAAATGTTTCTTTTTTTTTTTTCCAAAGTATTACTAAACTAGATGAATTTTTATTTTTTATTTTTGGGTTTTTTGTGAAATCTGCTCATCTCTTAGCAATCAGCGTTTTAAATTATTGTACTGAAGAGGCGTTCGCTTTTTAGAGTATACTTGCAATAGGGGCGCTTCTGATAAGCACCTCGTTTTTAGAGTGTGGCTGGAAGATACCCAGTTAACATTTACTGTCATTATGTCGTTTTAGATGTGTCGGTTGAAAACATAAATAAATTAGACAAATGTGGTGAAAAAAATAAATTTTTTAGCCAAATTTCATGATGTTGAGCAGGAAGAATATTGTTAAAAATCTGTTTTTGATGATGTTTGTTGTGACCTAAAGCCTACCTACTACTCTGCGTACCAATGTCGGGTTTGGTGTGTATATGAATCTCTTGGTACTAAATATTAGTCTTTTTAGTATAAATAATGACTTTTTTGCACAGAATGACGACTACAAATTATATTATTTTTTGACAATTTTTTTCCCATGAAACAATTTTAGTAATTTAAAAAAAAAGGAGAATTTGAAAGGAATTTGCATACTAATTTTAAGGGCTTTATCCTTGAGAAAAGGGAGAAAACCAGTGGATTCCAACAGGAAAATACAATATTCGAATTCATTAGATGCTTATTATCTCCCGTCTTAGCGAATTTCCATGGCAGAATTCAAGGGATTTAACGTGTGACCTTTCATATCTTCCACTGACCTGTTTCCACTAACTGCTGATAAACCCACTATGTCCGTAAAGCAGCATATACCCAATCTGAGCGTGGCGACTTTTACAGCTCAGTACTGAACGTTACAATAATTTTCTTTGACATGTGGCGTGATGCATCTTGCATCAAGTCAAAAAGAATATGAAGGGATAAATATGTGACTTTTTTTTTTTTTCTATGTTAAACGTACTGTGTATGTTTGGAGTATAGTATGTGTTTTAATGCTCATGTGAAAAAAAAATGTTTATTTTTGTACCATTTATCTGTAATTTAATATAGTTCAGTAAATCGGTTTTACTTGTGATTTAACAGTGCCACTTAATTGATTTGCCTATGGAGACAGTGTTACTTGACATTTTTAAGCTTCTCAGGTTTCGTAGATCGCAATTAACTAAATGTATTTAACTTTCACAATTAAAAAGTTGTCCTTTTTTTTCTATAAAGCGCTGTGATGTGTGCATGCAGGTGTATATGTACAGCATGGTACTAGAAGCTAGTGAATTTACATCGACAAGGAAACAGCAATGCAACCACAAGTCTGTCTGGTATTGTACTTTAGCCATTTCAAACTGAAAGAGACCCAATAAAACTCTAAACTACTTTTTTTTATTGCTGATATATTTTTTTTAATGTTATTAAACACTGGATCCCAAAAGCAAAGATTGAGAGCTGACAAAACATTTAATTTGCATACCATTGAAGGGGTGGAAAACCATATTTTGGGGAAGCCGTATCTTAACTCCTGATGCGGTGTGTATTGTGCCTGCAGTCCTTGGAGAGCCTATGTCCATCCATGTGTCCACTGTTCAGAGATTATCAAGCCGTTTAAGATCATCTGCCATTTAAATCAACATTTGTGCTCTGGTAAAATCTATGAATTGTTGCTGTAGCAAAAAACTATTTAAAAAAAATAAAAAAAAAATATTCTGGTCTATCTGCATCTAGAATTCTAGTACTGCAGTAATAAATCACAGACGCACACGTGTATACATAAACACTACAAAGCGTTTCCACCCACAAATGCAAAGAAGTTAGCATTAAGCTGAACAAACCCTAATGCAAAGAAAAGTGTAGAAATCACTCAACTAAGCAACATAGCTATAGAAACAAGCACCAGACAACCAATCACAACGTAGGGAAGAAGGATTCCAGGCGCTCCTGTTTTTGGAAGAGAGTAAAACCCCTTTTAATAGGGCGCCAACAGCAACGTTTCGGCTGTTTTGCAGCCTTTTTCATTGCTGTGTTCAAACCAGATTGTTTTAGTTGTATAATAAAAGGTAACCTGTTTTACTTTGACCTCAAAACATAGTTTGCAGCGTAGACACAATATTAGTAAATATTTTGTTTTCTATATTTAGTGCAGCATTCTGCATCCTCAGCTACGATCCAGCATAGAGTCAGCGATGTTAGGTTTCCCATTTCTCACACTGCATTGAGTTTGTATTCTCTACTTTCATTAGCACCAGGAGCGTATGAACATGTGTAGTTTGGACAAGCACTATTTATTTATTTATAAATTATTTTACCAGGAAGGATACATTGAGATTTCTCTAAGGGTCCACGGGACACGGGGGACTTGATTGAAGGGGTCAGTTATATAGTTTTATTCCTTTTATTGTATATTTTTTTTGTGTTTCACTGTAATACATTCATTAACCAACATTTTATTTTCAACATTTATTTATAAAGTATTTTACCAGGAAGGATACATTGAGATTTCTCTCGTTTTCAAGTATGTCCTGGGTGACGTGTTGCATACAATATCTAAGAATGTTTTTAATATATTTCCATGTACAGTAATTATAAATGTCTAATTGATCTTCCTCTTGTTCTTACTGAATATAGAAGGTTAATTATTTACTTCTTAGCAGAGCAAAAATAGGGACAAATCTAGTGCGATGTGATTGCTTCAGATTTCTATGGAAAGATCCTATGGATTTAGACTGCGGGCCTTTCTATCATCTTGAATATTGTTCTGATTCTTGACCCAGTTTTCTACCAAGAGACTTTCAAGCAGCAGTGAAGTGACTGTGTGTGCGAGAGACCACTCCTTTCAGCCTAATGGTCTCCTAATTCTGCTTTCACTCAACCATTTGACTGATTATTTTTTATATGGATTGTTTTTTGTGTTTTTGACTTGTGTACAGACTGTTGAAGTATTCCCATGTAGCTGTGGAATCAAGGAGCATTAGACATTGCTTAATCATTAATGAATAAGATCTTAAGAGCTATGTAGGATGACTTGCCTAGAATAAAATTCCCATAGGTTATTATTTTTATTTTTTCTTCTGGACAGCTATGTATGTCTATGTTCCAAGCTACCAGATGAGGGAGCAATTCAACCTAGATTCCTGTTTTGATTCTAATATACCTGTCCATAATCAGCTGTGTCTCTCTGGTAGCCGGTGTCTTTCTAAAGGGATAGTTTTACCTTTCCAACAACGTGATGAATGTGTACCTGTGTGTGCGTGTGCATAGCTGTCTTAGAAATGTAAAAAAGAGCATATTTTACTACGTGAGATATTAAGGGCCATTTCTACAACATCTAATGCTTATAACTAGGGCTGTAACAACTAACCGGTTAATGAAAATAGTTGTCAACTAGTCTCATCGATTGGATGTCGAATAATCAATTTGTGTACAGCACACTCTGTTTAGAGCCAGACTGAGTTAAACATTATAACTTCTGACTCTGCTTCAGAGCTGATTGCAGAAGACTGCTTTACTCTGTATGATTTAGTTCTAGGGTTATGTCAGACATAACCAGTTTGTTTTTATTCAATTTACAACTCTAGCAGTGCTATAACCCAAACCCTGGGATACTGCCACTGGGTATGGGCACTGTAACGCTGGAGTCCTGTGCCATCACCCCAACCCGCCTGCCACCCCCTCTTTGGTCTAGAGCTGCCATTCTCTCCCTTTTTGTCTGTTCTCTGTCCACATACTCCCTCCCACACTCCGGTCCAGTCTTTTGCCCAAACCCACTCCCTCCCATACTCGGGTCAAACCTCTTGCCCAAACTCACTCCCTACCACCTCCTGACACTCCTCCCTCTCAGTTTGTTCATGAGATTATTGTAAAGGGACACTCTATGCACCCTGATCACTTTAGCTTATTAAAGTGGTCAGGCTGCGTTGAGTACCCGCTTCTCACCTGCTTTTGTGCTGACCTCATGTCTGAGTAGCCTTCATTTGGGGGGGGGGAAGCAGACCTGGGCTTAAGCTGCGTACACAGCATCAATCCATCACTGACCAAATTGTTATGAAAAAAAAGAGTTGTGCAGGGGTTGATTATTTATTATTTTTTTACATAATATTCCTTTTTAAGTAATAAAAAAAATAAAAATCCGATGAATTGAAAAAAATAAATCCGCCAACTAATTGATTTATGCAAATAATCATTCGCTGCCGTCCTAAATATAACCCTTTTATACTTGGCCACAACCAGCCCCCCAAATTACAGTCCTGTCCTGCCACCTAAGGTTTATTCTCTATATTGAGGCGACTGAAGTGTGAACGAAGCCTGACGATACGCTCAGTCCTGCTTCGTGAAATCATTTCATGCTCATATAGAGCAGATCATAAACAATCTGAGAAGAAGCAACCTTCAGAGCTGCCAATTAGCCTAGTGTGACTGCATTCTAGACTAATGTTGTTGAATCATAAAAGAGCATAACACACTCCTTTTAATAAACGGGCATGACACCCACTTTAACGAATGGGCACAACAATCTCCACCATATTCCCTCATAGTAGACATCCACACCGCATGATTTTGGAAAGTATGGTAATAACCGATACAATTAAAACAGAACAAATAATACAATGCGACCCATCACTCACATATGACACAGGTGGAAGCTTATTGTTCCTCTTATCAATCCAATGAATGCTTTACATACATCCTCACCTACCCAGTGCTTACAGTAAACACGCCAGGGCTCCACAATGATGTCTTTGGCAACATTAATAACACTGTCACCAGAAGTAACCATCAGCTGATAGCAGTCATATGCAGCCAATAACACTTTTCATTAGTTCTGTCTTCATTGAACTGCTGCTTTGTGCCCAACTCCTTATTCCGGACGCGAATTCTGGACATGGGATTAACTGGGGTATCCTCAGCTTCCTGCCGGAACAGAGGAACTTGTAGAAAGTGGGTCATAGTCAGCTTGGACTCATCTTTTAATTGATATACTGATAATGCAGTGCATTATCATTGAAACGATGGAAAGGTCAGGGCTAGCAGACAAGTTACATTGCGTTTATGGTACCTAGAGTGTGGTGACCTGCAAGATGATGAATATTTGGATGCAACATGTCTTTGGAATCTGGTCAATATTTAGAATGTATAGCATTGGAGTTTAACCATAGGTTGCTAAACATCAGGCACAATGCGCTGACAATGTGTTCTTAACAACAGTATATTGCTGTAGGTTTGGGGGGAAAAAAAATGAGGCTATATATAGGTGAACGATGAACCCAGGAGTCTGTTATCTGATTTAAAGATAGAGATTGGCTTCCTTTTATCCAAATTAAATTCTACAACGTCCTGTATCCTCCTGCAAACCGTCTACAACGTCATGAATTTTACTGCCCTCATGTGCACTGATATACATCTGTCAAAGGGACATTTCAAGTTATGATTTAATACTGTTATCTGTTATATGGAATTTTGTAACACATTAATGGAAGTGCTTATAAAAAACCCAGTAAATACTAGTGTTTAGCAGCTCCAGGGGAAACAATGCCTTCCATAAAATTCGAAGTGACTTGCACAGACAAGCTCCCACAATATCTTTACCAGACGTTGCCATGCATAAGCTCCTAGCATGTTGAGTCATTTTATTCATAGGGCAAGGTTTATTACATTTTTAAGATCCCACATGCTTGGGGTCAGGATTGGCTGGTATGCAGCCACTTCCTCATGGAACAACTACTTCCTTGCTGCATATGAGCAAAAAGCAATGCAAATTCAATGCTGAATATGCTTACAGTTGTGCTATTTGTGTTTGTAATCATTTCTACTCCTCCTTATAACTCCCCTTTGTTTTATTATTGCAGACAATGTCAGTGCCCCATTACTGTAATACCACTTTACATAAGCACATGAATTTTCGTTCTTAATAATCCTCTAACTCCATATAGCTTTAAAATCTAAATTCTCTCGGTAAATCATTTTATATTACATTATTGTTCTTTTAAATCCACTCTCATATTTTGGCTTGGATCCATAATGCTTTGTCTTGTTTCATTGCACGCTAATTTAAATGTCAATTTACATTTTTTATTTTATTTTGGGAAATTCCAAACGCTAAAACGATGGATTTATTTGTTTGATGCATTTTATAGCTTTGTACTAGGCTGTACATTTTGAAATCCATTGCCATTTATTTCAACTTCGTGTTAATCCGTATATTCATTTTTACACACACACACACACACACACACACACACACACACACACACACACACATCAGTTCTTCTGCTTCTCTTTATTGTGCAGGTTATGAACAGATAAATAAACAAATACAAAACAAACGCCTACTCCTTGATGCGGAGGCTGTCGGACATATTGGGGGGCTAAGCCGCTTACCAATCTGAGGAAACAAAATCGAATGTACCTTTCTTCTGGGCTCAGGATTTAGCTTCCTCTCTTGCCGCATCCAGCACCGAGACTGCTCTCTCAAAGGTGTCCACCTCTCCTATAAGGGCAGACTTAATCATCCTACATATTTTTCTGTTAATCTGTATATTTGTGTTGTTTTTTTTTAATATCTTGCATTGTATTACTTTATTTCTGTAACTGTAACACTTCAATGTTCTTGAACCCAGGACATACTTGAAAACGAGAGAAATCTCAATGTATCCTTCCTGGTAAAATCCTTTATAAATAAATAAATAAATAAATCAGGCATGTGAGTTAACACTATAGGGGGAAAAGGCAGTTCTCCATTCACCTGCTAATAAACTTATATTAGATACACACATATAAATACATCATTACTATTCCCTTTGTAGTTTTTTCTTAATATTTTGATCTCACCTTTCACATAGAAATTGCTACTGCCATCCAATTTAAGGGTAACGAAAGGTTATGAAAGCAGTGGCCCATAATAGGCATGCTTATAATTGAGCCTGGAGCTTAACAGCGTGTTATATTAAAAGACTGTCTGTGGTTCTTTTATCTCAGAGAAGTTATGATAGCGAGAAATAAAGCCTGTGAAATTATCAGATGCCTGTTGTGAAATTCTACGACTAAGTCTTCGCACAGCAGGGGAATTGCTGTGCGTTTGCCCCCATTTTTCTTCTACAGAAAAAAATGTATATCCGAACGCTCCGTGTTCATGTCTGTGTCACATTTCAGAATTTGTTTAATTTAGAACAATAATTTAAGCATCAGCCATGCCATTCTGTGCAGCTGTAAAGTCACCCTTAAAATAAACCTACCCAAGTCCTTTTTATGGATTGCTGTGATAAGCACTCTTATTCAATACAGCCTTCCTTGAGTTGACATGCTTTTTTTCAGCAGTATCGCAACGAACATGCTTTTGCTCTCTTCGACAAACTCTTCATTTCCTCCAATCTTTTTCAACCCAGTGTTTAGACTTGTCCTCATTTTCCCTGCAAATTCATCGCTTAATAGCTTTCAGATGCTGAAATGCGAATTTATCCTCCACACTGTGATGTTAGGTGTCATACAATAAGAGAGAAATTATATGGCTCAATGCATTTCCTGTGATTGATTTGTATTTCTTTCCAATCAAGGTCACTGGCTTCTGACAATCTCTTGCTAGTAGTCACTGAAAAATGTTAACTTAGAACTTTTTTTAACAAGGCACGAAAACCGCATTTTAGTCTCAATGCCATACGATCATAACAAAGCCTGGATATTGGTTTGTGAACTACTGGTTTGAATGCATTGAACGTCCAACCAAGAGCTAAGTTTTTGTTCATATTTGTGAGTCTTTGACCAAACTTTGTAGATGACTGTTTTTGCTGCAATCACATGTACGTCTATGGAATCGAATGTTTTGTAAACCATACGGCCTTTTCCAAGAAATAAAACTTACTGTAAGGAGTGGCATTTTTATAGTATAATCTATAATTATAGATTATAAAGATCCTGGGGAGCCCTGAGAGCAGCCATATCCTGGGGAGCACTGAGAGCAGCCATATCCTGGGGAGCACTGAGAGCAGCCATATCCTGGGGAGCACTGAGAGCAGCCATATCCTGGGGACCACTGTGAGCAACCAGATCCTGGAGAGCCCTGAGAGCAGCCAGATCCTGGTCAGCACTGAACCTGAACCTACGTAACCGGTGTATATCTGGCTCTAATACTAGCCAGTGCCTCACCAGCCACTGACCTCCCCGCACGTCACTGTTTTATACTAAGCACTTATACTGCTTATGACAAGAAACACTGCTTGCAGTATGTATTCCAGAATCCACGAGACCCCATTGTGTAAGTCTTGCACAAACATCCACCTGAATAACTCTTGAGTGACTATTTGACCATGGACTTCTCTCTACTGCTTTAGCAGGAGACATTTAGGAGCTTCTGACATTCAGAAATCCTTCAACTACCAATCGGATGTCTATTCCCTCTTTGTCAAAGTGGGCTTGGGAGACCAACCATTTAAGAGATTTGTGGCTGGCACTCACCAGGTTAATAAACTCCCATGCTTCCTTTAGCTGCTGTGGCTGATGCATGGTTAATCTCTTGTCTGCAGGGTAGCATTTTCCCTCTCGTTCGGATCCCCTTCTTCACCCCTTCATGATCACTGTAAGCATTTTATGAGCAACCATGTAATCCATTGTTTAGTAGAGTTTCCCTGCAGCAATATGGGCCTTATCAGAGCAATTAAAGGGCACCGGTGCGCAGTCCCAGCCTAGGCACACAAGCATGCAGGGGGCATAAACATGGAGCAATATGATCTCTGTAGCAAGAGGAAGATGTCCCAAGCTTCAACCACAGGTACTGTTGCCTGTGTGGCCCTGTATAGTGCAGTAACATGAATAAATGCTAACTTAACCCCTAGTTCTCACCATGACCCCTAACCAAGTCTAATCTCAGAAACTGAATCTGCAAAACACATAAGCAGAAACACACAGCCTCTAATGATAACTTCTAGCAGTATGTCATGGTGTGTGAGGCTTGGGGTTGCCTGAGAGACGTACGAGGAGTAAGAACCCATGTTCAGAGGTGAGAGACTACAGCCAATATCGCAGTACAGAGAGGTAATTCAATTGCATAGGTAATGAACGAAGCCGGAGTCTGGGGCAGGCGGTGAGACAGGATAAGCCGTATAACAAGCCAGGAATCAATGCACAATAGAATCATAGAGGGAAGCTTCAAGGATAGAAAAATGAATAATACCAGGGTAGAATCAGTAAGTATATCAGACGTGTACAAGTCCCAAAACCAAGAAAGTGGTAGTCATGGGGGGGTTAATCCCTAGATAATTTCAATTTACGTCTCAGCTGTGCGACAGATGGTCACTGTATGTGGAAGTAACATAAAACCTAACTTTTATTGGAGAATGATTAAAAAGTAATATGGTGAACTGTATAGACCGTGACTTTTCAATGGTTCGCCAATAAAAGTTATGTTTTATGTTACTTCCACATTCAGTGACCATCTGTCCCATAGCTGAAACGTACATTGAAAACTTCGGGGATACACCACAGGAGTGTTAACAATGCTGAAGCAGTGAGAAACTGCTCAGCTTTGCATTATGCCTCTAATGCATCCCCTCTTCCTGACTTCTCGATCACGGTTGATGGTATCACTGTCTGAGTTACACTTGACTCTTCCCTTTCCTTCATTCCCCACATTCAGTCTCTTTCCTCCTCCTGCCGCTACAAATTACATAATATTTCCAGTATTCGGCCATTTCTTACCGCTGACACCACAAAGCAACTCATCCGTGCCCTTGTAATTTCCCGACTTGACTATTGTAATAATCTTCCAGCTGGCCTCCCTCTCTCCTGCCTCTCCCCCCTACAATCCATTCTGAATGCCTCTGCCAGGCTCATCCACCTCACCTGCTGCTCTGTCTCTGCTGCTCCTCTCTGTGAGTCTCTTCACTGGCTCCCCATCCACTGCAGAATTAAATTCAAAATCATTACCCTGACCTACAAAGCTCTCACTATCTCAGCTCCCCACCACCTGTCCTCACTAATCACCAAATACACCCCAGCCCACTCCCTCAGTAACCTTCTCTTAGCTTCTCCCCGCATCACCTCTTCCCATGATAGACTGCAGGATTTCTCACGCGTAGCCATTATCCTCTGAAATGCTCTCATACTGTCAGACTTTCCCCTAAAGACATTCCTAGTCAAAGAAGCCTACCACCTGACTCCCTAATACACCCCCTTGCCCCAACCAGTCCATCAATCTCACCTTGCAGTCCTCTCCTCCTGTTTCCACCCCAACCCTTCTAGATTGTAAATTCCCACGGGAATAGAACCCTCGTTTCCTCTTGTACTGGTTTCTCAAATGTTGTGCAGTCTCAATGTATTGTCACCCAGTCTATATCGTGCCCATTGCTCAGCACTATGGAATATGCTGGCACTATATAAATAAAGAATAATAATAATAATTATATAGGTGGTGAGGTGAGCTACGCTCCTTCCATAGGGCACCCCAGCGACCAATAGCTGCCCATCTGGATCCTGACCAATTAGGATCTCAGGGGCTGCCCCCCCATCAGATCCACCCAGGGCCTCGACCCAAGCAGCTGTCAATCCGTGTGCCCCCGATGTCAGACACCGAGTCTTGCTCACCCAGCAAGGAGCAAGTGGACTTGCTATGCCCGACACACTGGATCACCCCAGGAAGTCTCCACGGGTGACAGTGCTGGGTCCAGAGAGACACCGCACAGCCGAACCGACCGCCGGGGAAGCCGCACTGGAGGCTGACCTGGATTGGCCAAGAGGTGAGTGCCCCTGTTAGCCAGGACCCACAGCATCGCTTGACACAGTAAAATAAAAAACACAACCCCTAATCTAGCTTGTTTACATTTGTAACTGTAGATCTACTGTACCCTTATTCTTAACTCTGCTGCTTACTCTACCCTCCTCTACTCCTAAACTTTAACTGCACACCCAAATCCCGTTACTTTATTATGCTTTTAAGAGTTGTACTCTAGCCCTCCACAAACAATACCACCCCCTACCCTAAGGTCTCCTTAAATCCTTTCATTCACAAATGCTACCTCTAATTCTTCCCTTAAATCATATAACTTCAAAACTCCCCTAATCCCCAAGATTTGATAATCGCTTATCCATTGTAGCACTTTGAATGCTTAAGCAAATGGGGTTATTGGCTCCAAATTTCCCCGTATATAGTGCAATTTCTGGGCCATTCGGCTATTCAAAAAGGTGGCAGTTCGCCAAATATTGGCGAATTGCCAGCGTAATACGGTGCCTGTTTGACGGCAGTGAAATCCCCATAGAGAAGCAATGGTTAACCTATTCAGAGAACACCGAACAGCAGTGAAATGACCTCATTTTCAGTGGTTTCATTCAACAGGTTTAAACAGGTGAATCCCATAGGCTTCAATGTAAAAAATATTCCCCGCTTTTAATAAATATCTATTAAACCGTTTAGACTTTTTGCTGCAAGTGAAAAGAATATTTTATGATTTATTTATTTTTTTGTGGTTTTTCGGATCGATTTGGCAATTTCTCGGCAGTTTTTCAGATACGTTCGCAAGTTGTTCCCTGCACTTTGACCCTGCGGCGAATGCTGATTTCGCCACAGGGTCGGTGAGTCGGACTGTATACAATGCAACATGTATGTGTGAAGTTGCATGAAAAATATCTAATATGTGTGATCTTACACAAGAAGGGTTATTCAGTAATCACTGTTGCAACCACAATAAAATTTGAATTTCTCAAACAACGGCGTGCAAAGTTTCATTGAAACTTCTGCTGTTCCTTGAATAATTTCTTCATCAGGATCACTGCGGTCTATTGTGATTTCAACAATGGCAACTAGTGAATAACCCTCAATGTTTTGCTGAAATTGGCAATAATCACCCAAAATACATAGGCACACCCCATATGAATAACCCAAGTTGTAGATGGGAATTGATGGGAATTATTTAGTATGTGAGCTGCTCCCCAGTTAAACACTCAAAGGTCTATTCAAAGAAAGGTGAACCTCAGGAGAATTTCTGGAAGTGAAAAAAAGGTCGAAATAACCAAACCAGAAAAATTCTCCCATTTTTATCTCACTTTCCATCTCGGCTATTTGGTCTAGATTCTCTTCTCCCGACAAATCTCCTGGTTTTCACCTTTCTCTGAATAACCCTGAAAGATTGTTTTGTTTTTTATTTTTTTTTGCTATGTGGGTACTGTGCAAAATGAGGTTTACGGTTACTGTGACATGTATTTGAAATTATACACTTTTCCTGTATACATCACAATTCACACCACTAATGCAAGTTTATGTGTGTGTGTGTGTGTGTGTGTGTGTGTGCAAAATGCAAAGAAAAAAGATCTTCCAAAATGCTGGATAAGATTTATGAACAAAAGGCCATATACAAAAGCATGAAAATGACCCAAAGTAAACCCCTTTTGGATAGCTACATTTCAAAAATATATAAATGACTATCAGCATCCTGGTTCCCATGACAGCTGGTAAGCTTACAATCTCTCACAGCTTTGAAATAATGATGCGATCTCTAATTTGTAGGAAAGGTAAAGCGAATCCCATTCTTTGCAACAACAAGAAAAAAAAACGAGCAAAAATAGCACAAATAATTATCTCTAGTTTGAACATTTATGTAGTTGCAGCAGTTGTGTTACAATTAATGTAGGCAAAACTATGAATGTGGGGTTTTTACAGAAAATATTTCAACAATGTTAGTATGTTATTCGTAAACGGACGCTATGGAAGAAAAAAGCGTCCCTGAATTGAAACTGTATTTAGGTTTATGTAGCCAATCAGCTTTGTTTATTGGAAACTAACCTAAAGAGTACGATGGTAAAATTCATCGACATGCTCAGAATTGGCCTGACCTCCACTGCTTTGCACTGGCATCTAAAGGGTTAAGAAACATAATGGGTAAGTAGGTATGCTGGTTTTATTTCTGACCTTATTTGAAGTGTAAAACATGGAAACCTTTTTACTTTTCTTCTGGCTCAAGCTGGAATTTTTTTTGTTTTTCCTATACGTTCTATAGCAGGGTTTCCCAACCCTGTCCTCAAGTCCCCCTAACAGGCCAGGTTTTCCAGATATGTGAAGCACAGCACAGGTGATATGATTTGCAGCTCAGTGATTGCAGGATTCAGTCTGCATTTCCCCCAAGGTGATCTGTAAAATCTGTCCTGTTAAGGCTGGTGTCAGAGGAGTGTTTTTCTGAGTGGAAGGAACATCCGTGAGAGTGGACGTTCCTTCCCGTCTGACGCCCGTCTGGACACCTCGCTGAGTGCAGTTCGTGCGCTCAGCGCTGCAAGGCTTGATCCTCCTATGAAGGATCGCGCTTTGCAGCCCAGTCGAACGCGCATCCCAGCGCTTCGACAGGGAGACTTGCAACATAGCTGCTGTCGCAATTCGTGCGCGCACAACAGCATGGGGCCGGCCCCATCGCAGCATCACAACCCTGCGACGGACGCCGGAAGGCACGTCAGTGCAGGTGCACATAGTGTGCTCGTCTAACACCAGCTTTAGTGGTACTTGGAGATTGGAGACCAGTAAGGATGTGCGTTTCGGAATTTCGGAATTTTCACGAAATTTCCCGATTCGTGTTTTCGGATGCGGCCGAATTTCCGAAAATATTTAGATCCGAAAATGGCAGATCCGAAAAGTTTTCCGAGCCGAAACGAAATATTTGCGGAATTTTCAAATGGACTTGAAATGTGTCAAATCGAAATCTATTGCTTTGAAACGAGGAGAACAGACGTTCCGAAAAAACGAAAATTTCCGAAGTTACGAAAAGTCGATACAAAAAAACGAGCAAAGTGACACGAAAATACGAAAAATGGTCGATATTCCGAAAAAATATGTACACGAAAAACGAGTCGAGCCGAACCGAATCGAAACAGAAATCGGTCGAAACGAGCCGAATTGAAAAGTTTAAAAATCCGAAAAATCGAACCGAAAAAAAAATCGGTGCACAAGCCTAGAGACCAGCAGTGTTGAGAACCACTGCTCTATAGGATATATATATACCCATACTTGAAAACAAGATAAATCTCAATGTATCCTTCCTGGTAAAATACTTTAGAAAATAAATATATAAAAGTACTTTAAAAATCAGATAAAGCCAAGGGTCAACAAAGGTTACAACTCTACTTTGAGTATTATATGGAGCGATAATGACTGCATGAGACCTCCTGGTGATTATTACGCCTCCTGCAGTCGATACTGTTGACTTGAAAAAGAATAAAAGCCATGTTTTCCGTGTGAAATGTGCAAGCACAGAATGGTGGGGGTCTTGCACTCTTGACTCAGGTGTAGCAGGTGCCCTTTCAACAAGAACGATAATACCCACTTGAAATGACAAAGACTATTCTTGGCCCTTATCCTATTTAGCTATGCCAGGTTATGATGGCTGCTGGAGATGCAAGCACATGGAGGGAAATTATAGGAAAGCAGAAGCCTGAAGCCCTAGACAATCTTTATTCAATCTCATGTGAACATTGGCAGCGAAAAGAGCAATTGTAATGCAATTTACCTTACAATTGGCTACAGCAGAGTCCCAGACAAAGCTGTGTTCAAGAATGCATCTCAACAGTCAATGAAGATAGATATGTATGTGCATTCTAAACATCAGCGGCTGCTAGGCCTTACAGTCTAATAGTTATTAGCACTGAGCATCCACTTCAGATTAATCTTACCGTTTAAGATACTGATACATTTTATAAAAGGACTCTAGAGGAGAATTAAACCATATTATAATGAGACTTTATAAAATAAAAATCAAACAAACATGTAAATATTTACATAATTTTTTTTCCTGTGTAAAAGCTCTGAGGTAGCGGAATGGCAGAGAATTGCAAATTGAATTCCACTTTTGCTGAATTTGACTATGTCCAGTTCCATTATTTCTCTCTCAACTAAGGACCGTGTCAGATGAACGCAGTGATCACGTCCGTGTTGCCGCACAGTTTAAAGTCCGTCGTAGCATAGAATCATGAGCAATAGAGACCCACACACTAAGTGCTTCCGCACCGAACTGCGCAAGCATAACCCACGTGGCAAACGGACGCAAGTTAGGCAAGAACGTAAAACCTCTACCACGGAAGCACAGAGTGCGCCACGTCCGCGTAGCGTTCTGTGTGAGTGATGGGGAGATGTCAGACGCAGCGCATTTGCGACGTCCAGCACCTTGACGCACACAAAGGTTTTTCATATCCTTTTCAAATTTTTATAATTTCATATTTTATTTCCCACAGTTCCCTTTTTATTTCTACGTCCGTCAAGAAAAACAGATCGTGTGGTGTCTACAGTATCTTTCGTCAGTACGTCTGTCCGTTCTGCGCACACGCAGAGTGCGCTCAGACTGCGTTCGTCTGACTCTAGCCTAATTCAGCCTAAATTTTGCTACTACCTTAGTTTTCCACCACTTCGTTGCATTGTAAAATATCTCCCCTGCCTTGCATTAGTATGGCCTAAACTCCGTTCACTACCTCTATTCACTCCTTCAGTACCAAATGATTTTCCCAAAAAACCATTGTCAGAAACCAGTGTTTTTTTTTTAAAAAATCATTTTAAATTAATTATACATTAAGAAATATTTGAGCTGATACCCATTGTATTTCTGACTGTAAATAACCTATTTTGGCCAGTAGATGGTGCCATCTACTGCCAAATAGCGTTCTAGCAGTTTGAGCTGCTGGTCTATTTTCTTCTCCCCCCCCCCTGCATCAGCTGCTGAAAGCCAGGCGTAGGGGCATCACCAGACAATTCCGGATTTCCCTATTACCATGACGGGAAGTCCTAATTTTATAAAGGATAAACGGAGGCGAGTATTATAATGCCAAATTCTTTTAATACCACTTCCAGCAGCAAGAAGAAAAACAAACTTTTTCAGGGACACCCCTGTAAAATGTAATGGTAGTGTCCATAGTCCTGGCAACCCCCCTATGAATCGTCCAGCCCACTCCCAGAATCCTCTCTTTTTCTTGGGAACGATGACAAGAAAACACTTGAACTTGTATCCCGAACAGTTGAACACTTGAACTTGAACCCAGAACGGAGAAGAAACTGAAACGGCTGGAATACAGAAACATATGTATCAGAAGAAGCGAAGGGAGCCAGGAAGCTTGCAACGGGCACCACCCAGACAGCTCAGCAACTTAAGTAACTGGAATAAAAGAAGAGAGACAAATCGTAAATTGCGGGCAACTGGAACAGATGCACATAGATATCAGAGCAGCAGAGCAGACCAAGCGCAGCGCCGCTAGCGAGTAACTGCACAGACGGCGAGCGCGCAAGGACATAAACCAAACACAAGGTAGTCATATGGAACTCAATATAGTTTATTATGAGACTGGTAAGCAATACAATGAAAAACAAACCGGGTGGGTGAGAAACAAAGGGTGGGAATAATACTCGCCTCCGTTTATCCTTTATAAAATTAGGACTTCCCGTCATGGTAATAGGGAAATCCGGAATTTTATCTCAGGAAACGGAGGCTCATATTATAATGCCAGTTCAAAGCTTTAAGGCAAAACTGAGGCAGCCCAATGAACGTCAGAGCGGAAATAGAAGTCCCGGAATGTGGATTCTCGGGACCAATCCGCGGCCGACATAATGTCCTCCAGCCTGCAACCCACCGTGAGAGCCCGAGAGGCCATGGCGCCCCGCACGGAGTGAGCCCCAAAAATAGAGACATCAACCCCAGCAAGGGACATAAGCCAACGGAGCCAACGTGCGAGGGTGGTGGAGGACACCGGTTGGAAAGGACGGTGTAGGGCCACAAAAAGAGGACCCACAGGGGACTGACGCACCGCAGCCGTGACCAACTCATACTGTTGCAGGCAACGCACAGGGCAGAGCAAAGGAGTGGACGGAAAGGATGGATAAAAAATCCTACTAGAAAGGGTCTTTGTGCGCCTGGACACCCGAAACTCCACCCCATCAGGGCGGAAGGACCGGGCGTGGACATCCAAAGCCCGTACATCCGACACTCGCCTGCATGAAATGAGACAGAACAGCATGGCCAATTTCGCAGACAATTGTTTAATGTTTAACGCAGGGTTATCCGGCCATGACAATAATAAGTGAAACACACAATTCACATCCCACACTGAAGTATAACGGGGTTGCGGAGGGCGGGAGAGGCGAACACCCCTGAGTAATCTGCAAACCATAGGGTGTCTGCCAACATCTGTTCCGTCCAGATGAGGATGATTGGCAGATATAGCGGAGCGATATAGGTTCAGTGTCCTGTAGGCCCTACCGGCATCATATTGTTCGGAGAGGAACTGGAGAATGGATTGGACAGAGGCCGAAACGGGATCCACACTTCGTCCCAGGCACCAGCCAGTCCAAATCGCCCAAGCGCGTCCGTAAGCTCGATGGGTGCCTGGGGCCCACGAGGCGGCGAGGAGGAAATCAACCGTGCCCGGAACTGTCGCGGTAGAGACGGATCGCCGGATAGCAACCAAGCCATGAGGTGCAATTGGCCGTCCAGAATGAGCGGGTGAGGCATGCCTTGAGGGTCTGACAACAACCTGTGATCCATTGGGAGCAACCTGGGGAAATCCAGTGCCAAGCCTAGGAGGTGAGGATACCAGGGCTGTGTGGTCCACCACGGAGCGATCAACACCACTGATGCCTGGCTCCTGCGAATCTGAAGGAGAGTCCTCCCCAGGAGAGCAAACGGAGGAAAGGCGTAGTGGCGACCCTGGGGCCAATCTTGCAGGAGGGCGTCCGTCGCCACTGCCTCCGGATCGGGGCGCCAGCTGTAGAAGCGGGGAAGTTGCGTGTTGAGCCGGGAGGCGAAGAGATCCATGGATAGAGGGCCCCAGAGGTCGGACAACTGAGAGAACACTGAGGAATGAAGTTGCCAATCGCTGCAGTCCCGTAAGAACCGTGAGTACCAGTCGGCAACGGTGTTGTGAAGTCCCGGAAGGTATTCCGCCTGCACGTGAATCTGTCGTTGAAGGCAGAAATCCCAGAAGGTCTTCGCTAGAGTGGCCAATGGACGTGACCGAGCGCCTCCAAGCTTGTTGACGTATCGCACGGCCGAGAGGTTGTCCATGCGAAGCAGTATGCAGCAGTTGGACCGGGAGCCGGAGAGGCTGCGAATGGCCAGAGATCCTGCGAGGAGTTCCAAGCAGTTGATGTGGAGAGATTTCTCTGCCGGTGCCCACTTGCCGCCGGTGGAAACTGACCCGCATCGGGCGCCCCAACCTTGTGCGCTGGCGTCCGATTCGATGATAAGGTCCGGTTCTGAACCGAAGATGGCTCTGCCGTTCCAGGCCTCCATGTTGACGAGCCACCATTCCAATTCTTCCCTGGACTCCTGATCGAGGTGAACGAGGTCTGAGTAGGACTGGGCTCGAACCAGGGCTTTCGTCTTCAGACGTTGTAGGGCCCGATAGTGGAGGGGGCCTGGAAAAATGGCCTGAATAGAGCTGGACAGGAGTCCAATCACTCGAGCCAAGTAGCGAACTGTAACAGTCGGGCGTGATAATGTCTTCCGGAGTTCCTTCCGAATATCCTGAAGTCTGCGCTGAGGGAGCTTGAGACATGCCGCTGGAGAATCGATAATGAAACCCAGGAACTCGATGTTCTGAGTGGGAATCAGAATCGATTTCTCCTGATTGATGATGAAACCCAGAGCGGTGAGTAGATGTACTGTCCATCGTAAGTGGATCATTAATTTGTCTTGGGACGCCGCCATGACCAAGATATCGTCCAGGTAGATCACTGATCGAACTCCCCTGGATCGTAACTGAGCCATGACAGGACGTAGGAGTTTGGAGAAGCACCATGGTGCTGATGACAGGCCGAACGGGAGGCACGTAAACTGGAACCGTTGACCCTGCCATAGAAATTGTAGAAAATGACGATGATTGACGTGAATCGGAACCGTCAAATACGCATCTGTCAGATCCACTTTCGCCATCCAGTCCCCCGTCTGAAGAAGATCGCGCAGACAATGGATTCCCTCCATTTTGAAATGACGGTAAATTATAAAACCATTCAGGGCCCTGAGGTTGATAACCGGTCGGAAAGAACCCCTTTTTTTTTTGTACTAGAAATACATTGCTTATAAACCCCTGAGGATACGGAGGAGCTGGTTGAATGGCCTCTTTCTTTAGGAGGGCCTGCATCTCTATGGCTATCAGCCTCGCCCCTTGACGGGATATCACGTGAGGGGTCGGAGGTGTAGCTTGAATCGGGTTTGACACAAATTCGAGGTGGTAACCCCGAACGGTTTGTAGAACCCATGCGTCTGATGTAATCTGAGCCCATACAGGTAAAAAATGAGCAATCCTGCCACCCACGTGACTCTGAGGAATAGAAGTTAACGGGCTTACCTGGAGGCCGAGACCGGAAGGAACCACGTCCACGTCCTCGACCACCCCGGGAGACTTGGGGAAAGAAACGGACTTGGTTTGGTTGGTAGGGGCCTGTGGAGGCTCGGGAGGAACCATAAGAGGAACGGCCAGGCAGTCGACCCCTGCGCCTGCCGGCCTGGCCAAAAACTCCTTTTTGCTGGTTGAAAACCTTGCGCATCTTGGTTTTGACATTGGTGATAGTCGTGAAGGAGTTGGAATATGCGTTCATATCTGAAATAATAGTCTTTGCAAACAAATCGCCCTCTGCGTCTGGGCCCGGTTCATGAGAAGCCAGGGAGATCAGGCCTGGATCTATGCGTAGCAATATGGATTTTCTGCGTTCTGTAGCCAGCGCTGTATTGGCATTCCCGAGGAGGGAAAGTGTGCGGTGAGCCCAACCACGGAGGGTGGAAATCTTAGGAGCAATACCCGTAACATGGGCGTGTTCAATAGCTTCTAATAGCTGGGAGAAAGGCCCAAAAACATCGAGTAACTTGTCCTGGCAGGACCGAAATGAAAAATCCACGCCCCTGCGAGCGTTCCAACCCGTATTGGCCATAAACTGTGCCATTTGCTCGCTCAGCTCAGGAGTCTGAAGCACATTTTTAGATGTGATAGGTCTGGGGCACTCCGTGCGAAGACGGGAGCGGACCTTACGTTCAAGGGTTTTCTAACCCGTTTGAGGAGCATCTTATCCACTTTTGGGGAGGCAACCCATTCCGCTGAGCGTGGATGCTTAAGGGATTCGGGTTCGAAAAAATCATCCTCTGACGCAGCATAGGAGTATAAAGTCAGTGCGTTCTTTTTCACAGGTGCAGGGGAACCTGCCCTGGAACTTTCACTGGAGGAGTTCTCAGAAGAAAGGGTCCAGGTGCTGGAAGTGTCAGAGCTGGAGGCAGCCGTTTGAGCCCTGGCACTCTTCCAGGACCTGTCATGCTTACCCCGAAGAGGGGAAGCGCGTTTGCGGGGCCGTCCCACGCTCTCTTTTGTAGGGATAACCCTACTATCATGATCTCGTTTGCGGGGCCGTCCCACGCTCTCTTTTATAGGGGTAACCCTATCATCATAGGCTTTCCTTTTTGAGTGAGTCTTAGAGTGCTTTTGTAGCTGACATGGTCCCCATAGCCGAGGCAAAGTCCGTGAGGGATTTTGACAGAACATCTGTTGATGGCAGCGCCGGAGCCCCCGAGGACTCCCTGACTAGTTGAGGTGGATCGGGAGAGGAATCGGAGACAGGCTCCGAGATATTTGCGGGATCTGCAACCATTTCCCTATCTTCTGAAGCGGAGCGTGCGGTCTGCGACATGTTCACACAGTAGAAGCGTACCGCGAGTTAAAATGGCCGCTGAAAGCGCGCGAGAACTCGTCAACCAAAATGGCGGCCGCGCGTGTGGAGAAAATTCTAAACGCATGCGGCAGCACCTGCAAGCGCCGGGGCTCGAAGCCAAAACGGTCCGAAACGCCGGGGAAGGTGCCCCCGTGCGCCGGAACGCGGTGAAACAGAGGTGAATCCTCCGAACACCACTGGCAATCAGCCCCCCCGCTGTGGTAGTTGAATCACGGGAGGCTGACGAACCCTGGGAGCAAAATGCACACAAAACGCCAGCAGGAATTACACAGCAATAACTAGTGCGGTCACACGAACAATTCATATAGAAATATAAGTAATCATGAGGTAACATAACGTTAAATTAATGCAAAACTACACAGAAGTAGAGGAGAAAAGAAATACTCATCTCACTCCTGGAAGCAGCAAGAAAAAGAGAGGATTCTGGGAGTGGGCTGGACGATTCATAGGGGGGTTGCCAGGACTATGGACACTACCATTACATTTTACAGGGGTGTCCCTGAAAAAGTTTGTTTTTCTTCTTGCTGCTGGAAGTGGTATTAAAAGAATTTGGCATTATAATATGAGCCTCCGTTTCCTGAGATAAAATTTTAGTTTTAGCTCTTTAGGCATTATGCCCACAGGGCTAAAACTGTGGGCGCACCTTCTGCAGCCCAAAAGCAAACAAAATTAATTTGCTAAACAAATTTCATTTGCTTTTGGGCTGCCGATCACCAGATCGAGATATCTCAATATCTGTTCACGGATGATGCCTCTGAAGCCCGAGATATCTCAATCTCAGTAGTGAAGGGTTTAAGTATGCTCAATCTTTAAAGGTTCTGGCAGGAGACTAACATCGAGTAATCTCAATCTGGTTATATTCTGGAGCAAATGCAAAGGAATTTAACCAGAAACCAAATTTGTTTGCAAACGAGCTTCATAATATGCCCCGAATTTTTAGCACCTTGGACATGACTGCCGAGGTGCTGAGTATGTTTGAACAGCTTGGAGATCTGTTTTTCATCTACAGAATTATGAAGCTCCAGCTATATAGCTAAGTAGCACTTGGCCAGCAGGGGGAGTCTTATACCTGTCAAATGGGTTTACTGTCTCTAATATGTATTTACATTGGCTGCAAGTCCTCTTTTGCCACCCCCCCCCCCTAGTGGTATTCCTGAGTGTGGCTCGGAGTTAAATTCCTATGCTGGAAGCGGTAACCCCGAGCAACACTCGGGATGCCGCTGGATACATGACCTCTCCCTGCGCTCCCTCGATGTCCCCAGCTGTCTCCTCCGGCGATCGCGACCTCATTACTTCCTGTTCCCTCCTTGCTAGAAGGAATCCAGGAAGTAAAACGCTGTGATCGCCGGAGGAGACTGCAGAGATCACCGAGGGAGCGCAGGGCGAGGTGATGTATGTCTCGGGGTTATCGCTTTCAGCTGTGAAATTTAACCCCGAGACACACTCGGGATAACCGTCAGGGGGTTAATGCTTAAAAAATTTCCCCATGTTTGTTTTACTTTTTGGAGTTTGAATTTAACGCTTGCAGAGGAAAAAAAAAAAAAACCTGATCGCTCTGTCGTTTTGTTCCTCACATTCCAACCCCGCCTTATTAAGATTTAACTGACTTTCTTCCTGGTCATGTGTGGTTTTTTTTTGTTTTTTTTTTTCTTAACAATGAAAAGATAAAAATAGACCAGTGGAGCGAGATAAAAGTTCAAACATCTTGCTGAATTTCAGGACATTGAAAATGCTTTTCGAAAGACTAAAAATATTTTTAGTGTATCTGTTTTATATATAAATGTACTATTGGACCTTGAAAAAGCAGTTGTGCTTTTTTTTCCTTATTTCTATGGAGATTAGATTGAGAAATTATTGAGAGTCTAGGAATTAGCCTTCCTTTCTTAACGACTCCTGCTATTGTCCTGAACTGGAGGATATATACAATGTTGTGTCTTGTGTGTCTATGACACTGATATATAATAAAGTTGTTTTAGCTACTGAGCATTAGTATAGTTTTGCTCGCACGACACATGATAAAGTAAGAAAAAAGTTTATGTCCCAAATCCTTACACAATCTGTTTAACTACAATGGACTACAGGTTGAACAGACTTTAGGCAGGGGTCACACGAGCAGTAGGAACGTCCGTGAGCGTGGATGTTCCTTCCACTCAACGCCCCCTGTCTGCCTCGCTGAGCGCAGTCAGTGCACTTAGCGCTGTGAGGCTCGATCCTCCTATGGATCAACGCTCGTCTAGCGTTTTGACAGAGGCTTGCTGCACAGACACTTGTAGTGCGCGCAACAGGGTGTGACCAGATCCGTCGCAGCGCCACAACGCTGTGTTGGGTGCCAGTGGGCATGTCCGTATGGGCGCACCTAGTGCGCTCGTCTGACACCGGCCTTATCCTGAATGCTCGGGACCATTCTGTATTCTTCCAGGTTTTGTAATCTGGGAGGTTCTGATGTATGAGAGGAAGGGGAACATGGCACAGGAGATGCAAACCACTTCCTAAAGCCGCACCAGCATGTACACACTCACTGTGAGAGCTGTGCAGCCTTTTTCCAGGGACATGCTGCACAAAGTCATTGTGACTCCGTGCAGCATTTCACACGCTGGTACTACACAGAGGCTCCCAACGTGTGCCATGATGTTGGGTCCTGCTCTTCATTGATCTCTACCTATCTGGAGCATCAGGGAGGTGACTTTAACTAAAATTCTAAATTTCTAGATTTCAGAGTCTTCTGGATTTTGAAATTCCAGGTATGGGTGCCCAATCTATATAGAAATGAATACCAATTTTGCAATCTCTTAACCATTCTATACATTGCCATCTTCTTGTGTTATTTAATGTTGACTACTAAAGATTGTAAGCTTAAAAGGTTATCCTTCACCCCAGGTGGCACCGTTTTGGGCATCCTCTGATAGTGTTTACATTTCCTGCTTTTTTTGTTAAGCTATATATATCGTAGATTCGTAGCCAGCCAGCCATGCACACTGCTTCATGACACACCTAACATAGATGTTATGTACACGGTTCATGTTATTGCCACTGCATGATTTGTGAAGTAGGGGTCCATCCATCATTAGCAGCAGCTGACGTGTCTTTTTGTTTTAATAGGTGTCGCACCTACCCACAGGGCTACATCTCTGTATTTTGTATAAATTGGTGTTAAATGAAAAAGTCTACACAAGCATGGTGGAATAATTTCCACATGACTTATACTGTATTGTAGCAGAATTAGAATGCAATGTAACAAATTGGACAGCGTGTGGAGGACGTTTTGCCAACTGAGACCGTATCTCCTACTCTTCCTGCTACATCAGAGAGTAAGGATGTAGCACGAACTGCTAAAATGTAGCGCCTGATGACCCAACAGATTGCCTTGTTCGCGATTGTCAGTGTACAACATTCATTAGCGCATGCTAAGGAAACGCTAAGACCCATGCTGAGAACCAGCGCTAATGTGGTTGTGTACAGGATAGAACTGTTTTTTTCCAGTGCAGAGTGCCGGGCCATACCTATCCTCTGCCCTCACAAATTTGTATAAGTTTGAACACATCCAGCGCCCTCACAAGTGCACTCTAGCGTTGCCCATGTTAAGTATTGGACGCAGTAAGTACAGTAAGCTCGCGCTACGAATCATTACCGCACGCTAAGTGGTTTTCGCTGTTTGTAGCGAGAGGCAAACGATCTGTTGGTCCGGCGCTAGACTGAATTTACCTGGCGCTAACATGAAAACATGCTGACACTAGGGTTTGCTCACAACAGGCGATAGGGCCCTATATGTGTGTAGATTTCCTACGTTCCTTAAAATGTGAGGCTAGGATGATATTACCAAATGTTTTTTCCGACAACCCATCACTCAGACTTAAGCAAAGACTATAAAAAGTGGTGTCTTCTAATCTGTTGAAATTACAGATTTCTGGGGGATAATAAAACAACATTTAGGTATTGAAATTAAACTGCTTTAAGTAACTAAGGCCCACTTTGCAAAGTTATTGCTCCATCAGGACACGTGATTTATGGCCAGAGACACCGGTCAGGTATGGCAACCCAGGGATGAGTAGTAAGAGTATTTGTGTATGACAATAAACATTCTGTTAAATCCCACAGCCTGGCATTTAGGAATTAGACACCGGTGTAATCTATCAACAACTCGGCAAGTTAATATTACATCTATAATTCACGTATCACAACTCCGTATCAATTATACTGTCAGACTTAAATGCCTATTATTTTCTTTGCTGATACTAGAAACGCAATCACACGTCTGGGAAGAGGATGAAGACATCATGACACACAATGTTTATTTCTACGTGAAGCGGACCACTTAAACAGATGTTTATCTATGAGCACTAGACTTGCAATGCTCTGTCTATCAAAGTTAACCTAGAGCTAATGTGCTGATTCGTTGTTGTTGCGTCCAGGCCGTATTCCACTGTTTCAAAAATAGCACTGATGCTGCACCATCTGGTTTTGACTTAAATGTTGATTTTTGCAACTGAAGTTTAATTATTGAAGCAAATTAATTAAGAAATCAAGCTCATTAAGCAAAGGAGTATTGTGGTTTTTAAGTTTCCTCTTCTGCATTTTCTTTAACAGCTCATAATACTATCTTGAAAGTTAGTTAATCCAAGGTATAAGATTTAACTTGCCAATGGAAATGCAACATGGGCCAATTTGGATGAAGTAGGAGTTGTTTTTCAAAACTTGAGTTTATTCACTAATGTTCACATTCCTAAAGTTAAAATAAATTTGGCAAGAGTCATTTGGAGCAACAGCACGATTTCGGATGTAGATTCCAGTTCGTGCTATCATTTTTGGTCATTGAAGTTCCTGCTGTGTTGTGCAAAGGGAATTGGTATTGTATGAGTTTGCAGATTGAAGATTCAGCCACTTCGTCAGATAAACATGGAAATAATTGCATTATTTGACGAGTCTTTTCAAAACTTTAAAGAGAATCATGAAACTTGCCATTGGACTGTATTCCAACCCTGGTGTAAACTCATCCAGAGCTAATGAAGTCTATGGAATTGCTTCGTTTACAACAGCTCTGGTTATGTTTACACCATAGTTGGAGAAAGTGGGGTTTGTGAGGGTCCGGCGAATGAGCAGCGGCACTAGTGGCCTGCTCTACGGTGGGGCATGCTCAGGTCTCACAGGGTTTTAGCTTGCTTGTGCCATTATAGGGATGAATACTCCATATGCAAATCAGCCTGCTCTCACCCAAAAAGGTGGCCAAGGACGTCATCCCTGCACGAGAGGTGCAGCAACCCCCGATGATCATTTTGACCTTGTTAGGCCTCGTCAGGAGGGTATAGCTGACATCCCTCTAGCCATGTCCTCCGGACCCTCACAAACCTCTCTTTTTCTCACTAGAAGTATACAGGGTAATCCAGACGTGTACCCCTTGCTCGAGGTGCCTAGAGGGGTGTCAGCTATACCCTCCTGAGAATGCCTAACAAGGCTGAAACGATCGTCGGGGGTTGCTGCACCTCTCGTGCAGGGATGATGTCCTTGGCAATCAGTATTGGCCACCCATTTGGGTGAGAACAGGCTGATTTGCATATGGAGCATTCATCCCTGTAATGGCACAATCAAGCAAAAACCCTGTGAGACCTGAGCGAGCCCCAACGTAGAGCAGGCCACTAGTGCTGTTGCTCGTCCTCAGGACTCTCACAAACATCTTTTTTTTTTTTTTTTACACCATAGTTGGCCTGGAAACCAATATATTTATGGCAAAATCAACACTACTCCATATTTATTGCCAAGAGTGTCCCTTTAATTTCAAGGAGAAAGGTGCTTATAGGATACGAAGTGCTGGTATTAATTGTAACAACAGTTATCAAAGAATCATTTATCATTCTATATTTATTAAGCGCCAACGCATTACGCAGCACTGTACAAAGGTATGAAGACAAGACAATTCTACAAAACACCAAAGTGTGCAAACCTTTCTGTTACTTTGCGAATGTCTCTTTAGATCCTTTTGCTTAACTGGTAAACGGCAATGCTAAGCTCACAGGTCTCCCCAGTATTTTGTAAAGGAATTTGGCAGGTTCGGAAACCATTGCAGAGAGGATGCTAACCCATGCAGTGCTGATCTCAAAGCACTTTGACAGACTGAAGAACAACTTCCTTCAATTATTTAGACGGGATCAATATGGTGTCTGAGATAAAGGGAAATACTTTTAGTGGGCTGGAGAATTGACTAATGTGGGTATGAGAAATAACAAATTTAGGGTTTGGGCGGAGATGTATTTGAGGTTGGGTGGGTAAGTGAGAACTCTTGCAAATCTATGGTGTTTGGAAGGGAACTAAAGTGTAATCTTCGGCTAGTGTCCAATGAACATAGTCATCACGTCCGTATCGCCGCACGGTTTAACCCCTTAGTGACCGGGCGGTTTTACACAAATCCGTCCGTTCGTGACCGCAGCTGTTTTTACGTTTCTGCGCTCTTAGTGTTTACGTCAAATTTTCCTCTTACTCGTTTATGTAACCCACACATATTTTACACTGTTTTTCTCGTCACTAAATGGACTTTATAAAGATACCATTTTTTTCATCATTTCATATAATTTACTATAAAAAAATTTGTGAAATATGACACAAAAATTGAAAAAACACCACTTTTTCGAACTTTGACCCCCAAAATTTCTTATGTATCAACAACCGTCAAAAATTTTTTATTCCTTAGTAGTTTCTAAATTTAGTACTGAGTTTAGCAATACCCAATGTTTACATATTCCTCGCTTTTTTCCTTATTTTATGCAACAATAAGTGCAAGTAGCACTTTGCCATTTCCAAGAGTTTATTTTTCAAAACTAGTGATAGTGACATTGTAACACTGATATCTGTCACTAATCCTGAATAACCCTCCACATATACATATTTTTTTAAAGTACACAAATCAAGGTATTAAACTTGGGGTATTTTGACTCTTTCCATGCAAACCATTTTACCACAAATCTATGCCAAAGTTTGAAAAAAAAAAAAATTTTGGTGATTTTTTTTTTTTTTAACGCAATTTAAGAATACATGTACTGTGAACTTTAAGGTTTACTGCCAAAAAGCACCCCAAAATATGTTCAGCAACATCTTCTGAGTAAATTGATACCACCCATGTATAGGTATGTCGGGTCATTTGGGGGCTAAAAGGCCTTATTTGGGGGGTGCGCATTTCAGTTTTCCAACTTGGAATTTTCACATTTCGTCATCATGCACCCATGTCCTATTTGGGACATTTTTGAAGCCGGCCAAAGTAATTTACCCCCATCAAACCATATATTTTTAGAAAGGGCACACCCTAGGGTGCTTCAAAGAGTTGTATTTTAACACTTTCCATGCACTAGCTCTTTGTCAATCTTTCAGGTAGTCACTTTTTGTGTTATTTTTTCACACACATTGTACTTTAGGCATGAATTGTCAAATCCAGTTATGGGTTACTGCCAAAAAACACCCCAAAATATGTTCAGCAACATCTTCTGAGTAAAATGATACCACCCATGTATAGGTATGTCGGGTCATTTGGGGGCTAAAAGGCTTATTTGGGGGGTGCGCATTTCAGTTTTCCAACTTGGAATTTTCACATTTCGTCATCATGCACCCATGTCCTATTTGGGACATTTTTGAAGCCGGCCAAAGTAATTTACCCCCATCAAACCATATATTTTTAGAAAGGGCACACCCTAGGTGTGCTTCAAAGAGTTGTATTTTAACACTTTCCATGCACTAGCTCTTTGTCAAACTTTCAGGTAGTCACTTTTTGTGTTATTTTTTCACACACATTGTACTTTAGGCATGAATTGTCAAATCCAGTTATGGGTACTGCCAAAAAACACCCCAAAATATGTTCAGCAACATCTTCTGAGTAAATTGATACCACCCATGTATAGGTATGTCGGGTCATTTGGGGGCTAAAAGGCCTTATTTGGGGGGTGCGCATTTCAGTTTTCCAACTTGGAATTTTCACATTTCGTCATCATGCACCCATGTCCTATTTGGGACATTTTTGAAGCCGGCCAAAGTAATTTACCCCCATCAAACCATATATTTTTAGAAAGGGCACACCCTAGGGTGCTTCAAAGAGTTGTATTTTAACACTTTCCATGCACTAGCTCTTTGTCAATCTTTCAGGTAGTCACTTTTTGTGTTAATTTTTTCACACACATTGTACTTTAGGCATGAATTGTCAAATCCAGTTATGGGTTACTGCCAAAAAACACCCCAAAATATGTTCAGCAACATCTTCTGAGTAAATTGATACCACCCATGTATAGGTATGTCGGGTCATTTGGGGGCTAAAAGGCCTTATTGGGGGGTGCGCATTTCAGTTTTCCAACTTGGAATTTTCACATTTCGTCATCATGCACCCATGTCCTATTTGGACATTTTTGAAGCCGGCCAAAGTAATTTACCCCCATCAAACCATATATTTTTAGAAAGGGCACACCCTAGGGTGCTTCAAAGAGTTGTATTTTAACACTTTCCATGCACTAGCTCTTTGTCAAACTTTCAGGTAGTCACTTTTTGTGTTATTTTTTCACACACATTTACTTTAGGCATGAATTGTCAAATCCAGTTATGGGTTACTGCCAAAAAACACCCCAAAATATGTTCAGCAACATCTTCTGAGTAAATTGATACCACCCATGTATAGGTATGTCGGGTCATTTGGGGGCTAAAAGGCCTTATTTGGGGGGTGCGCATTTCAGTTTTCCAACTTGGAATTTTCACATTTCGTCATCATGCACCCATGTCCTATTTGGGACATTTTTGAAGCCGGCCAAAGTAATTTACCCCCATCAAACCATATATTTTTAGAAAGGGCACACCCTAGGGTGCTTCAAAGAGTTGTATTTTAACACTTTCCATGCACTAGCTCTTTGTCAATCTTTCAGGTAGTCACTTTTTGTGTTATTTTTTCACACACATTGTACTTTAGGCATGAATTGTCAAATCCAGTTATGGGTTACTGCCAAAAAACACCCCAAAATATGTTCAGCAACATCTTCTGAGTAAATTGATACCACCCATGTATAGGTATGTCGGGTCATTTGGGGGCTAAAAGGCCTTATTTGGGGGGTGCGCATTTCAGTTTTCCAACTTGGAATTTTCACATTTCGTCATCATGCACCCATGTCCTATTTGGGACATTTTTGAAGCCGGCCAAAGTAATTTACCCCCATCAAACCATATATTTTTAGAAAGGGCACACCCTAGGGTGCTTCAAAGAGTTGTATTTTAACACTTTCCATGCACTAGCTCTTTGTCAAACTTTCAGGTAGTCACTTTTTGTGTTATTTTTTCACACACATTGTACTTTAGGCATGAATTGTCAAATCCAGTTATGGGTTACTGCCAAAAAACACCCCAAAATATGTTCAGCAACATCTTCTGAGTAAATTGATACCACCCATGTATAGGTATGTCGGGTCATTTGGGGGCTAAAAGGCCTTATTTGGGGGGTGCGCATTTCAGTTTTCCAACTTGGAATTTTCACATTTCGTCATCATGCACCCATGTCCTATTTGGGACATTTTTGAAGCGGCCAAAGTAATTTACCCCCATCAAACCATATATTTTTAGAAAGGGCACACCCTAGGGTGCTTCAAAGAGTTGTATTTTAACACTTTCCATGCACTAGCTCTTTGTCAAACTTTCAGGTAGTCACTTTTTGTGTTATTTTTTCACACACATTGTACTTTAGGCATGAATTGTCAAATCCAGTTATGGGTTACTGCCAAAAAACACCCCAAAATATGTTCAGCAACATCTTCTGAGTAAATTGATACCACCCATATATAGATTTGTTCTGTTGTTTTTGGGGGGCTACGCCAATCTTTGACATGTGCTTGTCAATTTTCTAATTTGACATACAGTATCTTCTTTGCTTATCTTCTTTTTAGGGGCCTTTTTACATACCCCAGTTTTATGAACGTGCATATATTTGGTAAGCTAACACCCCAAAGTATTGTAAATGGAGTGTTTTTATGCTATGGATGCATCCGTTTGCTCCAAACAAATTAGATACTGTTTGGTGGTCATTTTTCATTTTCACACCCACATCAGTTTTGGACTGTGATTTAGGAGACACTGTTGTTTTTTACTGCATGAAAACTCTCCAGGTTGTTTTCTGCAAGGTCTCCTGAGTACACCCATGCCCCCATGCATAGGTTTGCCAGGATTTTGGGAAGGTTCAAATACAATTTTTATGACTTTGTCATTGGAGTTGAAATTGAGATTATTTCTTCAGCTAGGCCTAGCTTTGGTTTTGGGTCTACCGCATACCCCAGTTTGAATTATTGCCAGAAAATTGTTTATATTTGTTATGTTGACACCCCAAGGTATTGCATATGGAGTGCTTTGATGCCATGGATGCAACGGTTTTAGCCCAAAACATTTGAGAAGGTGTGTGGCGGTAATTTTTCAATTTTCAGATTTTTACGCCCACAGTAGTTTTGGACTGTGATTTAGCAGACACTGTTGTTTGTTACTGCATGAAAACTCTCCAGGTTGTTTTCTGCAAGATCTCCTGAGTACACCCATGCCCCCCATGCCTAGGTTTGCCAGGATTTTGGGAAGGTTCAAATACAATTTTTATGACTTTGTCATTAGAGTTGAAATTGAGATTATTTCTTCAGCTAGGCCTATCTTTGGTTTTGGGTCTACCGCATACCCCAGTTTGAATTATTGCCAGAAAATTGTTTATATTTGTTATGTTGACACCCCAAGGTATTGCATATGGAGTGCTTTGATGCCATGGATGCAACGGTTTTAGCCCAAAACATTTGAGAAGGTGTGTGGCGGTAATTTTTCAATTTTCAGATTTTTACGCCCACAGTAGTTTTGGACTGTGATTTAGCAGACACTGTTGTTTGTTACTGCATGAAAACTCTCCAGGTTGTTTTCTGCAAGATCTCCTGAGTACACCCATGCCCCCCATGCCTAGGTTTGCCAGGATTTTGGGAAGGTTCAAATACAATTTTTATGACTTTGTCATTAGAGTTGAAATTGAGATTATTTCTTCAGCTAGGCCTATCTTTGGTTTTGGGTCTACCGCATACCCCAGTTTGAATTATTGCCAGAAAATTGTTTATATTTGTTATGTTGACACCCCAAGGTATTGCATATGGAGTGCTTTGATGCCATGGATGCAACGGTTTTAGCCCAAAACATTTGGCAACAAGGTGTGTGGCGGTAATTTTTCAAATTTCAGATTTTTACGCCCACAGTAGTTTTGGACTGTGATTTAGGCTAGGGTCAGACGAGCGTAGTGTTCACGTCCGTGATCGCGCCTAAAAGTACGTCCGTGATAGCATGACATAAAGTCCAATGGAGCCCGACACACGAAGTACGTCCGCACTGAACTGCGGACGCACAACGGCCGCGGCCCACGGACGCAAGGCAGGCAAGAACATAGAACCGCTAGAACGGCCGCACAAAGTGCGCTGCGTCTGCAACGTCTGCATAGCTTTGTGTGTGAGTGATGGAACGTGGTCAGACGGACTGCATTTATACGTCCTGCATTTTTCACGGACAAAATGGTTTTGCAATTGAATTTATTGTCCCTCCTACATCTGTCAAAAAATAAATGTCAGTGAAAAAACGGACTGTGTGACCACTACTGCGTCTTCCGTACTGACGATGTCCGTACTGCACGGACGTACAGTCCGTAGAAATCACGCTCGTCTGACCCTAGCCTTAGCAGACACTGTTGTTTGTTACTGCATGAAAACTCTCCAGGTTGTTTTCTGCAAGATCTCCTGAGTACACCCATGCCCCCCATGCATAGGTGTGCAAAGATTTTGGCAAAATACAGCATCAATTGTAGAACATAAAAATGTACGAATAAAATGTAAAAGTCTGGTGCCTGTCAAACTGGGGATGCTCTCTAGGGGAGCACAGGCTGTTGTCACTGAAGTGCATGAAACGCAAAATGTTTTCATACCTTCTACGTGACATTGATTGGAGGTAAATGGGGGTAGAGCAGATGGGGCTACTGCTCCAGCAGGAGCGAATTGAGGGCTTCTTTATGATGCCCTCAGCATAGTAAGTGCCCAGAATTTCAGAAATTCTGGCACATCTAGCGGGGTCCATTGCTGCCTTGCCAAGTAGGAGTCTGGCTTCGCAGCACAATGCTGATGGGCATACAGATTTGATTGGGCCACGATGTGGCCCAACAAATCATCCCCCATAAACACCTGCAAAAACTGTGTGGCGGTAAATCCTGCAACATCAATATTGATGCCAGGATTTGCCGTGAAAGGAGGGATATCTGGCCTCTGGCGATGAGGCACTACCCACTCCTCAGCTGGAGCTGTGCGTCTCCTGCTGGCAGGTGGTGACCCAGGATCTGCATCAGAAACATCACTAGATACATCAGCCAGCATAGATAATGTATCTAGCGACGCCTCTGAGCAGTTAGCGGGGTCGAAATGAGGGTCTGAGTCTGACGCAGATGCCTCAGATTCTGACGCCAGGATGGCATATGCCTCCTCGGCGCTGTACACCCTCTCAGACATTATATATAATAGATTATAAAATTTTATAATTATTATATATATATAAGCGGATTGTTGGTTCTTAGAAGAACCGTTGGGTTTCACAAGAAAATACAAATAAACACCTAAATCTCTCTAAATCCCTCTAAACCTGCCTCAATTCTTCTAAATCTCCCTAAAATCTCTCTAAATCTGCCTCAATTTTTCTAATCTCACTAAATCTCACTAAAATCTCTAACCTGTCAAATCTGATCTCTCTCTCTCGCTCACCAAAACACAAGTGAGGAGAGGGAGGGAGAATCACAGAGGTCAGAGCCAATATTTACAAAATATTGCCTGACCTGACAAATTAGAAATTTTATTTTGATTTTTTCTAACTTCTGATTGGATGTTGCTAGCCTGCCTCTCTGATGAGGCAGGCTAGGAACATCCCACTCAGCCCCAAGATGACCCTGCCCTTAGAACCCTAACCCTACCCCTGACCCTGCCCTTAGAACCCTAACCCTAACCCTACCCTAACCCTACCCCTAACCCTAACCCTAACCCTAACCCCCCTAACCCTACCCCTAACCCTACCCCTAACCCTAACCTAACCCTACCCTAACCCTACCCCTAACCCTACCCCTAACCCTAACCCTAACCCTACCCCTAACCCTAACCCTAACCCTACCCCTAACCCTACCCCTAACCCTAACCCTACCCCTAACCCTACCCCTAACCCTACCCTACCTAACCCTACCCCTAACCCTACCCCTAACCCTACCCTAACCCTACCCCTAACCCTAACCCTACCCTAACCCTACCCCTAACCCTACCCCTAACCCTAACCCTAACCCTAACCCTAACCCTAACCCTACCCCTAACCCTAACCCTAACCCTACCCCTAACTGTCAGTTTATTTTATTTATTTTTCTTTTTTTACACTTTTTTTACACACTTTTTTTTACTTTTTCTTTTACTTTTTTTACACTTTTTTTTTACTTTTTTTTCACTTTTTTTTACTCTGCTGGGTGCCTTGATCCCTCGAGGCACCCAGCAGAGCACCTGATCACTGAAGTGATCGATTTTGTACTGAGTGCCACGATACCTCGTGGCACTCAGTACTTCCTGCCGCTACCGGAAGTGATCGCTCGGGGGGAGCGATCACGGACGGACCAGCGGCAGGTAAGTATATTACAAGGATGCCTCGATGTCGAGGCATCCTTGTAATATGCTCAGAGCAGCTGGAAGCGATCCGATCGCTTCCAGCGCTCTGTAGAAGTGCCGGGCACCTCTCCGGTGCAACCGGATGTAGATCGCTCCCGGGGAGCGATCACATGGTGCCCCGGCACTTCTAACGGCCATTGCACGGATGCCTGGACTCCCAGGCATCCTGCAATGGCGTTTGAGCTGCTGGAAGCGATCCGATCGCTTCCAGCAGCTCAAAAACGGCAGGACGTACCATGTACGTCAGCGGGTCTAAGAGAGACCCGCTGCAATGACGTACATGGTACGTCCGCGGTCGGGAAGGGGTTAACATCCGTCGTAGCATTGATTCAATAGAGACCAACACATGAAATGCGCACGCAGGTGGCAACGGACGTCATTTAGGCCTCAACGTAAAAGCGCTACGTCGACGCCCAGAGTGTGCCGCATCTGCCTAGCGGCCTGTGTGCCTGATGAGGTGATGTCAGACACAGCGCATTTGCGACGTCCATCATGTTGAGCTCAGAAGTTTTTTCTGGTCTGGCTGACCGTACCTGTCAAATAAATGTAATTTATTTTGATTCCTATATTTCTGTTTTTTTTTTTTTTTTTCTACATCTGTCAAAAAAAAAACGGACCGTGTGGTGTCTACAGTATGTTCCATCCGTACGTCTGTCCGTTACGCATGCAGAGTGCGCTCAGACTGCGTTCGTCTGACATTAGCCTTAGGGCTTGGATGAGAACAGTTTGAGGGGTTTATTTGAAGGGGAATAGTTTAGGATTTTGAAAATTACTATTCTGTGGCATGGGGTGTGGAGAGGACCGACATGCTGTTAGGGTAGAATTGAAATAATCAGCATCAGCATGTGCTTTCTAACGAGTTTATACCTATGATTGTCTGTAACTGTGTATTTATTTCACGTTTGTATTTGGTTTGATGTGAGTACACAACCTGTCATATTTTTGTGACACACATACAGCCCATTCACCGTCACCTGTTCCACTGCAGGCAATTTCCCTGAACACACATACATCACATCAAACTACACATGTTCACTCAATTCTCATGACATACACTATATTGCCAAAAGTATTCGCTCACCTGCCTTGACTCGCATATGAATTTAAGTGACATCCCATTCCTAATCCATAGGGTCAGGATGACGTCGGTCCACCCTTTGCAGCTTTAACAGCTTCAACTCTTCTGGGAAGGCTGTCCACAAGGTTTAGGAGTGTTTTTATGGAAATTTTTGACCATTCTTCCAGAAGCGCATTTGTGAGGTCACACACTGATGTTGGACGAGAAGGCCTGGCTCTCAGAACATGTTTGGGATGAATTAGAGCAGAGACTATCGGGTTGAGGCCAGGACTCTGTGCAGACCAGTCAAGTTCATCCACACCAGACTCTGTCATCCATGTCTTTATGGACCTTGCTTTGTGCACTGGTGCACAGTCATGTTGGAAGAGGAAGGGGCCAGCTCCAAGCTGTTCGCACAAAGTTGGGAGCATGGAATTGTCCAAAATGTCTTGGTATGCTGAAGCATTCAGAGTTCCTTTCACTGGAACTAAGGGGCCAAGCCCATATCCTGAAAAACAACCCCACACCATAATCCCCCCTCCACCAAACTTTACACTTGGCACAATGCAGTCAGAAAAGTACCGTTCTCCTGGCAACTGCCAAACCCAGACTCGTTATCAGACAGTGGTGTATTTAGGTTTTGTGCTGCCCTAGGCCTGACTAAACTCGTGCACCCCTAATTTAAATTTGACACGCCCCTTCATGTCAATGTCACACCTCTTCCTGGTTAAACCCCACCCTTCCTCTTTAGGCTCCACCTTTTCCTCTCTGTATATTAAAAATGGATATCAAGTTCCTACTTGTATATTTTGTACCAAAGCAAAAAATGTTCCTCTTTGTGGCGCTGCTCCCGGTAGTGCTGATATATTTCTATATACCTGCATTCTAGTACATGTATGAAGTGACATAGGTATTATGTCTCTTTATACTTCTAGGAAGAATGTAATTGGGTTGTTTTTAATACCCCCAAAGTCAATATTTTTCTTCCACGATTACACAGTCATAAAATCTAGAAACATACTCATGGAATACAATTTTATAAAATTTATCCATGGAATAATTCTAATCCTGCGAAAAGTATGGCATAAAAGTTCAATCAATACAGTTTCAGTCCTATTACTGAACTTTTAGTTGAATTTTTATGCCATACTTTTAGCAGGATTATAATTTTATTCCTTGCATAAATTTTATAAAATTGTATTCCATGAGTATGTTTCTAGATTTTATGACTGTGTAATCGTGGAAGAAAAATATTGACTTTGGGGGTATTAAACACATTCTTCCTAGAGGTATAAGAGATGTAAAACCTATGTCACTTCATACATGTACTAGAATGCAGGTATATAGAAATATATCAGCACTACTGGGAGCAGCGCCACACAGAAGAACATTTTTTGCTTTTGTATCCATTCCTGTAGCAGTTACGATGTTCTGCTTAGGTTTCCACTGTGGTCAACACACACTCGGTCAGACATATACTGAGAATTACACTGGCTATAGAGCTCCATAAAGGGTTCCTTTCACTTGTATATTTTGTTGAGACAAATAAATACAACAATTGAAGTGGTAATCAAATAAAATTATGAAATGTTTAAATGCAACCATTTTTTACAAAGACCAGCTATGCATGTCAAGTATACTGGATCACAGCTGCTCTAATTGGTTGAACAATAAAACCCACAGAAATGTGCACGTGTATGAGCGTATCAGAGCTGCACAGCAATGAAACCCACAGAAACGTGCACTGTGTTTGCATATGGCAGAACACCGCAATAAACCCACAGAAATGTGCGCTGTGGGGGGATTATAGTGAGGGGGGCTGCCTGCAGTGGGATGAGAGATTATAGTGAGGGGCTGCCTGCTGTGGAGGGATTATAGTGAGGGTGTGCCTGCTTCAAAGGGTGCACGAGAATAAAGTGTGGGGGCTGCCTGCCTGCTCCCCCCTCACAATTATCTCCCCCCCCTTTAAATCTCACAATGTACGTAGTCAAACACTCACCACCAGCATAACCTCGATCTCGCCGGCCTCTCTCTATTTGCTCTGCTCCGGGTCCTTAAGTCAGTAGTGGGGAAATTAATGGAAACCATGTTAAAGGAAAGGATAGTTGAACATCTAAAAACACATAGATTACAGGATCAGAAACAACATGGGTTTACCTCAGGGAGATCATGCCAAACTAATCTTATTGATTTTTTTTGATTGGGTAACAAAAATAGACACAGGTGGTGCAGTAGACATTGCTTATTTAGATTTCAGTAAGGCTTTTGATACTGTTCCGCATAGAAGGCTTATCAATAAATTGCAATCTTTGAGCTTGGATTCTAATATTGTTGAATGGATTAGGCAGTGGCTGAGTGACAGACAACAGAGGGTTGTGGTAAATGGAGTTTATTCGGCGCAAGGCCTTGTTACCAGTGGGGTACCTCAGGGGTCAGTACTTGGACCCATTCTCTTTAATATTTTTATTAGTGATATTGCAGAAGGTATTAATTAATTAATTTTCACGGATTGCGTGAAAACGGTCATACGATGCGCATTTTTGTGCGGGATTTTTTTACGGATCCAAACCAGGAAACTTCGGGTGTCTGGACGTTATGTTGGCCGGACATGAGCAGGGTCTGATGTCTCCAAATCACGCACACACGCCGCTAGTGGACACCACGCACTCTGTACGTCCGTACTAGCGGTTCTGCTTTCTCGAAAAAATGCGTTCATTTTCCACTTGCGTTGCGCAGCCGGACTTTCGTGTGACCGTACTTTGTATATTGGCCGTCATTTGCTGCTAGTGCGGCCGTGATTAAGTGCGCCTAAACGTACATTAAAAATTCGCTAGTCTGACCCTAGCCTAAATGGGAGAATTTTTCTGGTTTGGCTATTTTGACCTAGAATTTTCCATTCTCCAGTCATTCTCCTGCTCTTCACCGCTCTCTGAATAACCCTGACAGGGTTATTCAGAGAAAGGTGAAACTCAGGAGAATGACTGGAGAATGGAAAATTCTAGGTCAAAATAGCCGAACCAGAAAAATTCTCCCATTTATCTTACTTTCCAAATCGGCTTTTTGGTCTAGAATTTTCCATTCTCCAGTCATTCGCCTGCTTTTCACCGCCAAAAAATCAGTAAACTTTTTCTGCGTGTCCGAAAATGTCTCCTCTTTTCATACAGACTGCCGCCCCAAGCAGTTGTTTATGGATAGATTAAAGGAAAAGCATTTACCGTCATTTGAAATGTCATTTTTTTGGTTTTTACATATTTCTATACATCCTAGAAATCCGCCACTTCACGGGCAGGTTATGGGGACCTCCTAGGCACGATATTTGAAGGAATTTTTCATTTTTTATTCTTAACCCTTATTTCATGGAAAACTCACTGTCCCGTTAAAAACGTTTTAAAAAAAAACTTTTTGTCCTTGTTTCCTGTCCCCCAGGGCACTACCCGGACCCCCATACACCTTTTATGGCAAATATGTAGCATATATGCCCTCTTTGAGGGCACTCCAAAAAACCGAATTTTCAGCCCCATTGACTTGCATGGGGGTTCTGGTTCGGGTTCGGTCCCGAACAAATGGGAAGTTCGGGTTCGGGCTCGAGCCGAACTCGGGGAGTGTTCGGCTCATCCCTAATCCACATCACCCATTGCAGCATTTTAAAGATGAAACACACAGGCGGCGCAAAAATCCTATGCAAGCCTCATGCACCGTATGCCATGGGTCTCAAACTCACGGCCCCCCAACATGATTTGGACTACAAGTCCCAGTATGATTTCAATGCAATACATGGCGAGGGAATCCTGGGAGTTGTAGTTCAAAAACATCAGGGGCACCAGAGTTTGAGACTAGAGCCCTGCTGCGAGCACATGTCATTTAGGGGTGAGGACATTTCACGACTGGATTTGTTGCACTGGTGGCATCCTATCACAGTTCCACGCTGGAATTCACTGAGCTCCTGAGAGCGACCCATTCTTTCACAAATGTTTGTAAAAACAGTCTGCATGCCTAGGTGCTTGATTTTTTTTATATCCTTGTGGCCATGGAAGTGATTGGAACACCTGATTCTGATTATTTGGATGGGTGAGTGAATACTTTTGGCAATATAGTGTAAATACAGCCCCTCACAATCACACAATTATCAACACCTAAAATAACCTCCAGAAATTTACACAATGGATATCACACGCTTTAGACACAATACTGATATGTGAGACCAGTTATCTCTTTAAAACTCGGTCCAGAAATTTTAACAAACGCTGGCCATCATTAGAAAGATAGCACTTCATACATTTCCATTTTCTATTTTAGCTACATTATTCCAAGTTGCTAACATTTAATAAATTAGAGTTATTAAAGCATGTCACACAATTGATACACCGTGATAATGTTGCTTCCGCAATTATCTGCTGTTAAAATATTGACTGCTCTGTCTTAAAATGGATGGAATTATTTTTTTCCAGCCTGACCCTATCTTAGAATATCCCATTTATGATGATTATGATACTGTATATTTAACAAGTGAGATCAAATGTACCGAGCCATTCTAGCAATATTCTAAATAAACCTTCATGAAACCAGTCTGATCGAAGAATCGATTTCACAACTGAAAATGTTATTATCCGGCAAGCCTAGTGAAAGATTTAAAGAGGATCTTTTGATACTGTTGGCAGGAGATAGAATATAGTTAGGTTGCAATTCTACAGTATTAAAATATTCCCTTAACCCCTTCACTACCAAAGTCAAGTATACATGATCTTCAATAGCACCTGCTGATGCCCTGATATCGAGTACACTCTGGTCTAGTTTTGGAGCTATGTAAAGGAATTCCATTTATTGCAAAGGATATTTGCAAATGGGGTCCAGAATTTGCCCCAAAAGGTTGTAGCACCTAGGGCATAAGGAAACAAATCGAAAACTGAGGTACGTAGGGAAAGGATAATAAAAAATGGAAAAACAAAAAGAACAGGTATCTGATGTATCGGAAAAATAGGGGGTAACCCTGTTAGAACAAATGATACATGTATTATATGATATCCCATCGGAATTTTTTAGGGCACGTCTACTGTAAATTTGTCAATTATTGACCATATTCAGCTGATCGCATAACTTGATCTTTTGCCTTTCCTATCCCTCCGGACGGACGAAGGTTCTGTTCCTGCTCCTTTCTGGATAGTTGACTATTTTCTAAGGCGACTGCTGCATTGGAATTTTTTTCTTACATTAGGTTTACATTAAGGGCTTGTATGCTGTTTGTATTTGTTCTTTTATGAGATTGAAGGGTTTTAATTATTAAAAGTTACGTTTTATTTATTTTTTCACTATGTGAGATCGTCTACCTCTTTTTTGATTAGATTACTCTACCTTTATACTTTTTGGCCATTGGGCCATCTCTACCAAGAGAGAATCACCCCCTTTTGGGATATCATATAATACAGTCAGGTCCAGAAATATTGGGACATCGACACAATTCTTTTTCACCGAATCGCAGCTGTTCAAACTATTTAAGCGCCATAGCAGTTACGATACATATACAGTCAGGTCCAGAAATATTGGGACATCAACACAATTCTAACATCTTTGGCTCTATACACCACCACAATGGAGTTGGAATGAAACAAACACAATGTGCTTTAACTGCAGACTGTCAGCTTTAATTCGAGGGTATGTACATCCAACTCAGGTGAACGGTGTAGGACTTACAGCAGTTTTCAGATGTGCCTCCCACTTGTTAAGGGACCAAAAGTAATGGGACAGAAAAATAATCATAAATCAATCTCTCCTTTCTTAATACTTGGTTGCAAATCCTTTGCAGTCAATCGCAGCCTGAAGTCTGGAATGCATAGACATCACCAGACGCTGGGTTTCATCCCTGGTGATGCTCTGCCAGGCCTCTACTGCAACGGTCTTCAGTTCCTGCTTGTTTTTGGGGCTTTTTCCCTTCAGTTTTGTCTTCAGCAAGTGAAATGCATGCTCAATAGGATTCAGGTCAGGTGATTGACTTGGCATTGCATAACATTCCACTTCTGTCCCTTCAAAAACTCTTTGGTTGCTTTTGCAGTATGCTTTGGGTCATTGTCCATCTGCACTGTGAAGCGCCGTCCAATGAATTGTAGCACTCACTCCCGGAGGAGCCGCTGAAATTGAACCTCGGGTCAGTCTCCCCGCACTAGGGAATAAATATACTCCAGCACCGTTGTGGATTTTATAAATTATATAGTTTACTAGAATAAATGGCATATAATGAATAACACGGTGTTCGTATATATATTTACAGTACTTCGTAATGCGGGAAACGCGCAGCGGAAAAGAAATACGATGCTTCATAATTCGAGAAACGCGCAGCAGAAAAGAGAAAATACAAGGCTTCGTAATTCGAGAAACGCGCAGCGGAAAAGAAATACGATGCTTCGTAATTCGAGAAACGCGCAGCGGAAAAGAAAAGAAGAAAATATATCTTTAACCCCCTTTCTTATGTCCCAGAATGTACGTGTGTGTGTGTGTGTGTGTGTGTGTGTTATGGTACCTGGGTACAATATTCAACTGGCCAGTGAATTCTTTATGAGGTATCTTCGACTAGTCAAGTTGGGGCCCTGTGGGTTTTGGAAACAAACAGCAGCGTGCTTTATTTTCACAACGGCCTGGAAGGCCTCTCACCCATCCGCCAGATACTTGATGCTCCGCTCGACCCAGGACGTCTCTCCGCTCGATGTTGACTGGGGTTCTCTTGGTTACTGGATCCGCTGTCTGGCTTTATGCACCTGCCGCAAGATGTCCAGCTCACCGCCTGCTCTCCCTGTCCGATCGATCTGCGGTACTCCTAACTCGGGGTCTTCCAGCTTCCTCAATATCAGCGTGGGTAGTCTTGCGAATCTCTGAGTCTTCCTTTGGTAAGGCTGAATAACCCGGTCTGTAACTCTGTCAGGCCCCAGCTGCGCTCCGGCCTAGTCACTGTCTCATTCTGCTGCTCTGCGTCTTGCTTCTCTCACTCCCTGGAACGCTCTGCCCGCTCTCTCCACGAGGCTCAGGATGTAAGTGTCTGTCTCTCACCCACTTCCTGTGTCCGCTCCCAAAGCATGCCGGGAAATGTAGTCCCAATGTTCAGTGTCTCTCATCGCGCTTGTCTCCCTCCGGTGGCCAAAAATAGGTACTGCCACGACAGGGAATTAAACCCAGCGCTACAGAATTCTGCAGCAATTAGCTGAATGTGAGCAGATAATATTGCCCGAAACACTTCAGAATTCATCCTGCTGCTTTTGTCAGCAGTCACATCATCAATAAATACAAGAGCACCAGTTCCATTGGCAGCCATACATGCCCACGCCATGACACTACCACCACCATGCTTCACTGATGAGGTGGTATGCTTAGGATCATGAGCAGTTCCTTTCCTTCTCCATACTCTTCTCTTCCCATCACTCTGGTACAAGTTAATCTTGGTCTCATCTGTCCATAGGATCTTGTTCCAGAACTGCAAAGGCTTTGTTAGGTGTTATTTGGCAAACTCTAATCTGGCCTTCCTGTTTTTGATGCTCACCAATTGTTTACATCTTGTGGTGAACCCTCTGTATTCACTCTAGTGAAGTCTTCTCTTGATTGTTGACTTGACACACATACACCTACCTCCTGGAGAGTGTTCTTGATCTGGCCAACTGTTGTGAAGGGCGTTTTCTTCACCAGGGAAAGAATTCTTCGGTCATCCACCACAGTTGTTTTCCGTGGTCTCCCGGGTCTTTTGGTGTTGCTGAGCTCACTGGTGCATTCCTCCTTTTTGAGAATGTTCCAAACAGTTGTTTTGGCCACGCCTAATGTTCTCGCTATCTCTCTGATGGGTTTGTTTTGTTTCTTCAGTCTAATGATGGCTTGCTTCACTGATAGTGACAGCTCTTTGGATCTCATCTTGAGAGTTGACAGCAACAGATTCCAAATGCAAATAGCACACTTGAAATAAACTCTGGGCCTTTTATCTGCACATTGTAATTGGGGTAATGAGGGAATATCACACACCTGGCCATGGAACAGCTGGGAAGCCAATCGTCCCATTACCTTTGGTCCCTTAACAAGTGGGAGGCACATCTGCAAACTGCTGTAATTCCTGCACCGTTCACCTGAGTGGGATGTACATACCCTCGAATTAAAGCTAACAGTCTGCAGTTAAAGCACATTGTGTTTGTTTCATTCCAACTCCATTGTGGTGGTGTATACGACCTCGACCCGCAGATGCTGCACCGCCGCGTGATGTGATATGTCGTGTAGCTGACTTCCGACTTAAACAAGCAATCATTTTACTGAGCGGGTGGTGGATACATGGAACAGCCTTCCAGTAGAAGTGGTAGAGGCCAAAACAGTAATTGAATTTAAGCAGGCATGGGATAGGCATAAGGCTATCCTAAACAAAAGATAAATCCAGGTAAAGTATCCATGTAATTGGGCAGACTAGATGGGCCGAAAGGTTCTTATCTGCCGACATTTTTCTATGTTTCTATGTTTCTATCATGAATGCAGCGAAACGGCAACGTATTTGGGAGCTAGGAGGCGACCGGCTAGAGATTTTCCCGGATTTAGCGCAATCCACGCTGCAAGCACGCAGGGCGCTGCGCTCCCTGACATCGCTCTTAACCGCACGTTCAGTGCCATATCGCTGGTCCTTCCCGTTCACCCTGGTAGCATCAAACGAAAAGGGGACTGCTTCCATACGCTCTGGCGGATGTGCCTGAGTTCCTGTCAACCTTTGATTTGCCTGCACTACAACTTGCAGACTGGGTCATGTTGCGTGAGGAACCACGCTCTTCAACTCGCGCCACTGATGGTTCGCAGCGCCGGAGAAGATGGAGATCTGGGAGCAGGCGTCGGATGCGCCCCTCACCGCCGCGGGCAGAGGGAGTAACGACGGAGCCTTTTACAGCCTTTTTTCTTTTCTACGAGGATGACTATGCCCTTTAGTCTTGATACGGATGGACACTTCATCGGTGGGGGGGGCTCTTATTTTCTCCCTCCTACCCTCCCCCTTATATTGTTTCTCAACTGACAGTTTTGAAATTTCCTTTTTTTTTTTCTTTTCTTTGGGGGGTGGAGGGAGGATGGACTGGAGGGTGGGAGGTTAGTGGGGGGAGGGGGGGTTGGAGGGTTTAGCATCTGGTCTTAGGGACTTGTCATTTGGGGCTGGATGTTATATGAGGACTCCTAATTGTTTTTGGCACTTCTTTCCACTTGTTCCCGTTGGTGGGGGGATGGGCACGATCGGGGGTGGAGGGTTGGGGGCGGTTGGGGAATAGGAGGGTGGGTATGGGCGGGGGGAAAGGTGTGAAAGGGGGGGTTGGGAACCTTTTTTAGCATGTAAATGGGGCTGCTTCTATATGTTGGTACACGGTAACGGGAAGAGGGTCTGCCTTTCTTTTGGCATGTTTCCTGAATATATTGGGGGGATGGGGGGGAGGCTCGGCTAGATAGTGGTTTAAAGATTGTAACCCCGGAATTGCTGATGTTTGCATTACTGTATTGTTGGCATGGGAGTTGGGGTTTGTTCAGCTGGTTGGGTTAGGGAGGGCATGGGACTGTACATAGCTCTTCATGGGAATATGTTTCATTTTTATTGTCCTTTTTTTTTTCTGAAAATCGTTATCTGCTATATTGCCCTATTGCTCCCCCCGATGGAGATGTTGGGGGGGTCTGGCTCATTGAGGTTCTCGCGAATTACGCTTAATAAGTGATGTCCTCGATATCTGCTTTTATTATCGCTATGACCTGTTGGTGTTTACGACACTGCGTTCTGTGTGCCGCGCGGTTGGGTACACCTGCTGTACTCTTGTCTCTGACTCTTTTTTTCTTTTTCCCTCTCTTTTCTCCTTTTCTTCGGGATCTTTCCCCCCTCTTGATTGCTGTTGCCATCCGACTTAACCGAGGATAGCCACGGTTCCCTCCCCCAGTAGGTGGACGCCTATATTCCTAGAGGGTAGCCTCGGACCCGGTCTGACCCTTCCTCCTAGTGGCATCGAGTCCCTACCACGTTAACCTTCTGGTTCTTTGACCTTTCTTCCTCCCTTGGATCTTTCCCCCCCCCTTTTTTTTTTATTTTTTATTTCTCTCTTTCTCTTTTTTCTCCTTCTCTTTCTCTCTCTTTTTCTCTTATCTGTCCCCTTCTCTTTCTTTTCTTTCCTCTTCTCTTCTTCTCCCTCCCGTTCCTGGTATTTACACTCCCTCCCCCCTGTCCTTGTGCTTTGATTTGTGTGTCGTCTGTTCGGTCGCTATACTCTGTTCGTTTAAGCACTCCCATCTTGTGGTGGAGAGGTTTGCCGTGCTATCTGAGTTGACTGCTATGGATAGTTTAAACTCAACCTGTTTTAAGGACCTTACCCTCTTATCTTATAACGTGAGGGTACTTAACGCACCTGAGAAGAGATCTCGTTTGCTGCGGGAGCTATATCTAACGCGAGCCTCGGTGGCTATGCTGCAGGAGACCCACTTCCGCGAGGGCTCGGCCCCATTGTTGAGGGTTCGTAGATTCCCGACTGGATACTTTAGCAACTACACGGGCGGGAAATCCCGAGGAGTTGCTATATTGTTTGCAAATGATTTCCCGTTTGTTTTTCAAGATAACCGTGTGTATAGTGAGGGTCGATTTCCTTTTCGTCAAAGAAACGATTGCGGAGGTTGTTTATACTTTCGCCACAATTTATATCTCCAATGTGGCCCAATCAACATGCTTTGCTCGAATTATGACTAAACTGAGGCAATTTCAGGAAGGCATTCTTATAGTGGCCGGTGACATGAATACAGCCTTGCACCCTCTTGTAGACACTTCAGCGGGTAGATCGGTAATTCCACCTCATGCTCTGCGGATGTTACGACGTTCGCTTCATGAGATGTGTCTCGTAGATACTTGGAGAGCATTTCACCCAGGGGAACGGGATTTTACGTTCTATTCGAATGTGCACCGCGTCTCTTCCCGCTTGGATTATGTATTCCTTGAACAGTTTCATCTGGACCTTGTGGTGGAGACGCGCATCCACCCTACAACCTGGTCGGACCATGCGCCGATTTCGATACGCATGACGTCCCCATTGTTCTGCCCACGCGAACGCAACTTGCGTCTCAATGCCTCCTTGTTGTCGGACTTGGGAGTCTTGACCGGTGTACGGGAGGTTTTGACCCGCTACTTTGAAGAAAACCTACCTACTGAAGTGGTGCAACCTACTGTTTGGGAGGCCCATAAGTCGGTGGATCGGGGAGACCTCATTAGCACGAGCACTGCTCTGAAGAAAGTCAGGGAGGGGCAGCGTCTTACGCTTCTGGAAGAAATCCGCGCCCTAGAATTGCGAAGAGGGGGAGATGCGGATGCGGAGACGCAGAGTAGTTTACTAGCAGCACGTCGCTCTTTGAACGATCTGCTCTCTTTTGACATTAAACAGGCAGCAGCTCGTACCAGATGCTTCTTTGCATTGAATGAGAATCGTCCGGGGAAGCTACTAGCACGGATGCTTCGCAAACAACGGCAACTGGCATATATACCTAAAATACGGGTTTTGGGAGGCAATACTACCCTGCGACCGGAAGAGATCTCGGAGGCTTTTCGGGACTATTATTCTTCTTTGTATAATGTCACGGATACACCCCTTTCGGTAGGGGACATTAGGGATTACTTGAATGCTAACCTGAGGACCCACATTCGGACAACGGAGACTGAACGATTGGATCTGCCGATCACGGCCAATGAGTTATCCTTGGCTTTGAAATCTGCTAAGAATGGGAAAAGCCCAGGTCTGGATGGGCTCCCGGTGGAGTACTATAAGGAATTTCGAGATCTGTTACTCTCTCCCTTGCTGTCCACACTTAACTCCATCAAAGAGGGGACACCCTTTCATCCTCATACGCTGAGTGCGACCATCACGGTCCTGCTCAAACCTGGAAAGGATCCAGCGGAGTGTGCCAACTATAGGCCCATCTCGCTCCTTAACAGTGACATAAAGCTCTTGGCGCGTGTCCTGGCAGACCGGCTTAAGGAGCACCTGCCGAGATTGGTCCACCCTGACCAGGTAGGGTTTGTCCCTGGCAGGGAGGCTAGGGATGGCACGCAGAGGGCCATCAATGCACTTGTAGTTGCGCGACGGTCGGGTCAGGTCGGCGTCTTCTCTTGCTATCTACGGACGCGGAGAAGGTTTTTGACCGCGTCTGCTGGTCCTTCCTATTCCACACGCTGCAGAGCATGGGGCTAGGTCCAGGCTTCCTGGGGTGGGTCCGGGCTCTGTACACTGGTCCCACGGCCAGAATCAAGGTCAACGGTGCTTTGTCTGCCAGTTTTAGGATATCAAATGGCACTCGTCAGGGATGCCCCCTCTCTCCCTTACTGTTCGCGCTTTCTTTGGAACCTTTCCTGGAGGCGATACGGCGGGACACTGCAATACCAGGACTGAAAGGTACGACCCAGGACCATAAAGTTACTGCATATGCAAACGATTTGTTATTTTTCTTGACGGAGGCGCGGCACTCTCTCCCAGCGGTGCTGTCCGCTTTTGATACTTTTGGCAAACTGGCGGGCTTGAAAATTAACATGTCCAAATCGGAGATCCTTAACGTCTCGGTTCCGGAAGATGAGGCTGGCAGATTACAGAGCTCCTTCCCGTTTCACTGGTGTACTTCCAGAATGAAGTATCTTGGGGTTTGGCTCTCTTCCACCCCATCGGACCTCTATGTTCTGAATTATCTCCCTCTCCTAGGTACGATACGGGCAGACATGGCAGTCTGGACCACGAAATTCATTTCCTGGGTAGTGAGAGTCGTGGTATTCAAGATGAATATCCTACCGTGGCTGCTCTACCTATTTCAGGCTGCCCAGGTGGCGATACCGAGCTCCTTTTTTGCTGCCCTTAAGGCGGAAATGATCAAATTTGTATGGGCAGGTCGGAAACCTAGGATCCGTCTCTCGGTACTACGTAGGCCTAAGATGGCGGGTGGTCTTGCGCTCCCAGATCTTGTAACCTATTATAGGGCGGCCCAGCTTAACAGGTTGGTGGACTGGTCCTCAGAGGGGAGAGGAGATGGCTGGCTGGATATGGAGGGGGCAGATGTGGCAGTACCGCTGTGGGTGTTGCCTTGGCTTCCCCCGCGAGCGGTGCCAAAGGAGGCCCACACTCACCCCTTGATAGGTACCACCCTGCGCTTGTGGGATCACTTAAAGTTTTCACACGCCCTGTCTTCTAGCCCTTCGCCTTTACTACCACTGACCTCCAATCCCCTTTTCCGCCCCGGTGTCCGGAGAACTCTGCAACATCATCTTGTTGAGGGGGATCGGCTTTTGGCCCTTCACATAGCAACAGTACCAATGATACACGCCCTGACCTCTCGCCCAGACCTTCCTCCACTGACGCTGCTGGATAGGTTTAACTTCATGCAAATTCGACACTTCTTGGGCTCTCTCCCTGGAGGGCATAATCTGGCACGTGCACTCTCCCCCTTTGAGCGCTTTTGCTCCCTTCAGCATCCTTTGGAACACGGGATCTCCACCCTTTATGCAATGCTCCAGTCCAGAGACTCGGAGCTACCTTTGTTCATGGGTTGTTGGGAAACTGAATTGAACCGGTCTCTATCAGACTCCGAGTGGGGATCAATTCTGTTCTTGACACATCATGGCACGCAGGCAGTCAGATACCATGAATCGTCCTACAAGATACTAACCCGCTGGTACTGCACCCCACTTCGACTATTCCAATGCGTGGGGACAGCGGACCCCAGTTGTTGGAGATGTGGCACGGAGCTGGGTTCCTATCTCCACATTTGGTGGACCTGCTCCCCTCTGCAGACATACTGGAGGTGGATCAGAGATGCGATCAGGGACGTGACAGATATTACATTGGACCTTAAGCCTCAGGTCTTCTTGTTGCTGCTCACGGGCCAGCCGACGACCTCCTTTCGGAAGTCAGTGGCGTTTCGCCTTTTGTTAGCAGCACGCTACCTGGTCCCACGACACTGGAGACAAAAAACGGTTCCCTCACTCAGGGAATGGGTAACTCAGGTAGACGAGATATACCGCGTTGAGGAACGTATTGCTTCCCGCGATGATGATCTCCCTGATTTTTATCTCACCTGGTTCTACTGGACACAATACACTACCTCGGCCTCCCTACGTCGCCGATTGGATCTTGAACTGCCAGGGAGGGGGAGTGGAGACGATGGAGGACAGGCGCCTCCCTAGCAGAGCTCCCTGGACGTGGGTAGCCTGGTGTCTCTGCTGGGAGTGGGTCTCCTTTGGCTGTGCTGCATGCTGGAGCGCGGATTTGGGATCTTTAGTAACGGATCACACTATCTCCTGCCCCACACCTTGGGTTGATAGGGGGCTCTTACTACGACGACCGCTGTAAATGTTTTTGTCTTTGTGTTATTTATGTCCCTTTTACTTCCACCTCCCCTTCTCCCTTTCACCCTCAGGACGGGTGGGGTTGTTTTTTTCTCTCTTCTTTTCTCTCTCTTTCCCCTCTTCTCTCTCTGTTTCTCCCCTCACACTCTCCCCCTTCTCCTCTCTTATTTCACCCCTCGCTTAGCCTGATCTTTTCTTTTCTGTTCTGATATCTCTCACCATTTTTCGCTCACGACTTGGGTATTATATCTGATTTTCCTACCCAGATCACTAGCCTCCCCACTGGTTCCATGCTGTCCTTTGCACTTGCACTACCCCATCGTGACGTGCATGTAGACCGCACAGATGGATGGAACTCGGTTGGGACTCTTCCCAGGACGCACTACAATATGATAATGAATGACAATTGCTGAAGTGCTACCTTTACCTGGTGACCCTGTTTTATACAAATGTCATGTACCTTGTGATGTTTGCGGTATTACCGTATTGTTTTCTGTCATACCTGTCTTATTCTCTTCAATAAAAATCATGAATACAAAAAAAAAGGAATTGTGTTGATGTCCCAATATTTCTGGACCTGACTGTATATGTATCGTAACTGCTATGGCGCTTAAATGGTTAAATAGTTTGAACAGCTGCGATTCGGTGTAAAACACCGAGATGATTCTGCAAGGAGGTCCAGGTACAGTAGCGCTTATTGGCCAGTAGAAAGCGCCATCTGCCTGTCAACTAGGGTGAAAAATACAAATATACAGAAAAATAATCCCAAGGTTGGGTGTCTGTGGCACTCAAAAGTAATTTGACTTATCTGAAAAAGCTGCTGGAATTAGTGGAAGGACTCCTCCTCCTGTGCAGGTAAATCACACAGGTACATAGTGTCACCTATAGTTTACATGAGACACTATTGTACCTTTTCTATAGCATCACTGGTAGTTGGTTTGCTTCTATGTACCAGTAAAACAATTACACTGTGAATATTTGCAATGATTTTTCACTGAATAATTAATAAAAAGTGATTAAAAAAACCAAAACAAAGACTAGTTCCTGTGTCTTGGCACTAATGGAACATATTTGTGTCCTCTGCACCAATGCAACCATGTATTATACAGCCATAAACTAGGAGTTGTGGTTAGGGATGAAAGTGTTTTACCACAAGCAGTTATGTAACAACACAATCTCAATAACAACATCTGCACATAGTATAACCATATGATCACAGTAACGTGCAGATTAGACCAAAAATATTCAAGTCCTAGAACATTTATTTGGACGGATTTTAAAATAAATTATGATTTGTGTCTGTTTTTTTTTTTTTCACACATTATCTGCAAGCCATTTTTATCTAATATTAATTTTTCAAGAACCAAGAGCTCTCTGTAATTTTGGTTTGCACACATTATGTATGCATCTCATTACCATTTTCCCCCTATTTCTGTGATCGGTGACTAATCCTTGCTTGTATAGACGTACAATTTTTTCATACTTTAAGTCACACCCAAATCAAATAACAAGCATAAGCAATGCATTTCTTAAAGGGACACTCCAGACATCGATACAAGCCCTAGGTGAGTGATGACGTACCTAGGCACCCCAGATGTTTCTGAACTACATGTCCCATGATGCTGAGCCAACCTTATGTGGAACCAAGCCTCATGTGACAGTAACAGGTCTGTTCACCAAAAGGAGGAAACTCAGGAGAACTGGCAGGAGACGAGAAGATTTGAAGGTTTGAGTCCATGAAGAGCAACATTTATAATTTATATATATATATATATAAATAAGAAACCAGTGGCAACCTGCACATTCCACAGTGCAATATGCTTGCCTGGGTGCACAAATCCAAAAATAATGGTATAGAAATCTTCAAGTATAGGACGTACTCCAGGACTTAGGTCACAGAATAAAAATCGATGGTTTATTGAGTATGCATTAAAATAATGTGCCCAATGGCACCAGCCGACCTTTCGGCCCTCACAGGGGCCTTTTTCAAGGTAGTAAGATTGGACAAACACAACATATTTATATAAAATGTAAAAAACATCATTAAACGACTCACCGCTCTTGTAGCGTGCCGCCGGATAGAACGCCAGACTCCAAGGCGTTCCATTGATTCGCGCGCCCGACCGGCTTTGGACACCACGGCCCTTGGAGTCTGGCGTTCCATCCGGCGGCACGCTACAAGCGCGGTGAGTCGTTTAATGATGTTTTTTACATTTTATATAAATATGTTGTGTTTGTCCAATCTTACTACCTTGAAAAAGGCCCCTGTGAGGCCCGAAACATCGGCTGGTGCCATTGGGCACATTATTTTAATGCATACTCAATAAACCATCGATTTTTATTCTGTGACCTAAGTCCTGGAGTGCGTCCTATACTTGAAGATTACATTATATATATATATATATATATATATATATATATATATAATCTTCATGTAGCGCTGTGTTTAAATCTGACTGTGGCAGTACCTATTTTTGGCCACCGGAGGGAGACAAGCGCAATCAGAGACACTGAACATTGGGACTACATTTCCCGGCGTGCTTTGCAAACAGACAGGAAGTGGGTGGGACACAGACGCTGTACATCCTGAGCCCCGTGGAGAATGCGCCAGAGCGCGCCAGGGAGTGCATGGAAGAGGACGCAGTGCTGCTGGGCGGAATCGTGACCAGGCCGGAGTGCAAGTGTGGCCTATCAGGAATCGAGTGGGGTTATCCTGCCTTACCCACCGGCCATCACCACCAAGTGTATTCCAGACAAGCTGAGGACCCCGAGTAAGGAGTACCGCGAGTCCAACGGATGGGAGAGCAGGCGGTAGCTGGACAAGTCCGGGCCGGAACACAGAGCCTGAATATCGATCCAATAGCCGGTATCCCAGCGCGGAGACAAGCGGAGAGACGTCCTGGGTCAGCGGAGCCTCGGTGATCAGCGGATGGGTGAGAGGCCTCCAAGGCCGTTTCCACAAAAGTTCAAGCACGCTGTTGTTTATTTCTGAAACCCACAGGGCCCCAACGTGACTAGTCGAAGACATCACTTAAAAGATTCACTGGCCAGTTGAATAGTACCCGGGTACCATAACACACACATACACTCACAATTCGGGACTTAACCTGTTCGGGACTCACTCCTTAGTATCCGAAAAAGGGGAAAAGATTCGCATCTTATTTTATTTTCCGCTGCGCGTTTCTCGTAATTACGAATCATTGTATTTTTTTCTGCTCGGTCGCGTTTCTTTTTCCCGCTGCGCGTTTACCACAATACGAAATACTGTAAATATATCTACGAACATACGAACACCGTGTCTTATTTTATGCCTTTTACTTCAGTAAACTATATAATTTATAAAATCCACAACGGTGCTGGAGTATATTTATTCCCTAGTGTGGGGAGACTGACCCGTGGTTCATTTTCAGCGGCTCCTCCGGGAGTGAGCGCTACACGTGGGGGCTCGTTTCCGGGATCCAGTCTCTGGAAAAACCACATCTAAAGGGTTAAATATGGATCCAGACACTGTTGCCGAATGGTGTGCGGAGCACAGTAGTCAGTTAGAATGTTGTATAGTCATGGATATTCCCGCAGACACTTGGGCCGAAGATCAGATTCGCCAGGCCTTGGCGTGCTGACACCAGACCATCGGGGGTTAATTCTGGACATTAAAAAGAACACAGATACCTCTCACACGTATGTTCTTTTTGAATGGAGAAAGGGTGTTCCAGTATGTTTTCAGGGCGTGAGCATGAAGCTGACCAATGAGGTGGAAGTCCAACTGATTCAGCCAAGTGCGCCACGTGGCGAATCCGCAAGTGTTCCCGCGCCCAGTCCATTGGCCATGATCGGGCCTGAATTCATAGTGGCTATTGGAGATTTGCTGGCTAAGTGTCAGAGAACAAGCCCTCCGCACACTAACTTCGGTTATCGACGGTTGAGAAATTTTACAGGAAACGTACCAACTCCGGCGGGAGAAGAAACCTTTGAGGAATGGGTAGAACAGGCGATGCAGGCTCTGGATGAGTGGGACGTCCCTGAAGCCCAGAAAAAGCAAAGGATCACCGAGAGCTTAAAGGGACCTGCGTCAGAAGCGGTGAGAAACCTAAAACGGAGTAGAAAAGACTGTACTGCTTTAGATTATTTAAACGTTTTGGAGGAAGTTTTTGGGCGAACAGAAAAGGCCGCAGAGCTTGTATATCAGTACGAACACACCTATCAGCGGAAAGGTGAGAGAATGACCGAATACATGAGGCGCCTAGATAAGATTCTGCACCAGATACTCCTCAAGAAAGGGGCCGAGCCGGCCGAAGTGGATAAGATCCGAATAAAACAGATCCTGAGGGGCTCTCAACCTCTAGATCCGGTGATGCTGCAGCTGAGAAGCAGGGCAGGTAATCAGGAACTGAAGTACCTGGAACTGATCCGAGCTGTCAGAGAGGAGGAGGCTTTACTGGAGGAAAAATCCTTCAGGCGAGGGGAAAGGGCTTACGCACAACCTGTACGGCATAACGACGGTCTGCAGCCTGAAAGCGATTCGCTGGATACTTACGGATCCGACGTGGACGAGAAAGAGCACTTGATCGTTTTTAAATCCACAGAGAGGGCTGCCAAAGAATCACCCCTCTCTGAACGTGGTGAGTTGCACAAAACTGTTAAGAAAGTACAGGAAGCTCAAGCCGAATTGCAGCAGGCGCACGCGGAACTGTGCCGAGTGTTGATGAAGGTGACAGAGATGCAGGCCGAGATGCAGAAGTTCCTCACAGGTATGCAGACAACCGGAGTTGCTGTGGCGTCTAGCCAAGGTCCTTTAACTGAATCACAACAGGCGACTGCGTCTCCACTTTCTAAAAAGAGATGTTTTGGTTGTGGAGAAATGGGCCACTTCCGCGCACAATGCAAAGACCGAAAGCCTGAGAAGAATAGAGTTGATGAGTTGTTAAAAGCCTTGAAAGAACTGTTATCTACCTCACCGGCGGGAAACGCCATAGGGCGCCAGTGAAGGAGCAACCTAGGTGCCCGAAGATTGAACCCCGCTCTAAAAATCAAGCCAGGGCTAAGAGGGCGAGAGGGCCCAAAGTCCGGCCAACTGCTGAGCCTGCCAGGACTGAAAGAGTTACTCCCTTAGCATCCGGACCTACGTCATGGGGAGGCAATGCACACCCAAGACCTACACGGGCCAAGAAAAAGGCCAGGGTACAGCAAACTGGGTCTAAGTGTCCTGATACCGCCACCAAGTTTCCTGACCAACTGATAGGTCCTTCTCCTATTGTGCCAATCCAAGTGGAGGGAGTCTACACTAAAGCCCTGTTGGATTCAGGGGCTCAAGTGACATTGATCTACCGAGACTTCTATGAGAAACATTTGAAGCACATTCCTTTACAGAAATTGAAGGACCTGAAAATCTGGGGTATCGGAACTGAGAAACTCCCCTATGACGGGTATCTACAGGTGAAATTGGAGATCAGATCCGAAGTCATCGGACAGTCCGGAGGTTGTGATGCATTGGCCATTGTGTGTCCTCGACCCTCAGGTGCAAACAGAAGTTCCATGATGGTGGGGACGAATACTGATTTGGTGCGGCGTCTCCTGACACCTATCGTATTGGAAGAAGGTTCTACTCAAGGAGTGCACCCAATGTTACGTCCGGTCTATCAGAGGATGGTCGAAGAACAGAAAGCACCTGCCGAAGTGGGGCGCCTGTGGAGATTAGAAGGAACGGAGAAGGTTCTGCAAGCAGGAGAAGTAGCAAGTTTCCGGGCTTCAGTCAAGTTGAATGGGTCGCAACCAGGTCCCTATGTGGTGCTGGAAACCGATTTTAATCATGGAGTGAAACCGGAGTCGAAGTAATCCCTGAAATAATCTCCACTAAAGCTCTGAAAAGAACACGAGGAAGAGTCTCAGTCAGCGTGTGCAACGTGTCTGATTCTCCATCGGGCAAGTAGAGTCCGCTACGCCCCTCTCCACCGATTTAGGAGGGGGAGTGGATAAAGAGATTGCAGATGAAAGATTCTACCCCAAAGACGCTCCCATTTCAGCCGAGTGGAAGAAACGTCTTCAGTCTCAAGTTTTGAAATGGAGAGAACTGTTCTCGAAAGATGAGTTCGACGTAGGCCTAGCCAAAAGTACCGAACACCGCATTCGATTACAAGAGGACAAGCCGTTTCCTGAAAGGTCAAGACAAGTCCCGCTGGGAGACTTAGATGATCTGCGAGAACAGCTGAATGAATTGCAAAGAACCAAGGTGATCCAAGAGTCCAGGAGTCCATACGCATCTCCAATAGTGATGGTCCGGAAGAACGGTTCTGTCCGCCTATGCATAGACTACCGCACATTGAACCGGAGAACCATCCCAGACCAATATGGTACTCCTCGGATAGAAGATGCCTTACAGTGTTTGTCTGGAGCAAAATGGTTATCACCAGATACCAATGCATCCCAAAGACAAAGAGAAAACTGCGTTCATCTGTCCACTGGGGTTCTTTGAATTCAACAGAATGCCTCAAGGCCTTACGGGGGCTCCAGCCACGTTCCAACGGCTGATGGAGAAGACCGTCGGGGACATGAATCTGATCGAAGTATTAGTGTACCTGGATGACATAATCGTGTTTGGGAAGACTCTGGAAGAGCATGAGCAACGTTTGGAGAAGGTCTTGAAGAGGCTCCATGAAGAGGGATTGAAACTGTCTCTGGAAAAATGCCAATTCTGTCTACCGTCTGTTACGTATCTGGGACATGTGGTCTCAGCAGAAGTTGTTTCGACAGATCCTCGGAAGTTGGAGGCCGTAGCTTCTTGGCCCAGACCCAGAAACGTCACTGAACTTAGATCTTTCTTGGGGTTCTGTTCCTATTATCAAAGATTTGTAGGAGGATTCGCGAAGATAGCTCAACCACTGAACAAACTCCTACAGAAGGAAAACACCGAAGAAGGCTGCAAGGCCTCTGACCGAAACCCGTCAGCTCCAGGGCCAAGGAAAGCTCGAGAGTCCATACAGGGCGAATGGACTAGTCAGTGTGAAGGTGCTTTCTTGAAGCTAAAGGAGAGTCTAACTCAAGCTCCTGTCTTGGCCTATGCAGACCCGCACAAGCCGTATGAGTTACATGTGGATGCCAGCAGAGAAGGGCTAGGAGGAGTCCTGTATCAGGAGTATGGCGGATTGCTGAGGCCTGTAGCGTACGTGAGTCGGAGCCTTACACCTTCTGAAAAGAACTATCCTACCCACAAGTTGGAGTTCCTAGCCTTAAAGTGGGCAGTGGTAGACAAGTTAAAAGACTATCTGTATGGAGCCGAGTTTGTGATAAAAACGGATAACAATCCTCTTACCTATGTTCTTACTACTGCGAAACTGGACGCAACGGGACATCGGTGGTTTGCCGCTCTATCGCCCTGGGGTGAATAATCGAGATGCTGATGCTCTATCGAGAAGACCCTACACTACAGAATGGACTCAGTTGACTCCAGACGGGGTGCAAGCTTTGTGTCAAGGAGCAGAGCGCCGGGTCAAGGGAGGGATCGAAGCGGAGGCCATGGGAGTCATGGCTGCGGCTGTTCCTGAGTTCTACTGCAACCCTACTCAATTGAGGGATGAAAGTCTACCTACCTTTTCAAAACAAGACCTGACGGCGGATCAGTCCAGAGACCCTTTAATTGCATTGACCATAAAGGCCCTGACGGCGAACCAGCAGGAAATTCTGCTGACCAATTCGCCGGATGGAGCCAGATTGGTCTATAAAGAGTGGGAACGGTTGAAGATGTTTGATGGGGTGGTCTACCGAAGGGGCCCCTCAACCAATGCTGAAGAGACTCAACAGCTATTCCTTCCCACTAAGCATAGAGAGAGTGTGCTGCGATCGTTACATGATGAGCATGGACATTTGGGTGCTGAAAGAACTTTTAAGCTGGTGCGAGACAGATTCTATTGGCCTTGCATGAGAGCTGAGGTGGAAAGTAGGCTTGTGCACCGATTTTTTTTTTTTTTCGGTTCGATTTTTCGGATTTTTAAACTTTTCGATTCGGCTCGTTTCGACCGATTTCGGTTTCGATTCGATTCGGTTCGACCTGTTTTTCGGGTACATTTTTTTTCGGAATTTCGACCATTTTTCGTATTTTCGTGTCACTGTGCTCGGTTTTTGTATCGACTTTTCGTTTTTTCGAAAAATTTTCGTTTTTCAGAAAATTTTCGTTTTTACAAAATTTTCGTTTTTCGGAAAATTTTCGTTTTTCAGAATTGCACATTTTTCGGCATATCGACCATTTTTCGTATTTTTCGTGTCATTTTGCCCGTTTTTTGTATCGACTTTACGTTTTTTCGAAAAATTTTCGTTTTTCAGAAAATGTTCGTTTTACAAAATTTTCGTTTTTCGGAAAATTTTCGTTTTTCGGAACATCTGTTCTCCTTGTTTGCCACATTTCAAGCCCATTCGAAAAATCCGAAAATATTTCGTTTCGGCTCGGAAAACATTTCGTATCTGAACTTTTCGGATCTAAAATTTTTCGGAAATTCGGCCGCATCCGAGAACACGAATCGGGAAATTTCGTGAAAATTCCGAAACCCGAAACGCACATCCCTAGTGGAAAGTTACTGCCATTCTTGTCTGAGGTGTATTCAGAGGAAAACTCTACCAACCCGAACCGCTCCAATGAGCCATCTACAGAGTCAGGGACCCATGGATTTGGTGTGCATTGACTTCCTGTGCTTAGAGCTGGATGCTAGCGGGCAAGGGAATATTCTGATAGTGACTGATCATTTCACTCGTTACGCTCAAGCCTTTTCCACAAGAGATCAACGTGCTCCGACAGTAGCCAAGGTTCTGATGGAAAAGTTCTTTGTTCACTACGGCCTGCCAAGGAGAATACACTCTGATCAGGGTAGAGACTTTGAAAGCCGACTTGTTGGGCAATTGTTGGAACTGTTGGGAATCCAAAAGACCCGAACTACACCATATCACCCTCAAGGTGATGCTCAGCCTGAAAGGTTTAATCGCACGCTGCTGAATATGCTGGGGACTTTGTCAAACATAGAAGCAAAGTTGGAGTCGTCACATAGCTACTCTGGTGCATGCATATAACAGTACGGAGAGTGATGCAACTGGATACTCACCGTACCGTCTTATGTTCGGAAGAGAAGCCCGACTGCCGGTTGATTTGGCGTTTGGGTTATCTCTAGACCAGACGTCGGTAGCTTCCCATAGAAACTACGTGGATAGACTTCGGAAGAACCTGGCTTCTGCGTTTGAACAGGCCCGGTTGACCTCAGGAAACAGGGAGCAAAGGAACAAAAGGAACTATGACTTGAAAGTTCGGATACAAGATCTACATCCCGGTGATAGGGTTTTGTTGAAGAACTTGGGTGCTGCTGCGAGGCACAAGTTGGCGGATAGATGGAGTTCTCAAGTCTACATTGTCTGCAAGCAACTGCCGGGTCTGCCGGTGTATCAAATCCGGCCGGATGGAAAGGCTGGGCCTCTTAAGAACTGGCACCGGAATCATTTGTTACCTTTTGAGAGAGGCTGTGAGGATGCCAGTTGGGGACGAACTGCCTCCGCCAAATCCGCCTGCTCCACGTTTGCCTCCTGTTACTCGGTCTCAACAGACCCGGGTTGTCGAAGAGAGCGAAAGAGACAGTGAAGACGAGAGTTATTGTCTGGACTGGATGCGCTCACCGGAGCCTGAGGAGGTTGTCGTTGTTCCTGAGCGGTGGGAGAGTAACTTGAGGCCTGAAGCTCCTGAATTTCTGCTGGAAGTCCCTGAGACTGTTGAAATTCCTGTAGCTCCTGAAGCCGAGTCTTATGACTACAGTTCTATGCCTTCACTGGAGGGATCATACTCCGAAGAAATGTCTGCTCCAGTAGTAGAAAGAAGGACTGAGCCAGCACCTATAGTACTTCCACCTGAAGAGGAACGGATTGAGCCTGAACCAAAGCGCTCTGTTCGACCGCCCCAACGACTCACCTACGACTCACCAGGACATAGCACTGAAGAAGCCATCACCACAGTGCAGAGGTTGCCCGAAGTGTCTGCTATGTTAGCTGAGGTAGCACAAAACATGAGTCAACTTGAAGAAATGTATCTAACCCACTGTATGTTTGCTGTCAATCCTGTATCTGTTATCTAATTGTATCAAAATGTAAATGTAACTGTTGTACCTCCTTGGAGAGACCCAAGAGTTCTAGGAGGGGGAGAGTGTAGCGCTGTGTTTAAATCTGACTGTGGCAGTACCTATTTTTGGCCACCGGAGGGAGACAAGCGCGATCAGAGACACTGAACATTGGGACTACATTTCCCGGCGTGCTTTGCAAACAGACAGGAAGTGGGTGGGACACAGACGCTGTACATCCTGAGCCTCGTGGAGAATGCGCCAGAGCGCACCAGGGAGTGCATGGAAGAGGACGCAGTGCTGCTGGGCGGAATCGTGACCAGGCCGGAGTGCAAGTGTGGCCTATCAGGAATCGAGTGGGGTTATCCTGCCTTGCCAGAAGGAGCCTTACCCACCGGCCATCACCACCAAGTGTATTCCAGACAAGCTGAGGACCCCGAGTAAGAAGTACCGCGAGTCCAACGTATGGGAGAGCAGGCGGTAGCTGGACAAGTCCGGGCCGGAACACAGAGAGCCTGAATATCGATCCAATAGCCGGTATCCCAGCGCGGAGACAAGCGGAGAGACGTCCTGGGTCAGCGGAGCCTCGGTGATCAGCGGATGGGTGAGAGGCCTCCAAGGCCGTTTCCACAAAAGTTCAAGCACGCTGTTGTTTATTTATGAAACCCACAGGGCCTCAACGTGACTAGTCGAAGACATCGCTTAAAAGATTCACTGGCCAGTTGAATAGTACCCGGGTACCATAACACACACATACACTCACAATTCGGGACTTAACCTGTTCGGTACTCACTCCTTAGTATCCGAAAAAGGGGAAAAGATTCGAATCTTATTTTATTTTCCGCTGCGCGTTTCTCGTAATTACGAATCATTGTATTTTTTTCTGCTCGGTCGCGTTTTCCAGAAATACGAATTTTCGCATTTCTTTTTCCCGCTGCGCGTTTACCGCATTACGAAATACTGTAAATATATCTACGAACACCGTGTCTTATTTTATGCCTTTTACTTCAGTATTTCCCCATCAAACCAAGTTCGCTGTCTTGGAGTTACACTTGACTCTGCTCTTTCCTTCATCCCCCACATCAAGTCTCTTTCCTCCTCCTGCCGATACCAACTGCGTAATATTTCCAGAATTCGGCCATTTCTTACCGCTGTCGCCACAAAACAACTCATACACGCCCTGGTAATCTCCCGACTCGACTATTGCAATAATCTCTTATCTGGCCTCCCTCTGTCCCGCCTCTTCCCCCTACAATCCATCCTGAACGCCTCCGCCAGACTAATTCACCTCACCCGCCGCTCTGTCTCTGCCGCTCCCCTCTGCGAGTCCCTTCACTGGCTCCCCATCCACTGCAGAATTAAGTTCAAAATCCTTATCCTTACCTACAAAACCCTCACTAACTCAGCTCCCCACTACCTGTCCTCACTAATCACCAAATACACCCCAGCCCGCTCCCTAAGGTCAAACAGTGACCTGCGCCTAGCTTCTCACCGCATCACCTCTTCCCATGATAGACTGCAGGATTTCTCACGCGCAGCCCCCACTCTCTGGAACGCTCTCCCTCATACTGTCAGACTTTCCCCTAACTTCTCTTCCTTCAAACGCTCCCTTAAAACATTCCTATTTAGGGAAGCCTACCACCCAACTCACTGACGCAATCATCAATCACTCTAACCTTACAGTCCTCTCCTCCTGTTTCCAACCCCAACCCTCCCAGATTGTGAGTTCCTACGGGAATAGGGCCCTCATCTCCTCCTGTACTGTTTGTCAAATGTTGTTCAATGTATTGTAACCCTGTCTATACTGTGCTTATTGTACAGCGCTGCGGAATATGCTGGCGCTTTATAAATAAAGAATAATAATAATAATAATAATATAATTTATAAAATCCACAACGGTGCTGGAGTATATTTATTCCCTAGTGCGGGGAGACTGACCCGTGGTTCATTTTCAGCGGCTCCTCCGGGAGTGAGCGCTACATATATATATATATATTATATATACACAGTGGCAAGAAAAAGTATGTGAACCCTTTGGGATTACGTTGAGTTTTGCAAGAATTGGTCATAAAATGTGCTCTGATCTTCATCTAAGTCACGACAATTTGAAAAACACAGTCTGCTTAAAATAATACTACACAAACATTATATGTTTTCATGTTTTTATTGAACAGAACATGTAAACATTCACAGTGCAGGGTGGAAAGTATGTGAACCTTTGGACTTAATAACTGGTTGACCCACCTTTGGCAGCAATAACCTCAACCAAACGTTTCCTGTAGTTGCAGATCATACCTGCACGACGATCTGGAGTAATTTTGGACCACTCCTCTTCACAAAACTGTTTCAGTGTAGCAATATGCTTGGGATGTCTGGTGTGAATCGCTCTCTTAAGGTCATGCCACAGCATTTCAATCGGGTTGAGGTCAGGACTCTGACTGGGCCACTCCAGAAGGTGTATTTTGTTTTGTTGAAGCCATTCTTTTGTTGAATTACTTGTATGCTTTGGGTCTTTGTCCTGTTGCATCACCCATCCTCTGCGGAGCTTCAGTTGGCGGACAGATGGTCTTACGTTTTCCTGCAAAATGACTTGATAAACTCTGGAATTCATTTTTCCATCAATGACAACAATTCGTCCAGGCCCTGAGGCAGCAAAGCAGCCCCAAACCATGATGCTCCATCCGCCATGTTTTACAGTGGGGATGAGGTTTTGATGTTGGTGTGCTGTGCCTTTTTTTCTCCACACATAGTGTTGTGTGTTTTTTCCAAACAACTAAATTTTGGTTTCATCTGTCCACAGAATATTTTGCCAGTAGTGCTGTGGAACATCCAGGTGCTCTTTTGCAAACTTCAAACGTGCCGCAATATTCTTTTTGGACAGCAATGGCTTCCTCTGTGGTGTCCTCCCATGTACTCCATTCTTGTTTAATGTTTTCCTTATTGTAGATGTGTCAACAAAAATGTTAGCATGTGCCAGAGATTTCTGTAAGTCTTTAGCTGACACTCTAGGATTCTTCTTTACCTCATTAAGCATTCTGCACTGTGTTCTTGCAGTCATCTTTACAGGATGACCATGCCTAGGAAGAGTAGCAACAGTGCTGAACTTTATCCATTTGTAGACAGTCTGTCTTACTGTGGACACGTGAACATCAAGACTTTTGGAGATACTTTTGTAACCCTTTCCAGCTTCATGCAAGTCAACAATTCTTGATCGTAGGTCTTCTGAGAGCTCTTTTCTGCGAGGCATGGTTCACATCAGGCAGTGCTTCTTGAAACCAGTAAACCCAAAACTGGTGTGTGTTTTTAAAGGGCAGGACAGCTTTCAGCAACACATCCAATAATATCACACTGATTGGAGTCAAGGTTGGCTCACTCCTGGCTCCAATTAGCTCTGGGAGAAGTCATTAGGCTTGGGGTTCACATACTTTTTCCATCCTGCACTGTGAATGTTTACATGTTATGTTCAATAAACACATGAAAACATATAATATTTGTGCTGTATTATTTTAAGCAGACTGTGTTTTTCAAATTGTTGTGACTTAGATGAAGATCAGAGCACATTTTATGACCAATTCATGCAAAACTCCACGTAATCCCAAAGGGTTCACATACTTTTTCTTGCCACTGTATACTGTATATATTACTATGCTTCAGTCTCAATCTACCTATTCGCAGTGGTTTATTTTTTGTTTGCTCTAATTACTCAGCTGTATAGGATATTCATCTTTTTCAAAACTATAATGAAAAGCAATATTTGTATATCTGTGTGAAGTTATACAATCTGTACAGTCACAAGACCTCGACAAGAAATCCGGCAAAGCAGGTACTATAGGGTGGTGCACTATGAGAAGGTCAGAAGATTAAAAAAAACCTCTTGGCCAAGCAGCTCCATACTAATATAGCATACCTGCCGGGTGATCCAGCTGCTGTATATACAAAAAATATGCTTGGGTATTCCTGATGAAACAAGTTAGATACTGTTAGAAACACCGAGATCACCACAGCAGGCAGTACTTGTAGGGTGCCAGATATAAAAAGAAAAAAAAGTCAGATATAAAGATGAAACACTAAAAATATATCCATGTTTCTAGCAAAAAGCTTTGTACAGAAGCATCAGGACTAGATTACATTTTTTTTTTTGCCTTTCTAATTGATCTTCTGGCTATATTACTCATTAAGATTTCAGCCTACATAGTCAATTTAAACACATCTCCATTTCTTAGCATATGGATATAGTCACTTTGCTGGGGTGATGCAATGTCCTCCAAGCTAGTGATGGGGAACCAAATGTTTTGGAACTACATGTCCCATGATGCTTAGTCACACATGAGGCTGACTGAGCATCGTGCTATACATTCAGGGTTATTCAGAGAGCGGTGAAAAGTTAAAGCAGATGAATGACTGGAGAAGGGAAAATTCAAGGTCAAAATAGCCGATTTAGAAAGTGAGAATTTTTCTGGTTTGGCTATTTTGACCTAGAATTTTCCCTTCTCCAGTCATTCTCCTGAGCTTCACTGCTCTCTGAATAACCCTGATAGTTTTGGTTGTTCTTTTTTGGAGAAAGGATTTTACCAGGAAGGATACATTGAGATTTCTCTCATTTTCAACTATGTCCTGGGTGGCGAGTATGTACTGTTAGGTGTTTTGCCCAAGGACACTTACTGGAGAGGTGCTCTTGCCAGGATTTGAACCGGTGTCTCCAGCGTTATAGAGCAGTGATGTTACCTCTACTCCATCCATCCGGGTCAAAAACATCTTGGGTGCCAAGGTTCGCCATTACTGCTCTAAGCCAATAAGATTTACTATCTTGCCTAACACTAATGTTATGTTATCCCAGTAGAATCCATCATAATACCGTATAAAATGAGAAAAAAAAATATATGATTCCGTATATTGTTAAAGAGACCGATACTAATTTTACTGAATGATGCCAACAGTAGATTTCACCTATGAATATTTTTTCCCCTGTACTGTATCACAGGGGAGTTATTCTTGCAATAGTCAAGGTTTGTGAGCTGCATGTATAATGAGGGATGAAGATTAATCTTGAATGTATTTGTTGTGTTCGGAGGCTTGCCGAGGCTGTATTTGCACGTGCACGCACAGTTAGTGAAGTGGGAAGGATAGCTAGTATCTTAATATACCACATGGTCAAAATGCTCGAGGTGCTTTGCTTCCTAAGGAGATTCCAAAACAACTGGGGTTCAACGTGTAAGATTATCTTTACACCGTTGAGTGCTTTCTGATGTTACCAGAGGGTAGTAATGAGCAGAATATGTATTCCTACCACACTCCTGAATACTAAATAGCAACGGTCTTATAAAATTGGCTTGGTACACATTCAGATGTACAATGTGTGGCTACTTCGATTTCAAAAAGCAACACTTTATCACCTCAACGCTAGAGCTCACATAAATGAGCCTTAACGCTAGCAGGGTTATTCAGAGAAAGATGAAAATCAAGAGAATGACTGGAGAAGTGAAAATTTGAGTTCAAAATAACTAAACCAGAAAAATTCTCCCATTTATCTCATTTTCCATATCGGCTATTTGGTCTAGATTGTTTTGTTCTCCAGCCACTTCTTCTAATTTTCACCTTTCTCTGAATAACCCTGTAGGTTAATTGAGGTGATAGCGGGGCACCTCCATCACCTCCCGGTCACTATTGGGTTAAAAAATCCATTAGCGTAACGGTATTAGCACTTTTTAGCGTGAGCGTACTGTAAAAAATTAAAATACCTCTCATCCTACAGTGAGAATGGTGGCCCGATCTACTGCTTTTGCCTGATGGGAGCAGAGTGAGACTGGGGAAGAAAAGTCCCCAGTCTCCCTCTGTCATCACTCCGCGGACCTGGAGGATCTCATGAGAGGTGAGATCCTGCAGGTCATGTGACCCGGCAAGAGAAGCCTCCATGGAGGGGATGCTCGCGATGGCGGTGCCACGAGCATCCTAGGGGCTAGCGGCCACTACAGGGCAGACTGCTGGATTCAGCATCTACCCCGTAATCCACTTGTAAAACGGGAACACTAAGGCTAGGGTCAAACCAAAGCATTTTTCACAGCGAACGTCAAAAAGTGCGTCCGAATGCATTGACGTATTTTTTCACGGAATGCGTGAAAACGGTCATACGATGCGCAATTTTTGTGCGTGATTTTTTACGGATCCAAATCAGGAAACTTTGGGTGTCTGGACGTTATGTTGGCCAGACATGAGCAGGGTCTGATGTCTCCTAATCACGCACACACGCCGCTAGCGGATGCAGCGCACTCTGTACGTCAGTACTAGCGGTTCTGCGTTCCTGAAATAATGCGTTCAAATTCCACTTGCGTTGCGCGGCCGGACTTTTGTGCGGCCGTACTTCGTATATTGGCTGTCATTGCCCGTCATTTGCTGCTACTGCGGCCGTAATTAAGTGCGCCAGAACGCACGTTAAAAGGGCGCTAGTCTGACCCCAGCCTAAGGGGAGATTTGCGAACGCAAATTCTTTTCTTTAGTTTCCCTCTTTTAGCTTAGGGCGGGTGGTAAAGTTATTTCTTGTCCTGCTCAAAGTCATTTTTGAAACTAGAAAAAGGCATGTAAATCAATACCATAATACCTACAGGGTTATTCAAAGAGAATCGAAAAGTCACCGCACGTTTGGTGACTTTTCGTTCTCTTCAATTCGGTTCGATTATGCGATCCCATTTCGGCGACCCTGCGATGTATTCAGCAAGCACCACAGGGTCCTCGAATTGCAGGGAAAAGTCACCGCAAACCCGCTGACAACTCACCGCAAAACCCGGTGAAGGCACACACCGAAAACCCGCAAAAACATCTGATTTAACACGCCAGAAAAACCCGAGCAGGAGCTGATCACATGCAGCGCAGCCGCCGGAAAAAGCCAACACCGCAGACGAATGCAGTGAATAAATTAAAAAAACTGTTTGCTTGAATGTTTGAAAAGTGAAACGCTCTTTGCAAAGAAACTACAGAGCGAAAATGTCTGAAATTTACATATGAGGTCCAATGAATGATAATAAAAAGGGCTCTTAACAAATAAAGTAAAAAAAAAAAATCCGATATTTTTTTTTTTAAAAAAAAAAAGAAAAATTCTTAAAATATCCAAAAAAATCTATAAATAGACGCTTTACTGCAGAATATTATAATCTACGGTTTATTAGATATTGAATTAAAACAGGAATATTTTTAACATTGAAGCCTTTGGGATTCGCCTGAATAAACCTGTCGCATGAAACCACCGAACAGCAGGGCATTTCGGGAACCTTTCACTGCTGGTTTTTGCTCTCTGAATAGCCGAAGCATTGCTTCTCTATGGGGAATTCACTGCCCTCGAACAGGCACCGTATGTGCAGGCAATTCGCCAACAATTTGCGAATTGCCTCTTCTCTGAATAGTTGAATGGCCAGGAAAAGTAACAGTACGCTGAATTTCAGCATTTGGTTACCCTTCTCCAGCAATTCGGATCTCTTTGAATAACCCTGCTAGTCTCTGCAAACTAATTCTATCAGTCGGTATTGTTTTTCATAATATCGGCTGACTCCATTAAAAAAAAATTCTGCCTGAGCCATTATTCAAAAAGTACCAATGGTCCAAGAAAAAGTTGACTGTAAAAACACCACAAAAAGCGTATTTTTGGCCAGCACCAAACATGTCTCTTTGATTGCTTTTTCTAAACACTGGAATTTTCTGTCTTAGTTCCTCTAGTTTTCTGCCTCGAAAACCATTTATCCACAGCTTTTAGCATTTGTAGTAAATTGTTCATGAATCGGCATACTGATAAATTCAAATGGAACGGTTAAAGCCGATACTGGATACAAATACTTTTCAGGAATCAAAATGCTGGTAAACCAGGATGTGAATCTCCCGAATCGGAAAATGGCTAAAAATATGGTCATAAAATGTTCTGGTTTCGACTATTGGGCCAAATTAAATCGAGGCCTAACAGTAATTACAAATACATGCAATCATATGTTGCTTCCATTGGTCTCACTCCACACCCCCCCCATATGCTTAATTTTGAGCCCTATTTATTTACTGCATTGTACAATTCTCAGGCATAAAATGAACAGTGCCACTGCTATTACTCGTGTTCTCGTTTCCCTTGCTGGGGGGCACATTCAGTGTTTTACACATAGCCTTATTGTTTATGAAAATTTGCATTTCGACCCATTTCGCTGAAAATATGGTGAATTCACTATTTAGCAAATGGTCACAAGATTTTCCCAAAATCTTAGTCCCCGAAGCAGTTATCGGACTACGGCAAAACTGCTGAAGTACACCAATAACCGCTAAATTGGCCTTTGCGAATTCCACCGAACTGAAAATAAAACAAAACAGAAGTCTCCTAGTCTTGTATATAAGATGGCCAGCGGAACGAGGTGACCAACACAGTGAATTATTCACTGATAGCCAGCACGCTGGGAGGTGTCGTTTTTGGACCTCCGGCTCCAGCAGGCAGGCTCATCCACCGCATCATCCACCAATAGCCAGCCCCCCTGAACGAGCTCCTATCGCCGGATGACGTGGTGGATGAGCCTGCCTGCTAGAGCCAAAGGTCAGTACACTACACCTCCCGGTGTGCTGCACGGAGAGAGGGTGCATGCTTGGTTTTAAGCCAATCTCAAATGTTTGGCTTAAAATGAGTTTGCTCTCTGGCCATGATGGATCCCACCTCTCCCGAATCCAGGAGTTCCTGAAGTGTTTGCAAGCGTCACGGAGCCCGCGTTCACATCAGGGAGACTACCGGAACTTTCGGGAGACTTGTGATCCCTGAGCAAGTCAAGATTTTATTACATGCATTGGAGATGTTTCAAATATACCGCGACCCCTCCAATTTTAAGGTACATTTTTGTCCAAAATCTATACTCGAGTTTCTACAGTAATGATATATTTTGACTCTGCGGAGCTTGCTGTAAAAACGATTTATAACTTGCCTGGTTTCTATAATCAAACATTGCAGCAAATAGTGATTAAACCTGATGTGCAGTTAGCAAAACATATTTAAAATGAGCTCAGCATATGGGGGGGGGGAATGGAACAGCACTAAGATTAGTGCCAACACACTACTGCAACAAGAATATTCCATCCATTCCTGTTTGACCGCTTGCTAAAGGGAAAAGTAAATAAATAATAGAACTGGAAAGTAACTATAACTATAGTTTGCAAATGTCGGTTGAGCACCCCTTATTTGGAATTCTAAACTCCAAAAACCAGAGCCATCCAGATCTTACCAATTTCCAGATCAGAGGAACATAGGACTCAAGCTGTGGTTTGATGACCTGGCTCTTGTGTGCTGCAGCAGACGGCGGCACACGCAGGGGAGCTTCTGGGCAGCTCCAGTGTGTGACATTCTGGCCAGAGTCATACTGACTCTTGGCAGCATGTCTGCGGAGAAAGGTTGCATGTGTACATGCTGGAGCTGCAGCACGAAGGCGACACAACTGTCCTGTAGGGCTGGCCCATCGACGGGGCCATGGCTCCAGGTGGCCCTTTAACAAGGATGGCATTTTGCCTTTCTGTCAAAGGCCACGGTATGGAGTGGCTGCCGGGTCCTTGACTAGGCCAGGTGTCTCCCTTGGCCTCAACCAGTCCTGTTCAGGGGATGTGTAAGTATGCGTGACTGTATGTGGATATGTGACCGTGTGTGTGGATATATGGATGTGTGACTGTGGCGGGATATGTGGAACTCTGAAATGCATACACACCGAACATTACTGTGAGTTTTATTTCTGTGGAGCTCTGTGATACACTCATACACACCGCGCATTACTGTATCACAGAGCTCCACAGAAATAAAACTCTCAGTAATGTGTGGTGTGTATGAGCGTGAGTTTTATTGCTTTGGAGCTCTGTGATACGCTCATACACACATGATTTTTTTTGGGGGGGCAGCATTCTATCCTTGGACCCAGGCAGCACAGTGTCTTGGGCTGGCCCTACCAACGCGATTCCCTTCCTCTAAAATATTGGATTCTCCCAGGGTCTGGTAACCAGAAGAGTCAGAAATCCTGTAGTGTTCAGGGTCCCGATCATTACGGATAAAATGTGCTCCAACTGTATGCTATGTGCGATTTAGAGGATATATACCTACTTTTATGGGAGGCTTTGAAAAGCTGTATTAATGTAGCTAAACCCCAAGCTATTATATTGAATTGAATGTGTTTTTGGGTTCTTTTTGTTCACAAAGGTTTCTATCTGGTAAAATACCTAATGATTGTTTGATGGTTTCATCCACTGTTTATGGTGTATCAAACGTTGAAAAGAATAACTCCAAGCTATACTATAGGAGTGTTACCAAGAAAGAACACTAGGAGATATACAGTGATTCCCTGTCAAATGAGGCCAATCTGTGTTCGGCAATGACAGGTGTGTTTTAACCCTTTCCCACCACAGGGCGTGCTATGCCATTCTCTCGGCGGGTGGGTCAAACGCAGTGGGCCAGCATAGTACACCTCACTGGCTCCCTATACCAGCCTACACCCGACCCCCTGCATGCACCGAGTGCGTCATTAGCTGACACGTGTCTGGCTGAAATCAGGTGGTCCCACAGCAGCCAATGGCACACTCAGCCGGACGGTGCGGAAGGAGGGCCTGCGGGGCATGCTATGACACTCCTCGGTTTGGAGAACCACCTTGTTGCCAGGAGGACCCCGGCAGCCAGGGGTTAACTTGTAAATGTTTTCTACTTTCCATACTGCAGAAATGAAAAATAATAATAAAAATAGGGCATATCCGATAACAACAGAATAACTAGAACGTATTAAAAATGTGTCAATGTTTCAATACTTATGCAAATGGGACAAAATTAGCATCTATAAATATGTATCATGTAATTGGTTTAAAAAAGAGTGTGACAGCTGCACCAAACTAATAATATCAAAAGAGAATTACTAAAACGTTGACATAGTGTACTTAGGCGGATTTGTCTACAGGTTTTATTGCAATAACTTTTATAACACTTTATGCAATACTTTCACAAGCTTACCAACTGTTTCCTGCAATATATCATTAACCAATTCACTGCTAGATTACATAGAGCATATAGCCAGCATATTAAAGTAAGGCAGAACTTCTTTTACATAGATTTTTTTTAATGCTTCCATCATCAGTGTTATTTGTAAACATAGAGACATAGAAAATGTCGGCAGATTAGAACCTTTCAGCCCATCTAGTCTGCCCAATTACATGGATAGGTTCCCTGGATTTATCTTTTATTTAGGATAGCCTTATGCCTATCCCATGCCTGCTTAAATTCAATCACTGTTTTGGCCTCTACCACTTCTACTGGAAGACTGTTCCATGTACCCACCACCCTCTCAGTAAAATAATATTTCCTGATGTTACTTTTAAACCTTTGCCCCTCTAATCTAAGACCAACAGGGTTATTCAAAGAGATCTGAAAAGTCAACGCACGTTCGGTGACTTTTCATTCCACGCCCAATCGGGGGATTCAGCGATTCCTGGTTCGCCGGCCCTGCGGTGTATTCAGCAAGCACCGCAGGGCCCCAGTAGTGCAGAGAATACGTGCCGCAAATCCGCAGAACACTCGCCGAAACCTGCAGAAACAGCTGAAATGAACACGCCGGAGAAATACGACTAGCCACCGATCGCAGAGCAGCCGCCAGAAAAAAAACGACATGAAGACGAACGAGTTGAGAAAAAAAAGTACGCTTGAAATTTTGAAATTTGAAATGCTGTTTGCAAAAAAAATACTGAACGAAAATGTCTGGAATTTACACATAAGATCCAATTAATGATAATAGAAAGGTCTGTTACAGAAAAAAGAAAAAAACGATTAAAAAAAAAATGGGAAAAAAATAGTGCCGCAAAAAATTACAAAAAATGCCTTACAGATCCTAAAAAATCTATAAATAAAGAAACTTTTTACTGCAGAATAAAATAATAAACGGTTTATTAGATATTGAATTAAAACAGGAATATTTTTAACATTGAAGCCTATGGGATTCTCCTGAATAAATCTGTTGAATGAAGCCACCGAACGGCAGGGCATTTCGGCAATTTTTCACTGCTGTTTTGTGTTCTATGAATAGACGAAGCATTGCTTCTCTATGGGGATTTCACTGCCCTCGAACAGGCACCGTATGTGCAGGCAATTCGCCAACATTTGGCGAACTGCCTGCTCTCTGAATAGACGAATGGCCAGGAAATGTAGCCGTATGATGAATTTCAGTGTCCGGTTACATTTCGGGGCCAGATCGGCTCTCTCTGAATAACCCTGTATGTCCTCTTATTTTGCTACTTTGTATACTCCCTTCCACTACCTTGTGGATTCCCTTTACGTATTTAAATGTTTCTATCATATCTCCTCTGTCTCCTCTTTTTTCCAAGCTGTACATGTTAAGATCACTAAGCCTTTCCTGGTAACTTTTCTCCTTGTAGTTAAACATATGTTCTGATAAAAAAAGGAATGACGGAATTATGGTGCTAATTTATTTTTTATTATTATTGTCATCATTTATATAGCGCCAACCATTTCCGCAGCACTTTACAATAACCAAAGGGAACGAAATATTGAGTATTGGACTTCTTATTCTGCTTGATTGTATTTAGCTGTTTGTCATGCCCCATGATTCAGGGATTATTTGTATATTTTAATGTTATGTTTTGAAACTGCCTTTTGCTACTTGCAGCTATTATTTCATAGCTATTTTGATCCTGCTGGGTTCCCTTAGCCTTGCTGTATCCAGCTAGCTCCACCCCTTTTTGTTCAGTCTAGTTCTGAGGTACTTACTGGTCACCTAGCAGTCATCTTTGCTTAATGCTGGACAGAACTAATGTATTTTTATCGGCATTGCTGTACACTATTACAAAGATTGTCAGTCTGATCATTAAAGGTTTCAACTGGATTCATCTTTGTACCTGTCAGTTTTGCCAAGTTGACACTGTCTGCTGAACTTTCATCGTGTGAGTACTGGTCAATATAGACTTAGTTAGTCTCAAGCACCCACGCCTCACAGCTTTGCTAGGGAGGCAGAATACTGTTTCTACCTACTATGAACACAAACCAATATTCCGAAGTAGGCTTGTGCACCGATTTTTTTTTTTTTTTTTTTTTTTCGGTTCGATTTTTCGGATTTTTAAACTTTTCGATTCGGCTCGTTTCGACCGATTTCGGTTTCGATTCGATTCGGTTCGGCCCGTTTTTCGGGTACATTTTTTTTTCGGAATATCGACCATTTTTCGTATTTTCGTGTCACTGTGCTCGGGTTTTGTATCGACTTTTCGTAATTTCGGAAAATTTTCGTTTTTCGGAAAATTTTCGTTTTTCGGAACATCTGTTCTCCTCGTTTGACACATTTCAAGTCCATTCGAAAAATCCGAAAATATTTCGTTTCGGCTCGGAAAACATTTCGGATCTGGCATTTTCGGATCTAAAAATTTTTGGAAATTCGGCCGCATCCGAAAACACGAATCGGGAAATTTCATGGAAATTCCGAAATTCCGAAACCCGAAACGCACATCCCTATTCCGAAGTTGGTGCTAACTTAACCAGAGCTGTTGTAAACTTACCAGAGTCATTATAGTCTATGGAGTTAAGTTTACAACAGCTATGGTTAAGTTAGCACCAACTTTGAAATAGAGCCCTTAAGGGGGTTATTCAGAACGCACCAAAATGTCAGTGATTCAGTTTGCCGACCCTGCAGTGAATTCACTATTTAGGGCAAAGTTCGCCGAAAACCGACGACGACTGCCAAACTGCACAGGGAGTAAAAGTGTAACGCTGCTATTCTTTAAAAGGTGTTTAAAACAACAAAAAGGCATGAAAATGTGTGGAAATAATAAAAATGGTGTTACAGAATAATAATTTAAAAAAAGCCTTTAAAAAAATTGGAATCAAACATTGACTATACAAAAAAAAATAATAAGACATTTTGCGGAAAATGCAAAAGAATAAATGGTTGAATAAAAAAATAAATAAAAACGATAATATTTTTTAACATTAAACCTGTCAAACTGAATCCCTGAAAATCAGGGAATGTCACTGACACTTTGGTGCAGTTTGGCTTTCAGTGAATAGATTAACCATTACTTCTGTATGGGACAATTTCACTGCTGCCGAAGAAGATCACCGAATTGTGGTGACCTGTGGTGAACTGCACTGTATTTCGCTGTCAATTGGCTAGTATTTGGCGAATTTACAGCTTTTTGAATAGACAAACTGAGACGAAATTGTACCGTACGGTGAAATTCACCGTTCGGTGCAATTCGGCGTCAAGTTCAGCGCTTATTGAATAACCCCTTTTTAATGATAGTTATATATATATATATATATATATATATATATAACTAAACTCTGCAGTGATCGTTTTAGATCAATATGTTGAGAAACTCTACCAATTTCTGCTGTTGCAACATTTATAAGTCTTTATAATTCAGATACACAAATGTCACAAATGGACATGCAATAAGAGAATGGCTGTTTCTCTGATCACTCAATAGCAGGCTCAGATGTGGCATCTTTGTGGGGGTTGGCATGCAATGGGACAGGACACAAGGAGTGACAAGGAAATGGGCAGGACCCCTGGGATGATAAGAGAATAAATGTGACAGAATAAATGGAGTGGATGTCGGACAAACAGACTGACAAAAGTATAAGAGATGCAAGAAAGTGGGGTGAAGGAAACCGGTCAGGACTCACGAGTGCAAATGGAATTGCAGTGTAGCTTTACGTGCAAGGCAACTACCGTGTTATTTCAAGTACGCAGGAGACCATGATGTGGACATGCTGTTTTTAAAGGGATCCTTCAGTGCTGTCCATTAGAAACGTGGGATGATTGGACAGGACTCAATAATTGAAACTGTCCCACCAGCCAAGGTTACTACTCTGGAGTCCTGATTTAAGGAAACCACGGATGAATGTCCTTTAAAACCTGTTACCATAATCATTCTTCTGTAAATCAACTCCGGACACTTTGAAACCTTAATTTCAAGCTTCAAAAAGGGTTTTCTGACAGCTTTGCATGCGGGCACATAGGCTGACACGTCTGATTTATTCCCAAAGCTTCTGTGGCATCACTGAGTGTTGTGGTAGCGAATGGGTCATGCCTCAGCAAGCCAAACGTTCCCTTTTCCTACATTTATACAGAGGTTCTTACTCTGGAATTATCAATGTATACTTTGCAGGTACACGGAAATGATACAAGTTCCTGTCCCCTGTAATCACAGCTCCATTTTTGCCAAAACCTAAACTGGCAACATTTCCAGTCACATTTTCTTCCCTCTGCACGAACACACGTGTTGTTGAAAAAAAAATATTACCCTGAGATTTATTTGAAATGCAGGATAAAAAAGCATTTATTTGAAGATTTTTTTGATTATGAAAAAAAAGGTAAAGAGGTTAAAAAGCAAATGTGTGGATGCATTTATCTTTTACAGAAATGTTATTGGGATGAAAATTTCTCTATGGGGTCTGTTCACAAAGGACAGTAATAGCGTGCAATTAATTGTGTGAAGACTTAGGCTAGGGTCAGACTAACGCATTTTTTGCGTTGTCCGTGAAAAAGTGCGTTCGAACGAATGGACGTATTTTTTCACGGAATACGCGATAGCGGTCATACGATGCGCATTTTCGTCCGTGATTTTGTACGGATCATCAATAAAACACTTTTTGCGTCTGGACGTTATGTTGGCCGGAAATTAGCAGCGTCTGACGTCTTCTAATCACACACACATGCCGCTAGCGGATGCAGCGCACTCTGTACGTCAGTACTAGCGGTTTGACGTTCTCGAAAAAATACATTCGTTTTGTGCAGCCATTCTTCGTATGCTGCCCGGCATTGGATGTAATTTGCTGCTAGCACGGCTGTGATTTAGTGCGGCTAAACGCACGTTAATACTGCGTTAGTCTGACCTTAGCCTTATATTCTCCTGATAGGAGTATAAATCAAAAAAACCTTTCCAAGTAATAAAATAAGGTCCTAATAAATAAATAAATAAATAAATAATAGAGATGTGCAACGAATTTAATTTTTTTGGCTCATTTCGGTTCGTTTTGTTCGGATTTTGTAACTGTTCGTTTCGGACGATTTTCTTTTCGGCTCGTTTCGTTTCGGTTCGTTTTTCGTATCAACTTGTTTTCCGTGAATTCGGGCATTTTCGTGTTATCGGATCGGCTCCATATCGGTTCCATTGCTGATTCCGTAATTCCGTATCGTTTCCAATGATTCGATATTTCTGTGGATACGATAATTCTGTCGATACGATAATTCTGCCGATTCTATCATTTTTTATTAAATAATGATCCTTTTTTTCTTAAGAATATGCATTGCACAACTTTATTTAATCATATTAAAATGGTATGAAAGGAACAAAAATAAACAAAACGATTTAAAAAAACCAAAACTGACCCAAATGGTCTGACTTTAAAAATAAAAACCAGAATAAAAGGTTTTAAAACGAGAAAAAAAGCTGAGCAAAATTATCAGAAACGAAAAAAAAAAAACAGAAAAACTAAAATGATTTAAAAAAAAAAATTAAAAAAATTTAAAAAAATTAATTCAGCATATGAATCTGCACACTGCGGGGAACAAGCGCCTCTCTGCGCGGTATAATTAATGCAGCATATGAATACGCACACTGCGGGGAACAAGCGCCTCTCTGAGCGGTGTAATTAATGCAGCATATGAATACGTACACTGTGGGCAACAAGCGCCTCTCTGCGCGGTATAATTAATGCAGCATTTGAATCCGCACACTGCGGGGAACAAGCACCTCTCTGCGCGGTATAATTAATGCAGCATATGAATATGCACACTGCGGTGAACAAGCGCCTCTCTGAGCGGTGTAATTAATGCAGCATATGAATACGTACACTGTGGGCAACAAGCGCCTCTCTGCGCGGTATAATTAATGCAGGATATGAATCCGCACACTGCGGGGAACAAGCGCCTCTCTGCGCGGTATAATTAATGCAGCATATGAATATGCACACTGCGGGGAACAAGCGCCTCTCTGAGCGGTGTAATTAATGCAGCATATGAATACGTACACTGTGGGGAACAAGCTCCTCTCTGCGCGGTATAATTAATACAGCATATGAATACGTACACTGTGGGGAACAAGAGCCTCTCTGCACGGTATAATTAATGCAGTATATTAATACGTACACTGTGGGGAACAAGCGCCTCTCTGCGCGGTATAATTAATACAGCATATGAGTACGTACACTGTGGGGAACAAGCGCCTCTCTGCACGGTATAATTAATGCAGCATATTAATACGTACACTGTGGGGAACAAGCGCCTCTCTGTGCGGTATAATTAATACAGCATATTAATACGTACACTGTGGGGAACAAGAGCCTCTCTGCACGGTATAATTAATGCAGTATATTAATACGTACACTGTGGGGAACAAGCGCCTCTCTGCGCGGTATAATTAATACAGCATATTAATACGTACACTGTGGGGAACAAGCGCCTCTCTGCACGGTATAATTAATGCAGCATATTAATACGTACACTGCGGGGAACAAGCGCCTCTCTGCACGGTATAATTAATGCAGCATATTAATACTTACACTGCGGGGAACAAGCGCCTCTCTGCACGGTATAATTAATGCAGCATATTAATACGTACACTGTGGGGAAAAAGCGCCTCTCTGCGCGGTATAATTAATGCAGCATATGAATACGCACACTGGGGGGAACAAGCACCTCTCTGCACAGTATAATTAATGCAGCATATTAATACGTACACTGCGGGGAACAAGCACCTCTCTGCACGGTATAATTAATGCAGCATATGAATACGCACACTGTGGGGAACAAGCACCTCTCTGCACGGTATAATTAATGCAGCATATGAATACGCACACTGTGGGGAACAAGCACCTCTCTGCACGGTATAATTAATGCAGCATATGAATCGCACACTGTGGGGAACAAGCACCTCTCTGCACGGTATAATTAATGCAGCATATGAATCGCACACTGCGGGGAAGCGCCTCTCTGTGGCATAATTAATGTATACGTCTGTGTTATATGTATCCTAACTTAAAAGTTAAAATGCAATAAAATTTTGAATTTTCAATAATTTACAACGTGTAAAGTGTTTTTTTTTCTTCACATTTTAACATGCGAGCGTTTACGGTTATAATTTCTATGAGTTGCGCTTGTTAAAAAAATTAGAGATGGGGACTTGTTACATACATTTTTTTGGGGGAAAATTACACGATTTTAAACAAACGCAACCCATACAAAAATTGTTAGTGCAGCATCATTGTTCACAATATAATTGAATGGGAACAATATTGCTGCATTAGCAAAACAAAACAAAAAAAAAACAACTTTTTTTTTTAAATTAATTATTTTTTTTTTTTTTTATATTTTCTCTCAACTTTTAACATTGCCATGTTTGGTATGCTCTGGCCAATCCAACGATACCAAACATTATCCCCTAGTTGCACGTATAGGGAGATAGGGGGTTCATTGGAACTTACTCTATACAAAGTTCCGATTTGAAACATCGAGACTTTGGATAGATTTTGACTATCCGAAAGTTAAAAAAATAAAATAGTCGAAATCTATCCAAAGTCCCGATGTTTCACACCAATGGTGGAGATAGCAGGTTCCAATGAAGCCACTATCTCCCGATACGTGGCAGATAGAGGTTAATGTTTGGTATCGTTGGATCAGCCAGAGCATGGCCTTTCCAACCATATCAAACATGACCATGTTAAAAGTTGAGAAAAAATATTAAGAAAATAAATAAAAAAATATTAAAAGATAAATAAATTTTTTAAAAAAAGTTGTTTTTTTTGTTTTTTGTTTTTCTAATGCAGCAATAGTGTTCCCATTAAAATATAATGCGAACAATGATGCTGCACTAACGATTTTTGTATGGGTTGCGTCTGATAAAAATCGTGTAACAAGTCCCCATCTCTAATTTTTTTAACAAGCGCAAAATATAACCGTAAACGCTCGCATGTTAAAATGTGAAAAAAAACCACTTTACACTTTGTAAATTATTGAAAATGAAAATTTTATTGCATTTCAAGTTATAATATACAGACAGGATACATATAAATATAACAGAGACGTATACATTAATTATACCACAGAGAGGCGCTTCCCCGCAGTGTGGGATTCATATGCTGCATTAATTATACTGCAGGGAGGCACTTCCCCGCAGTGTGGGAATCATATGCTGCATTAATTATACCGCCGGGAGCAGTGGCGTAGCGTGGGGGTGCCTCGGGGGCAGTCGCCCCGGGCGCAATTTTCTTAGGGGGCGCAAAATTTCAAAAGAAATTTAAACCACTAATATTTTCCAGCAGGGATCAGCAGTTTTGCCACGCCGGCGGTGACGCTAGGCATCCTGATGGGAGGACCAGGACAGAAAATTCTGGTCCTGTCCACTCCTGACTCCTTAACACCAACATGAGTCACGTGAAGCAGCGCAGCATTATTCAACGGAACACCCTGTACCACACATGTCAACCCTCCTTGAAGCACTGTTCCAGCCCCCCTGCCGCTGGCAGCCCTGCAGCTGCTGACCAGGGAGGAGGGAGGGAGGCACCTGCCCTGCAGCACAATTTAAAATTCGGTCTCCACTAAGCCCACTGGACAGCACCCCCAGGTCACCAGCAACTCCACACAGGTAGGCAACACTGTGACACCAGAGCAGCGTGATCAACACACAGTGAGGGATACAGGGAGACAGTGACTGGAGGTTCAGGGAGAGAATAACTGGGAGAAAGTGACTGGAGATACTTGGATAGAGAGAGAGAGAGTGACTGGGGGTACTTGGAGAAAGATTGAGAGAGACTGGGGGTTACTGGGAGAGAGAGTGACTGGGAGTTACTGGGAGTGACTGGGGTACTTGGAGAGAGTGGAACTATGCTAGGGTATACTGGAACAGGGTGACTGGTAGCAGTGGCATGTGTGTTTAATTTTTTTATTATATCAGTATTTTGTTAATATACAATACTTGTGCTTGTGGGGTAAGAGGGTCAATACTCTACTGGTAGAAGGGAATCATGGTGTGTTATCATGTCCACAGGTTGGGGGGCGCACAATTCTTGCCTTGCCCTAGGCGCTGACAACCCACGCTACGCCACTGGCCGGGAGGTGCTTCCCCGCAGTGTGGGATTCATATGCTGCATTAATTATACCGCAGGGAGGCGCTTCCCCGCAGTGTGTGGATTCATATGCTGCATTAACCACTTGACTGCTAAGGACTCCATGCATCCTGCCAAGTGCTCCTCCTGTGCTATGGACGCACTGAGTGCGTCCTAGCACAGGAGGCAGCAATCGTCTGGGATTCCGGCCAATTGCTGCCCCCCTCCTGGTTTTGTTAATGCAGCAATATTGTTCCCATTTCAATTATAATGTGAACAATGATGCTGCACTAAGGATTTTTGTATGGGGTGTGTTTGTTAAAAATTGTTGTAATTTTCCCCCAAAAAAATGTAACAAGTCCCCCATTACTAATTTTTTTACAAGCGCAACTCATATAACATATAACCGCAAACGCTCGCATGTTAAAATGTGAAAAAAAAACACTTTACACCTTGTAAATTATTGAAAATTAAAATTTTATTGCATTTTTTGTTATAATATACAGACAGGGCATAACGTATAGATATAATAATGATATATTCTGAATCTGCCGAGTCTGCCGGAAAGAACGATATATAATTTGTCTAGGTCATATAATAAAATAAGGCTTCAAAACGCGTTTAAATATGATTAGCGAAACCGGTAAAAATTAGCTTAGCACACAGGCGTGAAATGCCTCAGCAGCGAAAGGGTTAATTTTTATTTATTTTTTCGTTTTAAATCCTTTTATTTATTCTGGGGTTTTTTTCGTATCAGATAATTTTGATCAACTTTTTTTCCATTTTAAAACCTTTTTGTTCTGGTTTTTATTTTTAAAGTCAGACCATTTGGGTCAGTTTTGTTTTTTTTTTAAATCGTTTTGTTCATTTTTGTTCCTTTCATACCATTTTAATATGATTTAAATAAAGTTATGCAATGCATATTCTTAAGAAGAAAAGGATCATTATTTAATAAAAAATGATAGAATCGGCAGAATTATCGTATCGACAGAAATATCGAATCATTGGAAACGATACGGAATTACGGAATCAGCAATGGAACCAAAAAATATGATGTCCGAAATGACCGAAATCACGAATGGAACGAAAATGAATTGCTATTTTACGCATTTCACATCCATACGAAAATTACAAAATTCATCGTGAAAAAAACGAATCGGTCCGAAACGAAACGCACATCCCAAATAAACAAAAAGGTCTGTTAAAAAAATGAGAAACAAAAATGTTGTCTAAAAAATGCAAAAAGGTTTTATTAAAAATTAAAAAGGGTTTTTGCTGAAAATGAAAAGAATAAACGGTCTTTACATTTTTTTAAAAAAAGATATTAAGTTTGAACATTGAATCCTATCGGAATCGCCTGTCGAACTGAAATAATGAAAATTAGGGCATTTCACCAGAATTTCGGTGCAATTCAGTGTCCTGTGAACAGAAGACATGATAGTCTTCTATGGGTCAATTTCATTGCCGCAGCTTAGTGAATAGACGAATTGGCCCGAAATTGCACTGAACGGTGAAATTCAGAACCAATTTGGAGGTTAGTGAATAATCTCTTCTATTAAACAGCGTCCGTTATCTTTCTCTATTTAAATGAAGTCTGCATTATTAGCATAGAACTATAAATTACCTTTGTGTCAAATACAGTAAATGTGATGCAAATAAATAATAAAATAGTAAGCTATTCTGTTTATGGGGGTTTGTAGTGATCATAATGAGATTATTAGCAAATAAGTTTCCAAAAATCCCAGTACAATATAAAAATAATATCTGTGACAATGCCTGTAAATGAAAGTACAGTAACACCTTGTATCTGTACTGTACAGTGATTTTCATTAAGTTGCATAGTTACATAGGTTGAAAAAAGACATGCGTCCATCGGGTTCAGCCTCCCACACATCACCTACTGCTGTTGATCCAATAGAAGGCAAAAAACCCAGACTGAAGCGCTCGCCAATATGCAACACACTGGGGAAAAATTCCTTCTTGACCCCAGAATGGCAGTCAGATTTCTCCTTGGATCTAGAAGCTTTTACCCACATATTAAATATTAAAACCCTTAATATTCTTTGTCTGCAGGAAGTCATCCAGTCATTTTTTTAAAAGTCTGTACAGTCTCTGACCCAACCACCTCAACAGGCAGAGAATACCACAGCTTTATTGTTCTCACCGTAAAATAACCCTTCCTATGCTTTAGGCTGAATTTCCTTTTGTCCAGTCTAAATGGGTGACCTCGTGTCCTGTGTATAGTCCTGTTAATGAATAGGTTTCCAGACAATGGTTTATAATGGCCCTGTTTATATTTATATAAAGTTATCAGATCCCCTCTAAGGCGCCGTTTCTCTAAACTAAACCGGTTTAAGCTTGTTAGTCTTTCCTCATAACTTAAACCTTCCATTCCCCTTATTAATTTAGTCGCCCGTCTCTGCACTTTTTCTAGCACTATAATATTCTAAGACAGGTGCCCAAAATTGAACGGCATATTCAAGGTACGTCTTACTATTGATTTATGAAGAGGCAAAATTATGTTTTCATCCCGAGAGTGAATTCCCCTTTTAATGAATCACAATACCTTGCTGGCCTTGGCAGCTGCTGTTTGACATTGCACATTGTTACTTAGTTTGAAGTCTATGATTATTCCCAAATCCTTCTCCTGCTTGGATTTCCCTAACTCCGTACCATTTAGGGTATAAGTTGCTTGTGTGTTCTTCACTCCAAAGTGCATAACCTTGCATTTATCTACATTAAATCTCATCTATCTAAATCCCTCTGCAGTGAAGTAACATCCTGTTCACATTGTATTACTTTTCCTAGTTTTGTGTCATCAGCAAACACGGATATATGACTTTCATTGCCTATTTCAAGGTCATTTATAAATAAATTGAATAGAATTGGTCCTATAACCAGACCCCTGAGGGACACCACTTACCACTGATATTCATCTTGAAAATGTACCATTTATGACCACTTCTGTACCCTATCTTTTAGCCAGTTTTCTATCCAAGAACAAGTATTTTCAACTAGACAAATTTTTCTTAATTTAAATAGTAACCTCTTGTGTGGAACTGTGTCGAAAGCTTTTGCAAAATCCAAGTAAATCACATCCAGTGCGAACTCCTGATCTATACTTCTACTTACTTCCTCATAGAACGCAATTAGGTTAGTCTGACATGATCTGTGTTTCATAAAACACATATATGTAAGTATAAGCCCCTGAATTTCTATCCCAGCACAGTACTGAGGGATCTCAGAGCTCTCCATTGTTTTTTTTTATTGTTTATTCAGGCAGCAGTAAAATTTGACATTTCTTTGTTGTACTGTATGACGTGTGAAATATAAAAAGAGATTTTCCTTTTAGATGTATAGATATATACGCACACGCCCATAGATGTACCAATTCTTTCCAGAATATGTAGTATTTACATTTTTTTTATTAGAATGTCTAATTGTACCATATTTTTAAAATGTGATCGTACGGATCAATTGTCTCTACAGCTGAATTAAATGTATACAACTCTGTTGTTTTCTATCTGGAAATGCTTTATTAAATTTTAAGAAGTCAGTGAATTTATTTGAAACAGTGGCAGCATTGTTGTAGAGGGTCACAAAAGGCTAATAGGGCTTACATTGTCATGCTGTAAAATGTCTCTGGAAGTATGCAACAGGGCATCTTCTATATCATCCCAATGAAGATGAAGCATTATGCCCATGCCATATAATGCAAGAGTCATAGGTGATGGACAGGGAAATTATGCAGATGTCCTATTGCCATGAATAATTCATATTCTTTATTCATAAAGGGTCAACATATTCTCAACAGAAGCATCTTAGAAATTATAAATTTAGCTAAAGCTGCTATTATTCATAATGGGAATATATGGTGAGAGTAATTAGAATGGAGAATATATATATTATTCATATATATGTCAAACATATATTTGTCCATTTTAACTTTAATTGAAACGGAACACTCCTAGAATGTAAATGTACGTAGTACATTCACACAGGTACAAGGTCTTGCTATAAACAACATTTCTGGTGTACCTCTTCAAACCTCAAGGCTAAAGACCTAGTGATAGCTAAACCACTCATGTTTCTGAGAAAAGTGTCATTGAATTCTGTCACAAATAATAGTCTGTATTCATAAAATGTGTCCTTCTGGATTAAGTAAGCAATACGTTCATTAAATGTCGTAAATCGCCCACTGATGACCGTTCGCCCGCAAGGAGATAAGTAAAGACATGACAAAATAATAACTCTGACTACTTTGTACTGTGGAATGATATATCTTTATTATCGGCCACAGCTACAAACCCCACCAAATATAAAATAATATATATAACATATAAACAGGAAAATAAAGACAGGGCTGAAAGAGCTCTCCACACTTCAACCGTACCTCTCCTAAAGAAAAAACCAACTTCACTCCGTTCCCATCTCCCATACTTCTAATCCGCAAAATTCCACCTTATACCAAGAACCCTACCTCAGCACTGCCTACCAACCCCCGCTGTGATAAAGGGGAAAATGAAAAACCCAAATACCCTGAAAAACAACCCCAACATAATCCCAATGCTAACGGGAGGGAGGGAGGGTGGGGATCCTGCTTTCCAGGTTACCTCAGGAAAAAGGCACGCAGAGCCAATGCGCATGCACCTTTTAACTGCTCCTACGACCCCGCCCCCTAATCTTCCCGCTCTAACTGTAACGTTGGGAGCTTCCAGCCCTACCTGTGTGCTTGAGGGCAGCATGTCTGATGCTGCTCGCTGACCAATACCCGGTTTAAATGGAGACAGGCAGGGAGGTGGTTCCATGAGGCGCGGCTTGAGTGGGGGGTGTGGTCTGGTGAAGGTCTTTAAAAACCCTCAGTGTATTCTCAGCAGTTGCCAGATCGTGGTTATCCATACCTGAGCTCCTTGTACCTGACTGCTATATTGAATAAACCCGTTATTGACCTCTGCTTGTTTTCTGACTATTCTGCCTTCTGTTGCCCTAGACCATTTTCTTGTACTACGCTACTGCTCTGATATCGACCCGGCTATTCCATTTGACCATTCTGAACTCTGTATTCCTGATTCTGGCTCGGCTGACTACTCCCCGTGTTGTTAACCCTTCCTGTCTAGCTAGTTTACCTGGCCAATTCTATGGACCAGACAGTTAGAGATCATTCACGGCTACTCTGTTGGTAGCTTCTGGGCTCTGTGGAGTGTTGGGCGTTAAGTACTGCGTGGTGGGATCTGGGAACCGTGACATTACGATCTGGCCAATATGGATCCCGCAGACTTAACACAGCACTTGGCTAACTTTGTATCCAGACAGGATGAGCAGGATCATAGGATGGATCAGTTTGCTATTGCCTTACAAACTATCCTGACTCGTACTGCTCACCTGGAACCAGCTGGGGTTGCACCCCCGCTTGATATACCTGTGTCCCCTATCGTTCAGACATCCCAGGTACACATGACCGCTCCTATGAGGTTTGACGGTACTCCCTCAGAGTGCCGGGGATTTTTGGTCCATGTGGATATTCATTTTAAATTAAATCCACAGATGTTTTTCTCTGACATTGCCAAAGTGGGGTTCATTATTAATCATCTGTCTGGCAGAGCATTGACATGGGCGACTCCTTTATGGGAGGCAGAGAAGCCTATCATACGGGATTATAAATAATTCATAGTCGAGTTACAATGTACATTTAATCCTACCAGAAAGGCCACGGTAGCTGGCAAATCCTTGTTCCGCATACGTCAAGGGAACAGGACTGTGTCTGATTATGCCATAGAATTTAAAACCTTGATCTCTGATGTGAACTGGACAAATGAGACACTGGTTCTGGCTTTTATGGAGGGGTTATCAGAGTCATTGATGCATGAATTGGCTCCACGTAAACTACCTGAGGTATTGTGTGAACTCATTGATTATTGTATAGATCTGGATAATCAGATAAGGGACAGAAGGACTCCAAGAGAGAAACCCAAGAGACCATTACCTAGGTTGGCCCCTGTCTTTCAGGCACCACCAAGAGAGTTATCTCCTCCCTCTGAGCCTATGCAACTAGGCCGTACTAGGCTTACAGAGGAAGAGAGAACAAGGCGTTTTCGTGAAGGATTGTGCCTGTATTGTGGTTTGGGGGGACATGTACGATTTCAATGTCCTACTCGCCCTAAGATGCATGATAAACTACCGCACCTAAGGCAGCTGAGGAGACAGGCCTTGGGTGTGACGTGCATGTCTCCTGTCAAAGACACTAAGCTTATGTTACCAGTATCCTTGGCTTGGGAGACCAAGACCACACATACTACCGCTTTTTTGGATTCTGGGGCTGCTGGCAACTTTATCGATGTTAACTACGCTTCTTCCATTTCTCTACCTCTGGTTGTAAGAGAGACACCCTTAGCCGTCGAAGCCATAGACGGCAGACCATTATCCTGCCCTAGGATTACTCACGATACGGTTACAGTGGTTCTTACCACTGGTCTCTTGCATAAAAAAGAAATCATATTTCAAGTTATCCATTCACCTTCCAATCTTGTTGTACTTGGTTTCCCTTGGTTGGTGGAACATAATCCTGTTATTGATTGGGCTAAGGGAGAGATACTGTCTTGGAGTCCTGCTTGTTTTGGGACTTGTTTAATACCCATTCAGCATGTTGGTGCCCTGAACACACCCACAGCTCCTCCATTGTCTACAGAGGTTCCTGACCAATATGCCGACCTCAGGGCTGTATTTGATAAAAGAGAGGCAGAGAAACTGCCTCCACATAGACCATATGATTGTACCATAGATATTCATCCTGGTACCATGCCTCCTCGAGGTAAAGTATATCCTCTTTCCATAAAGGAGAACCAAATTATGGAGGAGTACATAAAGGAGAATTTGGAGAGAGGTTTTATCTGACGTTCCTCTTCTCCAGCAGGGGCTGGGTTCTTTTTTGTGTCTAAAAAAAGAGGGAGATTTACGCCCGTGTATCGATTATAGGGGGCTTAACAAGATCACCATTAAGAACGTGTACCCTATCCCTCTCATATCAGAACTGTTCGCCAGGTTAAGGGGGTCAGCAGTATACACAAAACTTGTTTTAAGAGGAGCTTACAACCTGATACGTATAAAAGAGGGGCATGAGTGAGAGACAGCATTTAACACCAGGAGTGGGCATTATGAATACTTGGTCATGCCTTTCGGTCTTTGTAATGCTCCAGCGGTATTCCAGGATTTTATTAATGATGTGCTCAGAGATTTCTTACAAACCTTTGTTATAGTATACCTAGACGATATATTGATTTACTCTCCCGATCTGAAAACCCCATGCACATGTCAGACAGGTATTAGCAAAATTACTGGACAATGGTCTTTATTGCAAACTAGAGAAGTGTTTATTCGACATTACTACTGTGAAATTTCTTGGTATATTATCACTCCAGAAGGTTTTGAGATGGATCCTTCTAAACTCACGGCCATCTCAGAATGGCCTCTCCCTCAAGGTCTCAAAGCCATACAGAGGTTTCTGGGTTTTCCAACTATTATAGGAGATTTATCAGGAATTATTCCGCTGTAGCCTCCCCTATCATTAATATGACACGTAAAGGTCTGAAGAACCAGATCTGGTCTTCTCAATCCAAACAAGCATTCGAAGCCCTCAAACAAGCTTTCACTTAGGCTCCCGTGTTACGGCATCCTGATCCCAGGATTCCGTTTGTTCTTGAGGTTGATGCTTCCGAGATAGGCATTGGGCTGTCCTGTCTCAAAGAGAGTCTCCAGGGAAACCTCTACATCCTTGTGGGTTCTTTTCAAGAAAATTATCACCAGCAGAACGCAATTATGATATCGGTAACAGAGAATTGCTTGCTATTGTGTCTGCCCTGTCAGAGTGGAGACATTTGTTGGAAGGTACTCTTGACCCTTTATTGATAATTACTGATCATAAGAACCTTACGTACATCGGGGATGCTAAACGTTTGAACGCGGGACAGGCCAGGTGGTCATTGCTACTGTCTCGGTTTAATTTTGTATTGACTTACAGACCAGGTGACCGCAATGTAAAGGCTGATGCCTTATCTCGTTAATATGACCCATATGAATCTAATACACAAGACCACAATCCTATAGTTCCTCCTGAACGTATTGTGGCTTCCACAGTCTTGTCTGTCTCCTCGCCTTTCCTGGAACGCCTCCAGGCAGTTCAAGTAGGGGCTCCACCTGACAAGCCTCCAGATATGTTGTTTGTATCTGAAAAGGAAAGACAAGAATTACTCATAATGTTTCATGATTCTAAACCAGCAGGTCATCCTGGTATTACTAAGACTCTTACCAGTATCTCCAGACAGTTCTGGTGGCCCACCATGCGACAGGACGTATGTCTGTTTGTTTTGGCTTGTCAAGTCTGTGCCAGAAGCAAAACCAGTAAATCCTTGCCTGTCGGTCTATTGCAGCCTTTACCCATGCCTAAGAGGCCTTGGTCTCATCTATCTATGGATTTTATTGTGGACTTGCCAAAGTCCAAGGGTCATACTGTGGTTCTGACAGTTGTAGACCGCTTCTCCAAAATGGCTCATTTTGTCCCTCTACCTAAGCTTCCTACAGCCAAAGAACTGGCGGTTGTCTTTGCTAGAGAGATTGTACGAATACATGGGGTTCCGTCTGAAATAGTCTATGACAGAGGAGCTCAGTTCGTCTCTCGTTTCTGGAGGGTTTTCTGTGCGGAGATGGGGGTGCGATTGGCCTTCTCTTCAGCATATCATCCACAAACTAATGGGGCAGCAGAGAGGGCAAATCAGGGTCTCGAGCAGTACATACGTTGCTTTACCACACAACAACAAGACAATTGGTCGGAGTTGTTGCCCTGGGCTGAGTATGCACGTAATAACGCTGTTAACGAGACCACTGGCCACTCTCCTTTTTCTGCCATCTATGGTTTTTTCCCTCCGGCTCTACCGCTTCAGTTTACTGAACAGGTCATCCCGGCTCTCGATGACCATCTCACTCAACTGCAAGAGATTTGGAGACAGATTCGAGAAAATATGGAGCGCAATGTTGCTGTCCAGAAACGCAAGGCTGACAGGCATAGGTTACAAGCTCCCTCCTATAACGTGGGGGATAGACTTTGGTTGTTCACTAGGAACGTGAAGTTGCGGGTGCCTTCTATGAAAATGGCACCTCGGTTTATAGGTCCATATAAGATCATTTGCCGCATTAATCCTGTGGCTTATGCTCTTGCCCTTCCTAAATATCATCGCATGCACAACGTCTTCCACACCTCCCTACTGAAGCCTTTGTTGTGTAACAGGTACACGCGGGTTGTTCCTCCTCCTCCACCTATTCAGGTTGATGGTGAATCTGAGTATGAGGTTAGGAGGGTTTTGGATTCTAGGCTGTGCAGGGGCGCTCTGCAGTACTTGGTTGATTGGGTGGGTTATGGTCCAGAAGACCGGTCCTGGATTCCAGCTTCCGACATGTCTGCCTCTAGGTTGGTCAGGGCGTTCCATGCCTCGCACCCCGATCGCCCTGGTGGTCGTCCTGCCGCTCGTCCTGTTGGTCGTCCGGTGGCCTCCCGTGGAGAGGGGGGTACTGTAACGTTGGGAGCTTCCAGCCCTACCTGTGTGCTTGAGGGCAGCATGTCTGATGCTGCTCGCTGACCAATGCCCGGTTTAAATGGAGACAGGCAGGGAGGTGGTTCCATGAGGCGCGGCTTGAGTGGGGGGCGTGGTCTGGTGAAGGTCTTTAAAAACCCTCAGTGTATTCTCAGCAGTTGCCAGATCGTGGTTATCCATACCTGAGCTCCTTGTACCTGACTGCTATATTGAATTAACCCGTTATTGACCTCTGCTTGTTTTCTGACTATTCTGCCTTCTGTTGCCCTAGACCATTTTCTTGTACTACGCTACTGCTCTGATATCGACCCGGCTATTCCATTTGACCATTCTGAACTCTGTATTCCTGATTCTGGCTCGGCTGACTACTCCCCGTGTTGTTAACCCTTTCTGTCTAGATAGTTTACCTGGCCAATTCTAAGGACCAGACAGTTAGAGATCATTCACGGCTACTCTGTTGGTAGCTTCTGGGCTCTGTGGAGTGTTGGGCGTTATGTACTGCGTGGTGGGATCTGGGAACCGTGACACTAACTGCTTCACTAGCTGAAATCCTCCTCGCATGCTGGCATCAGTGGCAACTTAAGGGCCCTCCACCTGAGTTGTTCCAGGCCTCCATTAGCACAATATATAAGACACCTTTTTTGTGAGGATCTACTTTGTAATGTTTCTGATTAATCCCAATTTATATCAAAAGCGAGAGACTTCAGAAAGAACATAATATATAATAATGGCCTTTCTCTCCAGATAAATCAATGATTTCACTTATCAGAAATTCTTGGGATGAGAACTGTTTTGGATTTCAAAATTTTAGTTTTTCTGAATATTTGTATATAATAATACAGTACCTTGGAAGATTAAATTCACTTCAGTTTCATATATACCTTAGAGACTGAGGGTCATGTTTGACATTTTACAAAATATTTTTAATAATTTTTTACCCTTTCATGTGAGCTTAGTGTAGAATTTTTCACTTTTGGGGTTATGTTGGCACTCTACATATTTTGGGGGACATATTAGATTTCTGAATTTCAGGAAGAGATACTCAACCTGTACTGTCAGAATTGCATCATATACATATAATCGTTCTACGTATGTGCTGTGAATAATTACCAATGTGATAAGAAAAAGGAATTCTAGTCATAAGTATGCAAAGAGAGGAGTGCTGCCTGCATATATTGGTCCTGTTTTTCCACCTTTTAGGTCCCATTCTTGTTGGGTGTTTAAATTTTTATGTTATTTTCAAAAATCTAAATCAAATAGTTTGTTTTGGTTACAAGTTTTTTTAATTTTGGAAAGTATTTTACCAGGAAGGATTGAGATTTCTCTCGTTTTCAAGCATGTTCTTGATTACAGTTTATAATACATGTTCTATGTCTGCGCACCCTAATGATATGTACAGCTTACACCTATGGTTTTAGTGATGTTTTTGTGATGTAATTAATGATGACTATCAAGTCTATGAGAATACCTAAAAGTGTGTGGCCCAGTACTTCCTTAGGTAATTTGGTAAAACCAGGCACATTCCGTGCCGTTTCACTGCTTAGGGTGAAAAGGCCAATATTCCAGTGACCATGGAGACACTGGTTCGAATCCCAGCAAGAGCTCCTCTCCAGTAAGTGTCCTTGGGCAAGACACCTAACGGTACTTACTCGCCACCCAGGACATACTTGAAACAAGGGAAATCTCAATGTATCCTTCCTGGTAAAATACTTTCTCAAAAAAACAGCTGCCGTCAACAGGCCATCACCACACCTGTATAACAAGAATGCCACCAGATGCCATGCACGTGCCAATAATGGCCTTTCATTGCTGGTGGACATTTTTGTTATTGCTGCCAGCTGGCCAAATTGTAGAACACTGGCATAACAGGTAGCATAAAATTTCATTTACATTTCTTTTTTTATTTAAGATGACAGGTTTAATTATTTAACATTAAACTTTATATTAACCTCCATGACATCACTATTATAACCCTCTACATTTTTCATCTTCATACACTCACTTCCAATACATTTCAAACAGGGAATAATCTTCCCAAATGTGTCCTTTTTTTCAAAGTTATTTTACATCACTTAACATTTTCACAACTATTTATAAAACTGCTCATCAGGTTTAATGAGTTTAGAATAGCAAGAGGTATCCTGCTGCTTGTATTATTATTAATGCATACAGAATAAAAAACCTCTTTTGATTTGATTGATTTGGATCACTGGGATATTGTAACCATTTCATATTTATTACTAGATATTGTGAAAGTCAGTAATATATTCCTAATATTATTTATTTCACACTATATATGTGTAGCGATGTGTTAAAGTTTACTGTGGCAGTACCCATTTTTGGCCACAAGATGGAGACTATCACGATTAAAGACCCTGGACACTTGAACTACATGTCCATGCATGCTTTGCGAAGAAACAGGAAGTGGGTGGGTCTGTGGAGAGCCTGTACATCCTGCACCTCGTGGAGAACAGGCAGAGCGCGCCAGGGAGCTGAGGAGAGCGGATGCACACACAGAAAGGAGAGACCAAACGATAGGCCGGAGCACAGGCAGAGTGGATCAGGCCTTAGCATTGGGTCACCCAGCCTTGCGGGAGATAGACCTCACCATTCATATCCGAGTGCAGTGCTAGGAAGGAGAGAAGACCCCTCGAGTAAGGAGTACCGCGGTCGATTGAAGCAGGGAGCAGGCGGTAAGCTGGCTGAGTCGCGGCTGACGAACAGAAGGCCAGACAAAAGACCCGGTGGTCGGCGTCCCCAGTCAAGTTCGAGCGGAGAGACGTCCTGGTCAGCGGAACCTCAAGCTTGCGCTGGATGGGTGAGAGGCCCCCAAGGCCGTGTGTAAATTTAAGCGTACGCTGCTGTTTCCTTCTAAAACCCACAGGGCCCCAACTGACTAGTCGAAGACATCGTTAAAGTAAACTCACTGGCCAGTTGAAAAGTACCCGGGTACCCTACATACACAAATACATATCACTTCACGTTCTGGGACTTAACCTGTGCAGGACTCACTTTTCCTTTTTTCCAAACCCATACAAGGGGGCAAAGCAAAAGTTACATTCTGAACAATTTTTCCTTTTTTTTTGTTCCCGCTGCGCGTTTATCGTAATACGAGAACTGTATATTTTATTGTGTCCCGCTACGCGGTTTTTCCTCGAATTTCGTATCTTTTAATTTTCTGCTCGGTCGGGGTTTTTTTTCCGAAAATACGAAGCCCTCGTGTTTTCGTTTCTTTTACCGCTACGCGTTTATCGTGTTACGAAAGTACTGTAAATCTTCCTGCATATACCGTGTCTTAAGAGCTGCAAACCTTTTAGTAAACCTTTTAAATTATAAAACTGTTCAGCGTGTTGGAGTATATTTATTCCCTAGTGCGGGGAGACTGACCCGTGGTTCATTTTCAGCGGCTCCTCCGGGAGTGAGCGCTACATATGTTTCTGAAGATATTTGAATAAGCTGCTTTTAATCATTTATCATATCCAATGTCATCTGCTTTTAAGATCGAACTATACCAGGAAAGGTTTTGCTTTAAATTCCACGAATTCTTCCAATGTATTTAAGATTTTATTCGAATATTAATTCTCCTTCAATTTTGAATCCACGAGTATTGCCCTAGGCATCCATATTTGGGAACTCTGCAGCTCCTTGCAGGATTCATTTGTGAGTAATTTATGACATAATAGATGATGCCTTGGGCCATATTCAGCAATAGGCATATTCCGCTATCATGGGTGCTTTTTACTATCATTTTTGCATTGTTTTATATTACTAAGGAGACTATTCCACTGAATGGTTATTCTCTGTGCATCTTTTAGAAGAAAAAGGGCTACATTTAAAACACAGGAGGCATGAATCGGAAATGATTTACTACATTGTGTTTAACTTTGATCGTTGTTGAATCTGAAACATTTTTTCTATGTAATTAAGAGTAATCTTTTGTAAAGAATAAGTAATAGGTAATAATGAGGGGAAGATTAGGAGTCATAAGTGAAAAGGTCTATATAGAGCAGTGGTCATCCATCCACATGGACTATTACACTCAAGCTAAACTCCATGATGAAAAATAAAATAAATCTACAGGCTGAGCAACCCTTATCTGGAATTCTAAAATCTGGAAGATCCGTCCATAATTTATTTATTCCAGATCAGGGGCTCTACAGACAGTCATTGCCACCCGGGAACTCTGCTCCCAAGCTCTGCCGCAGTCCTCAGAACACCCTTGGAGCCTCTGGGCAGCCCCAGGGTGTGACATGCTTCCTGGAGTTTCACTGACTCTGTGCATTATGCCTGTGGAGAAAGGCTGCACATCGCTCCCAGCAAGTGTAAATGCCGAGAGCAGCAGCAGCAGGAAGGCAACGAGGCTCCCCTGCCACAATATCCTTCCTCGAAAACATCTGGAATCCAGAATTCCTTGTGGTCCCAAGCATTCAAGATAACAGGTGCTCAACCTGTATAAGCATACATATGTCATATGCTCTATATGTGACAATTGTATATGTGACAAATTTATGCCATTAAAAATCAAACCAACGTTTTGACTCTCTCAGGAGCCATTCTCAAGGTCACCTTGAGAATGGTTCCTGAGAGAGCTGAGACGTCGGTTTGATTTTTAATGGCATAAATAAATTTTGTTTTTTTATTTTCTCGAGTACAGCCAATTATGTGTGTCTCATATATAATATATATACACTAAACCTAAAATAAGTATTATATAAAGTGTTCTGTTCTAATTTTACATGCTAATTATGCTAGTCTTTTACAAGCAGTAAATATCCATCACAGGCAATATAGACTTGAGGGTATATTGTGATTTAGAGGAGGGTGATTAATTAAACGTCAGATGAAATAATTGCTAAAGTTCAAGTGCAGTACAATTGCCTCTCTAAGCAGCATGTTGAAGTGTTAATATTTCTAAACGCGTGAATATTTGACTCTATTATAGAAGGACTTTAGTCTCACTTATTTCCTTTAAACATAATTGTGTCCTTTGATAACACATTCATTTTTAAAAAAAATCTAATGAAACTTAACCAATGTTTCCTCTTGATAAAATATGCAGGGATTTAAAATATACAAAATCCATAGGCATTTTTGACGATATTCCTGTTTATCCAATCCAATGTTATAATCTGCAGAATTATACATACACCTATATGTGTATCGCCTATGGATGCCAGTACTCAGGGTCTCACTCTCTTCATACATTTCATTTTAATAAAAATCCAATAAAATTTGACATTTCTGGTCCACTTGGGAATATTTTTCAGGACAAAAACCCATAGAACTGTTGTCCTGAAGAACGCTTCCAAGTGGACCTGAAACATAGAATTTCAATGGGTTTATATTAAATAGAATTTTATGAAAAGACCCCGAGTGCTGGCATCTGTTTGGGATTTGTATGCTGGAGACCAATTGCTGAGCACCGGGCAACTTTGGAATTTGAAGTATGAGTGCAGAGCCTTGAAGTAATGTATTGTCATGTCCCGTGCCAACCCCTTACTGCTACAGCATGTTGCGTGTCCCATCTCTCTATTTGATAGATTCCCGCAGCATCGATTACCACGGTATGTGTTGACGCCGGACGTCATTCCATTGATGTATGGTATTAACACGGATTGGTCATCTAATAGTAGAATTTATGTGTCACCAAGACAACCTCACATTAACGACGTGGCATCATTTTGTATACAATGCACATTCACATTTTGGCATTCGGATCTGAAGCACACTAGTAGGCATCATCCATTGCTTATATAGCCTCGACCTAAGCAGATGTTCCTTGCCCTGTTGTGGTTTCTCATACTCCTGAGTGTGTTATATTTTATTTTGTCTATCTTGTGTACTGACCTTTGGCTTTCCATCTTCCTACCCTTTATTTTCCAGTCCTCGACCCAGTCTTTGGTTTACCGATTCTGTGCATTTCTTGTTCTCTGATATTGGCTTGAATTTTGACTACTCTTGGGCTCTGCTTATACTCCATTTTAACCATTTTCGCTGCACATGATGTATGGGGGTTCGTCCAGGAGATTCCCCGCAACATGCATAGGACATCCCCCTCATGTCACAGGCAGAGCCAGGAAAGTGCCTGAAGAGGAGGTTGGGTCATTTCTCCCCATCAGTAAGGGGCAGAGAAAAAAGAGAGGCATCACTGGGAAGGTCACAATCCGACCTTTCCAGCAATGTCTCTCTAAACCCCTTAGCTAAAAGTACCTCGATCCTGCGCCAATCTGCGCCAGGTTGTGGACTTCTCCTGGAGAGGGCTGACATATTTTATGTTAGCCTAAGCCACCAGGGCCTCCCCCCCACCCACTGATGTCATCGTGAATTGGCGCTATGACGTCAGCAAGGTGATTGCCCGCCTATCTCCCTATGGTGAAGGTAAGAGGGTCCAGAGGACCCGCTATCTCCGGATCCATGGCACCTAGAGGGTCATGCTTGGTGTTGTTGGAAAGCCCAGAGCATGGCCAGGTTGTGAATAAAAATAAAGACAAATAAAATATTTTTTTATATTGCAGGACTATTGTTCACTTTTCAATGCTAACAATGATGCTGCACTAACTCACTTTCTAACAACAATGGCATTGTTCACATGTCACATAAGAAATTAGCAATACCACTGCTGTTACCTTCTCATTTCCCATGATGCGAGCAAGGCTAGTGTTCTATAAATAGTCATTTTATTCATGAAAACACGATACGCCAAAATACAAGCAAAAACATTTTTGGTTTTTCAGTTTTAGTTGAAATCTCGTATTTTCCCAGAAAGTAACAGTAGCAGGTTCCCATTTTCTAATTTTCTTTTTAACAAGAGTGCCCCCATAGAATGTATAACCACAAAGGATTGGCTGATAAGCGGAAAAAAATAATTTTACACGTTGTAAATTATTGAAATCTGAATGGAAATTCACATTTTTTGTTATATAATTTTGACAGGATATGACGTATACACATAATAATATATACTGTATTATGAATCTGCCGAGTCTGCTGAAAATAAGAATATATAATTTGCCTGGGTCCTACAATAAAACATGACTTCAAATCGCGTTTAAACATGATGAGCACAAAACGGCCAAAATGAGCTCAGCACACAGAGGTGAAATGGCTCAGCAGTGAATTGATTAAAGACCAGCACTATATTTAGGACAGTTCTTCAATTTTATTAGATCGGTGTTTGGATCCTTCTCGGATTCTTTTCTGCTATATCCAGCCAATTAAAGGACTAGCTCTATTGCTATGTTAGGTTTGTTATCTGTGTGTTGGGTCATATATATATACCAGTTGTTTAAACCTTATCTCTGATAAAAGCCATCTAGTAGGGCATGGCATTTATTTAAGGGTTCTGTGTAGTAACAGACCCAGGATGCATAAAAGTGAGACAGATGTCATTTGCATACTACCCAGAATTCCTTGCTGCATATGGGGAATGTGGCACAGGAGCTCTGGGAAGGAAGTTCTTTGAATTGCTTTTATGTGCAAGTGGCTTCTGCAATAATAAACTAATTATAGCGTGGAGGCATTTTATCTCACTTTTTGTCCTCCACCACAACCCTGGTGTAATATATATATATATATATATACACATACACACACATCCATAACTACATTATAGAAATTCATGAGAGGTAGAGAATACTTGTGAAGAAATGTATATGCTATTCGTCCTGTCTGTACAGTGTATATGTTTCTATGCAGAATTGCAGACATCTGCCTCTAAAACATACTAATGTTATTCAACTGATGTTCAATTGATAGATGACAGGGAAAAAACACACAAATACAGTTCAAAAATAGATATTTCCAGGAGTGTTTAATAAACATCTTGAATGAAAAAGAAATCTAGTGACTTGATCCAAACCACAAGACATAAACATCTTTTTTCTTTTTAGAGAAAAGATGTGTTTTGGCATTTAAGGAGTATCTCAGCCTCCGCAATTGCCTCGACCTCATAGTGAAACACAACTTAGCATTGTTCCTGTTGGACTGAAATGATAGTGATAGATATCCCATGAAAACGTTCAAATGTTTATCTATTTGAAGGGATTGCTGACATTAAGCTTCTCCTTGTGATAGAAAAAAAAGTTAGTGCAGCCCAATATGGAGAAAAGGATATTTACTTTATTGATCCAGTAAAGCCATGTGAATTGAATAACAGGTTTTGCAACACTTATCGTTAGAGCGGAGTCACTTGGTTTTATAGATTTCATAAATTTTTGGAAAAATAAGATTTTTAAAGCTTCTCTATGCTGACTAGACTGTACAAATTTCCATATACCATTTGCGTTAACTCCTTCACTACCGAGATCGATAATTCGGTGCCCCTGATATCGAGATCTCGATCTGGTGATCTGCAGCCATAAAGCAAATGCAATTTGTTTGCTGCAGACAAATTTAGTTTGCTTTTGGGCTGCAGAAGGTGCCCCCAAAGTTTTAGCCCTGTGGACATAATGCCCAAGGAGCTAAAACTGTAAAATCGTCTAATGGCCTTACATTGGGCTTTCAGTAGTCGATGCAGGGAGAAATAGAAGAAAATAGACCAACAGCTGTAACTCAATTTCCCAGATTGTGAGTTCCTACGGGAATAGGGCCCTCATCTCCTCCTGTACTGTTTGTCAAATGTTGTTCAATGTATTTTAACCCTGTCTATACTGTGCTTATTGTACAGCGCTGCGGAATATGCTGGCGCTTTATAAATAAAGAATAATAATAATAATTTAGCAGTAGATGGCGCCATCTACTGGCCAAAATATGTTATTTACAGTAAGAAATACAATGGGTATAAGCTTGAATACTTCTTAATGTATAATTAGATTTTTCAAAAAAAACCAATGGTTTCTGACAATGTTATTTTAGAAAATCACTTGGTTGTGAAGGGTTTGAGGGTGAATTTTGTGAGAACACTTCGAGCCATCAATAGGTGCTGCTATTATGAGCAAGCCACTACGTTAGATCTCAACGCGTGATCGTAGGATTTCATGGAGACCCGCACAAGCTCATTCAAGCTAAGTCGCACAGGTTGATAAATGAAAGACCTGGTACAGGCATGAATGAGAGGCAAGGAGGATGAGATAGGGAATGGAAGACCACAATTGTCATAAGAAAACAAATGCATACTTTCTCACACAATAACAAGACACATTCACACTTCTGATAAGATTGTAACTTCTTTACACCTACAACCAGATAAATTCCATCCAAGCACAGACACTCTACATTCACAGAAGAAAATGTGCGACATATTATGAATTATTATTATCATCATCACGTCAACTCATAAAATTTCAAATAAACTTAAAAAGAGCAGTGAGCGGTGTAGAAGGTTCTGCTCAGATGAGCTTAAAATCTAGAGTGGGGTTCTCTGAGAAAAAGCAGAATAACAAAGTTGTTTGTGCTAGAGATCACCTATTGTAAAAGGTTTATATAAAAACGGTAGCGCATATATTTCTGTATTCACCAGCAGCACACCACACATATATATGCAGAAGCAAACCTACATTCACACACGATGCATTGCAAATATGATATTTTATATGTACTGGGAATTTTAAAGATTTTTATTTTACTTTTTCCTGTGTATTTTCTTTGTTTTCACCTTATTAAATAAAATACACAGAAAGGGTGGAGGTACTTTACCTGAGCCACTGTGGCACAGACATTTTACTTGCCCCCCAATGAGGGCAAGAGTTGACAGCCCTCCCCAGGTCCTGGAGCTGCAGATTCAACACTCCTAGTTTATCATCGTTCAGAGGAACCATAACCACGTAAAACCTCTAGGCTGAAACAGTGTAATTTTAGTTGAATGTGCTTATGCTTTATTAAGAATCATTGCAATAATAAACATTCCCTAGAGCAATGACCTTATATTATCAACTATGCCTTCACATTTTGGAATACATTCATAAGGATATAAAAAATGTTTCTTCATTGTTATTTGTAAGAAAATAAAATATACATGTGGTTTCAACATATGTTGAAATAAGCAGCAGGTATACAGTTTAAAGAATGACAGAAGAAGAGAGTGGAAATTGGCCTTTCTACACTGTTTACCTTTGCAATCACTCTTACTAGGTGTATGTATAATGACCTGTGAAAATATACAAATGCATAAGTTATTGACAATTTTGAAATTCACAGACACAGCCAGCAGTAAGGACACTCAGCCACGGCTTGTGCATTGGGTCTAGCTCCCAGGGGGCTGCATGACAGCCAAATGCCCAGCCACCATATAAGATGTTCTGAGATGTCTGTTTTGCTCAAATCAAAGCTTTGATTCTTGCAAGTTGCCAAGATTTATAGTTAACATTAAGCAAAGCAGACACATATCTGAGGGCAGCAGATTTGGGATCACCGCAGCGCAACTTACAGATGCTAAAAGACAAAACTTTTGGAGACGGAGGCTTTACAGTTGAGAACATGCACTCACTGGAGATACAATTGTGGTATTTATGCAGAATGCAGTTGCCATTTTCGGTAAGATTTTTGGACAATAGGGATTTAAGATCTGTGCAGCCAGACGACTTTCTGTAATATTGAAATCATTGATTTTTTTTAAAAAATTGACAATTTAATTACTATTATTTTTTTCAACTATATGGAAAAAACATTAATGGAAAGTGTATGCTTTGTTTCATCTCCGCAACAGAAGAGGTTTAAAAAAAATAATTTTTAAAAGTACTCAGTCGCATATAAAAAGACAAAACCTGTATATTGCTCAAAACAGGAAATAACTGAGCATCAATGAGGTACAGTGTGATACGTGCAGTGCGACAGAATAAAGTCAATGAAAAAGCAACACGTAAATCTAAATCTGGGAGGTCAGGGTAGTCCTCCTATGGTAATACCTCCAAAATAAGTAGAAAAATGCAAATAGGTGATTAGATATTGTTAAGACACAATAGAAAATCTAGAATTGAAAGTTGATTGTAAGTATACCACTCACATGTGTCAGAGCCAATATGACCCAGGTATAGTTTGTGTGCAGATGGTTGCTTACATGATGATCTTTCCCTCTGACTCTCTGGTGTGCTTATTATGGAGACAGAGCCAGAAAGAATATACTCACTTTAGACACACTTCATGGCGGTATATCTAGGCTTCCTTACGTTTCCTGGAGAGCTTTGGATCCTCCTCTGTCTGGATACCAAATAAACAAAGAATTACACTGCTGAACGAGAACCCTTTACTCTCACAGACTCCTCTGCCCTTGCACCACCTCATAGACTTGCTGACACCTCCGTACTGTAAAAAATAACAAAAGGTAGGCTACAAGGGTATCAGAAGGCAGCTGAATTTATTAAGAAGACCTCTGGGTAAAGCTGCTAAAACTGCAACGATTCGGCTCTATGGCTACTGTCAGGCGAGCGTCTTTGGAGAGCGGAAGGAACGTCCGTGAGAGTGGACGTTCCTTCCACTCGACGCCCGTCTGGCCAACTCGCTGAGCACACTCCGTACGCTCAGCAAGCAAAAGCGTGATCCACATATGGAGAATCACACTTTGCAGCTCCGTCAGCGACCTAACGCTTTTACGGAGATACTTGGATAATGGATGCTTGTTGCGCGTGCATTTTGTGCGCAGGCACAAGAGTGTGACCGGCCCCGTTGCAGCGTCACAATGCTGCGACGGACGCCAGTAAGCACATCAGTACGGGCGCACATGGTGCGCTTGTCTGACGCCAGCCTATGCCTTAATGATGCATCAGGAACCCAATGCACGTTTCGCTGTATGCTCTTCAGTGAAGAGTATACAGCGAAACGCGCGTTGGATCCCTGAAGAGCACACAGCAAAACGTGCGTCGGGTGCCTGAGCTTTACAAACATAGGACGATGAAGTCCTTCATCTGACTATGCAGCCCATGCAAAAATCATACTGGCTACTGTGCATCAGCTGGGCAATACTAGCAAATGAATATAGAATATACCAAGTCTAATAGACGTGGTCTGTCGTATTTATAATGAATGAATGCCTGAGTTTAGAAATAGATTATCAAGAGGTTTTTTCAGACTCTGAAGGGGATATTGCTCTGAATAATGCAACCCTTGATATATTTTCATATATGCTTGGTCAGGGTGATGGTGTTTCAGTTTAAGAGGCTTGATATTAACACTTTACTCAGTGAGAATAATTCTTTTTACTGCACACATAAACTGTTCATTTATATATTTATTTTCTGGAGATTAGCTCTCTTGCTAATATGTGCAAATTGTAACAACCTTTTTTGGGCAATGTGTCCTTAATAAACTATAGTGATGAACAGTGAGTTCGACAGTGCTCGCTATAGAAGTGATATATGAATGGGAAATAATAATAATAAGGAATAGATGTATGGTTATTTAAATACCAGAAAGCAATAGGTAACAAATAGTATGGCACAAGATTAAAGGAAAGACACATAGGTTGTACAGTTATTTAAAATTTTTATTTGTAGAATATTTTTCACATTTTTTAATATACACAATAAAAGTGAAGTCTTATATAGTGGGTGTTCCCAGTCCAGCTCAACAGTGGGCATTTTTTCAAGTTTGTCAAAAATTGTCTGTGGCAGAACTGTACAGGCATTCCATTTGACTGCAAAAGAATTGGAATATCGCTTTTTCTAAAACGACTATATTACCGCCTCATTTTTTATAAGCAGCTTTTTTCCCTGCATTTTACTATTAGTAAACCACGTAAAAGCAGTACATAATCGTTGTGTTTGGTTATTTACACAAATCATATGAATACGGGAGAAAATGGGAACTTTGACACTCAAAATCTGTTGGTTTCAGCCTTTAGAATTTGCTGAGAATGGTTAGGGAATGAATGAGTGGTAGCTTTGTGGGCAAACAGAGGGGCCTGACTGTTTCAAGCTGGCAGCAATTAAAATGTTTTACAGCAATGCTATTCAGAAAAGCATCTCTGAATCTCTCAACACCGATTTCGTTTGTTCTCTTCTGGTCAAACTCTTAAATTGATTTTTTTTTTTGTCTGATCAGGACAATCTGCATTTCTTATTTGTGTCATCTAAGGTTTGCATTTTGTTTATTTCCCCCTATAATGTAAAGCACTTCAGAAACTGTAGGTGTTATAGAAATGGGTATTCTATTGATAATGTATAGGGATGAGCCGAACACTCCCCGAGTTCGGTTCGAACCCGAACTTTCCAAATGTTCGGATCCGAACCCGAACCCGAACTCGAACTCCATACAAGTCAATGGGGCTGAAAATTCGGTTTTTAGAGTGCCCTCCAAGAGGGCATATATGCTAGATATTTGCCATAAAAAGTGTATGGGGGTCCGGGTAGTGCCCTGGGGGACAGGAAACAAGGACAAAAAGTAAAAAAAAAGTTTTTAAAGGGACAGTGAGTTTTCCATGAAATAAGGGTTAAAAATAAAAACGAAAAATTCCTTCAAATATCGTGCCTAGGAGGTCCCCATAACCTGCCCGTGAAGTGGCAGATTTCTAGGATGTATAGAAATATGTAAAAACCAAAAAATGACATTTCAAATGACGGTAAATGCTTTTCCTTTAATCTATCCATAAACAACTGCTTGGGGCGGCAGTCTGTATGAAAACAGGAGACATTTTCGGACACGCAGAAAAAGTTTACTTATTTTTTGGCAATGAAAAACAGGAGAATGACTGGAGAATGGAAAATTCTAGACCAAATAGCCGATTTGGAAAGTGAGATAAATGGGAGAATTTTTCTGGTTCGGCTATTTTGACCTAGAATTTTCTCTTCAGTCATTCTCCTGAGTTTCACCTTTCTTTGAATAGACCTGATTGAGTATGGGAATGTGGAAAAACACTTGAAGGCAGGATTGATATAGTAAACCAGTGACACAGTGGCTTTCAGACATCATAGGAAGTCCCTGCAGCTATCTAATGAAATTTGTGCTCCTACTTACAATGCATAGCATAGAAATCACAAATAGTGATTGGCCGAACACCCCCGTGTTCGGTTCGCATTCGAACATGAACATTTGAAAAAGTTCGGATTCGAACGCGAACACGATTCGAACTCAATGCAAGTCAATGGGACTCGAACGTTCGATTTTTAGAGTGCCCTGCAAGAGGGCATATATGCAAGATATTTGCCATAAAAGGTATATGGGGGTCCGGGTAGTGCCCTGGGGGACAGGAAACAAGGACAAAAAGTTAAAAATAAAACGTTTTTAAAGGAACAGTGATTTATCCATGACATAAAGATTAAGAATAAAAACGAAAAATTCCTTCAAATATCATGCCTAGGAGGTCCCCATAACCTGCCCGTGAAGTGGCGGATTTGTAGGATGTATAGAGACATTTTCAGACACGCAGAAAAAGTTTACGTTTTTTTTGGCGGTGAAAAGCAGGAGAATGGAAACTTCTAGACCAAAAAGCCGATTTGGAAAGTGAGATAAATGGGAGAATTTTTCTGGTTTGGCTATTTTGACCTAGAATTTTCCATTCTCCAGTCATTCTCCTGAGTTTCACCTTTCTCTGAATAACCCTGTCAGGGTTATTCAGAGAGCGGTGAAGAGCAGGAGAATGACTGGAGAATGGAAAATTCTAGGTCAAAATAGCCAAACCAGAAAAATTCTCCCATTTAGGCTAGGGTCAGACTAGCGAATTTTTAACGTGCATTTAGGCGCACTTAATCACGGCCGCACTAGCAGCAAATGATGGGCAATGACAGCCAATATCCGAAGTACGGTTGCACGAAAGTCCGGCTGCGCAACGCAAGTGGAAAATGAACGCATTTTTTCGAGAACGCAGAACCGCTAGTACGGACGTACAGAGTGCGCTGCGTCCACTAGCGGCATGTGTGCGTGATTTGGAGACGTCAGACCCTGCTCATGTCCGGCCAACATAACGTCCAGACACCCAAAGTTTCCTGGTTTGGATCCGTAAAAAATCACGCACAAAAATGCGCATCGTATGACTGTTTTCGCGCATTCTGTGAATAAATACGGCAATGCGTTCGGACGCACTTTTTGACGGTCGCTGTGAAAAATGCATTAGTCTGACCCTAGCCTTATCGCACTTTCCAAATCGGCTATTTGGTCCAGATTGTTCTCTTTTCCTGCCGTTCGCCTGGTTTTCACCTTTCTCTGAACAACCCTGAGAGAGAGGTGAAAGCCAGGAGAACTGGCAGGAGAAGAGAACAATCTAGACCAAATAGCCAATTTGGAAAGTGAGTTAAATGGGAGAATTTTTCTGGTTTGGCTATTTTGACCTAGAATTTTTACTTCTCCAGTTATTCTCCTGCTTTTCACCGCTCTCTGAATAACCCTGTGAATGTTTAATCCCGAGGTGAAAAATAACATTGCATAAGGCTGGGGTCAGACAAGCGCAGTTATCACGTCTGTGTTGCCGCACATTTGTACCTCCGTGGCAGCATAGCATTCTGAACAATGGAGCCCCACACACGAAGTACGTCCGCACGGAAGTGCGGATGCATGGCGGACGCAGCAAACGGACGCAGGTTAGGCAAGAACGTAATACTGCTAGAACGGACGTGCGGAGTGCGCCACGTCCGCAACGTCCGTGTAGCTTTGTATGTGAGTGATAAAACGAGGTCAGATGGACTGCATTTATACGTCCAGCATTTTTGACGGACAGAATGTTTTTTCATTTTAATTTATTTTCCCTGCTACATCAGTCAAAAAATACGTCAGTGAAAAAAACGGACTGTTTGGCCACTACCTTGTTGTCAGTCAGTAAGTACGTCCGTACTGCACGGACGCACAGTTCGTACAGAATGCGCTCATCTGACCCTAGCCTTAGATGTTATTTTGAATTTTTTTCAAACACCAGTTAACCACTTGGCTGCTATGGACGCACTCAGCGCGTCCAGTCAAGTGGTTCTCCTTCCAACCAAGTGATTCCGGCGGATTGCTGCCCCCCCCCCCCGGTGCGGGCTGACATCTTGGATATCAGCCCAGCACTCTGGGACCCCGGCGGAGCAATTAGATGTCATCGTGGCGGCGCGATGACATCTAATTCAGGCGCCCCCCGCATGTGCGGAGGAAGCGCCTGAAAGGGAGGGGGGGAGGTCCTTCAGACCTCTCTCCCTCCAGATCGCCGTGGGGCAGAGGGTTAATCCAGGCACCGTTTGGAAGGGCACAGCCTGCCCTTCCAAACGGTGGCTGTGATTAACCCCTGGGGAGCCGGATCACGAATCAGCGCTGAAAAGTGCAGGATCGTGATCCCCTCCTGGAGCTGGCAGACATCTTGGATGTCGGCCAAGCCTCCAGGAACTCCCCCTGAGGACTGGCGTCATCATGCATAGCACGATGACGCCAGTCCTGGAGTTAACCCCTAGCTGCCACCAATGGTGGAGATAGGGGGTTCATTCGAACCCCCTATCTCCCGATCCATGGCAGCTAGGGGTTAATGTTATTGTTAGATATTGTTGGATAGGCCAGAGCATGGCCTTTCCAAGGATACCAAACATGAGCATGAAAAATGTTTTTAAAAAAAAATTAAAAAAATAAAAATATTTTAAAAAAAAAATAAACCCGTTTTTTGGTTTGTTTTTGTTTTGTTAATGCAGCAATATTGTTCCCATTTCAATTATAATGTGAACAATAATGCTGCACTAACGATATTTGTATGCGGTGCGTTTATTAAAAAAAGCGAAATTTTCCCCAAAAAAAATGTAACGAGACCCCATTTCAAATTTTTTTAACAAGCGCACCCCATACAAAATATACTCGCAAAACGATCGCATGTTAAAAAAGTGAAAAAAAAACACTTTACACATAATTATTGAAAATTCAAATTTTATTGCATTTTTTGTTATAATATACAGACATGACATAACGTATACATATAATAATGACATATTATGAATCTGCCAAGTCTGCCGGAAAGAACGATATATAATATGTCTGGGTCATATATCAAAATATGGCTACAAAACGCGGTTAAACATGATGAGCGAAAGCGGTAAAAATGACCTCAGCACAGAGGTGTGAAAAGCCTCAGCAGCGAAAGGGTTAAATGCAGCATATTAGGATGTTTTAGGAGGGAAATTAATTCTCAAATCTCAATCAGAAGCAGACACCACCCCACCCCCTCAGTATAGTGTACAATGTATCAAATTGATTACCAGACTAAAAACACCTGGTGTTATGCCCGTTTGTGAACAGAGGTCATTTAGAGTTGATAATCTTTCCACGTACACATTAGTTTTTAATTCAATATCTAATAAACCGTTGCTTATAGTATTCTGCAGTAAAGAGTCTCTTTATTTCTAGATTTTTTAGTATTTTTTTTAAGCATTTTCTATACTTTTTTCAAAATTTCTTTTTTTTTTTCGAACTCGAACCGAACACACCCAAAAAGTTCGAAGTTCGCGAACTTTCGAACTGCCAAAGTTCCAGTCGAACTCCGAACCTTCCGAACCCGATCGCTCATCCCTAATAATGTACAGGATTTTTAGATCCATGTGAAGACTATACTGGGTTCCTGTCAGCTGAAAACAGGAAACTGATGCATCCCTGATGAGCCAGCAGTGTGAAACGCACATCCTGTACATGAGCAGTTAGGGATTACTCTAAGGAATCGTTATGGGTGAGGGCAGACCGGGACCTTGAGACTATAAGAATCATTGCTGATAATGGATATTAATAACAGCTTTACTACTCTATTACTGCCTTACCTAAAGCTATTTTCCCATCTGTTTCTCTACATGGAGACCAGCCAGCACTTTGATAGACTAGATATTTTATGATAAAGCTGTAAGAATTATTGCCTATAATTGTGTTATTGATAACAGGCCTATTACTCTCGGCTTCACTGCCCCTTCTAAAGTCAATTTTCCAACTGCTTCCCGAGTTGAAATCACTTAGCACTATACTATAGCAATTTTCTGATGACACAGGCACACATTACAATGGGATACAGTATCCAGCTTTACAATATCATAAATTAGACAGCACCACCACTGTCAGTAAGTGACAGCTGATCTATTACACAGGAAGCCACTAATATAGCAGCTCACCCGACAAGAAAAAGAAATGGGGAGCCACTAAGGGAATGTATATTTCTTTTCGGTTTACCTCTGAATTGCTTTATTTTGCGACATAAATTGTTGCAATTATCTAAGCAATGATATGTTGTATGGTTGGTGTCAAGGAAACACATCCATTCTACATGTTGGCTCATTTATGTTATGAACATGCCACCTGCTGTCTCGTGAGAATTTTTCCTTTGCCAACATACACTGTATTGCCAAAAGTATTCGCTCAGCCATCCAAATAATCAGAATCATGTGTTCCAATCACTTTCATGGCCACAGGTATATAAAATCAAGTAATGTTATTAACCCTTTCGCTGCTGAGGCTTTTCCCGCCTCTGTGCTGAGCTCATTTTTACCGATTTTGCTCATCATGTTTAAACGTGTTTTGAAGGCTTATTTTAGTATATGACCCAGACATATTATATATCGTTCTTTCCGTCAGACTCGGCAGATTCATAATATGTCATTATTATATGTATACGTCATGACCTGTCTGTATATTATAACAAAAAATGCAATAAAATATGAATTTTCAATAATTTACAACGTGTCAAGTGTTTTTTTTTCACATTTTAACATGCGAGCAATTGCGGTTATATTTTGTATGGGGTGCGCTTGTTAAAAAAATTAGAGATGGGGTCTCGTTACATTTTCTTTTGGGGAAAATTACGCGATTTTTAACAAACGCACCGCATACAAAAATCGTTAGTGCAGCATCATTGTTCACATTATAATTGAAATGGGAACAATATTGCTGCATTAAGGAACCAAAAAAAGAAAAAAAAAAAAAAATTTTATAATTTTTTTTAAATATTTTTTTATTTTTAAATTTTTTTTAAAAAACTTTTTTCATAGTCAAGTTTGGTATTGTTGGAACGGCCATGCTCTGGCCGATCCAACAATATCAAACTTTAACCCCTAACTGCCACGGATCGGGAGATAGGGGGTTCATTGGAACCGCCTATCTCCACCATTGGTGGCAGTTAGGGGTTAACTCCAAGACTGGCATCATCGTGCTATGCACGATGACGCCAGTCCTCAGGGGGCATTCCCGGAAGCTTGGCCGACATCCAAGATTCGTGATCCAGCCCCCATGGGGATAATTCCAGGTACCATTAGGAAGGGCAGGCTATGCCCTTCCAAACGGTGCCTGTATTAACCCCCGCAACGCCAGCGATCGGGAGGGAGAGAGTTCCGAAGGACCTCCCCCCCTCCCTTTCAGGCACCTCCTCCGCACATGCGGGGGGAGCCTGAATTAGGTGTCATCGCGCCGCCGCAATGACACCTAATTAGGCCGGCTGCGCTTCCGGGTGCTGGGCTGACATCGAGGATGTCAGCCCGCACCGGGGGGCCCAGCGATCGGCCGGAACCAGGCCGATCGCTGGACCCAAAGGGAGGACGCGCTCAGCGCGTCCACCGCAAGGAACGCTACCTGCGGGTGGATGCGCTGAGCGCGTCCATAGCAGCGAAGGGGTTAAAAAATGGTAAGCGCCACACAACACACCGTGACCACCCAAACTCCAATGCTACACCAGCAATTAATGGTTTCCCCCCACACCATGGAATATTAAACAAAGCTATACGTATCTGGTGAGCGCAAAATCAATTGCTCTGGAGTTCAGATGACTCATGCAGGCCCGCAGTACATCATATGGTTACATGTAAGAAGCAAAACACAAGAAACATAGTACAAATTGCAAGAAACACTATTGGAGACAATGAAAAATGATTGGATGTTCCACTCACAAACATTGAGCCCCAACACTGGCTCTGAGTGGAAATACGCTTTTGGGTAATTGGTCTTCCTTCTTGTTTGCAGCTGACCCCCACCTTAGCGTGTTATCAATCTTCAGGCACCATATACTCATACATAAAACATGGAGGAAAAAGACAGAATATATCCTCCTAGTGTAAATCTGATTTATGAGTGATCAAGATCTATTTTGCTGCTTCAAGACTTACACTTGGTGGAGCTACCATGGCTCGAAATGGAACGCTCATGGATTTTTTGAGGAGAAAAAAATCCAAATAAAAAACCGCTCTGAATGCCGGGACATGGTCTTAAAAAGTTTTAATAAAACAAAAGTTAAAATAAACAGGTAATCATGACCTCCAGGATGCATTTCGCTGCTACAAGGAACTTCCTCAGCTGGTAAGTCAATAAACTCTGTCTACGACTGGGTGGAGTAGAGGTAACATCACTGCTCTGCGTGGAGAGAGCCTGTGGAGTCATGGGTTTGATCCCAGAGAGCAACCTCTCCAGTAAGTGTCCTTGGACAAGACACCTAACGGTACATACTCGCCACCCTGGACATACTTGAAAACAAGAGAAATCTCAATGTACCCTTCCTGGTAAAATCCTTTCTCAAAAAAATTATATATACCCTTTAATATCATTAAAAATTAGCCACTTATGTCCCTAGTTAGTCCAAATTAATGTCCGGTGTGCGCTGCCATCTTGCGCGTGCGCTGCACTGTCTTTCACGTTCCACATTTGTGATCAAAGTTGTTCTGCAGATGTAGCCATTTTGCGCATGTGCCGTCTTCACTTCCGCTTTCCAAGATGGTTGCTCGTGCGGTTATGCTCCACCATCTTGCGCAGGCGCACATCGAATTGTGATGCGTTCAGAATAGATTACAGTTGTCCTGCGTACATCTTACTCGTGAACGTCATTGCTTTAAATTAGGTGGCATGTGAACAATACCTAATAAAAGATTCACAATTGGAAGATATACGTATGTGCATACAGTACTGGTTTCTCCCCATGCCATTTGTAAGGAGTGATACACCCCTGTATTCAGGTTATATATTGATCACTAAGTGACAAGTGTCCATCAGTTACCTATGGGTATAGTTGTCTAAAAAAAATGTGTCGATTATTGAAACCCTTTGTCTCAATAACAAAATGTTTGTAAAAACATACATATAGGATTTAAAAATTATGATCTAATGAAGGTGATGCTAAATTTAACATTTTCATTGGAAATTATTAATAAAGAGGTTAATCATATATTAAAGAAACCAAAGTGTAATGTACTCAGTAGTGACATATAAATTTGTTCGCGATTTACTATCTGCGATCACTGTACTACATTATGTGATATTGTGGATCTTTGGTGCAACAGAGAAATACAATCCATATCAATTTATTATTGACCTGGATTTATTACGCACAATAGTATGTGTGGGTGTGTAGCAAGTTTACTATCAATCAATCTTGTGTTACATTATGTGATACTATGTATATTGAATATAAAAAGGTGCATTGGTTCCTATGTGGAATTTATTCATTAATATTGATATATTGAATTTTTTTTAATATATATATTATTTATATTGTATTTATTTTTTTTCTAATAAATAATTGTTTGAATCACAGTGCTTTACTTATAATGATCTGACATCATAACAGAGTACCTTCATTAATGTGCCTTCAAATTAGCTCAAGAACAGTGTGCAGAGAGCTTCATGGAATGGGTTTCCATGGCCGATCAGCTGCATTCAAGCCATACATCCCCAAGTGCAATGCAAACCGTCGGATGCAGTGGTGTAAAGCACGCCGCCACTGGACTCTAGAGCAGTGGAGACGCGTTCTCTGGAGTGACGAAACGCGCTTCTCCATCTGGCAATCTGATGGACGAGTCTGGATTTGGCGGTTGCCAGGACAACGGTACTTGTCTGACTGCATTGTGCCAAGTTTAAAGTTTGGTGGAGGGGGATTAGGCTAGGGTCAAACAAACGCATTTTTCGCATCGACCGTAAAAAAGTGCGCCGAACGCTTGGATGTAGCAGTCATACTACGCGATAGCAGTCATACGATGCGCAAATATGGCCATGATTTTTTTACGGATCCAAACCAGGAAACTTTGGGTGTTTGGACGTTATGTTGGCTGGACATGAGCAGCGTCTGATGTCTCCTAATCATGCACACACGCCGCTATGCCGATGCAGCACACTCTATACGTCAGTACTAGCGGTTCGACTTTCTCTAAAAAATGCGCTCGTTTGCCGCTTGCGTTGCGTGGCCAAACTTTCGTGCGGCCGTACTTCGTATATTGGCAGTCATTGGACGGCATTTGCTGCTACTGCGGCCGCAATAAAGTGTGGCTGAATGCACGTTCACAATGCGTTCGTCTGACCCCAGCCTTATGGTTTTCGGTTGTTTTTCAGGAGCTGGGCTTGGCCCCTTAGTTCCAGTGAAAGGAACTCTGAATGATTCATTATACCAATACATTTTGGACAATTCCATGCTTCCAACTTTGTGGGAACAGTTTGGAGCTGGCCCCTTCCTCTTCCAATATGACTGTGCACCAGTGCACAAAGCAAGGTCCATAAAGACATGGATGACAGTCTGTTGTGGATGAACTTGACTGGCCTGCACAGAGTCCTGACCTCAACCCGATAGAACACCTTTGGGATGAATTAGAGCGGAGACTGAGAGCCAGGCCTTCTCGTCCAACATCAGTGTGTGACCTCACAAATGCGCTTCTGGAAGAATGGTCAAAAATTCCCATAAACACACTCCTAAAACTTGTGGATAGCCTTCCCAGAATATTTGATGCTGTTATAGCTGCAAATGGTGGACCAATGTCATATTGAACCCTATGGATTAAGAATGGAATGTCACTTAAATTCATATGCGAGTCAAGGCAGGTGAGCGAATACTTTTGGCAATATAGTGTATCTTTACAAATCTAAATACTTACAAGTGCACTGTAATTTTTTTTTACAGATTCCGAATTGAAAGACTGGTTTGGTAGTATAGCCTATGTCAGGGCTCAAAATTTCAATTCCCAAGCTACTAGCCAGACCTTAAGAGTTACTCGCCACCAGTTGCCCCACCTACCCTGCCCTGAACTCCGCCCCTAAACACGCCTTCTTAAATTATCTTATGAAATTATACTGTTAAGTTTTATTCAGAATAAAGCTACAAAAATAAATAACATTAATACCCAGGCATCAGATACATGTATACCCAGGCACCCAACCCAGACAAGTAGTTTCATCCATTAAGTACAGACTCCTCTCCAACAGTTTTTAGGACCAAGTTAATTTGGAGTTTATGCATCCGGCATATCAAGGGGAACTTAACCTGCCATATGAATAATGAAAAGAGAGTATTATCAACAGAAGTTAGAAGACCCCAGAGTCAGGTTTCCCCCTTGGATGCTTAAACAGATAATCCCATTAATATTCATGTGCGATACTTCCATCCCCATTTTTTCTTTTTTGCTCCTTCCGTATCACCTCTTTCTATAAAATTGATTTATTTTGCATAAACTCAAACACCTACACCACCATTTCACTAATTATCGACCCTCACAGGAGTTGTAGTAGCGGCGCTGGTTCTGGCATCACTTCCGGCGCACTGACAGCTCGGCAGCTTTTTACTTTCACTTAGTTTACAACAGGGGCGGGGAACCTTTTTTTCTGTCAAGGGCCCCCTTTAATTCATTTTTCCCTCCGATTATTTCATTTATTTTGCCCAATTCATTTCTCTCCCCATTTAATTAATTTCTCTCCCCATTTATTTCATTACTGTCCCCTGCATTTAATTCATTTCTGTCCCCAGCATTTATTTAATTTCTGTTCCCAGCATTTATTTAATTTCTGTTCCCAGCATTTAATTCATTTCTGTCCCCAGCATTTAATTCATTTCTGTCCCCAGCATTTAATTCATTTCTGTTCCCAGAATTTATTTCATTTCTGTCCCCAGCATTTAATTCATTTCTGTCCCCAGCATTTAATTCATTTCTGTCCCCAGCATTTATTTAATTTCTGTCCCCAGCATTTATTTCATTTCTGTCCCCAGCATTTAATTCATTTCTGTTCCCAGCATTTAATTCATTTCTGTTCCCAGCATTTATTTCATTTCTGTTCCCAGCATTTATTTCATTTCTGTCCCAGCATTTATTTCGTTTCTGTCCCCAGCATTTATTTAATTTCTGTCCCCAGCATTTATTTCATTTCTGTCCCAGCATTTATTTAGTTTCTGTCCCCAGCATTTATTTAATTTCTGTCCCCAGCATTTATTTCATTTCTGTCCCCAGCATTTAATTCATTTCTGTTCCCAGCATTTATTTCATTTCTGTCCCCAGCATTTATTTCATTTCTGTCCCCAGCATTTAATTCATTTCTGTTCCCAGCATTTATTTCATTTCTGTCCCCAGCATTTAATTCATTTCTGTCCCCAGCATTTATTTAATTTCCGTCCCCAGCATTTAATTCATTTCCGTCCCCAGCATTTAATTCATTTCTGTCCCCAGCATTTATTTCATTTCTGTCCCCAGCATTTAATTCATTTCTGTCCCCAGCATTTAATTAATTTCTGTTCCCAGCATTTATTTCATTTCTGTCCCCAGCATTTATTTAATTTCTGTCCCCAGCATTTAATTAATTTCTGTCCCCAGCATTTAATTCATTTCTGTCCCCAGAATTTATTTAATTCCTCTCCACACCTCCCCCTCCTTTTACCTGCCCTGCGAGTAGAATGAGGGGTCGGTGATGATCTCCGCTTCCCTCACTCGCTGAGGCATGCCGGATTCAGGGACTGAGCACGAAAGAGATCCAGAGGGCAGCAGTAATGACTGGAGAGGGAATTGGAGTAAGGAGAGCAGAGGGAGAGGGAATTTGCACCCGCTCCCTTTGTGGCACTCAGGACTGACTGATTTCCTTCCCTGCTGGCCAGACGTTCTCTATCCCTGGAATACGCACTGTAGCTGGCGTGCTCTCTATGGGAAAGGGAGAAGAGGCAACTGAGCGGTCAGCGCGCCGGAAATGACTCGGGCCATGTCCAGCTGCTGCTGTAAAAGAAAAGCACGCTGACTGGTCCTGAGCACATCGGCCGGCCTAAAAAAAAAAAAAAAAAACTGTCGCCGCTGGGATACACAGGGCAGGCAGTACGATATAATTTATCGTGCTGCCTGCGTGTGAATTTCTAATCGCCCTCACTCGATTTCCACTCGCCAAATGCGAGTATGCGAGTGGAAATTTTGAGGGTTGGCCTATGTTACATATTTGTTACAGGTGTGTCTGCAGTAAATGGCTCCTTTTTGGTGTCTAGACATTGTGAATGAACACCTTCACTCGAGCTCATTTTGACTGTTTTGTGCTCATCATGGAAAAACACAATTTGAAGTCATGTTTTATTATAGGACCCAGGCATATTATATATCCTTATGTTCAGCAGATTCAAAATATATCATTATTATGTGTATATGTCATGTCCTATCAAAATGCTGCAACAAAACAAAAAAAAATAGTTATTTGCTTTTTAATTTTTATTTATTTATATCAATCAATTACAGCTTGTAAAATATATTTTTACATTTTATCATCTACACCTTTGTGGTTATATATGCAATGGGGACACTCTTGTTAAAAAAAGAAAAATGATAATATGCAATTTTAACTAAAACTGAAAAAAATATGAAATTTTTCATATATATTTTTGAAGAATGTGCTTTATGAATAATAATGATTATGTAAAAAACACTGACCTTGCTCCTGGCATGGGAAATGAGAAAGTGAGTAATGGCAGTGGTATTGCTCATTTTATGCATGACAAATGGACAAAGTCATATTTTTTTTTAACTTGGCCATGTTTTTTAACTTGGCCATGTTTAGAATCATTAGAAAGACCAGACTAAGACCTGTCCAGTGACACCTAAATTGACTTTGTGGGTGTAAAGAATGGCAATACATGGGTCCAAAGTGCCCCTGCCTGCATGCCATCACCTCCACATTTGGTCTTGGAGTAGGAAATGAGAAGGGGAGTTAAGGAAAAAACAAGTAAAAGCACATAATGCCACTTAGAAATAAGACAAAGTATATTTTGCATAATTTTTTTTTCTAATTCTATATATTACATGGTCATATTTGGTATCATTGGAAAGGCCAGACTCGTGTGGTATAAAAATCAGAGACACACAGTGTTATTCAGCAAGAGGTGAAAAGCAGGAGAATGACTGGAGAATGTAAAATTCTAGGTCAAAATAGCCAAACCAGAAAAATTCTCCCATTCATCTCACTTTCCAAATCGGCTATTTTGACCTAGAATTTTACATTCTCCAGTCATTCTCCTGCTATTCACCTCTCGCTGAATAACCCTGACAGTGTTCAAAACTACCCCTGGCTCAACTTGCTGCAGTGCAGCAGTTTAGGTTTTTCGAAGAAACAATGCATAATAATGCATTGTGCCATCCCCTCCTCGCTTGCTGGCATTGTGGGAAAGGAGAAGGGGAGAATGAGAGTTAGTTTAGAATTAAAAAGTGAACAATAGTGCTGCATTACAAAAATAAAAATAATAGTTTTTTTATTTTCAAATATTACTTATTCATGTTTTGTGTCATTGGAAAAGCCATGCTCTGGCCTTTCCAATGATACCATATGTGGATTCATATGCTGCATTATTTATACTGCAGAGAGGCGCTTCCCAAGCAGTGTGTGTATAGGTGTCTCTAGGGGGGGTCAGGGGGGCAATCCCCCCCAAGTTATACCTTGCTCCCCCACCAGAATTCAGCACTCAGCTTCCCCCACATATTTCAACCGATGTTTCTGGGGCCCCATGCGTCGTACGTGGTCGATTGAGGTGTCATTGGAAAGAGCAACATGACCGTATTCAGTGTAAAGACAAAATCATAAATAACAAAATAAAAACGTAACAATTTTTTTCACAGGGTTAATGGTCAGACTATATATTACATTGTGTATTACTTTCATTTTTTGCCTTGGTTTAGTCTGTGGCATAGCATGGGGGGGGCCCTCAGGAGCACAAAATTTCAGAAATTTCCAGCAGGGATCAGCACTGGTGTCCGTGAGAGGCCCTTGCACGGGCAGCCGCCAGCTTTGCGACTTTGTGACTTAGCACTCAGCATCCGGAAGGGAGAACCAGGACAGGAAATTCTGGTCCTGTCTGGACTCCTCCTTAACGCTGACATGAGTCATGTAAGGCAGCGCAGCACTATCCAACGGAACAACCTGTACCACGCTTGTCAGTCCCTCTTGAAGCCCCCCTTGTCAGCCCCCTGCCACTGGCAGCCCTGCAGCTGCTGAACAGGAAGGAGGGAGGGAGGTTTATGCCCTGCAGCATGTTTAAAATCCGGTCTCCACTAAGCATCCTGGACAGCTCCCCCCGGGCCACCAGCAACTCCACACAGGTAGGTGACAATGTATGACACCAGAGCAGCATGACAACACACACTGATAGGGTACTGGGGGGTACTGGGAGAGACTGACTGGGAGTACTGGGAGAGAGTGACTGGGGTACTGGGAGAGAAAGAGTGGGGGTACTGGGAGAAAGTCTGGGTACTGGGAGAGAGAGTGACTGCGGTACTGAGAGTGTGACTGGGGGTACTGGGAGTGTCTGGGGGTACTGGGAGAGGGTGACTGGGGGTACTGGGAGAGTGGAACTATGCTAGGGTATACTGGAAGAGGGTGATTGGTAGCAGTGGCGTGGCGTGGGGGGCATGTGTGTGTTTTATTTTTTTATTATATCAGTATTTTGTTAATATACATTACATGTGCTTGTGGGGTAAGGGGGTCAATACTCTACTGGTAGAAGGGAATCAGGGTGTGTTACCATGTCCACAGATTTGGGGGGCACACACCTCTTGCCTTGCCCCGGGTACTGACAACCCACCACGCTACGCCGCTGGCTACATGCCACACTGTTTATTAATTTTATTGTTTTTCCCTGCTTCAATGAAGTTTTAGGGGTTATTATGGAAGTTAGAAACTAAAGGGTCTATTCATATTTAGATCCATTGCTTTTTGTTACAAGTTGGGGAATCAATTTTGCCGAAAATATGGTGAATTCCCTATTTAGCGAATGGCCACCATAATTTGCGAAAATTGGAGTCGCTGAATCAGTTATTGGACATTAGCAAAAATCGCTGAATTGCGGCAAATAAAATATAGAATTTCTGTACCAGGTTAGTAAAACAAAAAGGTATCATCGCGTCACATTACTCTCGGATTATGGAATCTTATATATATATATATATAGTTATTTAGTTTTTTTCAGTGGTATTGGTTTAGGCTGGGGTCAGACCAGCGCACTTTTGCACCAGCAAACTTTACCCAATCATGGGCTCAGAGAGCTAAGTCCCGCAGCACATTATATAAGGCTTCGCACAGCACTTCAGCACGTGTTTGAGAGGAGATTGTTCTTGTGTTGTTAGTGTGTGTTCTCACTGCCAGTCTGCCATCAGCTACAGGGGGGGGGGGTCTCATGTCTACAATATTTCTGTGAATTGTTCTAATCTGTGTGTTCTCACTGTCACCAAGTATTTTGGGGGGGGGTCAGTAATTTCTACAAAATATTTGGGAATTGTTCTAATCCGTGTGTTTTCACTGCCACCCAGTATTTTGGGGGGGGTCAGTAATTTCTACAAAATATTTGGGAATTGTTCTAATCCATGTGTTCTCAATGCCACCCAGTATTTTGGAGGTCAGTAATTTCTACAAAATATTTGGGAATTGTTCTAATTCGTGTGTTCTCACTGCCACCCAGTATTTTGGGGGGGTCAGTAATTTCTACAAAATATTTGGGAATTGTTCTAATCCTTGTGTTCTCACTGCCACCCAGTAGTTTGGGGGGTCAGTAATTTCTACAAAATGTCTGGGAATTGTGGTAATCTGTGTCTTGTCACTACCACCCATCAGGGGGTCTCACTGATTTATAGGAGGTGTCTGGGAATTGTAATCTGTGTCTTGTCACTGGCTGCCAGCTATCAGGGTGTCTCACTGAGTTATACCAGAGTTCTGGAAATCGTTAATCTTTATACCAGAGTTGAAACAGAGTTCTATATATATTTAATCTATATATCACTCACCATGTCAGAAAGACCAAAAAGGACAGGCAGACGCTCCCAGGCACAGATAAGAGGGCAAGCAGCCTCTGTGTCTGGAGGCTGTGCCTCTGGTCATGGTGGACGTGGTGCATCCTCTGCAGGGGCACGCTTGTCCTTTCTAACTGGTGCTGGCCGTCTTAAGCAGCAGCAACACACAGAGGATTTGGTGGAATGGCTAACCAGGCCATCCTCATCCTCCGAGTCCTCTGCCAGCTAGGCTTGTAGTGCTTTACAGTCCACCTCAGCTGCCAAAGCATCTAATGCAGCCTCCATGTCCACAGCTACTCCTGCCGTAGCCTCACTATCACACACGGAGGAGTCAGCTGAATTGTTTGACTACAATGACAGTGACATGCTGCTTGAGGATGTGCAGCAACTACAGTGCTCTGATTCAATCTCTGAGGTTGAGGAAGGGAATATAATAAACCTAGAGGAAGGGGGTGCCAGTGACACACAAATAACTGGCACTCATGTTGCTCCAGCAGCTGCAGCATACTGTCAAGTTGGCTCCAGTGACAAGGAGATAGGGGGTGATGACAATGATGAGGTCACTGACTCCACCTGGGTGCCTGATCGAACAGAGGAATTAAGTGAGGAGGAGGAGGCACAACAAACATGAGGTACAACGTCCTCTATGACCAACCATAGCAATAGCCAGTCCAAGGCATCAGATGTCAGAGCTGCTCAGGTGCAGAGCGCCGTTGTCTCAAAGCACACATCCAGGAACTCTGCTGTCTGGGAGTTCTTTAAGAAATGTGCAGCAGACCCCACTGTTGCTATTTGTAATCTATGTCAGATGGGGCTCAAGCGTGGGAAAGACACGGACGCTTGGGTACCACGTGCTTGAGGTGACATATGACCACCTGCCACGCATCCTGTTGGCGCAAAACTTTGCGTAGGTCCTCCTCACCTGTCTCTACCCCCACTATATGTCCTGCCATGTCATTGACTCCAACCTCCACTGACAGGGATGATGCTACAGTAATGGATGTACCAGGTCCTTCCTCACAATGTGACAGCATCCCATCAGCTGAAGATTTACGCAGTCAGATTACGTTGCTCCAGCTGCTGCAGCGTAAGAAAAAATATAGTCCCAACCATCCCCAAAGCACAGCGTCTAAATGCCAGCTTAGCAAAATTACTCGCATTGCAGCTGCTGCCTTTCTTGCTGGTGGACTCTGCTCCCTTTCGTGAATTTGCTGAATGTGCTGTACCACAGTGGCATGTTCCAAAACGCCATTACTTTTCACGGAAGGCCATTCCAGCACTCTACCAGCACGTGGAAGACAATGTTATTGAGTCATTGGGAAAGGCAGTCAGCAGTAAGGTGCATATGACTTTAGACACGTGGTCCAGCAAGCATGGACAGGGCCGCTACATTTCCTTCAAGGCACACTGGGTAACTCTGATTGCAGCTGGGAGGGATCCAAGATGGGGCTCTGTGCTGGAGCTTGTTCATCCACCACGCCTCCAGAAAGCTGCTTGTATGAGGTCTGTCTGCTCCACCAACACCTCTCCCTCTTCTTCCTCCTCCTCCTCATCCTTCTCTGTCTCTAGCAAAGTGGCAGTTAAACCGAGTTTAAGTGGCAGGGGCTGCGCAATGGCTCAAGCAAAAAGATGCCATACTGTGCTTGAGCTGGTTTGTTTAGGGGACAGGAGCCACACTGGGCCAGAAATTCTGTCAGCTCTGCAGGGGCAGGTGCAGAGATGGTTAATACCACCCTAGCTTCAGCTGGGAATGGTCGTCTGTGATAATGGCAGCAACCTTCTCTCCATCCTACGCTTGGGTAAGTTGACGCATGTACCATGCCTAGCATACGTCCTAAATCTGGTGGTACAGCGTTTCTTAACCAGGTACCCAGGGCTGGCAGAGCTTCTGAGCCAGGCCAGAAAAGTCTGCAGCCACTTCAGATGGTCATTCCCAGCAAGTGTTCGCCTGGCAGAAATTCAAAGAGAATTCCACCTTCCCACAAACCGTCTGATCTGTGACATACCCACCAGGTGGAACTCGACATTAGCAATGCTGCAGCGTCTGCACAAGCACCAGAGGGCCATCAACGAGTACCTGTGTGAGTATGGCACAAGGACAGGTTCAGGTCAACTTGTTTCCCCACCCCGCAGTGGGTGATGATCAAGGATGCATGCACTGTACTGTCACCATTTGAGGAGGCAATGAGGATGGTGAGCAGGGACAGTGCATGCATCAGTGACACAATTCCTTTAGTGTTCCTGCTGGAGCACACTCTGCGGGGAATTATAGATGTGGCTCTAGAGGCAGAGCAGCAGGAGGAAGAGGAGGCCTTCCCTAACTTTGAAGGCCCCAGTCTTTCTGCAGGCAGCATTCCAGCAGGTCCTCCTCAGATCAGACAGGAGAAGGAATATTTAAGTAGTGGGGGCATTGATGGTGGGGATTCCTCAAGGGAGGGTTTTGTGTGCCCAGAAACACAAGGACTAGTACATGGCTGGGAGGAGGAAGTGTACGATGTGGTCATCCTCCTCATTGACCAGGAAGACTCGGAAGCTAATGCCACCTCCAACCTATGCTGCATGGGCTCCCTTATCCTGCAAAGCCTGGTAAAGGACCCCAGGATTCGTGCTATCAAGGAGAGGGATCATTACTGGTTGGCAAGCCTTCTTGATCCACGATACAAGGGTAAAGTTGCAGAGGTCATCCTGCCGCACAGAAGGAGGATAGGATGAAAAAACTTGAGGTTGCTCTAAAGCGACACTTGTGTAACACCTTTCCAGGCACTGGTAGGTTACCAAGTGATGACACAGGTGCTTCTGAGGCTGCGGATGATCAGAGGCATAGAGGTGAAGGCCGGGGCCGCTTGACTGATGCCTTTTAAAAAATTTTAGCCCACGACGCCCGGGGACGTCAAATGTAGGCACCCATTGCCAGCGTCTTCACTGTATGGTGCAGGACTACCTAGGGGCAAGGGCAGACCTGGATACCTTTACAGCAGATGATCCACTGGCTTACTGGGTGTTGAGATTGGATCACTGGCTAGAACTTAGCCAATATGCTATGCAGCTACTAGGTTGCCCTTCATCTAGCGTGCTTTCTGAAAGGACGTTCAGTGCCGCTGGAGGTTTTGTCACAGACAAAAGAGTGCGTCTGTCCACCGGCTCTGTAGACCGGCTGACCTTTATAAAAATGAATCAGTCCTGGATCAGCAGCTATCAATCCCCTGATGCTGACGTAACGGAATAGATCGGGGATCTCTTCTGCATTCACAAAACCTCCACCACTGCACTCTTACACAATACCACAAAGGGGTTACGGTGTGAAGGCACTTGCTGCCATGAAAGGCACATTATTTGGGTGCACTGACGCCATTACCACATTTATATCATTTTAATTTTTTGAACCGCAGGGTCCAACCCTGCACTCTTCCACAATACCACAGAGGGGTTACGGTGTGACGGCACTGTTGCCGACACTAAAGGCCCAATTTTAAAGCAGCTATTGTTACTTTCATCCAAAGCCTGCATACGTTTCACCATAATTTAGCCAAAAAATCACTAGACTTGTTCTGCGCATCCTAAAAGCTCTCCTCTTTTAATACAGACTGCCGCCCCAAGCAGTTGTTTAGAATAGATTAACCCTTTCGCTGCTGAGGCTTTTCCCGCCCCTATGCTGAGGTCATTTTTACCTGTTTTGCGCATCATGTTTAAACGTGTTTTGAAGGCTTATTTTAGTATATGACCCAGACATATTATATATCGTTCTTTCCGTCAGACTCGGTAGATTCATAATATGTCATTATTATATGTATACGTTATGTCATGTCTGTATATTATAACAAAAAATGCAATAAAATATGTATTTTCAATAATTTACAATGTGTAAAGTGTTTTTTTCCACATTTTAACATGCGAGCAATTGCGGTTATATTTTGTATGGGGTGCGCTTGTTAAAAAAATTAGAGATGGGGTCTCATTACATTTTTTTTGGGGAAAATGACACTATTTTTAACAAACGCACCGCATACAAAAATCGTTAGTGCAGCATCATTGTTCACATTATAATTGAAATGGGAACAATATTGCTGCATTAACAAACCAAAAAAATAAATAAAAAAAAGTGCTTTATTAATTTTTTTTTTTCATTTTTTTTCCATTTTTTTTTTTTTTTACAACATTTTTCACTGTAGTGTTTGGTATCGTTGGAACGGCCATGCTCTGGCCGATCCAACCATACCAAAATTTAACCCCTAGCTGCCACGGATCGGGAGATAGGGAGTTCCAATGAACTCCCTATCTCCACAGTTGGTGGCAGTTAGGGGTTAACTCTAGGACTGGCGTCATCGTGCTACGCACGATGACGCCAGTCCTCTGGGGGAGTTCCCGGAGGCTTGGCCGACATCCAAGATGTCGGCCAGCTCCGGGAAAGGATCGCGAACCGGCGCTTTTCAGCGCCGATTCGCGATCCAGCTCCCCAGGGGTTAATGCCAGGCATCATTTGGAAGGGCAGGCTGTGCCCTTCCAAATGATGCCTGGGTTAACCCCCGCAGAGCCGCCGATCGGGAGGGAGAGAGGTCCGAAGGACCTCCCCCCTCCCTTTCAGGCGCCTCCTCCGCACATGCGGGGGGGCGCCTGAATTAGGTGTCATCGCGCCCCCGCGATGACACCTAATTCTGGCGGCTGCTGGTCCGGATGCCGGGCTGACATCCATGATGTCAGCCCGCACCGGAGGGGCCAGCGATCGGCCGGAACCCGGCGAACGCTGACCCCAATGTGAGGACGCGCTCAGCGCGTCCTCAGCACACCAGCGGGACTGCTGAGGACGCGCTGAGCGCGTCCTCAGCAGCGAAGTGGTTAAAGGAAAACTGTTTACCGTCATTTGAAACGTAATTTTTTTTTGTTTTTAAATGTTTCTGTACATCCTACAAATCCGCCACTTCACGGGCAGGTTATGGGGACCTCCTAGGCACGATATTTGAAGGAATTTTTTGTTTTTATTTTTAACCCTTATTTCATGGAAAACTCACTGTTCCTTTAAAAACCTTTATTTTAAAACTTTTTGTCCTTGTTTCCTGTCCCCCAGGGCACTACCCGGACCCTCATACACCTTTTATGGCAAATATCTTGCATATATGCTCTCTTGGAGGGCACTCTAAAAATCGAACTTTTGAGTCCCATTGACTTGCATTGAGTTCGGTTCTTGTTCAAACTCGAACTTTCGAAATTGTTCGAATGCGAACCGAACACGGGGGTGTTCGGCTCATCCCTAGCTATGACAAGCTTTCTGGTGCTGCTCTCTAAAGCACTGTTGCATTATTGTGTATAATGCACTTCTAATTGTATTTATTGCAGTTCTAATCAGTTATAGGGTTTATTGCCCACCTCAGGTAGTGACATAATGTGACAACAGTTACTTTTTAGATGGCAAACATAATCTGATTAATATGTAGTACGGCTAACTAGCATGTAGTAGTTGTTACAACATTATAAGTATGCAGTCTCTCGTTCAGCATTCATATATTCTTAAACCAAGGTTGTTCTAGTGATTATCATAAAAAAGTACTAGATCATGTGTATTTATCCTTGTTTGTGGATATTGCATACATAATTGTTCTCGAAGTGTCTGTAGGGATAAATGGAAAGTCATATAAGTCTACAAAATATGCAACAAAGTTTATCAGAAAGAAATACCCATTAAGGATTAGAGAAGCATGACCTAGATTATCCTGAGGACAGTTTTATAGCTGCCAGTTTAGTCAGCCAATGAGACTAGGAATCAAGATGCTAATCATAGAACCAAATGTTCTTCTGATTATTATACATTGAACAGCTTGGCATCTGGATGCAGCTTTCAGACAGTGAATATAGACAATTTTATATTTTTTTTAGTTTATCTAAACAACCAAAGTACATAAGAGGGATAATGAATTTTACATAAAGCTTTTCCAGAACCAAGAGGTGACCTTTTGTTCCTAATATAAAAAAATCCTATGAATAATTATGTCAGAATGATCAGATTAAGTACATTTAAATCCTGAAATTACAGTTAAACATATGCTTACAAACGAAAAGCTAATGTAAATGAAGGTAAACAGTTTATTTATAATATGCTTGAGTATCCTGTATCTGAAACACTCGGGACAAGCATTTTGGATATCTAAGTTTTCTGGTTATCCTGCTAGAATTCCATCACCACCCTGCAGTGAACCCAGCATTCACCGTAGGGTCCCCGGAGTGCAGGGAAATCCTGCCGGAACCGCCGCCAAAAACATGCCAAATATGTCGAAAAAAGCCGCCGAGCCTCCGAACACAGCGCCGACCAGCCTCCGATAAAAGCCAACAAGCCGATGAATGGGGTAAAAACACAATACGATTGAAAGTGTCAAAATTGAAACACTGTTTGCAAAAAAAACTACTGAACGAAAATGCCTGGAATTTACACATAAGGTCCTATGAATGATAATAAAAAGGGCTGTTACAGAAAAAATACAAAACGCTTTTTGGAAAGAAAAAAAAAATGTTGCCAAAAAAATCCCGAAAAATGCCTAAAAGATTAAAAAATAAAAAAAAATCAATAAAAAAAGGGACTGTTTACCGCAGATTAAAATAATAAACTGTTAATATTTCCGTTTTTATACAATATCTAATTATTTAACATTGAAGCCTACGGGAATCGCCTGAATACAGCTGCCGAATGAAACCACTGAACAGGAATTTTGGCAACTTTTCTCTGCTGTTCAGTGTTCTGTGAATAGGTTAATCATTGCTTCTCTATGGGGGATTTCATTGTCTTCGAACAGGCACCGTACTTGCTGGCAGTTTGCCAAAATTTGGCTCTCTGAATAGCCGAATGGCCCCAAAATGTCACCTTACAGGAAAATTCCCTGTTTAGTGACATTTCAGGGGCCAGATCGTCTTTCTCTGAATAACCCCTACTGTGGGACACACTACTCAGCACTTCCGACCAACATAATGCTCAGCGCCAGCTTGTTTCTCACAGGTGCTGTGCAGTATGTACCTTGATAATGCATGACAGCATGACCCAGGGTATCCGTTTATGGTGCTGCGGAACAATGGGAAGAGCTGGGGGGGGAGTGTCTGAGAGAAGAAGGATCTAGTATGGCAGAAGCGTCAGATAGGCGAGTATGATCTATGTCTGGAAGAGTCCAAAATCTTTGGCTTCCTGAGTCTTTCAGTTTTCAGAATAATGGTTGCGGTATTAACAACATACTTGAAATAATATATATATATATAATATATATATATATATATATATTTAATTTCATTTTATTTTATAAAAATATTGTCTCACTCTGATTAAACAGGAAAATAAGCACATGCAGTAGATAAATAAATGACTAACCAATAGCCCCCATCTTCTCGAATGGTAAGTATATAATTTTCAGGATGAAAATGCCCTACGGGAGGTGACAAGTCATTCGTTAGGTAAACCAGACCCGTTAGTCAGATGGTATGCCAACAAAATTGTCTCCATTCATTTGTTGTTTCAAATACTATTCTGTGAAAGGGAAGGTGGATCAGATCTGACATTTAACATTAGCATAATAAAATTCAGTATAGCTATGTGCCACAATTGAAAAATCGCTTGGAGGTCTTCATTTGTCTCTGCTCTTAACGAGTCCATTCAAAAAGGGTAAAACTACAGTATTTTGAAGTATGTTTTTAAATGCTATTGTGTTAATGCAATATCTTTACAATGCATAATATATTAGAATAATTTCAAGCCTCTATGTTCCTTGTAATTTAAAGTTATTTAATTAAAGCCATCAGGAGGAACACGCAAATTAGCTTCTATATCACCTGAAAAGCAAGTACTGGTAAAAACATTGGAAATTTAATCTAAAGAAATGATCATATACTGTATTACATAGGCAGCCAAAAAAATTGTGTTTCTACCCATAAACCAAATAACCACTTAAAATACACCTAATAGTGCACGGCATCTGATGCAAAACTGGTTCTTTTGATGTAAAAAAAGAAGAAAGATATATATATATCTCATACAGCGTAGGCGCCTATTTATAAACCAGATTAATATAGTGTTATGAAGTAGTTAAATTATAACTAATAAGTAGTGAGATGCTGCCCAAAGGGGTAAGCGCAATATACAGAAAAAACGACCAAAATCTGCATTAACCAAAAATGAAATTATAGATAGAACCTTTGTGGCGCATCAAAAATAGATTTAAAGGTAGACTTCAACAAAGAGGTATATCAAACAAAAAGTGCTTCAGTCTTAAAGTGCTTCAATCTTAAGGTGACAAATATTCAATCAATGTACACATATAAAAGTGCAATGTGCCATAGAACACAGTAAAGTGCAATAATATATAAAATTCCAGCAGTGCGATGGGTATAAGAGAGTCTATAAAGTGCAACAGTGTCCGACTGTGCAAAATGTGCAAATTCAATGATATCCATTACATCAGTATGAATACCAGTGGGAAAATTCCTTAAAATTTACTTCTCTTTATGTTCAAGCGATGCACAAATATCCTTTCTTGGTCTGTGTATCTCTTGCCGTCTATTTATAAGAGCCCAAAAAATCCCTGGCTCTAGGTTTAGGAGCTTCCAGCCATATAGAGGGTGGCGTATCCCTTCTTAAATCTTCAACTCTGGTTGCGATGGCTACAATAAGATAATAGACAGCGCTCCCATAGTATATTACCGTATTATGATAAAAAAGAGGTGATAATGTATTGAAGCACTTTAAGACTGAAGCACTTTATGTTTGATATACCTCTTTGTTGAAGTCTACCTTTAAATCTATTTTTGATGCGCTACAAAGGTTCTATCTATAGGTTCTTTTGATGTGACTGACGATAGGGTTGTATTTATAACAGGGGACGTCTGCATCTAATCAATAACAGAGACTGAGAATAGTATTGCTCTGGCTGAGAGAAGGCATCATTAATTATTTGGTTTTGCCCAATTTAGTACATAGAAAATATACAGGGAATGTCGCGTCTCCGATTTTGCAACAAGTACGTCAACATAAAAACTCAATAGGAACAAATGGTCTATTTTGCATATATTCTAGAGTTAACTACTCAAACACTGATTTCTAAAACACATGTCTGTGACTACATATGTCCCGGATTTTATTTGTTTATATGTCATGCATGCTCAACCCTGTGTAATGCCTACAATAAATTAGATTTTCGGTTCACTTACGACAGCCGTTCCAAGCGTAAGCCCACACGCCACGACAAGGGAAAGCGCGTGTGCGAGTAAAAATAAAAATGTGCAAAGCGAACAACAAAATAGGAAAAAAATTATAAACCCTACAGTGACTCGTAAGGAGAAAACATCTCGAACAACTAACAGCGAGCTTCTTATACGCCCAATATCTAATGTGTGCAACAAAAAAGTGCTACAATATAACTTAGAAGAGGTTTGAAGAAAAAGACAACACTCCGCAACTGAGCCAACACCCAAAATGCCCAAAGCAAGGTCTCCTGTCTATTTCAACAAGGAGACGCACGTATCTATGACATATTTTTTCCTATGTACAAGTTCCGGGTCTGGCTGCTGGAGTTGCGTAGCTCCTCGTGATGGGAATGGGAGTTGAGTACGCAACAGTTTTTCTTGTTGATTTTTTTTTTTAATCATTATTTTTCAACTGCTGGAACAGAAATCTGTGAATCCTTAACTAATAATGGTCTTCGAGACTTTGCGTAAGAAACACAGGACAATAGGGAAAACAAATGTAGCATGTTTGAATTTGTTATTAATTATACATTGGGTTTATAATTCAATCCCTATGTTATCAGAGCATAGCATTAAATGTTTGAATTGCAGGCAAGAAATTCCCATGGGTATTTATTTAAAAAAAGTTTTGCTTTTGTAACCTTCATTCAGTGTCAAAAATTAAATAAATCTTTTTTTATTCTTTTTATTCCTTTTTTATGAATGTGTAAAGATTCAGTCCGGTGCATAGGGGATTGCTTGTTGGAGGAGTAGGTTCTACGTGTCCACCTCTTTACTCCCCACTTTGTAGTTGTCCTTTATCTGGTTCATGATAAAGAACATGCAAATGGACTAATTATTTATTGGTTAATATAAATAAATAATTCACAGGGGTTTACAGCTATGGGCTGAAATCTACTCTAAAATTGTGTACATACACACACTCTACAGCAGTCTACAACTTGGGTTTTTACTGCAAATTTGCAATTTGAAAGTATGTAATTTGGAAAAATGCCTTTGTCACATTACATGACATTACATATTATCAGGGCTATACAGAGAGTGGTGAAAACCAGGAGAATGACTGGAGAATTTAAAATTGTAGGTCAAAATAGCCAAACCAGAAAAATTCTCCCATTTATCTCACTTTCCAAATTGGCTATTTTGACCTAGAATTTTCACTTCTCCAGTCATTCTCCTGCTTTTCACCTCTCTCTGAATAACCCTGTTAGTGTTAAGGATGTATGGAAAACATCCTTACATTCCGGTCTATCTTATGCTCACATTGACGAAGACAAGAGCTAAAAAAGTACCTTATACTTTGTATAAGAGCTGTTAATTTGCAGCTTGTAGGAGAAGAATAAGCAACTCCAATGTAGTTAGCATTTCGTTCCAGTGCCGGTTTAATAAAAATTTAAAAAAATACTGGCTTTCAGAAGCTAGTGTTAAATGAGTTTTCTTTTGCCTGTAATGGTCAACAGCTGGAAAATATTCCATCTCAAGCTGCTGATACAGTAACTCGGCCTGGTTTTCACCTCTCTCTGAATAACCCTGTATGTTTTTCACTGACATTAGCAGGGCTATTCAGAGAGGTGAAAACCTTGAGAATGACAGGATTATTGAAAATTCTAGGTCAAAATAGTCAAACCAGAAAAATTCTCCCATTTCTCTCACTTTCCAAATTGGCTATATGGTCTAGATTGTTCATTCTCCTGCCAGTTCTCAAGGTTTTCACCTCTCTCTGAATAACCCTGTAAATATTGGAGCAGATATTGAGCACTCCTCCTCTTAACACTTCAACTAGTGCACTATGCATTAGTTAGGGATGCATCAGTACCAAATTTTTAAGACCGAGTAAAAGTACCAATACTTTTTTCAGGTACTCACTGATACCGAGTACCTATACTCTTATTTAATGTCATGTGACCGCTTTTCAATACGAACAAATCTCATGGATATATTGTCCCCCAGCTCACATGTATATATTGCCCCCAGCTCACATTTAATATATTGCCCCAGTTCACAATTAATATATTGCCCCCAGCTCACCTGGTCCCAATCGGTCTCCTCTGCCAGGCCCCTCCGAGTGCTCGTCTTTCTTTGAGCGGCCACCGGCAAAGGATGTAGCTCAGCCGCTCACCTGGGATCCATGCATAAGCCGTGGTCTCGTAAGATCCCAGAGTTCATGAGATCTCGTGAATCTGGTGGATCCCAGGCGAGTGGCCGAGGTACATCTTTTGCTGGCAGCCACTCGAAGAAAGACGAGCACTTAGAGGGGCCTCGATACTGAGGCAAGCCTTGGCTCGCGTGCCGACACAGATGGTCCTGCGGGCCAGCTATGGCATGCGTGCCATAGGTTCGCCATCACTGGTATAGGGGTTCTCCATACTGCAGGGGAGTAATTTTCCACCCATTAACATGTAAAAAGGTATGTGTCCAGAATAACATGGATGAGTTAGCAACCCTCACATTATATACCTCCAGCCAATGCACACTCACAGCCAGTGACGTGCGGTGAGGTCAGTGGCTAGTGCGGCACTGGCTAGTATGAGCCAGATATGAACAGGTTACGTAGGTGCAGGTTCAGTGCTCCCAGGATCTGACTGCTCTCAGTGCTCCCCAGGATCTTGCTGGTCAGTGCTCCCCAGGATTTGGCTGCTCTCAGTGCTTACCAGGATCTGGCTGTTCAGGGCTCCCCAGATCGGAAGCTCTCTAGCAAAGTCCTTCCCTCCTACTGTTCGGTGTGTGTAACGTGTATGTATATAAATTTTTCTGTCTCTCCCATTGTCCAGCGCTAAGGAATCTGTTGGCGATTTATAAATGCTTGTAACTGTAAGGGATATGGAGAAACACACACTGAAGCGATGGAGAGAAAGAAGTGGGTTGGAATTGAAATGGGTTAAAAAAGATACAGGACTGGAAATGGATAAAACATGAAATCCAAATCACACACTTTCAACTATTGTTGAAATTAGTTTGCATATCAGAGCAAGCAGATTGTCATGAGACAAAAGTTTATTGGGCTATCACTTTAGTCCATTGGACAAGTAAGGCCACCCTCACACAAAGACACACCCCTGATGCCTAACATATGTTAGGGCATAAGTCCCTATAAATGTGCTGGAGTTTTTCAGGATTGGAAGACACATGTCAGCATGAACAATCATATTACATTGGTGCCTGTAGCATCCCCTTAAGCGAGCTTAAACCAACTGAAAAGTATATGGGGATTATGTTGGATATACAACAGCATGTACTGTATGATATAAAGATGTAATAGGCACCAGAACTGTAGATGGCGCTGTTACACTCAGGATAACTGCCTAGATATGCCTATGGACTTGTTTGTAAAGTTTACAGGAAGGAAGTTGTGATTTTTCCTGTTTTCTCCTCTCTATGATTTTTCTCTTTCACTGCTGCCTCTTACTCATACATAACCATCCTCTGCTAACAGATTGTCTACAAAATACTTAAGAAATTAAGCAAGTCGTGATAATAAAAACGAGCACATAACATGGATAATATAATTAGCAATAATGCCATCCATCACCATAAGGAACTGAAGGTTGTTGGATAAAAATAAGCAATTATACGAAATGTCAAATTTTGATATACAGACAGACATGGTTTTATATCTCTCCAACTAACAGTAGTGAAATATCAAGAGAAAATGAAAGGACTGGGTAAACAAGGGAGTTGTTATATAATGCTCCCATAACAACCACATTTTCAGTAGTGAAGCATGGGATGTTATAACAGATGGGTAATTATTTCCATGAACATCAAGTCATTAATCTAATGATGCAATCTAGCTGGTGACTAGAGCATTCACCCTTTTATGAATTCAGACACAAGAAATCCTGTTGATCCTTGAATGTTTCCACAGAAAGAATTTAGCTTGTGAAGGTTTTTTCATTTTTTTTTCTTCAGGCAGTGTGAGCAAATAGTTAAGGGCGCTAAAAAAAAAATAACTCATGATTCTCACGTTTGCTTGACAGGATATATGTTTAAAATATACACACATTTTCATTTGAACACACATATGGTGAGCTAATGTTGTCAATATTTTTGTGTATTTCTCGTAACTTTTGCTTACTTGTGGTTGTTATGGTTTTTGGTGACATGGTTCCTATACGTAAGCAGGTATTATGAAGAATTTAAGAAGTATAAAAAAAATTGAGTTGTAAATGTAGCTGTAAGAATTACTTTTCCAATCGATCTACGCTATCCTTAGGCCGGGGTCAGATGAGCGCAATATGCTTCCCCTTACTGTTGTGCCTCCCGGCGTCCGTCGCAGTGTTGTGATGCTTCGACAGGGCCAGCCATACGCTGTAGCGTGTGCACGATTTGCGAGTGCTACAGAGGGCGTGCTGAGGACGTTCTGAAAGCCTCTCTGTCGAAGCGCTACTACGCACGGTCAACGGGGCTGCAAAGCGCAATCCTTCATAGGAGGATCGAGCCTTGCAGCGCTGAGCACACTAACTCTCCTCAGCGAGGTGGCCAGATGGACGTCACAGTGGAAGGAACGTCCACTCTCACAAACGTTCCTTCCACTCTGCAAAACGCTCGTCTGACCATGGCCTAAATCTTGCAATAGCCTTGTTAATTCACCTTGAGTCCAGTTTGAGTCCAAGTTTAAATGAAGCTAATAAAGGAAAAATAATATGTATAATGTACAAAAGATCAAGATTAGAATCTATAAGATGTGCAAGCCAAAGTTTTATTTTAACTACTACATTTTTTGCGCCCTACATTGAATATAAATACAAGAGTAAGGGATTTGGGAGTAATACAAAAGATCTAGCAGATATTTAAAGGACTGCATAAACACACCAAAATATTCCATTACCAATTATGAGTAAAGAGAGCAAGATAATGTAACCACATTAGGTCTTTTGGAAAAGGGAGTGAGAGAAAATATCCTAGAATAGGGATAAAGAAGACTAAAAGGAAATAAAAGAAAAGCATGGGGGAAGGAGTGTTCAGATAAGGAGTCAGTGTGCCAACATATACCAGAGGCGCTGCCGTAGGCCCTTCTTGATTATGAGCATGGTCTCAATGCCACCATTTAGAATCCCATTCTGCTACCCAGCCCTCTCCCTTCTTCAATAGGACGCCAACAGACCAAACACGAAGCTTTCTTGAAATCACAAAGGGCTATATTACAATGTTGGTGCTAACTTAGGCTAGGGTCAGACTGAGGCAGTGCGAACGCGCGTTCTGGCGCACTTAATCACGGCCGTGCTAGCAGCAAATGACAGGCAATGACGGCCAATATACGAAGTACGGTCGCACAAAAGTCCGGCTGCGCAACGCAAGTGGAAAATGAACGCATTTTTTCGAGAACGTTAAACCACTAGTACTGACGTACAGAGTGCGCTGCGTCCGCTAGCGGCGTGTGTGCGTGAATTGGAGACATCAGACGCTGCTAATGTCCAGCCAACATAACGTCCAGATGCAAGAAGTGTTTTATTGATGATCCGTACAAAATCACGGATGAAACTGCGCATAGTATGACCGCTATTGCGTATTCCGTGAAAAAATACGTCCATTCTTCGAACGCACATTTTCACGGACAACGTGAAAAATGCGTTCGTCTGACCCTAGCCTCAACCAGAGCTATTGTAAAGTGAAAACCTCCATAGGCTATAATGGCTCTGGGAAGTTTACAACAGCTCTGGTTAAGTTAGCACCAACTATGTAATATGGCCCAAAGACATACAGGGTTATTCCGAGAGTGTGAAAAGCAGGAGAATGACTGGAGAATGAAAAATTCTAGGTCAAAATAGCCGATTTGGAAAGTGAGATAAAAGGGAGAATTTTTCTGGTTTGGCTATTTTGACCTAGAATTTTTCATTCTCCAGTCATTCTCCTGCTTTTCACGCTCTCTGAATAACCCTGTTAGAGATCAGAATAAGTTACAGTTACAAGTATTTATAAAGTGCCAACAAGTTCTGTAGCGCTATACAAGGTGTATGACATAACAACAAATATACATACAAGTCAGACGCACAGCACAGCGACAGAGAGGATATGCAGGAACACAGGCCATGAGTGCCAGCATATCAGATTTCGGAGGAAATAATCACCGTTAAAGCAGCGTGGGGCTGATCAAGAAGCTGCAGCTTTCCTAAGCTGAATTCCATATACTAAAATCTATCCTTGGTTGTTGCTGACTGGGGCTTTCTGGACTACTATTAACACCATCTGTTTACAAAGCACTAGATAGCAAACCACAAGTCAGGCTAAAAGTGAACACTGCATACTAATTAATTTGTACCGGCTGGGTGGAGTAGAGGTAACATCACTGCTCGGCGTCGAGAGAGCCTGTGGAGACATGGGTTCAATTCTGGCAAGAGCACCTCTCCAGTAAGAGTCCTTGGGCAAGACACCTAACGGTACATACTCGCCACACAGGACATACTTTAAAACAAGAGAAATCTTAATGTATCCTTCCTGGTAAAATCCTTTAAAAAAAATTAATAGAAGAACATATTCCATTGACTTTGTAGTAGTGAGCAATGATTTGGTTTCGAGAGAAAGATTTTTTTTTTATTAATTTTCAAACCACCTCCTAATAATTAGAAAACAATGGAACATCTGCTATTTTCTTTCAATACATATTTATACATCAATTCTGTTTTGCGCTAGTCTCTGGGTATGCTTGGACAGTTAGCAGATCCAATTAATTTTTTTTGTTCAAATAGAAGGTGAACTGAAATTACATGCGAATTACATTTAAAGCAGATAGATTTACTACATTTTGCATGGTTTCAGACATTTTTACCTACTTTTTAGGGAATTTAAATCACGTTTGCACATTCAGGACTAAACTTTTAGAGTAGAACATGAAGAGTGCATGGTGGACACGTAATTGAGTAAAACACTTGTTGCCGTTTTCAAATTTTGAAATTGTGGGACACATTCAGACGGTAGAAGATATGTCATTTTTAACTATATATATTTTTATTATATATATATATATATGTGAACTGCAAGATTTTAACAAGCGCTAGCTTTAGGTTTGAGCTGTTAAAACGTACCTGATTGTGCTCTAAGACCTCTGCAAAGCTGTTAAAATAAAAAAAAAAATCCAATAATTCTGGAAAATGTTCCCTCATTAACGAGTGAAAGTGTCAATCAGTTTAAGAATCCTTTGAACTAGCCATAATCTTTTTCTTGAATTCATTCATTTATTAGAAGGCGACAGTCACCCTACATTTCCCACGAGGCTTTGCTAACCTAATGAATAATAACTGAACACTGCGGGAGAAGCTGGTCCACAACATCTGGAAGGTCAAAGTTGCTGTCTCCTGCTCTAGATATTCACTGCCATTAAAGTATATGGACACCTAGCTCTAACTACCACTAGAGCTTTCCTCAGCTTTTGCTTTACTTCAGCACTATTCTTCTGGACAGTGTTGCTTGGATATCAATTTCTAATGAAGGGAGCAAATATTGAGTTTTGCACATATAGAGACATGTAGCCCTTGTTATTTTGATAGTCACAATTTCTATGCAGGCGCTATTCCATGATTTATGCTAAAAGGAAGCTGGCAGTATGACACCATACCTATTTCGACCACGTTGCTGCATTATTGGCCACCCTCATTGCTGTGGGATCAGAGGTAAGGGACTGTTGGGCTAATTATTTTAATGTGTTAATTGAGTTTGCAAAATCACTTAACACCAGGTTCTGGCAGTCAATATTTATTTTAAGAAATACCAGCTGCAGAGGAGAAGAATGAGCTTCCTTGGAATAGTTCATTCCTCTCCACTTAGGCTAGGGTCAGACGAATGCATTTTTCGCGTCGTCCGTGAAAAAGTGCGTTCGAACGAATGGACGTATTTTTTCACGGAATACGCGATAGCGGTCATACGATGCGCATTTTCGTCTGTGATTTTGTACGGATCATCAATATAACCCTTTTTGCATTTGGACGTTATGTTGGCCGGACATTAGCAGCGTCTGACGTCTCCTAATCACGCACACATGCCACTAGCGGATACAGCGCACTCTGTACGTCAGTACTAGCGGTATCACGTTCTCGAAAAAATGCGTTTGTTTGGCGCTTGCGTTGTGCGGCCGGACTTTCGTGCGGCCGTACTTTGTATATTGCCCGTCATTGGCCGTCATTTGCTGCTACTACGGCCGTGATAAAGTGCGGCTGCACGCGCGTTCGTCTGACCCCTACCTTAGATGCAAGTTAACTGCTCTTGTACAAAATATTTATTAAGTATTTTACCAGGAAGGATACATTGAGATTTCTCTCATTTTCAAGTATGTCCTGGGTTCAAGAACATTGAACTGTTTCAGTTGTTAAATACAAACTAATAAAATGCAAGATATTAAAAAAAACTACAACACAAATATACAGATTAACACAGAAAATAAATATGTAGGAAATATATTCACTATGTTACATGTTTACATGTGCATTCTGTATCGAGGTATGTTAATAGAGATCTCTTAAGTGACTTTAGACTGGGGGAAGATTTGGTGGTATCTGGGAGGTTATTCCATAATCGTGGTGCTCTGTAGGAAAATTATGATCGAGACAGTTTCTTTTTGTATTGTGGTACTGCAAGTAAGGTGCTGGGGGAAGCAGTCTATTCAGGTAGGGTGGTAGCTTCCTAGAAAAAACTCTTAAACACCAGGTTGGAAAGGTGAAGGGTGCGTCTGGATTCCGTCAATGGCCAGTTTAGCTCTTTTAACATGTCACAATGGTGAGTCATGTAGTAACATTGTAGCACAAAGTGGCAGAATGCGTTATACAATTTAGTAAGTTTATGAAGGTGCGTTTGCGGCGCAGCTGCATACACTACATCTCTGTATTCAATAGCCGGCATAAGCATTTGTTGTGCAATCTGATTTCTTACCGCGGGGCTCAGGCAGGATTTGTTTCGGTACAGGGCACCTAGTTTGGGGTAAAGTTTAGAGGAGAGTTTTTCGATGTGGGGGCCAATGGATAGATTTGGATCTAACCGCATACCTAGATATTTGAGAGCAGTAACTGTGGTCAGCGTGCCATTTGATTTTGTCCTGACACATAGATGGGGCGTTTGCAATTTATGTTGTTTAGGTGCTGTTCCAAAGAGCATCGTAACAGTTTTGTCAGTATTTAGAAAAGTTTGTTATCTTTGATCCGCTTTTCTACCTCTGTGAATTGTTCTTGCAGCACGGCCTCCACCTAGAGATGTGCAATTCGTTTCGTTCCGAATTGAAATTAGGACAAAATTCACCATTTTCGTGATTCGGGAGCATTTCCGAAAACTAAATATCGACCCCCTGAAATTTCGGATCAATCCAAAATTTCGGATCGATTCTATGATTCGGATCATTTTGGTGATTTGCATCATTTTGATGATCCGCTCATTTCGGGTGATTCGGATCAGTTGATTTTTCGCTTTTTTATGAGTTATTTCATTTTTTATTGCTTATTTAAGAATGGGAAGTAGATTACAACCAATAGAATGTAGGTTTCTTTACTTAATTATTCTTTTAGGATTTTTTAGGCATGTTTTGGGTGATATTTTAGGATTCCTAACCTTTTAATGAAACAAGGCTTTTTAACCCATAGGTTTCAATGCAGCATATGAATCCACACACTGCCGGGCAGCACCTCTCTGCAGTATAATGCAGCATATGAATCCGCACACTGCCAGGCAGCGCCTTTTCTGCAGTATAATTAATACAACATATGAATCCGCACACTGCTGGGCAGCACCTCTCTGCAGTATAATTAATGCAGCATATGAATCCGCATACAGCCAGGAAGCACCTCTCTGCAATATAATTAATGCAGCATATGAATCTGCACACTGCCGGGAACTTCCTAGCAGTGAGTGGATTCATATGCTGCATTAATTATAACTCATAAAAAACGAAAAACTAACTGATCAAAAAATGAATCCATCCGAATCAATGAATCGACCTCCAGAGAGGTGCTGCCCGTCAGTGTGCGGATTCATATGCTGAATTATTCTGCAGAGAGGCGCTGCCCGTCAGTGTGCGGATTCTAATGCTGCATTAATTATACCGCAGAGAGGCGCTGCCCGGCAGTGTGCGGATTCATATGCTGCATTGAAACCTATTGGTTAAAAAGCCTTGTTTCTTTAAAAAGTTAGGAAACCTAAAATGTCACCCAAAAGATGCCTAAAAAAAATCCTAAAAGAATAATTAAGTAAAGAAACTTACATTCTATTGGTAGTAATCTACTTCCCATTCTTAAATAAGCAATAATAAACGAAATAACTCATAAAAAAGGGAAAACCAACTGATCTGAATCACCCGTAGTGAGCCGGATAATCGAAATGAGCCGGTTTGGCGAAATTAGCCGGATCGGCAAAATTAACTGAATCGCCAAATCACCGAATCGAAATGATCCGAAAAGAAAGAAAAACTGTTCGAAATGATCCGAAATGAATGAAAAACACCCGAAAATGAAACAAAGCGAAAAAAAAGTCATGCACAACCCTAGTATAGATTACAGTGTCGTCTGCGTACATGTGTACAGTTGAGGGTTTGCAGATGTCGGCAGATCATTTAGGAATATCGTGAATAGCAGGGGGCCGAGTATCGAGCCTTGGGGTACACCACACGTGGGAGGGGGAGGGAAATATGGCATTTGTTAGTTTACAGTAAGGAGTTGGGATGACTAAGCCGCAAGCAAAACTTGCAGCAAGGTTGTAATAGCAAGACTGGAATTTAAGGTAGCCACTGGAGACATTATGCATACCTGCTGCAGCAGTTAGCGTCAAGAGTGGAAAAGGGTCCTTAGTGTCCAGATCTCTTGGTATGCAATCATTAGTAATCAAATATCACCATAAGCCAATTTCAGCAAAAGCCTAATGACTGTGAAGCTTATTAAATATGGTTTACTTCTTTAAAACTTAAATATGACCTAGGGCATGGATGGCTAAGTGTGGCACCTCAACCTCAGATGTGTTATACATGCACAAGGCTGCTTAACTGGATTGCAAAGACTAGCCATTAATTGTCGGCTAAAGACTTTAGAAAGCTTGGAATATTGCTAGTGGGGGAACGGATGTCCTGCAAGAGAGTGACATTAGCGGATATACCCAGTCGGGATAAGGAGATCTGTTACAGTCCTCTTGTTCCTTTGTTGGATTGTCTAGGAATCTATGTACAACACTGGAAAATACAGTCACAATAAATTCTGTGATATTCCCCGAATATCTCCAAAAGTAACTAGAAAAAAACAAAGATGGAATAATAATCGCACCTGGTTTTTCTTGTCTAGGAATCTAGCTGCCCTGGTCTGTGTAGCAAATGGTAAATTCAGTTCTTCTACTAGGCCAGTGCCCTTGTTTTAGTGCATTTTGAGTTGTCTCATGGCAGCAACTACCTTAATTGATTCATTTTAATTAAGTTGTTTGGATGACCGTATCACTCATTGCTTTAATTAAGGAAAGACCTTAATTTATCATCAAGGGGTTAATTTCAGCTCATTGTAGGAATCAGACTATGTGTCTCATTGTTACTGAGGGAGGGCTAGGCTTAACCTTCTCAGCAGATTGTCCCTTCTTTTAATTAGGAGGGATTGTTGAGTTCACCATCAGAACACGTAATTAGGGTTCCTTTTTCCTGTTTACACAAGCTTTAGGAAAATAGCTTTCATCTGTATCCAAACGCTTGTTATGTGGTCCGTTTTAAACATAACAGGGTTGTAATCATAAGCTGTTTAGATGCCTTCTATATACAGAGGCTGAATATATACAGATGCCAGCTTCTAACGAAAGAAGAATTTCCTAACAGACAGTCCTTGCGCTACTGGGTGGCTTCAAAGTCAGAATTTCAGTCATATTAGAGTCAGTAAAATGAATGCAATATGAATGCATGCTATTGGGCTTGTTTGTAAGTTTTATATAAATTGCATAGAATTCCTCTCCTCTGTGGTAAGACAAAAGAAGAATACGGCGATTTAATGGCTGACTAGGAGATTTAGTTCATAACATCTGGTATGCAACATCGTCTTGGTCAAGCAGCTCACACGAATAGATGCTTGGGGACTTGATGTCCCGTACTAAAATTGGTGTCAGCAGCTGCCTGCTTTGTTTCCCTGTAGATGTCAAGCTTGACTTTTGAGTGATCTTCAGAATTGAGTCATCACATGATTAAATGGAATCACAAAGACGCCACACTCACGGAGTTATTTACAAAGCACCAAAATTTCAACAAAATATCAGCGCACTTCGGCAATTCCATTTTCACCGAAACTATAGTGAATTCACTATTCACTGTAGGGTCACCGTAGGGCACTGAAGATGTAGTCCTTGAAGCCTGATTAAGTCCCCAAAGAGCGGTGAACTGGCCTAGGCGAAATCTACGGAACTGAATTAAAAAAAATATATACAAAAAAAAAAAAAAACACGGAACTCTATTTTCCTAATAGGGGTTTAAAACAATAAATTGCATTAAATGTGTCTACATAATAAAAAAGGTCCTTTAAGAAATACTAAAAAGGTCTGTTACAGAATTTAAAAAGAAAACCCCTTTTAAAAAAAAATTGAGAATTTTTTTCGTCTAAACAATACAAAACCGTGTTCTAAAAAGAAATAAAAAAGTTTTTTTGCTGAAAAGAATAAACTTTTTTTAAATTAAAAATTATATGATTTTTTTTATGGAATCCTATGGGATTCACCTGTTTAAACCTGACAAACTGAACCACCTAAAATCAGGTGATTTTGCCGTCACTTCGGTGAAGCTGGGCATTCTGTGAATAGACGACCATTACTTCTCTATGGGACAAATTCTCTGCCGTCCGGAGACTGCTGAAATGTGCCGAACTACACTGTGCCATCAATTTGCCTGTATTTGGAGAATGCTTTGTGAATAGATGAACTGCCTTGGATTTGCAACCTACAGTGATGTTCACAGTTCAGTGCACTTCGGCGGCAAGCTCGGGGCTTAGTGAATAAACCCTTCACACTGCAGTGTTCTTAACAAAACAAGTCTATGAATGCAACAGTCACTGGTAATATCCTAACCTGACAGCTCTGGATTATCATAGGCCCTTATTGGCCCTAGAGTTCACCCATATAATCAAATATTGCAAACTAATAAATCTGGGGCTATCAGGGTTATTCAGAGAAAGGTGAAAAGCAGGAGAATGGCTGGAGAATGGCAAATTCTAGGTCAAAATAGCCAAACCAGAAAAATTCTCCCATTTAGCTCACTTTCTAAATCAGCTATTTTGACCTAGAATTATCCATTCTCCAGCCATTCTATTGCTTTTCACCTCTCTCTGAATAACCCTGTATAAATATATATAATAAATATAGGTGAACAAAATAAACCCTCACTAATGTTTTACAATACATCACAGTACTGAAGAATTTCAACAGAGAAGAAGAAGAAATAATTATTATATACCCACATACATACACGAGTCATAATTTGCTTGGTAACGATGCTTTATAGACATCGACAGATGTCGACATGAGATACACAGCAAGAAAGGAAATGGCTTGCTAAAATCTTATCTGGTGGAAAAAATAATAATATATACAATATCACTTTTTATAAAATGCTAGTTTGTATTGTTTTTGTGAATGAACCTATCGTCACTGGGGCATCTGGAGGGGGCTGTGGGCTAACCTCCTGCCCAGCTACTGTGGCCCATGGAAGAGACGAGGGGTTTTTCCCTATTTTGCTTGGAAAGGGCACGGAAGGGAGGACTTGAGGCCGGTTTCCCAAGTGCCCGACAGGCGCACCATTTGCATTTTCGGATACATTTGCCCTCTCGCCTGGCTAATTGGAAACTAACATTTTTATATTAACCCTTTCGCTGCTGAGCCATTTCACACCTCTGTGCTGAGATAATTTTTACCGGTTTCGCTCATCATGTTTAGGCTAGGGTCAGACGAGCGCATTTTGTACGGACTGTGCGTCCGTGCAGTACGGACGTACTTTCTGACTGACAACAAGGTAGTGGTCACACAGTCCGTTTTTTTCACTGACATTTTTTGACGGTTGTAGCAGGGAAAATAAATTAAAATGAAAAAACATTTTGTCCGTCAAAAATGCTGGACATATAAATGTCTGACCACGTTTCATTACTCACACACAAAGCTATGTGGACGTGGCGCACTCCGCACGTCCGTTCTAGCAGTATTACGTTCTTGCCTAACGTGCGTCCGTTTGCCGCGTCCGTCAGCCTCCGCAGTTCTGTGCGGACGTACTTCGTGTGTGGGGCTCCATTTAACACAATTGTATGCTATCACGGACGTACTTATGTGCGGACATGAACACTGCGTCGTCTGACACGAGCCTTAAACGCGATTTGAAGTCACATTTTATTATACAACCCAGAGATATTATACATCGTTATTTCCGGCAGACTCGTCAGATTCATAATATATCATTATTATATGTATACGTCCTGTCCTGCCTGAATAGTCTAACAAAAAATTCAATAAAAATTTAATTTTCAATCATCTACAGTGTGTAAAGTGTTTTTTTTCACATTTTAAAATGCGAGCATTTGGATTATATTTTCTATGGGTTGCGCTTGTTAAAAAAATTAGAAATGGGGACTCGTTACAATTTTTTGGGGGGAAATTACGTGTTTTTTAGCAAACACCCCCCATAGAAAAAAAGCGTTTGTGCAGCATCATTGTTCACATTTTAATTGAAATGAGGACAATATTACTGCATTAATAAAACCCCCAAAAAAGTGTTTTAGTTTTTTTAAATTTGTTTATTTTCTTAATTTTATTTATTTATTTGTAATTTTACATGGTCATGTTTGCTATCATTGGAAAGGCCATGCTCTGGCCGTTCCAATGATACCAAACATTAACCCCTAGCTGCCATGGAATGGGAGATAGGGGGTTCCAATTAACCCCTTATCTCCACCATAGGTGGCAGCTAGGGGTTAATTGCAGAACTGACGACGCGAGTCATCAGGGGGATATCCAAGATGTCGGCCAGCTTCGGGAGGGGACCACGACCGGCACCTGTTGGTGCCGAATCGCGATCCAGCCCCCTAGGGATTAAGGACATATGCCGCTTGCAAGGGCAGGCTGTGCCCTTCCAACTGGTTCCTGCCTTTTTTAGGAGCCCGCATGAATGGATGGAGAGGGAGAGAGGTCCAACGGACCTCCCCCCTCACCTTCAGGCACTTTCCCACACTGGCCTGTAATAGACGTCATCGTGCTGGCGTGTTGATGTCTATCATGCCTGCCGGGGTCCCGGAGGCTGGGCTGACATCAGCCCGCACCGAGGGGCCGCTGCGATCAGCCAGAATCCCGGCCGATCGCCGCTGCAAAGGGAGGACGCACACAGCGCATCCTCCGCATGGAAGGGGTTAAAAAAAAGAGACTTATTCCACCAGCTATAGACTATAGAGGAATATGAAGCAGGTGGATCTTATAACTATATTTGGTTTTTTCAATGTACATCTGTTCACTGATTGATCTGCTCCCAGGTAACTAAAGATTACTGATAAGTCTCCATGCACTGTTTGGCGGAGATATCCAGTCAGGATATCCGGGGTCCGTCACAGTTTTAGGCTAGGGTCAAACGAAAGCATTTTTACACGCGAACGTAAAAAAGTGCGTCCGAACGCATTGATGTATTTTTTCACGGAATATGCGAAAACGGTCATACGATGCGCATTTTCGTGCGTGATGTTTTACGAATCCAAACCAGGAAACTTTTTGCGTCTGGACGTTATGTTGGCCGGACATGAGCAGGGTCTGACGTCTCCAAATCACACACACACACCGCTAGCGGGCGCAGCGCACTCTGTAGGATAAAAGTCTCGCTGACTGCCTCAATAAATATTTTTGTTCAGTCTTTGCAGAAGAAAAGGAAGGAAAGGGACCTCAGTTAGGAGAGAACACTAAAGAGACATTTACATATGAGTTTACAGAGGAGGAGGTTCTAAAGCAGCTGTCTAAAGTAAAGACAAATAAGTCAATGGGGCCTGATGGGATCCACCCTAAATTATTAAAAGAGCTCAGTGATGTAATAGCAAAACCGTTAACAGATTTATTTAACCAATCCTTGTTAACAGGAGTCGTCCCAGAAGACTGGAAATTAGCAAATGTTGTGCCTATTTACAAGAAGGGTAGTAGGGAGGAATCGGGGAACTATAGGCCAGTTAGTCTTACGTCAGTAGTAGGGAAATTAATGGAAACCATGTTAAAGGAAAGGATTGTTGAACATCTAAAAACACATAGATTACAGGATCAGAAACAACATGGGTTTACCTCAGGGAGATCATGCCAAACTAATCTTATTGATTTTTTTGATTGGGTAACAAAAATAATAGACACAGGTGGTGCAGTAGACGTTGCTTATTTAGATTTCAGTAAGGCTTTTGATACTGTTCCGCATAGAAGGCTTATCAATAAATTGCAATCTTTGAGCTTGGATTCCAATATTGTTGAATGGATTAGGCAGTGGCTGAGTGACAGACAACAGAGGGTTGTGGTAAATGGAGTTTATTCGGCGCAAGGTCTTGTTACCAGTGGGGTACCTCAGGGGTCAGTACTTGGACCCATTCTCTTTAATATTTTTATTAGTGATATTGCAGAAGGTATTAATGGAAAAGTATGTCTTTTTGCTGATGACACAAAGATTTGCAACAGGGTTGACGTTCCTGGAGGGATCAGCCAAATGACAAATGATTTAGGTAAGCTAAAAAAATGGTCGGAGTTGTGGCAATTGAGTTTTAATGTGGATAAGTGCAAGATAATGCACCTGGGACGTAAAAACCCAAGGGCTGAATATAGAATATTTGATACAGTCCTAACCTCAACATCTGAGGAAAGGGATTTAGGGGTTATTATTTCAGAGGATCTAAGGGTAAGTAGTCAATGTAATAGAGCAGCAGGAAATGCTAGCAGAATGCTTGGTTGTGTAGGGAGAGGTATTAGCAGTAGGAAAAGGGAAGTGCTCATGCCACTGTACAGAGCACTGGTGAGACCTCACTTGGAGTACTGTGTGCAGTACTGGAGACCGTATCTCCAGAAGGATATAGACATCTTGGAGAGAGTTCAGAGAAGGGCTACTAAAATGGTGTACGGCTTGAAGGAGAAAAGTTACCAAGAAAGGCTTAATGATCTTAACATGTACAGCTTGGAAAAAAGACGAGACAGTGGAGATATGATAGAAACATTTAAATACGTAAAGGGAATCCACAAGGTAGAGGAAGGGAGTATATTTAAAAGGAAACAAAATAGCAAAACAAGAGGACATAGTCTTAGATTAGAGGGGCAAAGGTTTAAAAGTAACATCAGGAAGCATTATTTTACTGAGCGGGTGGTGGATACATGGAACAGTCTTCCAGTAGAAGTGGTAGAGGCCAAAACAGTAATTGAATTTAAGCAAGCATGGGATAGGCATAAGGCTATCCTAAACAAAAGATAAATCCAGGTAAAGTATCCATGTAACTGGGCAGACTAGATGGGCCGAAAGGTTCTTATCTGCCGACATTTTTCTATGTTTCTATGTTTCTGTACGTCCGTACTAGCGTTTCTGCGTTCTCGAAAAAATGCGTTCATTTTCCACTTGCGTTGCGCGGCCGGACTTTCGTGCGACCGTACTTCGTATATTGGCTGTCATTGCCCGTCATTTGCTGCTAGTGCGGCCGTGATTAAGTGCGCCAGAACGCACGTTAAAAATGCTCTGGTCTGACCCCAGCCTTAATATCAGTTTTGTACATTTAACACTAAAGGCCTGCTTTGAATATGGCTCAGCAATTTTTTTCTCAACAGGAGCTCACTTAGGGGAAAAATGGCTGCTTAAACTCATCTCTAATGATAAAACTTCTATGTATGAACTGTGCAACTGTACCATTACCAGCGAGAAACGCTCACAGAGGCTGATTCTGTACCTGCCACTCAAAATACAGCTGTAATGATTTTGTTCTTTGAAGACCAACATTCCACTTTTTTTTCTCCTCTTCTATGTAACTCTAAATTGAGAAGAATCTTAGAGCACAGTGTAACTGCATTTTCCAACACATTAGCCATTGTAGAACAAAAACTATTATCTCTGAGTGAATGACAAGCGGTGCCTTAAAAGAGAAGGTTAAAGTGTGAGCTGTGTTACTGGATTGTTTAAGAGATTCCATTAAAACAATTAAATGTGTTTTTAAAAAATAAAGTGATATGGTAAACTGTTTTATTTTTCTAAAATAATAAAATTAAGTGTTCCAGTGGGGTTTGCACAAAATGGACTCATTTAATTAATAAAATTAAAAAGGATTGTAGTCAAGAGGTGGTAACTTCAGTAAATATTCACTAACATAGGCGTGCCCATGGGGTTTGCTCAGGCATACTCTAATTACCCCAGTGGGTAATTAGCCCACAGGTGCTCTCTCACGCCTGGACGACCACATAATGAGGAACAATGCCGGATTAACAGAGCAGTGGGAGTGGTAGTCTGGTCTCCGTCTAGCCTGTATGACTGCTACAGAGCAGGGCACCCTAAGTCTTTTGGCACCCTAGGCAAAAACTTATTTTGGTGCCCCCCCCCACCGTCACCACGCCAGCCCATTCACGTAATGTGCGGTGTGTATGAGAATATCGCAGAATCCACAGCAATAAAACTCACAGTAATGTACAGTGTATGAGCATATCACAGAATCCACAGCAATAAAATTTACGCTCATACACACTGCACATTACTGTGAGCTTTATTGCTGTGCAGCTCTGCGATACGCTCATACACACCACACATTGCTGTGAGTTTTATTGCTGTGGCGCTCTGTGATACGCTCATACACACTGCACATTACTGTATCACAGAGCGCCACAAAAATAAAACTCACATTAATGTGCAGTGTGTAGGAATTGTCTGTGTGTGAGGTCTGTGGGTGCCTGTATGTGATGTGAGTCACACTTCAACCTAAAAGAGGAAAAAAACAATGTGTTGGACAGTGGAGAGTTAGAAAAGTGGAGAGAGAGGAGTGAGGGAAGGGGGGTGTGAAGGAGAGAGGGAAGGGGGGTGTGAAGGAGAGAGGGAAGGGGGGTGTGAAGGAGAGAGGGAAGGGGGGTGTGAAGGAGAGAGGGAAGGGGGGTGTGAAGGAGAGAGGGAAGTGGGGGGTGAAGGAGAGAGGGAAGGGGTGAAGGAGAGAGGGAAGGGGTGGTGAAGGAGAGAGGGAAGGGGTGGTGAAGGAGAGAGGGAAGGGGGGTGTGAAGGAGAGAGGGAAGGGGGGTGTGAAGGAGAGAGGGAAGGGGGGTGAAGGAGAGAGGGAAGGGGGGTGAAGGAGAGAGGGAAGGGGGGTGAAGGAGAAAGGAAGGGGGTGAAGGAGAAAGGGAAGGGGTGAAGGAGAGGGAAGGGGGTGAAGGAGAGAGGGAAGGGGGTGAAGGAGAAAGGAAGGGGGGGTGAAGGAGAAAGGGAAGGGGGGTGAAGGAGAAAGGGAAGGGGGTGAAGGAGAAAGGGAAGGGGGTGAGGAGAGAGGGAAGGGGGTGAAGGAGAAAGGGAAGGGGGTGAAGGAGAGAGGGAAGGGGGGTGAAGGAGAAAGGGAAGGGGGTGAAGGAGAGAGGGAAGGGGGTGAAGGAGAGAGGGAAGGGGGTGAAGGAGAAGGGAAGGGGGTGAAGGAGAGAGGGAAGGGGGTGAAGGAGAAAGGGAAGGGGGGTGAAGGAGAAAGGGAAGGGGGGTGAAGGAGAGAGGGAAGGGGGGTGTGAAGGAGAGAGGGAAGGGGGGTGAAGGAGAGAGGGAAGGGGAGGTGAAGGAGAGAGGGAAGGGGGGTGAAGGAGAGGAGAACGTAATAGTGAGAGATGAAAAAGACGGAAAGGGAAAGAAAACAGCGAGAGATCATGGTGAATAGAATAGAGAGAGTGTGACAGGGAATCCTTTCTGTTTACCTGCCTGCCAGGACCTGCTGCTGCCGGGCTGGAGGGGGCGGGGTCAGCACGCTGGAAGACACAGACAGGCAGGCTGTGCAGTCTGTCCCTCGGTTCCCTGAATAATGCAGGCAGCGAAGGGGGAGCCAGCCTACAGTTCCTGAAAGGATTCAGGAGTCGGGCTGTGCAGGGCAGAGATCCAGGCACCCTCTGGCTCCCCTGAATTGTGGCCATGTGTAGGGGTGGGTCGCGCCCTAATGATGTCATTGAGGGGGCCGACCAACTCGCCGAGATCTTGGTGGAGACCAAGATAGCGGCAGTGCAGTGCCAGGTTTGAGGGTTGTTATAAAATCAGGATTCCCAGACAGTGACAGGGGATCCTGATTTTTTGCGCCCCTTGTCCTGGCAACAGGCCAGCACCCTTAGGCGGCCGCCTGTGCTGCCTTACAGTAGTGCCGGCCCTGCTACAGAGGACATGCTGCCAACACAGAGCTTGGCTGCAGTGAGTGAATGGCAGTCTGGTGTTCTGTAGGTCGCACTGGTGAACCATGTTAATCAGTGCAACCAAGAAAGTAGACCTGGTTGGCATTTCAGGCAGGCGCTGGGATCCTGGGGCTAGGGAGGGCTAGAAGTGTGTGCATATGTGTAGGAGCCGCATGGGACACATGCTGAATCCACAATGTATTCTGCTCACCAGTCACCACCACCATCTCCTAGTCCAGCTGACTCAGTGGGGTCTAGTCCAGTGAGTAGGGATGAGCCGAACACCCCCCGAGTTCGGTTCGAGCCTGAACTTCCCATTTGTTCGGGACCGAACCCGAACCCGAACTCCCATGCAAGTCAATGGGGCTGAAAATTCGGTTTTTTAGAGTGCCCTCCAAGAGGGCATATATGCTACATATTTGCCATAAAAGGTGTATGGGGGTCCGGGTAGTGCCCTGGGGGACAGGAAACAAGGACAAAAAGTTTTTAAAAAAACGTTTTTAAAGGGACAGTGAGTTTTCCATGAAATAAGGGTTAAAAATAAAAATGAAAAATTCCTTCAAATATCGTGCCTAGGAGGTCCCCATAACCTGCCTGTGAAGTGGCGGATTTCTAGGATATATAGAAATATGTAAAAACCCAAAAATGACATTTCAAATGACGGTAAATGCTTTTCCTTTAATCTATCCATAAACAACTGCTTGGGGCGGCAGTCTGTATGAAAAGAGGAGACATTTTCGGACACGCAGAAAAAGTTTACTGATTTTTTGGCGGTGAAAAGCAGGAGAATGGAAACTTCTAGACCAAAAAGCCGATTTGGAAAGTGAGATAAATGGGAGAATTTTTCTGGTTTGGCTATTTTGACCTAGAATTTTCCATTCTCCAGTCATTCTCCTGAGTTTCACCTTTCTCTGAATAACCCTGTCAGGGTTATTCAGAGAGCGGTGAAGAGCAGGAGAATGACTGGAGAATGGAAAATTCTAGGTCAAAATAGCCAAACCAGAAAAATTCTCCCATTTAGGCTAGGGTCAGACTAGCGAATTTTTAACGTGCGTTTAGGCGCACTTAATCACTGCCACACTAGCAGCAAATGACGGGCAATGACGGCCAATATACGAAGTACGGTCGCACGAAAGTCCGGCTGCGCAATGCAAGTGGAAAATGAACGCATTTTTTCGAGAACGCAGAACCGCTAGTACGGACGTACAGAGTGCGCTGCGTCCACTAGCGGCGTGTGTGCGTGATTTGGAGACGTCAGACCCTGCTCATGTCCGGCCAACATAACGTCCAGACACCCAAAGTTTCCTGGTTTGGATCCGTAAAAAATCACGCTCAAAAATGCGCATCGTTTGACCGTTTTCGAGCAATCCGTGAAAAAATACGGCAATGCGTTCGGACGCACTTTTTGACGGTCGCTGCGAAAAATGCGTTAGTCTAACCCTAGCCTTATCTCACTTTCCAAATCGGCTATTTGGTCCAGATTGTTCTCTTTTCCTGCCATTCTCCTGGTTTTCACCTTTCTCTGAACAACCCTGAGAGAGAGGTGAAAGCCAGGAGAATTGGCAAGAGAAGAGAACAATCTAGACCAAATAGCCGATTTGGAAAGTGAGATAAATGGGAGAATTTTTCTGGTTTGGCTATTTTGACCTAGAATTTTCACTTCTCCAGTTATTTTCCTGCTTTTCACTGCTCTCTGAATAACCCTGTGAATGTTTAATCCTGAGATGAAAAATAACATTGCTTTAGATTTTTTTCAAACACCAGTTAAATGCAGCATATTAGGATGTTTTAGCGAAATTAATTCTCAAATCTCAATCAGAAGCAGACACCACCCCACCCTCAGTACAAATATTGTACAATGTATCAAATTGATTACCAGACTAAAAACACCTGGTGTTATGCCGTTTGTGAACAGAGGTCATTTAGAGTTGATAATCTTTCCACGTACACATTAGTTTTTAATTCAATATCTAATAAACCGTTGCTTATAATATTCTGCAGTAAAGAGTCTCTTTATTTCTAGATTTTTTAGTATTTTTTTAAGCATTTTCTATACTTTTTTCAAAATTTCTTTTTTTTTCAAACCCGAACCGAACACGCCCAAAAAGTTTGACATTTGCGAACTTTCGAACTGCCAAAGTTCGGGTCGAACTCCGAACCGTCCGAACCCGAACAGCTCATCCCTACCAGTGAGTAGCAGGACCTCCTACTGACAGCTGTGCTGTACTTACTGTTCACCTCCTCTGAGCAATAAGGGCAGCATTGTATATGCCCCCACATCCACTGAATGCCAGCGGCCAAGCTCAGTGTTGGCAGCACGTCCTCAGTAACCAGTCAGGGTCACTTAACAGGCTCAGGGGGTCCGGCCACCGTTCCTACAACTTTGTTAATCTGGCACTGTCACTCATTTTGTGGTCGCCCAGGCGCTAGAGAGTTCCGGTAAGCGAATTAGTAACTGGAGTTATCAGGGTTTGCCCAGACACACTTATTGAGGCATGTACACATGTGTGGGAGGCATGTGTGCAGTGTATTTGTGGGGGGCATCATGCATTTATGCATAGGAGAATTTTTAGGTGTTTATGCTTATATGTATATGGAGGTGGCGAAGACTTAAGGGGTTATTCAGAGAGCAGCAAATTGTCGCAGACATTCTGTGCTCTCTCATTCCCCGACGTTCCCTGCACTTTGGGGAATCACAGTTCACCATCCTGCGGTGAATTCAGCATTCACCGCAGGGTCTCCGGAGTGCAGGGAATACCCGCCGCAGAACTGACGAACACCCGCTGGAAAAAACACGCTAGACATGCCGGAAAAAGCCGACGAGCTGACGATGACAGCACAGACCAGCCGTCGGAAAAAGCCGACAAGCTGACGAACAGGATAAAAAAAAAACAGTACTCTTGAAAGTTTCAAAAGTGAAACTCTGTTTGCAAAAAAATAGTGAACAAAAATTTACATATAAGATCCAATGAATGATAGTAAAAAGGTCTGTTATCAGAAAAAAATGCTTTAAAAACGCCGAGGAAGAGAGCACTGAAATTTCGTTGCTCTCTGAATAACCCCTTAACTGTTCATAAATGAACAAATATATATTTACAAAATGGCTCACTCACAAAAATATACCAAACAATCATAATCGATGCAAATGTTCAATTGCAGCTGGATTTATACATGACATAACTACAAGACCTATGTGAGTGGCCTGGTTTTCCATTCTAATCTTGAGCTGGTGTTCTGGTGTAATTAGAATAGAATGATCCAAAAAAACAAATGGGTTGGATGCCATAATAAAGACAGCAGGAAGAAATCTATAATTATGTTCTCTCGCTGATAAACCTGGTCTGCCATGAATACCTTAATTAAATTGTATATACATTGAGATTTGGAAGCTTGTATAATACGTATAACATTATGTATCGGAAATATGTTTCCGCTAAGCATTCGTGATAAACATGCTCAGTAATAATATGACTTACATTTTTTCATTAGCTTTAGGGATTATTTTTCCAAGACGCCAAATGGGAATTGTCATTCTTTGCTGCAGCCATATATTTTATATTGTGTACAAATTCTCATGATTTTTTGGGGTTTGACCTAGGATAAATTGCTAGTGTTGACTCAAAGACTCTCAGATTAACCCCTTCACTACCAAGGGATTTTTGTTGAAAAATGTTTTTTATCATAAGATGCATTTGAAACATAGGATGCACAGTTAACATTTTAAATATAGAGCAAAATGGATCAATTGCACAGAAATTGTTGGTCTGAGTTAGTCAAGAAATTAAAATAATGTGAATTTGCTCATTTTAAATTTTTCATGTATTTGTTTATCCATTACAGAAATATTGTTGAAATGAAAGATTCTAAACTCAAGAAGGTGTCTGTTATCTTACACAATGTAACACAGGGTCTGCATTATCAGCATACAGGCAGAAATGGCCTTTGTGTCAAATACTTTAACTGTAATAAAAATAGATAATAAAAATGGCTTGATTTTCCTGCATGTGGAAATTTGTAGTGACCTCTCTCTCTCTGAATAACCCTGTTAGTGTTAAGGATGTATGGAAAACATCCTTACATTCCGGTCTATCTTATGCTCACATTGATGAAGACAAGAGCTAAAAAAAAGTACCTTATACTTTGTATAAGAGCTGTTAATTTGCAGCTTGTAGGAGAAGAATAAGCAACTCCAATGTAGTTGGCTTTTCTTTTCCAGTGCTGGTTTAATAACAATTTAAAAAAAATACTAGCTTTCAGAAGCTAGTGTTAAATGAGTTTTCTTTTGCCTGTAATGGTCAGCAGCTGGAAAATATTCCATCTCAAGCTGCCGATACAGTAACTCGGCCTTAATAGGGCTGTTTATGTCGAGCCACAAATGGGAGAAAGCTTGCGTAGCTTTTTCCCGTCTGCAGCTTGTCATTAATGCCTTGGTTGTGATCTAGGATGGATATGGGTATGAAAAGGCTCAGCACTGAATGAAATATAACTATTAGGGGACTGGCTAACTTTTGTTCTTTTCACACACACACTGAGTCACACATTCTCCCATCCCTATATCAGTGACATGAGGGCACACGCATGCTTTGTGGATAGCATTCCTGCAATTCATTTGTGTACAAAACATGATTTAGCTATGAATGGATGCTGTTTGTTCTATTGTCGATCTGTTACTCTTTATTTCTTTCTCCTAGCATTGCAGAACAAATAGATATAGTTTGTTTACTCAGGTAGTCGATAGAAATATCAATATATTTTTAAAACATTTGAAACGCTTATATATTGCTGTAAACGTTCGATCAACATCAAACTTTTTATTCACATCTTACTTTATTTGTTTGGGGTGTTCGGTTCCATTTTGGTTTTTTTACACCGTTCCAGTGATTGTGTTTTTCATCCGCCAGCTCTGTAATTAGAGTGTTAAAGGTTCATTTCCTCGTTATAAAAAAGATATAAATAAATTATAGCGTCTGCGTGTGTGTATAATAGTTATGCAGAAATCAGATCCTTATTACAATGTTTTGCAATGATTAAAAAATTATATCAGCAGCGGTATTAATTATCATATTGTTCCGCAATCACAATTCCATTGCTCTACTGTTTATGCTTGTTATGCGTGTCCATGTGGAGAGGGGGGGGACATCTCAAGGTCAAGCAAAGTATTGTAGCTGCGATTCATCACGCTAGCTATAAATAGCAAACAAAGGGTCCTTAATACCATAGGGCATATATGTGGCAACAGTTTAATTATTAATAATTAGAATATACATTGGTAAAATTGGCGAAGATAAATCGAGAAATTGATTTTGATTATATGTAGATTTCAAGTCTTTTCTGTATTAAACAAATTCCTGCGGCGTCTTTTAAAATGATCTTTATGTCCTAACCAAGATCTTAGGAATGTCAATACAATAGACAGCCTTTTTATCCTGAGGTCTGAGAATATGATGATGCTATGGACTTTGTTTTAGTTTAGATGAACATTAAATGTGACTGTTAGTGTTTATGTTTTTCAAGCAGTATGAAAAGAGCAGCACTGAAAGTGTGACATTACTAGGGGGTATGGAATATCATTCATTGTTTTATAACCAACCTAAGACTTGAATATGTTTTTCACAGACAGAAACATGCCAAAAGAAAACTATATACTTTTAATTTCTTACAGATAAAATATCTTGCACGCATATATGGGCTTTGGCTACTGATGGCAAACTATGACACTTCATAAAGTCTCCTGACTTTCGTCTTGGCATCTGAATTACAGTTCACTTTTCCAGTAATCAAAATCTTATTCACTACTGCTCCCTTCCATCGGGTCACTGTTAGGTAACGGTGTCCAACTTTAAAACTATTTCTGTGTAAGTGAATAAACCACTTAAACATATAAAAATGTTAATTTACCTCTCAGCATCTTGACCTATAGCCAAGGTCACCTTGAAGTTAAATCAGTAGTAGCATGTAGTAAGTCTTTACTTTAGATGCATTTAGTACTCTATGTGGCCCCAGCCTTAACTTAAGCAGCTCAACTTGTAATAGAAAGTAGCCACAAACACTGGCAGAAGTAATGTACAACGCCACTGGTCCCACCGCTGGAACTCAATGGAGACAAGTATGAGTGGACTCGCAGAGAGTCACTAAGAAAGACACTACGGGCTATTACATTCTTCGCGCAAAAAGCCTCGCGCAAAGCGAAAATCTTTGTGCCAAGCGCAAAGAAAAAACTTTTGCGCACGCAAATCACCACTGGAATTACAATCCTTGCGCCTTTTTTCTTCCACTGATCAATTGCGCATGCAAACAGTATGCACACAAATGCAGGCGCAGTACAGTCTCGTGCAAAAATCTTTGCGCGTGCAGTTTTTTGCACCCATTCAGCCAATCAAAATGAAGAAACACACCTATCAAACGCAACTGAATTGCGTCTGCCAGAGGCATCGGAGACGGGTTCTGCGTCTATGATGCAAAATGAGCACGTATGCTACAGTAATAATACACACACACCTGCCATCATCCATTATATTGTTGCTGCATTCCTTTTTATGTGCTGTTTGTTTGTTTTTTTTGGGTTAGTCAGGTTGTGCAGATATGCCGTTAGCACCAGCTTTTAGGAGTTGCTAAAATTTTGCGCGCAAAGGCTATGAGGTAATTACCGCGAAATAGATTGTAATACCATCGTCGTACCAGCGCACATTTGCCTTTGTGCTCACAATGTTAAGTATAGGAAGCACGCAGTACAGTAAGTTTGCGGTTGTTGCGCTGACTATGGAATATAGGATTCGGCGCAAATGGTTTTACCCCACCCATTAATGTTTTTTTGCACCAGTGCAAATGTTTTCGTGAATATTGTAATTTAGCCCTAGAAGTGTTATTCAGAAAGAAATGTCAGGAAAATTTGGTGCTTTCTTGTTCGGTGCCGAAGACCACTGAATACCGCCAATCAGCCCACCGACCACCACCGATGAGCACCAAACAGACAACCTCCCCTGAAAATCTGCTATTCTTTGAAAGCTGTTTAATACAATAAAAATGCATGAAAATATTAAAAAAGGTCTCAGAAAAAACGGTCTGTTACAGAATAAAAAAAACACCTTAAACCCCATAGTGAACGGGTGGTTTTTTACAAAGGTCTGTCCAAAAGTGCCCGCTGCTGTTTTTACATTTCTGCGCTGTTTGTGTTTAGGTAAAACTTTCCTCTTGCTCGTTTATGCAACCCACAAATATTATATACCATTTTTCCCAATGGGAAATTTTTAATGGACTTTCTAAAGATACCAGTATTTCCATCATATCGTATAATTTACTATAAAAAAATATGAAATATGATAAATAGAAAAAATACACTTTTTCAAAATTTAATCCCCAAAATCTACAACCACCAATAAAACCCCAGCTAGATAGTTTCAAAATTTTGTCCTGAGATTAGAAATACCCAATTTTTACATGTTTTTTGATTTTTAACCCCTTCACTGCTGAGCCGTTTCACTTCTGTGCTCTGATCTCATTTTGACAATTTTATTTTCATCATATTTAAATGCCAGCTTAAGTCCTATTTTATGAAACACCAAGACAAAAAATTAAAAAACAAACCAATTATTTTATTTTTTTAATTTTATTTATGTACAATAGTCCTAGTCATGTTTGGTATCATTGGAAAGGCCATGATCAGGCCTCTCCAATAATATAAAACATTACCGGGTTAACTGGAACACTGACGTCCTAACACATATGGTGAGGATGGGATGTCAGTGGGTGGGGGGTGCTCCAGAAGCTTGGCTGACATCCAATATGTCAGCCACTTCCTGGTTTGAATCGCGATTCGGCAGCGAAAGGGTTAATGAGAGACACCGCTGAAAAGGGGAGACTCTTCCCTTTCCAGCAGTACCATTAATTTTTTTGTAACTTGAACAGTTTGAGAGGGAGAGGGCTACAAAGGAGCCACCCTTCCATTCCTCCCTTTTTACGGCAGGCGCTGGGGGCACTTGGTGATGACATCATCACGCACTGTGAGGACATCATCACGCCTGCCGGGCCCCTGAAAAGGCAGGGCAGGCTTCCAGCCTGCCAGTCCACAGTGGGAGCCCAGCGAGAGAGGTGAGTATAGGGAGGGTTAGGAGACCGTGATGTACATAGTACGTCCACGGTCGTTAAGGGTACTTCTCGACTGGATGTACCATGTACTTCAGTGGTCGGGAAGGGGTTAAAAAAATGGGAATAAAAAATGTCACCTAACAAATAAATAAAAATACCCCAAAAAATAAAAAGGCTTTTTGCAGCAAATGAAAAAAATAAACAGCTGAATAAAAATTAAATATAATATTTTTTAACATTGAATCCTATGGGATTCGCCTGTTTAATCCTCTAGAACTGAAACACTGTAAATCAGGGCATTTCACCAACATTTTGATGCAGTTTGGCGTTCCCTGAATTGATTAACCATTACTTCTCTATGGGACAATTTCGCTGCAGCTGAAAGTCGCCAAATAGCGGCGATCTGCACCGTATTTCGCTGTCAATTCGTAGCAGACCACACTGGGTGCCACTCCTGTCAGCTAAGAACAGGAAACTGGGGCTATAATTCGCACAGACTCACCAAAATTGGATAATGTGAGAGTGGAAAATTGCTGCCTGGTGTGATGAGTCTCGATTTCAGCTGCGACATTCAGACAGTAGGGTCAGAATTTGGTGTAAACAACATGAAAGCGTGGCTCCATCCTGCCTTGTATCAATGGTTCAGGCTGGTGGTGGTGGTGTAATGGTGTGGGGGATATTTTATTGGCACACTTTGGGCTCCTTGGCACTAATTGAGCATCGTTTAATCGCCACGGCCTACCTGAGTATTGTTGCTGACCATGTCTATGCCTTTATGACCACAGTGTACTCCTCTTCTGATTGCTACTTCTAGCAGGATAACGCACCATGTCACAAAGCTCAAATCATCTCAAACTGGTTTCTTGAACATGACAATTAGTTCACTGTACTCCAATGGCCTTCACAGTCACCAGATCTCAATCCAATAGAGCACCTTTGGGTTGTGGTGGAACGGGAGATTTGCACCGACAAATCTGCAGCAACTGCGTGATGCCATCATGTCAATATGGACCAAAATCTCTGAGGAATGTTTCAAACACCTTATTGAATTTATGCCACAAAGAAGGCAGTTCTGAAAGCAAAAGGGAGTCCAACCCGGTACTAGTAAGGTGTACCTAATAAAATGGCCGGTGAGTGTAAAATCTTAGTATGTATATATTTCATGTCAGAACGCTAGAACAAAAAGTGTCAAAAGTGTAAACTTCCAGGCGGATATGAATCATTTCCAGCGTGCAGATTTATTTTTGCCTTTGATCAAAATCTTAGGCACTACTACCCCCATTTACAAAGTATAGGAAGTGTGAATGTTAATTTTGTGTATATTTTCATTAAAGGAAATCTATAGTTAATGAAACTGACATAATGGTTTACATAACTCAAAACTGAAGTGTCACCATGTCTTGGGATTCATTATTAACAGTAACCGAGACCTAGATCTACTTAAAAGTCTACAACATTGACAGATCAGTTAGCTTGCATAAGTATAATTAGCAGTAATAGGTTTAATGGTTGATCCGTGACGTGAGCACAGTTTGTTTATACCCAGACAGTGTTTTTTGGTTATGTAAAATGTGCCACTCTTATTTGTATCTACACTATAATATATTATTGTGATTTTTTTTCTTTTCCTTCTGCAACTATCTGTCATGGACACTTAACCAAATGAAAACACAAAAGTCTTAGGCCCCTATTACACGCTTCGCGCAGCTCATATGCGTGCGCGCAAATGCGCTTTTGCATGAGTACAAAACCATTTGCGCGGAGCGGGGTAGTACGACGTTCGCGCAAACGATTTGCGTTAATTTCCAACGCAAGTGACCCTGCGCGAACCCAGCGCGAGCGCAAGTTCCTGCGCGCATCCTATACTTAACATTGACAGAGCAAATGCGCTCATGCGCTGGTGCACGGATGGTATTACAATCGTTGGAAATTAACGCACATCGTTTGCGCGAACGTCGTACTACCCCGCTCCGCGCAAATGGTTTTGTCCTCATGCAAAAGCGCATTTGCGCGCACGCATATGAGCTGCGCGAAGCGTGTAATAGGGGCCTAAGACTTTTGTGTTTTCACTTGGTTCAGTGTCCATCTTTGTGCATCGAAAGTTTGCACGCATTTTCGTACCGTCCTTGAAAAGCAGGTGGTAACTGTAAGGCTAGGGTCAGACTAGCGCAGTTTTAACGTGCGTTTAGCCGCACAAAATCACGGCCGTACTAGCAGCAAATGACGTCCAATGCCGGGGAACATACGACGAACGGCCGCACGAAAGTTCGTCCGCACAACACAAGTGGCCAACGAACGCATTTTTTCGAGAACGTCAAACCGCTACTACTGACGTACAGAGTGCGCTGCGGCCGCATAGCGGCGTGTGTGTGTGATTAGGAGACGTCAGACGCTGCTAATGTCCGGCTAACATAACGTCCAGACTCAAAGTGTTTTATTGATGATCCGTACAAAATCACGGACGAAAAGGCGCGTCGTATGACCGCTATCGCGTATTCCGGGGAAAAATACGTACGTTCGTTCGACCGCACTTTTTCACGGACAACGTGAAAAATGCGTTCGTCTGACCCTAGCCTTAATTAGATCATCCTGGCCGAAACGAAATACACCAGCACAAAAAAAAACACCAGCACAAAAAAAAATACAGCACAGTACAGTTACACATTCTACACATACCCAAACAATAAAATTTATTAATTGTCCAAAAATTTTTTTGCTCCATCACATACAGTATGTGCAGATTGACTTTGACAGGCGCAACAACCTAATGTTAGTAAATGGTTGTTCTTAATTCTGATTGGCTGAATCCCGTGAAAAAACAGTCTGCCCACCGATTCCTGCACGCAACGGTCATTTGCGCCCGGCTTTTGCGCGCCGGATTTGCGCACGTAAAAAGTTGAGGGCTGAAAAACTGCGCTCAGAGCATACTTCCGCGTTAATTTGCGCGCGCTAATTCTTTTTGCGTGCGCAAAAAAAATTGCGTTGCCGCGAGCGCATTTGCGCGAAGCGTGTAATAGGGGCCTTAGGCTGGGGTCAGACCAGCGCACTTTTAACGTGCGTTCTGGCGCACATAATTATGGCCGCACTAGCAGCAGATGACGGGCAATGACGGCCAATATACGATGTACGGCCGCACAAAAGTCCGGCCGTGCAACGCAAGTGGGAATTGAACGCATTTTTCTGAGAACGCTGAACTGCTAGTACTGACGTACTGAGTGCGCAGCTGCGGCATAGCGGCGTGTGTGCGTGATTAGGAGATGTCAGACACTGCTAATGTCCAGCCAACATAACGTCCAGACGCAAAAAGTGTTTTATTGACGATCCGTACAAAATCACGCCCGAAAATGCGCGTCGTCTGACTGTTTTTGCGCATTCCGTGAAAAAATACGTCAATGCGTTCGGACGCACTTTTTCACGTTCGCGGGGAAAAATGCTTTCGTCTGACCCTAGCCTTAATTGTGGTAAGAGTGGAAATGAACAAACAATGGCATATATTGTAAAAAAGCAGCCGGACAATTTCAGTGAATTACACCATAGCCATAGGTAGTTTAAAAGTAAATTTTATTATCTATAAACCTATTATTTCCCTGACCTTGTGTGATTAAGTAATCCTCGGTGTGGTGCTTTCTTTTTATAAAAATGTGCAATGGTTGACTATTAACCTTTTTTACTGAAGGGCACTCACAAAAAATGAATTGACACCAGGTCTGCCCATTACAGACCATAATGAATCACGCTGTCTGTCTTCTAACCTTTCCATCAGCAAGTCAGAAGCAGGGTTTTTTTTTTTTTTTACTCAACGAGATTGTACATTTGTCCTTGTCATTTATAGAATTCCTACCCCGTTATCTAAATGGCCACACGGACTGCTTTTACAAACGGTGACAACTTATTGAGTCGCCAAGACATTTTTACAAAAGTATCGAGCAAGCAAATTGGATTAGATGAACACACCGCCCAGAATAAAAAGTAGAACAGGGGATCAATGCAACACAATTAAATAGCTAAATATAATTCAACATCCAAAAGCCATCAGACCTTTCACTTGTTTTAACTAGTGGAGAATTGAAAGATTCAGATTCCGAATCTGGATTAAAATTCACTAGTTAAAAAACCCTACGTTGTAAAATTTCTTGCATCAATTACAAAGTTACATGGTATCAATTCTATGATAAAAGACAAAACACAAAATGGAAATGCTAACTTTATTAGTAAAAAAAAAAATATCACAAAAATAAAATTAGATATATACATATTGCAGGGAGCAAAAGATAAATGACAATACATAAACCAAAAGTCTATATCATGCAATGATCAAGTTTTGTATCATAGGGACCTGCAAACCTTCGATATTTGATATGAATTCAAATCACCGGACGTATTCGATTCGGGAAGTTAGCCTCTCGGAGTCCGTTTCCAGAGCTTGTCTGGCTGCGATCCGCGTCCCCAGCGGTGCACCGTGCCTCCCTGACACACAGCACGCAGCTGGGAATGGCATGCTGGTAGGTACCGCCCCCTCCAGGAACACTGACGAGTGAGATGCACAGAGGAGGCTGACGACGGACGAGGTCAAAGCTGCGGAAAGATGTTCAGCCGGGACAGAGGAGCGAGCAGCAGGCAGGCCTGAGCCAAGATGGTGATGTGAGTATAACTACCCTGTTACTCCTTTATTGTGCCAGGATGGTGAAGGTGATTGAATGGATCATCAAGAAGATGAGATGGCCACTGACCTGCTGTGTGGAGGTAGAATGAGAGCGACCGGGGTGGTGGGCTTAGAACCGGCCATATTAATTATATGGGGGCCTGCTCTGTGTGGGGAGATAATAAAGCATATGTAGCGTCAGCTGAACCAGCATACACAAACCTATCCAGGCTGCATCCTACAGGAAAGCAGCACTCAACGATTCATATTCGATTTAAATTCAAGCCTTACCAGCGGATTCGATTTGTAATTCGATAGAAAATTTGTGATTCACAGGGCCCTATTGTATCACAATAACAGCACATGTAATGTTCCAAACAGGGAATGCTCTCAATGTAATATAATAGTCAGCACAACAGAAATCAAGGAACAAGGATATAAATCCTCTATATATTACCCGGCACTTGGAGAAAAGTGAGCAGAGAGAGGAACCAGAATCCAACGTTTTGACTGCAAATGTTTTTATCAAGGGATCAGTGTGCAGGTCAACTGTATTTATTTTTTGGTATCAATTCTATAATAAACACAACGTATTAGAAGCTACCTAATTCGATACTATTGTATTTATAAAACATTTCCCAATAAGAAACCCAATGAGCTTTCTTTGACTTTACATGTGTCCTGAATCAGCCAGCACACGGAGACCCTATTAGGCATTACGAGATGGGATGGGCAGGGATGCTGACTGGAAATTCCATTAGTGTCAGAGTTGACCCCGATACAGAGAGGTTTCTGTAATATGCTGTATGGTATAGGTTCTCTGGTCTCTCTTCCTCTTTGGGTTAATCTGGTTTGACACTAGGGATGAGCCGAACACTCCCCGAGTTCGGTTCGAAGCCGAACCCGAACTTTCCAAATGTTCTGGTCCGAACCCGAACCCGATCCCGGACCCCATACAAGTCAATGGGGCTGAAAATTCGGTTTTTAGAGTGCCCTCCAAGAGGGCATATATGCTAGATATTTGCCATAAAAAGTGTATGGGGGTCTGGGTAGTGCCCTGGGGGACAGGAAACAAAGACAAAAAGTTAAAAAAAAAACCGTTTTTAAAGGGACAGTGAGTTTTCCATGAAATAAGGGTTAAAAATAAAAATGAAAAATTCCTTCAAATATCGTGCCTAGGAGGTCCCCATAACCTGCCCGTGAAGTGGCGGATTTCTAGGGTGTATAGAAATATGTAAAAACCAAAAAATGACATTTCAAATGACGGTAAATGCTTTTCCTTTAGGCTAGGGTCAGACTGAGGCAGTGCGAACGCGCGTTCTGGCGCACTTAATCACGGCCGTGCTAGCAGCAGATGCCGGGCAATGACGGCCAATATACGAAGTACGGTCGCACAAAAGTCCGGCTGCGCAACGCAAGTGGAAAATGAACGCATTTTTTCGAGAACGTTAAACCACTAGTACTGACGTACAGAGTGCGCTGCGTCCGCTAGCGGCGTGTGTGTGTGATTTGGAGACATCAGACGCTGCTAATGTCCGGCCAACATAACGTCCAGATGCAAGAAGTGTTTTATTGATGATCCGTACAAAATCACGGATGAAACTGCGCATAGTATGACCGCTATTGCGTATTCCGTGAAAAAATACGTCCATTCTTCGAACGCACATTTTCACGGACAACGTGAAAAATGCGTTAGTCTGACCCTAGCCTTAATCTATCCATAAACAACTGCTTGGGGCGGCAGTCTGTATGAAAAGAGGAGACATTTTCGGACACGCAGAAAAAGTTTACTGATTTTTTGGCGGTGAAAAGCAGGAGAATGACTGGAGAATGGAAAATTCTAGACCAAATAGCCGATTTGGAAAGTGAGAAAAATGGGAGAATTTTTCTGGTTTGGCTATTTTGACCTAGAATTTTCTCTTCAGTCATTCTCCTGAGTTTCACCTTTCTCTGAATAACCCTGTCAGGGTTATTCAGAGAGCGGTGTAGAGCAGGAGAATGACTGGAGAATGGAAAATTCTAGGTCAAAATAGCCAAACCAGAAAAATTCTCCCATTTAGGCTAGGGTCAGAGTAGCGAATTTTTAACATGTGTTTAGGCGCACTTAATCATGGCCGCACTAGCAGAAAAATGACGGGCAATGACAGTCAATATACGAAGTACAGTCGCACGAAAGTCCGGCTGCGCAACGCAAGTGGAAAATGAACGCATTTTTTCGAGAACGCAGAACCGCTAGTACGGACGTACAGAGTGCGCTGCGTCCACTAGCGGCGTGTGTGCGTGATTTGGAGATGTCAGACCCTGCTCATGTCCGGCCAACATAACGTCCAGACACCCAAAGTTTCCTGGTTTGGATCCGTAAAAAATCACGCACAAAAATGCGCATCGTATGACCGTTTTCGCGCATTCCGTGAAAAAATAAGGCAATGCGTTCGGACGCGCACTTTTTGACGGTCGCTGCGAAAAATGCGTTAGTCTGACCCTAGCCTTATCTCACTTTCCAAATCGGCTATTTGGTCCAGATTGTTCTCTTTTCCTGCCACTCTCCTGGTTTTCACCTTTCTTTGAACAACCCTGAGAGAGAGGTGAAAGCCAGGAGAACTGGCAGGAGAAGAGAACAATCTAGACCAAATAGCCAATTTGGAAAGTGAGTTAAATGGGAGAATTTTTCTGGTTTGGCTATTTTGACCTAGAATTTTCACTTCTCCAGTTATTCTCCTGCTTTTCACCGCTCTCTGAATAACCCTGTGAATGTTTAATCCCGAGGTGAAAAATAACATTGCTTAAGGCTGGGGTCAGACGAGCGCAGTTATCACGTCCATATACGCAGTTATCACGTCCATACACGTCCAGCATTCTGACCAATGGAGCCCCACACACGAAGTACGTCCGCACGGAAGTGCGGATGCATGGCGGACGCAGCAAACGGACGCAGGTTAGGCAAGAACGTAATACTGCTAGAACGGACGTGCGAAGTGCGCCACGTCCGCAACGTCCGTGTAGCTTTGTATGTGAGTGATGAAACGAGGTCAGATGGACTGCATTTATACGTCCAGCATTTTTGACGGACAGAATGTTTTTTCATTTTAATTTATTTTCCCTGCTACATCAGTCAAAAAATACGTCAGTGAAAAAAACGGACTGTTTGGCCACTACCTTGTTGTCAGTCAGTAAGTACGTCCGTACTGCACGGACGCACAGTTCGTACAAAATGCGCTCATCTGACCCTAGCCTTAGATGTTATTTTGAAATTTTTTCAAACACAAGTTAACCACTTGGCTGCTATGGACGCGCTCAGCGCGTCCAGCCAAGTGGTTCTCCTGTGCTATGGACGCACTGAGCGCGTCCATGCACAGGAGGCAGCAATCCACAGGATTCCGGCGGATTGCTGCGCCCCCGGTGCGGGCTGACATCTTGGATGTCAGCCCAGCACTCCGGAACCCTGGCAGAGCAATTAGATGTCATTGCGGCGGCGCGATGACATCTAATTCAGGCACCCCCCCCCGCATGTGCGGAGGAAGCGCCTGAAAGGGAGAAGGGAGGTCTTTCGGACCTCTCTCCCTCCCGATTGCCAGGGGGCAGAGGGTTAATCCAGGCACCGTTTGGAAGGGCTGTGATTAACCCCTGGGGAGCCGGATCACGAATCGGCGCTGAAAAGCGCCGGATCATGATCCTCTCCTGGAGCTGGCCGACATCTTCCAAGCCTCCAGGAACTCCCCCTGAGGACTGGCGTCATCGTGCATAGCACGATGACGCCAGTGCTGGAGTTAACCCCTAGCTGCCACCAATGGTGGAGATAGGGGGTTCCAATGAACCCCCTATCTCCTGATCCATGGCAGCTAGGGGTTAATGTCTGATATCGTTGGATCGGCCAGAGCATGACCTTTCCAAGGATACAAACATGAGCATGAAAAATGTTTTAAAAAAATAAATAAATAAATAAAAAATAAAAAAAATATTTAAAATAAATAAAATATTTTTTTGTTTTTTTTTTGTTAATGCAGCAATATTGTTCCCATTTCAATTATAATGTGAACAATAATGCTGCACTAATGATTTTTGTATGCGGTGCGTTTGTTAAAAAAGCTAAATTTTCCCCAAAAAAAAATGTAACGAGACCCCATTTCTAATTTTTTTAACAAGCGCACCCCATACAAAATATAACCGCAAACGATCGCCTGTTCAAATGTGAAAAAAAACACTTTACACATAATAAATTATTGAAAATTCAAATTTTATTGCATTTTTGTTATAATATACAGACATGACATAACGGATAAATATAATAATGACATATTATGAATCTGCCAAGTCTGCCGGAAAGAACGATATATAATATGTCTGGGTCATATATCAAAATATGGCTACAAAACGTGGTTAATCATGATGAGTAAAAGCGGTAAAAATGACCTTGGCACAGAGGTGTGAAAAGTCTCAGCAGCGAAAGGGTTAAATGCAGCATATTAGGATGTTTTAGGGAAATTAATTCTCAAATCTCAATCAGAAGCAGACACCACCCCACCCTCAGTATGGTGTACAATGTATCAAATTGATTACCAGACTAAAAACACCTGGTGTTATGCCCGTTTGTGAACAGAAGTCATGTAGAGTTGATAATCTTTCCACGTACACATTAGTTTTTAATTCAGTATCTAATAAACCGTTGCTTATAATATTCTGCAGTAAAGAGTCTCTTTATTTCTAGATTTTTTAGTATTTGTTTTAAGCATTTTCTATACTTTTTTCAAAATTCCTTTTTTTTTTCGAACTCGAACCGATCAGACCCAAAAAGTTCGAAATTCGCGAACTTTCGAACTGCCAAAGTTCGGGTCGAACTCCAAACCGTCCAAACCCGAACAGCTCATCCCTATTTGACACCAAATTATTTTTGAAAGCACATAGTGGCAATGTTAGTTATAGTTATCTCAAAAGGATTACACTAGACACTAAGGTGTGAAGACAGATGTTAAAAGTTGGCTATAGCCATCTTTCTACAACAATAGAAAAATCTATTTGTATGACAGAAAAAACATTTACATGTTTATGCAACTAATTAAAGTAGTGCATAAAGCTGTTCTTAGACTTCAAGCAAGTCATCTCAAACAAACTCCATTAGCAACGGGATTTGGGTTTGAGTATAGATAAAGCATCAAACTGCAACGGGTCACCACCTAGCCCGAAACAGATGTACAGGAGTGGCTGTGACCCGTTGCATATACCTGATCTTTGCTAAAAAAAAAATTAAAAAGCCATTTAGTATGACATGGCATTGATTAGAGGATTCTGTGTCAAAACAGACTCAGAATGCAAAAAAAATGACAAATTGCAAACGTCATTTGCATGTCTTACCCAGAGTTCCGTGCTGCATATGGGGGATGTAGCGCATGTGTTCTGTGAAGCAGTCCTTTGAATGGCTGAAATGTGTAAAAAAATGACTTCTGAAATAATAAACTTTGATATATACTGTATATATATATATATATATATAGGTATATATATATCAATTTATACATAAATACATACACACAGCATACAAAATTCTGTGCAATCAACACAAACATACATCTTTTTTGAAACACACCTACCCTTTTAAATAGGGGGGTTAGTTACAAGATTTGATCACACATTGAATAAGCCTACAAGAACGTCAATGTACCCCATCACAGCACATCCCTAATTATGCAAACCTAATTCCTGCTTTTATAAGATTAACTCACTTACTGGGGACATTTATCCACATTAAGCACTTAGCCTCCATTTATTTGAAACCTACAGGGTTATTCATAAAGCAGCGAAATTTCAACGCTTTCTAGTTCGGCATGCTTTGACGAATCCATTCCGCCAACCCGGCAGTGAATTCACCATTCACCACAGTCACCTAAGTGCGCTGAATGTGAAGCTGCTGAAGACTGATGTACTGACCAATGAACCACGAAAAAAAAAAAAGGTGTTTAAACCAATAAAAATAAAAAGGTCTGTAACAGAAAAAAAACACCTTTTTAAAAAAAAATTGTGAATCAAAATTTTATCTAAAAATTTAAAAACAAAGTTTCAAAAAATATATAAATAAAACGACTGCTGAAAATGAAGAGAATAAACATTAACTAAATAAAAACGAAAATATTTTTTTACATTGAAACCTATGGGATTCGCCTGTTTAAACCTGTCGAACGAATTCACTGAAAATCAGGGCATTTCACTGACACTTCGGTGCAGTTCAGCATTCTCTGAATACATTTTTTTTTTAATTAAAGGTTTTCATTTTGAAAGAATCGTTAATGATACAGCAAACAGCAATATAATCGTATTGTGTCATGTACAACAGGAATCGCCGCAAACTACAAACAAACAAAGCAAGATATTTCTGAGCAGGAACAAAGACATAGAAATCATCTAGGTATCATCACGCAGGTGTCAGCAGGAAAAAATAGAATCAGGAAGGGGGGAGGGGCGAGTTCCAGCAGGGGCACGTGAAGCCTCCAGTAAAGGAAAGGTGGTACTCAGCGGCTTGCCCCTAACCTTCCACAGAGCAGCAGGGGGCCAAAGCGGGATCACCTCAGGGCCAAGTGGCAGTTAGAGCTTAGGTGACCGCCCCACGGCTCGCCTGAGAATGTACCCTCCCACCATACCCATACAGGGGAGGGAAGGAAAAAAAAAATTAACAGATATATGGGGAGGGAGGGTGGGGAAGAGGGGAGGGGAGGGAGGGTGGGGAAGAGGGGAGGGGAGGGGAGGGAGGGGGTATCAAAGATGGACCAACTAGGCAACAAATGCAAAGGGGTGGTAAGAAAATAACCAAGTTCAGGAAGCTAGTCTGGGGCGCGGTGCCGCATCAATGGCGACGAAGGCAATAGGTCACACCACCAGCAGCAGTCAAGGACATCAACAGGCCCAAAGTCAGCAGGTGTGCCTGAGCTTCCTCCATTGTGGAAGCCGCTAGAGTTGCCCTGCCGGTGTGAATGAGCAGGGATCCCGACACTCCAATGGTAGCGGATAGTGTGTGCCCGGAGAATCGCCGTTATGTCGCAAAATTGGCATTGAGCCGCAAAAGCCAGAAATGTCAAGTCACGGAAGATGGCAATCTCCATGTTTTCGAAGTGAGTTGGAGACCGTCCGGATCGTCACACTCAGCAGCTGGTCCCAGACACCAGCTCCCCCCATGACCACCATTACATCCCTGGAAGCCTTCAGAGGAGCCGTCACCTCTTTCCTGACCCAGATTGCTGACAACGCTGGGCACGGAACATCACCAGGTAAGGCCAGTAACGAACACACAAAGCAGTTGAACTGCACCTTTTTTCACTGGAAAATTGACAGCTTAGTGAATAGGTGAACTGCCACGACTTTGAACCGTATGGTGAAATTCACCATTTTCTTGCAATTCGGTGGCAAGTTCGTCCCATACTGAATAACCCCTTATTTGCTTATAGGTGTTTTTAACATTTTAGATGTATGCATTTTACTTTTGAGCGCACTGAATTTTGTATCTTGTGTCTTTCTGACACAGTAGCTCCTTTCTAAGTTATACATATTCAAGTGGAGTGCAGCCTTTTTATTGTGTGTATATAATGTATCAAACACAGAGGATTCACTCCAGGGCTTTCAAAACATAAAATAACAATTTTATTGACGAAAATTAAAATTAGGATCTAATTTGATCCTATTTTTAATTGCTGTAGCGAAAGTTATATTTAGGTTTTTAAACCCCAAGTGCATCATCCCTACATCTGATATATGCCCTGACATGAGGATTGGCAGCATCAAGGTATAGTGTATGCTTTTTACATAGAAAGTGGTGAGTGGGATGTGTTAGGCTGGGGTCAGACCAGCGCACTTTTAACGTGCGTTCTGGCGCACATAATTACGGCCGCACTAGCAGCAGATGACGGGCAATGACGGCCAATATACGACCGCACAAAAGTCCGGCCGTGAAACGCAAGTGGAATTTGAACGCATTTTTCTGAGAACGCTGAACCGCTAGTACTGACGTACTGAGTGCGCAGCTGCGGCATAGCGGCGTGTGTGCGTGATTAGGAGATGTCAGACACTGCTAATGTCCAGCCTACATAACGTCCAGACGCAAAAAGAGTTTTATTGACGATCCGTACAAAATCACGCCCGAAAATGCGCGTCGTCTGACCGTTTTTGCGCATTCCGTGAAAAAATATGTCAATGCGTTCGGACGCACTTTTTCACATTCGCGGGGAAAAATGCTTTCGTCTGACCCTAGCCTTAGGCAGCAAGTGAACAGTCAGTTCTTGAATTTCATGTGTCGGAAGCAGGAAAAACAGGCAAATTAAAATATCTGAGTGACTTTGAAAACGACCAAATAGTAGATGACTGGGTCACAGCATCTCCAAAACAGCAAGGGCCCTATTAAATTTTTCACACAAAAACGCATGTGCAATTCGTGAATTTGTGCGGCAAGCATTAAATGTTAACGCGCGTAAATCAACGCTGGAATTACAATCCTTGCGCACTTTTTCATCCATCGAGCAATAACACGCGTAAAACTGACACGCACAAATACGCACACAGCAACGTTGCGCGCAGAAATCAGTGTGCGGACTGTTTTTTTCAAGCGATTCAGCAAATCAGAATTAAGAACCACAATTATCTCAGGTTAAGAAATTGCACCTGTCAAAGTCAATCTATATGCTGCAGCAATAAAAAATGCATACACAACTTCTCACATTTATTGGTTTGTATGTGCTGAATACTTTGCTGTGTATTTTTTTTGGGCTGGTGTATTTGGTTTCGGCCAGGTTGATAGAATTTTCCATTAACACCAGCTTTTAGGAGTTGCTAAAATTATGCTCGAAATGTCTATGCGTTAATTCCTGCGCATAGATTGTAATACCATCCATGTACCAGCGCACAAACGCATTTGTGCTCACAATGTTACGCATAGCACACGCGCAGTAAAGTACGCTCGCGCAGGATTCGCGCAGGTTCACCTGCGGTAGATGTATATGCGCGTTTGTTGCGCTGACATTGTAATACGACGTTCAGCGCAAAGGGTTTTACCCCTCATGTTAATGCATTTTTGTGCCGGTGCATACGTTTGCACGAAGATTGTAATAGGGCCCCAAGTCTTGTATGATGTTCCCAGTGTGCAGTGATTAATACCCACCAAACATGGTGGAAGGAAGGACAACCGTTAAACTGGCATCAGGATCATGGGCATCCAAGGCTCACTGACACATGGGAAGCGAAGGCTAAACCATCTGGTCCGTCATACAGAAGAGCTGCTGCAGCTCAAATTGCTGAAAAACATAACACTGTCCATAATAGGAAGCTGTCAGAACACACGTGATATGCACCACCTACCTATAGCTTGTTGCCGACCACATAACCCCTTTATGGCATGGTGTTCCCTGATGGCAGTGGCCTCTTTAAGCAACTTAATGCACCCCGCCACACTGCAAAAATTGTTCAGGAATAGTTTGAGGAACATGTCAAAGATTTCAAAGTGTTGCCTTGGCCTTCAAATGTCCCAGATCTCAATCAGATTGAGTATCTGGAGTATATGATGGAACAACAAATCCATGTAGGCCCGACCTCACTACCTTGTCATCAAGGTTGAGCACGGACGCACATTCCATACAAAATGCGCCTGTCTGACATTAGCCTTAGGCTAATGTCAGACGAACGCATTCTGAGTACACTGTGTGTCCATGCACAACTGACGTACCTTTCTGACTGATGATACTGTAGACACCACACAATCCGTTTTTTTTGACTGATGTAGATGGGAAATAAAATTAATATGTAAAAGAAAAAAAAAAAGAAAGATCATTTTGCCTTTCAAAAATGCGCTGGCCTGGGGGCAGGTGGGTTTTATTGCTGTGCAGCGCTGTGATACGCTCATACGCAGTGCATATTTCTGTGGGTTTTAATGCTGTGCAGCTCTGTGATACGCTCATACGCAGTGCACATTTCTGTGGGTTTTATTGCTATGCAGCTCGTGATACGCTCAAAGTGTAAAAGGTGGAGCCTAAAGAGGAAGGGTGGGGTTTAACCAGGAAGAGGTGTGACTTTGACAGGAAGGGGTGTGTCAAATTTAAATTAGGGGGTGCACTAGTTTAATCAGGCCTAGGGTAGCACAAAACCTAAATACACCACTGTGTTAGCACCTAGATTGTAATGTGGCCCTACATCTCTAATTGTGGAGTTCATGCTGTCCGTATGTCCTATATGATATTGGGCAGGGTATTCCAATGTTGTGGCTGATATATATATATATAGATTAGGTAGGCTGTGTTAGTCCAGATGCCAAAATCACGAGTATAGCAGTCTGTAGTGATAACTTTTTGATTGGACTAACGCTACATTTAAAGTACAAGCTTTCGAGAGTGATCCTCTCTTCGTCAGGTATATTGAAGCTATGCTGAGTAGGGATGAGTCGAACACCCCCCGAGTTCGGTTCGGGCCTGAACCCAAATTTTTCCAAATGTTCGGGTCCGAACCCGAACCCTCAATGGGGCTGAAAATTCGGTTTTTAGAGTGCCCTCCAAGAGGGCATATATGCTACATATTTGCCATAAAAGGTGTATGGGGGTCCGGGTAGTGCCCTGGGGGACAGGAAACAAGTACAAAAAGTTTAAAAAAATACGTTTTTGAAGGGACAGTGAGTTTTCCATGAAATAAGGGTTAAAAATAAAAATGAAAAATTCCTTCAAATATCGTGCCTAGGAGGTCGCCATAACCTGCCCGTGAAGTGGTGGATTTGTAGGATGTATAGAAACACTTAAAAACAAAAAAATGATGTTTCAAATGATGGTAAATGCTTTTCCTTTAATCTATCCATAAACAACTGCTTGGGGCGGCAGTCTGTATGAAAAGAGGAGACATTTTCGGACACGCAGAAAAAGTTTACTGATTTTTTCGGCTAAATTATTGTGAAACTTATGCAGGCTTTGGATGAAAGTAACAATAGGTGTTCAAAATTGGTCCTTTAGCGTCCCCAACAGTGCCGTCACACCGTAACCCCTCTGAGGATATGAATCTGATACAGGCGGCACTGGCAGTGCACCCAAATATTGTGCTTTTGGTGCCAGGCCTGCAAGTACTATCATACAGTAACCCCTCTGTGGTATTGTGGAAGAATGCTGGGGTGAACCTTGCGGTCCTATATTTAAAAGATATGCATCTGGTAAAGGCGTCAGTGCACCCAGATATTCTGCCTTTGGTGCAAGACTGCCAGGCCAGCAAGTATCATCATACAGTAACCCCTCTGTAGTATTGTGGAAGAATGCAGGGGTGAACCTTGCGGTCCTATATTAAAAAGATATGATTCTGGTCAAGGCGTCAGTGCACCCAGATATTGTGCCTTTGGTGCAAGACTGCCAGGCCAGCAAGTGTCATCATACAGTAACCCCTCTGTAGTATTGTGGAAGAATGCAGGGGTGGACCATGTGGTCCTATATTAAAAAGATATGCATCTGGTAAAGGCGTCAGTGCACCAAGATATTCTGCCTTTGGTGCAAGACTGCCAGGCCAGCAAGTATCATCATACAGTAACCCCTCTGTAGTATTGTGGAAGAATGCAGGGGTGGACCATGTGGTCCTATAATAAAAAGATATGATTCTGGTCAAGGCGTCAGTGCACCCAGATATTGTGCCATTCATGGCAGCTAGTGCCTTCACACCGTAACCCTTTTGTGGTATTGTGCAAGAGTGCAGGGTTGGACCCTGCGGTTCAAAAAATTTAAATGATATAAATCTGGCACAGGCGTCAGTGCAGCCAAATATTGCGCCTTTCATGGCAGCAAGTGCATTCATACCGTAACCCTTTTGTGGTATTGTGGAAGAGTTCAGTGCTGGAGGTTTTGTGAATGCAGAAGAATCCCCGATCTATTCCGTTACGTCAGCATCAGGGGGTTGATAGCTGCTGATCCAGGACTGATTCATTTTTATAAATGTCAGCCGGTCTACAGAGTCGGTGGACAGACGCACTCTTTTGTCTGTGACAAAACCTCCAGCGGCACTGAACGTCCTTTCAGAAAGCACGCTGGATGAAGGGCAACCTAGTAGCTGCATAGCATATTGGCTAAGTTCTGGCCAGTGATCCAATCTCAACACCCAGTAAGCCAGTGGATCATCTGCTGGAAAGGTATCCAGGTCTGCTCTTGCCCCTAGGTAGTCCTGCACCATATGGTGAAGACGCTGGCAATGGGTGCCTACATTTGATGTCCCTGGGCGTCGTGGACTAAAAAAATTAAAAAATGTATCAGTCAGGCGGCCCTGGCCTTCAACACTATTCCTCTGATCATCCGCAGCCTCAGAAGCACTTGTGTCAGCACTTGGTAATCTATCAGTGCCTGGAAAGGTGTTACACAAGTGTCGCTTTAGACGCTTTAGAGCGTCCTCAAGTTTTTTCATCCTGTGCTCCCTCTGTGCGGGCAGGATGAGCTCTGCAACTTTACCCTTGTATCGTGGATCAAGAAGGGTTGCCAACCAGTAATGATCCCTCTCCTTGATAGCACAAATCCTGGGGTCCTTTAACAGGCTTTGCATTATTAGGGAGCCCATGCAGCGTAGGTTGGAGGTGGCATTAGCTTCTGAGTCTTCCTGGTCAATGAGGATGACCGTAATGTGCACTTCCTCCTCCCAGCCACGCACTAGCCCTTCTGTTTCTGGGCACACGAAACCCTCTCTTGATGAATCCCCACCTTCAATACTTAAATATTCCTCCTCTTCCTCCTCCTGTCTGATCTGAGTAGGACCCGCTGGAATGCTGTCTGCAGAAAGACTGGGGCCTTGAGAGCTAGGGAAGGCCTCCTCTTCCTCCCGCTGCTCTGCCTCTAGAGCCACATCTATAATTCCCCGCAGAGTGTGCTCCAGCAGGAACACTAAAGGAATTGTGTCACTGATGCATGCACTGTCCCTGCTCACCATCCTCGTTGCCTCCTCAAATGGTGACAGTACAGTGCATGCATCCTTGATCATCAGCCACTGCGGGGGGGGAAAAAAACAAGTTGACCTGAACCTGTCCTTGTGCCATACTCACACAGGTACTCATTGATGGCCCTCTGCTGCTTGTGCAGACGCTGCAGCATTGCTAATGTTGAGTTCCACCTGGTGGGCATGTCACAGATCAGACGGTTTGTGGGAAGGTAGAATTCTCTTTGAATTTCTGCCAGGCGAACGCTTGCTGGGAATGACCATCTGAAGTGGCTGCAGACGTTTCTGGCCTGGCTGAGAAGCTCTGGCAGCCCTGGGTACTTGGTTAGAAAACGCTGTACCACTAGATTTAGACTGTGTGCTAGGCATGGTACATGCGTCAATTTACCCTTGCGTAGGGCGGAGAGAAGGTTGCTGCCATTATCACAGACGATCATTCCCAGCTCAAGCTGGCGTGGTGTTAACCATCTCTGCACCTGGCCCTGCAGAGCTGACAGAATACAAGCAGCTTTCTGGAGGCGTGGTGGATGAACAAGCTCCAGCACAGAGCCCCGTCTTGGATCCCTCCCAGCTACAATCAGAGTTACCCAGTGTGCCGTGAAGGAAATGTAACGACCCTGTCCATGCTTGCTGGACCACGTGTCTAAAGTCACATGCACCTTGTTGCTGACTGCCTTTCCCAATGACTGGATAACATTGTTTTCCACGTGCTGGTATAGTGCTGGAATGGCCTTGCGTGAAAAGTAATGGCATTTTGGAACCTGCCACTGTGGTACAGCACATTCAGCAAATTCACGGAAGGGAGCAGAGTCCACCAGCTGGAAAGGCAGCAGCTGCAATGCGAGTAATTTTTCTAAGCTGGCATTTAGACGCTGTGCTTGGGGATGGTCTGGACTATATTTTTTCTTACGCTGCAGCCGCTGCGGCAACGTAATCTGACTGCGTAAATCTTCAGCTGCTGGGAGGATGTCACATTGTGAGGAAGGACCTGGTACATGCATTACTGTAGCATCATCCCTGTCAGTGGAGGTTGTAGGCAATGACATGGCAGGACATACAGTGGGGGTAGAGACAGATGAGGAGGAGGAGGACCTATGCAAAGTTTTGCGCCAACGGGATGTGTGGTGGGTGGTCATATGTCGCCTCAAGCACGTGGTACCCAAGTGACCGGTGTTTATCCCACACTTCAGCCTCCTCTGACATAGATTACAAATAGAAAGGGACCTCTAAACTAGAGGTGACCGGCTAGGACATAACAATGAACATTAATTGCTTTATTAAACGTTTAAACATTAACCCTTAAGAAGGTTATTAAAGGACAACACAAAACAAATAGACATGATTTAAAATCAATATAACCACAATAATTAATAGGTAAATTACCTCAGGGAGTGGTTATAACAATTAATGATAAGTGAAACTAGTGAGAAACCCATAAAATAAGCTCCTTCTTTAATACAGCATTCATTTCTTAATGGAGCATCAATGGATTCACTAAATTGTATGGGATTGCAATGATCGCTGTCTTAACCAATTGTACTATCTTATGGGGCATCTTATGGGGCCCCATAAGATAGTACAATTGGTTAAGACAGCGATCATTGCAATCCCATACAATTTAGTGAATCCATTGATGCTCCATTAAGAAATGAATGCTGTATTAAAGAAGGAGCTTATTTTATGGGTTTCTCACTAGTTTCACTTATCATTAATTGTTATAACCACTCCCTGAGGTAATTTACCTATTAATTATTGTGGTTATATTGATTTTAAATCATGTCTATTTGTTTTGTGTTGTCCTTTAATAACCTTCTTAAGGGTTAATGTTTAAACGTTTAATAAGACAATTAATGTTCATTGTTATGTCCTAGCCGGTCACCTCTAGTTTAGAGGTCCCTTTTTGTTTATTTGGGTTACCCCCTGAGTGGCTCTGATATCACATCTTAGAAGCTCTTTAGTAGTCCATCACTGGGCTACCCTCTCTATATAGATTACAAATAGCAATGGTGGGGTCTGCTGCACATTTCTTAAAGAACTCCCAGACAGCAGAGTTCCTGTATGTGTGCTTTGAGACAACAGCGCTCTGCACCTGGGCAGCTCTGACATCTGATGCCTTGGACTGGCTAGTGCTATGGTTGGTCATAGAGGATGTTGTGCCTCGTGTTTCTTGTGCCTCCTCCTCCTCACTTGACTCCTCTGTTCGATCAGGCACCCTGGTGGAGTCAGTGACCTCATCATTGTCATCATCACCCCCTATCTCCTCTTCACTGGAGCCAACTTGGCAGTATGCTGCGGCTGCTGGGGCAACATGAGTGCCAGTTATTTGTGTGTCATCACTGGCACCCCCTTCCTCTAGGTTGATTATACTCCCTTCCTCAACCTCAGAGATTGAATCAGAGCACTGTAGTTGCTGCGCATCCTCAAGCAGCATGTCACTGTCATTGTAGTCAAACAATTCTGCTGACTCCTCCGTGTATGATAGCGAGGCTACGGCAGGAGTAGCTGTGGACATGGAGGCTGCATTAGATGCTTTGGCAGCTGATGTGGACTGTAAAGCGCTAGAAGCCTGGCTGGCAGAGGACTCGGAGGATGAGGATGGCCTGGCTAGCCAATCCACCAAATCCTCTGTATGTTGCTGCAGGTTAAGAAGACAGCCAGCACCAGTTATAAAGGACAAGCGTGCCTCTGCAGAGGATGCACCACGTCCACCACGACCAGAGGCACAGCCTCCCGACACAGGGGCTGCTTGCCCTCTTATCTGTGTCTGGGAGCATCTGCCTGTCCTTTTTGTTCTTTCAGACATGGTGAGTGATATATAGATTAAATATATACAGAACTCTGATTCAACTCTGGTATAAAGATTAAAGATTTACAGAACTCTGGTATAAATCAGTGAGACCTCTTGATGGGTGGCAGTGAAACCTCCTATAATTCAGTGAGACCCTTTGATGGGTGGCAGTGAAACCTCCTATAAATCAGTGAGACCCTTTGATGGGTGGCAGTGAAACCTCCTATAAATCAGTGAGACCCTTTGATGGGTGGCAGTGAAACCTCTTATAAATCAGTGAGACCCTTTGATGGGTGGCAGTGAAACCTCTTATAAATCAGTGAGACTCTGTGATGGGTGGCAGTGAAACCTCCTATAAATCAGTGAGACCCTTTGATGGGTGGCAGTGAAACCTCTTATAAATCAGTGAGACCCTTTGATGGGTGGCAGTGAAACCTCCTATAAATCAGTGAGACCCTTTGATGGGTGGCAGTGAAACCTCTTATAAATCAGTGAGACCCCTTGATGGGTGGCAGCCAGTGAGAACACACGGATTATAACAATTCCCAAATATTTTGTAGAAATTAGTGACCCCAAGAATACTGCGTGGTACTGGCAGTGTGACAAGACACAGAAGATCACCTCAATTCACAAATGTTTTAAAGAAATTAGTGAGCCCCAAAATACTGCGTGGTACTGGCTGTGTGACAAGACACAGAAGATCACCTCAATTCACAAATGTTTTAAAGAAATTAGTGAGCCTCAAAATACTGCGTGGTACTGGCTGTGTGACAAGACACAGATCACCTCAATTAACAAATGTTTTAAAGAAATTAGTGAGCCCAAAATACTGTGTGGTACTGGCTGTGTGACAAGACACACATCACCTCAATTCACAAATGTTTTAAAGAAATTAGTGAGCCCCAAAAAAACTTGCTGGCTGTGTGACAAGACACAGAAGATCACCTCAATTCACAAATGTTTTAAAGAAATTAGTGACCCCAAAAAAACTTGCTGGCACAGTGACAAGACACACATATCAATTCCCTGATATTTTGTAGAAATGAGACCCCCCAGACCCCCCCAGTAGCGTGGCAGACCGGCAGTAACAACACACAACAATCTCCTCTGAAATTTCCTCTGAAATGCGTGCAGATTCGGCGCATGGAAACGTTATATAGTGTGCTGCGGGACTTAGCTCTGTGAGCCCGTGATTGGGCAAAATTTGCCCAATCAGGACTCTGAGCGGTGATTGGCATACTGTTGAACGTGTCTTGCACCAGACCTGTGGTCAGGTGCAAGGCTGTAGCCAATTACGAGCTTCAGGCCAGTGGGAAAATGCATTGTGGGCCATTGTGATGCATTGTGGACTCGAAAATGCGCCGAACACCCGGAAATGTTCGGAGTTCGCGATCTACCCGAAGAGGCTAAGTTCGGGCCGAACTCCAAACTGTCCGAACCCGAACCGCTCATCCCTAATGCTGAGCAGAATGATAGAATTAACATTGGGACATTGATCAGGCACATGGTTGGGGGTGTAGATGTTGTAAAATCGCCAAATGTCAGGGTTAGAGTGGGGAAAGAAAAAAGGAAAAAAAAAAACCAATTAAGGCACTTGAGACAGTGATAAGATCACTTCAAAGGGAAAGTGAAAGCACACACACAAAAAAAACCCAGTGAGTATAAGAAGACACAGAATAAAAAAAAATAATAATAATAAAAAAAAAACAGGAAAGAGAAAACCGAACCCCACCCAGAATTATGAATATTATGTGACGTTGTTATGATAATTGCACGGCGTGTGATAAGTGCTGCTATATTGGCGAAACCAGCCTTAAACTGAACCTCAGGATGAACCAGCACAGACACTCCATCAGGAACCATCAGGAAAATACATATTGTACCCCGGTGGGACATCACTTCAATCTAACAGGCCACTCCATCCAAAACCTCAGAATTAAAATCCTCAAAGGACACTTTAAAGACAATTGTGAACGCAACACAATGAAAATGATCACATATTTTAACACCATAAATGCCGGACTCAATGTCGATTCGGGGTTCTTAACCCACTATCATAACAACGTCACATAATATTCACAATTCTGGGTAGGGTTTGGTTTTCTCTTTCTGGTTTTTTTTATTTTATTATTTATTTATTTTTTTATTCTGTGTCTTCTTGTACTCACTGAGTTTTTTTGTGTGTGCTTTCACTTTCCCTTTGAAGTGATCTTATCACTGTTGTCTCATGTGCCTTAATTGTTTTTTTCTTTTTTTCTTTCCCCACTCTAACCCTGCCATTTGGTGATTTTACAACATCTACACCCCCAACCGTGTGCCTGATCAATGTCCCAATGTTAATTCTATCATTCTGCTCAGCATTAGACATGTGCATTCGTTTTAGTACTAAAACGATTTAGTCCGAATTTTGGGATAATTTAGTTTTCATATAACTCAAGAGATACGAAACTGCTCAGTACAAAAAGCGAAAGAAACTAAAATAAAATGCACTACATTTTAGTTTCAGTCCTTTTTGTGATATTACATTGATGAGTGAAGGAGACGAGCAATGAAGAGCGCAACATCGCAAAGCTACAGAAAAGGTTTGTATGCGTAATCCTTCCCAACCCCTACCTGAAAATCTGACAGTGATAGAGCTTCAGAATGCTCACTCGCAGCACAGACAGCCAACAAAGGAGAGGAAACCTTTACTTAACCCTTGCATGTCTATGAGGCAGACAAGATGATTAAAGCAGCTGGAGAAGGAAAACATTCAAATAAGTCACACTGAAAGCTAATGACAGAGGAGGGCTGGATAGTAAAATCCCCTTTATAACAAGCAGTGCTGGGAGAAGAGAGGGACTTTATAAAACGTGTGTTATCTCCCCTCCCGCTCTGCATAATAGGGGCTTAGGTCTGATACATTTTATATTATCCAGGAGCACTATCCCCCTTTCCTCATCTATAATAAATGTTTTATATAAAGTCCCTCTCCTCTTCCAGTGCTGCTTGTTATAAAGTTTTTTTTTACATCTGATGCATTTAGTATCCAGCTCTCACAGTTACTCTGTCATTATGAACCTTCAATGTGATGTATTTGAATGTTTTCTCTGTTTTTAAAGTGCTTTATTTTATTATAAAAATAAATTTGCACCAGTCATCTCTTCTCTGAGCTTTCAGACCGATTTACATTAATATTTTCCCTCTCCCCTGCTTTTATATTCCTGTCTGTCTCCCCCACAGAGATACAAAGTTTAAGTAAAAGTTCCGTTTCCTGTGCTGGATAAGCATTGCATTCCGAAGTTCTGCACCCTCCACATGCCAATGCAGTAGGATGTTCTATACAGAAGGGGCATTAATTAATGAGGAGGATGTTCTATACATTATACAGAGAGAGGTATTAATGCAGGAGGATGTTATATACATTATACAGAGAAAGGTATAAATTGAGGAGGATGTTCTATACAGAGAGGGACATTAATTCAGGAGGATGTTCTATACATTATACAGAGACGGGTATTAATTAATGCAGGTGGATGTTGTATACATTATACAGAGAGGGGTATTAATTAATGCAGGAGGATTTTCTATACATTATACAGAGAGGAGCCTTTTTTTTGCCCTTTAGTGGCTTTGACCGCTAAGATTGGCTGCTTGTTATATTATCTCTCAGTACAATGTATCAAGCTCAGCTGTTACAGTAACTGACTGTAACAGCGCTCAGAGTTTCAGTAAAACAAGGAAATAATATTGTTCTAACTTCATATTTAAAAATATTATTTACTAGTTTTACTGAAACTCTGAGCGCTGTGATGTGCAGCAGTCAGTTACTGTAACAGCTTTGCCTGACACATTGTGCTGAGAGTGAGAGATACTGTAACAAGCAGCGATCTCAGCCCTCTGAGGAGCCACTACAATAGTAATTGTATCCACTGGTTTTCGGATGAATGAAATTAGTTTTCATACTAAAGAACTGAAAACGAATTTCTTTAGCAACTAAATAAATTGCATTTTTGGACTAATCCATTAGTTCAAAACGAAATATTTGTGCTGTGCACATGTCTACTCACTTACTCAGCATAGCTTCAATATACCTGATGAAGAGAGGATCACTCTCGAAAGCTTGTACTTTAAATGTAACGTTAGTCCAATAAGAAAGGTATCACTACAGACTGCTATACATACAGTATATACATATATATATATATATTTATATATATCATATATATACACACGACACACACACACTTTATATAACATGATTGTTTTTTCTATGTGGGATACAAGCACCTAGACAGTGACACATCTCAGACTGGGAATGAACGGGTCACACATTTTATATAACATTTAAATTAAGTTGCAAGCTTTCAACGCATCTGCTCTCCTTATTTATAAGTCTAAAACAGATAAAAATACCTATGAGTGTAAAGTCATATGACACTGCTAGAAGCAGCACTTCAATAAAAATAACAAATCCTTTTCTGCAAATATCCTATCACCGGAAAAATATTTAGCATGGCAGCAACACAGTTGTTAGTTTTGCTTGCTTGGGAAAATGTTTAACAATCCTGGAGGGGATTTAAGATAAGTACCAGTGCAAACAGGCTTTGAAGGGATCACACTAAAGTCCAATCTGTGATTTGCTCTTGCGTGTATACTGTACATTATGTTATATCTTCCGAATAATACTAAAGAGGGGTCACTTAGAACAGCAACTAAAATCCAAGCATATTACTAATGCAAATTCCTAAGCTGAAATGCTATAATGCATCGTATTTGATAACTTCAGCTTGCAAAGATTCAAAAGATTCTTAGCATCACTTTACTCACTATTAAATGCAATGACCTTCCAAAACCAGCGGTTCCAAAAGGTAATAGTTCGGCGCATACAAAGCGATAGAGAGTGTCCTGAAGTTCTTTAACCCCTTACCGTCCCAGGACTTGCTATGCCATCCTGGCGGCGTGAGGGCTTTGAAGACGCAGGTGTCACTTCGGCTCCTCCCCACAACCTGCATGTCATTGGCTGTGGGGGGATGGCCTGAACTCAGGCCATCCCCTGCAGCCAATGACGTGAGTCGGCTGTGGGGCAGGCCACAACCTGCGACTCGTGACGGTGCTTCCTGGCGAGGCGTACTTGTGCACCACGCGGGCGTTAAGTCACCCTCGATGGGCAACGCCCATCTGTCGTTAAGTGGTTAGTCTCAGAAACCAAGGAGAAATTTGGTTGGGTAGCAATGTCCTGTGAACAAAACTTGATACAAAAATGATACAATGATTCTGTATATAATAATGATACTAGAGTGTAGGAAAAACATACACTAAAAAAAAGCATGAGTCTTTGTGTGCCTTCATAGTAATTAATTGACCAGATGCATTTAGAGTTATCCACTAAGACCCAGTGTTTACCAGCATTGCAAAAAATTACCACAACCGCTGGTATTCCAATGCTGAGAAACGTCACTGCTACTCAAAACGAATAACTACCACAAATGTAGACTTTATACAGTGCAGCTTCTTTTGCTTTATAGATATCAGTTTTAAGACTGCAATGCCCACGATTTTGGCTGATTTTTGCAACGCCATCAAACACGGTACTTAATGGATAACCCCCCCACCCTGTATCTCTTGTGAGGGATATCTCCAAAAGGTGACCTAACAATGGCCAAGTTTTTTCATGTATCTTGAGTGTCGCAAACAGCAATATTTAAATCAAGTTCAATTCCTTGGACACAGGTGGACTACACGTAAGCCCTTGACTAGCATGGTCAGGTGTACTTGATCTTCAAAAGCAACAACAGTTGCCCTGATATAAAGTATACTTGATCTGGTTTTATTCTGGAGCAATGCTAAAGAATTTTGATTATTGCGAATGAGATTAATTTGTAGGAGGGCTCTAGAATGTGCCCTAAAGTTTCAATACATCGCACCTGATAGCCATTGTGTTGAAAATGGTTACAAAGCTCTAAAGCTTGAGATACACTGAATGCGTAGTGACGAGCAGCGCCTGTAGGCGGTGCTGCTCGTCAAGACCCAATCAGTGTGTACACTTTTTCCATCTCCCTCACTCAGTCGGGGGTCACCATGCGTCGCTGAGCGTCGGGTGTTGGATAAATTTTACTTTGACCACGGGCGGAGCAGCGCGTTGAGAGAAGGGGCAGGATCTGCAGCACATGGCGCATGTGCCATGTCCTGTAGATCCCTCCCACCTAGCGCCGCTCTGAGTCTGCACTTCCTGTCTCATCACTCGAGGACTCTGAAGTTGCCTGCTGTGCATGGCTGGCTGCCTCCCCTCTTCTCATGTCCGTTCATCCCTCCTTGCTGCCTGTGTTTTGGCCGGTGCCATCCTTTTTCCAGTAGCAGTCTGGTTTGAGGTCTGAATGGGGTATAAAATATATATGTATAACACCCATATACCTCAGATGTAGTCAGGGTGTGTGCAGGCTGCGCAGTGGGAAAATTAGGTGCTTGCCCATACATTTCAATATTAGCCTAAAGTGAACAGGTTTAATTCTAAATTATTTATTGGAAAGTGTTCACATGACACTATCCTTATAAAAAAAAAATGTGTATCAATGCATCCCTACTCTATACATAGCGCTCGCACTCCCTGTGTCGCCTTTTTATTTAAATATATATAGATAAATATATATAGCGTGAGAGGGTGGAAACGGGGGCGCTATGCATAGAGGGAGAGGGGAAATCGTGGGGGTGTTATGTATAGAGGGATAAGGGGACACACGGGGTGCTATATGAGTGTCAGTTATTTATATGTATTTTATTTAATAGAAACTTTCTAAATGGACGTAATGTATCAGTGTGGTAGAGCCGGCGGCTGATGTAAGTGGAGTTTAGACCTTGCCTGTATGACGTGCGCTTTGTGAAAATAAAGTTTTGGCATGTTTAAATAACATGATGTTAATTTGAAAATGAAGAGACTTTAATTAATGCAGATTTGCATGATTATTTTTTGTTCAGAAACCAAAAGACCAAAACAATTACACTATATTTACAAGGTGTTTGTTTAATCCCTAGAGAAGCCAATCAGCCATTAATTTGCTGCTTTGCTTGGCAAATTATTGAAAACTCGTGTCCGATATCTGCAATCAACTTTTTAGTGTTTTGCCTGTACGTAATACAATTATTATGCATTTAACTTCTAGTCCTCTACGACAAAGGTCTCTGGTACCCACATTTGTTTGTAAATTTGTTCTTTAATTCCACATTCTTGATAGTAAAGCACTGAGGAACCTGTTGGTGCTATGAAGATGATAATACCATATTTTCCTTGGGGTTCTGCATAGCTTTCTTTCATATCCCACTTAAATGTCGTTTGCCATTTAATGATTCATTAATCCTGCCATGTGAAAAATAAATGGATGTTCAAGCTTCACCAAAAGATATTAAAAAAATAAAGTGATCAAACGGTTTTACTGCATTATATCTGTTTATCCTGTTCTATGTTTATTCAGTCTTGAAAACCCTTAACATAGATTGAAAGTCTTATTTCAATTTGCATTCCAGTATTCCCAGGGATGTATGAAATCAGCTGTTTCAGAAATTTCCTAAAGAGTCACTCAGGCGGCTCTTTTCCCCGAATGCAACGTAATGTGTTTTTTCTACCGTTTTATTATTTTGAAATTGACAGCTTTATAATCCTGCAGTCATGATGCTCATAATCAGAACACAGGTCTCTGTGAATATATAAAAGCGAGAGATAACGGGTCTTTCCCTCTTAAACAGTAGGATGCTTTCCTTAAAATACTCCAGTATGCCAAGAGAATGACTTCCATTAGATGAGTCACAGCTAACATAATCCTAAAGTGTCATTAACAAGAAAGATTTCACTTGTAATAAAACTTAATTTTGAAGCCAGAATGTTCAATCGGAATAGCATCACATTACTTACCTGTCCCTGGATCTGTCAGACTACAGACAGCAAGTACATGCTATTTTTCCACATTCCCGCCTGAAGGGTTTCATTTGTCAGGTGAACTCTACTAAAGGAATTGTAAAATATTTGGATGACAGTAAGATGTTTACAAATTCAACAACTAAGCTTTGATAACAATAGGCTAAGGCAGAAGAAAAAAATATTAAAATATATTTTTATAGCACATTACGTTCTGAAGATCAGAACAGCCATGTAACTTCGAGATAATGGTTATAGGTAAAAAAAAAAACATTGAAGGAAATACTAGTATCTTCTTCAGCAAATTGTTTACAGAAGAAAGCAGGAGTCATGTTAATCGTGATATAAAAAAGCATAGATGCGCTATTTTCTGTATGTGAATCGGCAGACGACCAACCACAGGAAGTCCAAAGTCACCAAAGCAAAAACAACCCCAAAACATCTCACATCAAGTCAAGAATAGCAAAATTGATCTGTCACTCATAAAAAAAAACTATAGAAGCCTATTCAATTGCCACCAATTTGCACTTCCATGAAACCAATAACAGAGTTAAAAGTTGTACTTATGCACAATATAATTACTGAGAAAGGTATCGGTTAGTTGGGGGATTAGAAGATTAGAATGCGTTAAATTATACATTTCCCACATACACAGGTAGAACAACCCTAATCCACAATTCTAAAATTTGGAACACTCTGAAAGCCGCAATCTTCGGCACCTTCTAGATTTTAGGAATACTCCCCTTCCCTGATGCTTTGAATGGGTTCTGTCATTTGGTATAACGGCTCCAGTCCCTACAGCAGGCCATGGCACATGCTGGGAGTGTCTGGGTAGCCCTAGTATGTAATAAGCAACTCGGAGTCGCATTGAGTTTATGCATCATGTCCACTGAGAAAGTCTGCACGGTGCTCCCAGTATCTGTACATGCTGGTGGCTGCACGAGGAAGGGGATAAGACTCCACTGGTGCGATTCCCTTTAGTTTAGAAATCAGATTCTTCTGGATTCCGCAATATGGAAGAATCCCGAAATTCTAAATGCTCGGTGTCCCAAGAATTCCAGATAAGGGGTACTCAAGCTGCACCTACAACATTTTATTTTCGAACACACCGTGGTGATTTCTACAGTTTGATTGCTTGCAAAAGTGTGTCGAGAAGGTCTCAAAGTGATTGTTGGTGACTTTGGGAAAGTGAGAAGAAAGACAGAGGGTATGGAGTAAAATGGAGAGGAGAATGTTAGGTGGGAGAGGGTGAGGAGAACGTACACATACAGGGTTATTCAAAGAGCTCTGAATTGCTTGAGAAAGGTACCCGAACGCTGAAAATCAGCGTTCGGTTACCTTTCCTTTCCATTCGGCTATCCAGAGAGCAGGCAATTCGCCAAATCCTAGCGAATTGCCTGCACATATGGTGCCTGTTCGGTGCCTGTTCGAGGGCAGTGAAATCCCCATGAAAATGCACTGCATCGGCTATTCAGAGAACACAAACCAGCAGTGAAAGGTTCCCCTAATGCCCTGCCATTCGGTGGTTTAATTCAGCAAATTTATTCAGGAGAATCCCATAGGCTTCAATGTTAAAAATATTCCAGTTTTAATTCAATATCTAATAAACCGTTCATTATAAAATTCTGCAGTAAAGAGTCTCTTTATTTATAGATTTTTTTAGGATATTTTAAGCATTTTTCTGAATTTTTTTTTTTTTTTTTAGTTTACTTATTTTTTCTGTAACAGCCCTCTTTATTATCATTCCCTGGACCTCATATGTAAATTTCAGACATTTTCGCTCAGTAGTTTCTTTGCAAACAGCGTTTCACTTTTCAATCATTCATACAAACTGTTTTCCAAATTTATTCACTTCACTCTGTCTGCGGTGTCGGCTTTCTCGGCTTTTTTCGGCGGCTTCGCTGCGGGTGATCGGCTCCTGCTCGTGTTTTTCCGTGGTTTTCGTCAGGTTAATCCAGATGTTTTTGAGGGTTTTCGGTGTGCATTCGGTGGGTTTTGCGGTTAGTTTTCGTCAGGTTTGCGGCAGCTTTTCCCTGCAATTCGGGGACCCTGTGGTGCTTGCTGAATACACCGCAGGGTCACCGAAATGGAATCGGCAAAAGGAACCCGAATTGAAGAGAACGAAAAGTCACCGAATGTGTGGTGACTTTTCGGATCTCTTTGAGTAACCCTGATAATCTTTACTGTCACGGATATATATGTATAGGATGGAACACATAACATTCTTGAATCTCAAATACGATGAATGAGGTGTTTATCAACTATCTACCAGGACCCATTCTTCCAGGTGCCCCAGCCACTGGACCACCACCATCTCCATCTCCTGACACTGTACACGTTTAGACTGGACTTTTGTTAAGGACTTTCCTTTACCCATGGGCATAGATGGGCAGAAGGCACATTTCTCACCAAATTTAATTCTATACAGCAGAGATAAGTACTGTATGTACTTGCGAAGGGGATCTTTCTACACTTTTCTTTCAAAAGTAACCTTAAAACATATACAGAACTCTATCACATCGGAAGTCAATTTAACACTTGATAGGTCGATCTGATCATTTCAAGGCACTCTATTCCAACCTTGCTATTAAGTTAAGCACTCTAGCCGTACGACATAATGGCACCATAATTTAGCTGCAGACACTATTTCAGCCAAGACACAAGCTTTGTTTGGACAATGCAGCTCCTTACTGCAAATAACTGGTTTCCATACTTTGTATATGAGTCGTTAATTTAGAGCTAGTTGAAGAACGAGTTATTCTAACCTTGCGACTCCTAAACCCTGGTGTTAAGTGATTTTGCTTTTGAAACATACAGTAACAGTTTAATTTAAACCCTCACAAAATCCCAAAGTTACCTCATGTCCCAGTGTGAAGAGAACCGCTCGATCTGCTGCTTCCTCTATCTGTTTGCAGCCGAACACTGAGAACAAGTAATTCCAAGGGTTCTTATGCAAATCCTTTGGAAGACCCTGTATGACCACACTCACATGAGCTCCTGCAGAGCTTAAGAAGGGTTGTGCTTGGCTCCTTGGAGCCCTAAGGGCTCCTGGAGGTGATAACAGTGGCGGTGTGCAGATGACAATGTGTGCACATTGAGCTTACAGTAAGTACAGTCACCAGACTAAAAACATTCATCTAGTCTATAATTACCCTGTGGTAAAAAGCCTGTGACAAAAGTGGTATCACTCCTCTCCTTCCTGGTGGCCCAAATTCAGCCACATACATTGAAGAAGAATGCAAATGGAACATACACATCCTTTACACAACCTTGGCCCCACAGATGTTATGGAACTACATTTCCCATGAGGTTTTGCTAATGTATTGAGTTGGTGAGCATTACGGGAGATGTCGATTCAAAACATCTGGAGAACCAAGACCCTATACAGAGGTACTAGTCTGGGATGAGGACCGGAAAATACAACATACAAGTGGAGGAAAATGTAAGAGTCATGGATGTTGTTTCTGTAATCATTAAGTGGCATAATGTGACTGATTTGATTAGGTAATTATAATTTATAAAGTGAAGAAGTGAAGTGCTTTGTAGGTTAAAACTACATTTTATAATCATATTGTGAGCAGTAGGTACAGTTTTAATTTTTTTTCTCTCAGCTAATACAACTGTCAAAATATAGTTACCGAAATGATGCATAGTGGTGAAAGAATTCAGATTAAACATTAGTATCCTACTGAGTTCCAAATTGGCTAACTTATTTAAAATAATAAGTAGATATGTTCATTTATATGCAGGAATTGTGTGCTCTGAAGGCATAAAATAAACAAGAAGCAGTGGTGACTTTGATCTGGGGCAGTGGAGTGCCAACAAAAGCAGAATTTCACTTAAAAAGGAAAACTAAAATAGGTATCATTATCTACTTAGAATGCACAGCACATGCAGCCACTAGCATTTAGATTTTTGGCATTATATAATTATATGAGATATAAAATAATTCAAACAGAGAAATATAGCTGTTTCATAAGCAAAGTCAAGTATACAAAATATATTGTTGATATTCGTATATGTATATTATTATTGTAATAGTTAGTGCTCTTGAATACAAACTAGGGGGCAAGGCATGCCACGTAATGTCTTTTGGAATGAAAAGTGGAAAGAATCCAGGAAAGCGATCCTAGTGTCACGATCCTTCACTTGACACCAATAATGTGTCTCCTTCTATATTGCCTTTTCAAGATACACCATGGAATTGACGCCAGCTCCTGGTCATGTAAAAAAAAAAAACGCATCAAAAATTACATTACTTACATGGCAGGTTTATTTTCCAGCCCTTGAACCCTTCATGCGTGCTACAATCCAGTCTTCTTTACCATATACCACATGGTATTTGGTGGAAATGATTGCGGGTTGTGCACCTAACAACCCTTGACGTTTCTCACACCACTGCAGACCACTCCTAAGTTCCTAGGTTCTTATGGTATACATAATCAGTGTGCGGACTGTTTTTTTCACGGGATTCAGCCAATCAGAAATAAGAACCTTAATTGACATCAATTTACCTTAATTGACTCACTTACGTTTTTGCGCCTGTCAAAATAAATCTGAGTATACATGCTGCAGCAATAAAAAAAATATGCACGAATTCACAATTTTTTGGTTTGGGTATGTGTAGAATGTGTAACTATACTGTGCTGTATTTTTTTTTTTGGTGCTGGCGTATTTGGTTTCGGCCAGAACGTTCAGATTTGCAGTTACCACCAGCTTTTCAAAGACGTTAAAATTGTGCGCAAACGTTGAACGGTAAATGTTGCGCAAAGATTGTAATCCTTGTAATACTAACGCATTTGCGCTCACAATGTTAAGTATAGGACGCGCACAGTTCATCACGCTCGCGCAAGTCCATCCGCGGTAAACGATAACGCGCATCGTTTGCGCAAACGTTGAAATACGACGTTCTGCGCAAATACTTTTGCACTCGCGCAAATGCGCATTTGCGTGTGCGCAAAACAAATTGTAATAGGGCCTATAGTTTTTGGAAGTTTTTTTCGTGAGCAATTGGAAAAAAACACCACTTTACTACAATTTTTTCAAAAATAGCTTTCAAAAATGGTCTAATTTGGGGTAAATCGAACAGTTTCAGGTTGACCTGAATTGTTTTTCAAAAGATAAGCACAAATACTAACTTAACGCTAATTTCTACCGGAACCCTAGCTCTAGCAAAATGACAGCTTCCGAAAATAGTCTAGTTCAGGAGCAATTGGAAATTTTCAAGTGTAAACCAATTTTTGTTTTTTTAAAAAATGACTAGGCATTGGTTTCAGATGTGTCTGAACTGGTGCAGGTTTTTTTTTGTCTCTGCGGCATTCTTAAGGTGTCCTTTATTTTCTTGCGTCTTCATTCTGACCTCATTTTCATAGGATATTCCTTTCCTGCAATGCTGACAAAGATTTTCTGTCATTTGCAATGTCAAAAATACAACATAGCTGCTGCACATAGTACTACTTTTATACCAGTGCTACTGTATGTCAAAATATACACAAATATTGTATTATTAAAAAGAATAATAATATTTAACATTTAAAACGGATACTAAAACAATTACAGGTTTATTCAGAGAGCGGTGAAAAGCAGGAGAATGACTGGAGAAGTGAAAATTCGAGGTTAAAATAGCCAAACCAGAAGAATTCTCCCATTTATCTCACTTTCCGTATTGGCTATTTTGACCTCGAATTTTCAGTATTCCAGTCATTTTCCTGCTTTTCACTGCTCTCTGAATAACCCTGTCAGGGTTATTCAGAGAGAGGTGAAAACCTTGAGAATGACTGGAGAACTGAAAATTCTAGGTCAAAATAGTCAAACCAGAAAACTTCTCCCATTTATCTCACTTTCCAAATTAACTATTTGGTCTAGATTGTTCATTCTCCTGCCAATTCAAGGTTTTCACCTCTCTCTGACCTAACAGTTAAAAAGGGTAATGAGGGAGGATGAAAACACTTTTGGGTTAAAGAAATAAGGATGAATGACAGGTGCATGGTGTCTTAACTTAAGACATGGTAGACTGTATGTCATAGAAATGAATGAAGACACAATGGGGTGTATCATATCCAGTATATAAGCAGGGGCAACTGTAAAATCATATTTGATTGAAACACAGTACCACAGTCAAACTCAAAGTGGAACAAATTATTGCCACTGCTAAAAAATAAAGTCACTGTAATAAAAAAATAGCATGGAAAAGGATGGCATATTGTACATTCACCCAAGGAACAAACATTACAGTGTGTTTCCCATTCTTTCGTAGTTACATAGTTACACAGGCTGAAAAAGACATGCGTCCATCAGGTTCAGCCTTTCATACATCACCAACTGCTGTTGATCCAAAAGAAGGCAAAAAACCCAGCCTGAAGCACTTGCCAATATGCAACACACTGGGAAAAAAAATCCTTCTTGACCCCAGAATGGCGTCAGATTTCTCCTTGGATCAAGAAGCTTACCCACATATTAAATATTATAACCCTTAATATTCTGTGTCTGCAGGAAGTCATCCAGTCATTCTTTAAAAGTCTGTACAGTCTAAATTCTAATCTCTCCTTTGTGTGTCTATCCCTACCAATCCCAACCTTCGTGTGTGTTTTTACATTTCTTGTTGTTTGAACAGTTCTCCATTCTCCTTCCAACGGTCTATTTATCCTACTCCTACCAATATGTATCGGTCTGGAGACTGTGGAGACACAGGTTTGAATCTCGGCAAGAGCACCTCTCCAGTAAGTGTCCTTGGGCAAGACACCCAACAGGACATACTCGCCACCCAGGACATACTTGAAAACAAGAGAAATCTCAATGTATCCTTCTTGGTAAAATACTTTCTCAAAAAAAAATCTCACGTGGCATAAAACAATAATAAAATATTAACAATCATTGAACATCCTATGTTATTTATATGTACTTTTGCTGTATAAATCTCATATTTGTTCAATTGGGGTGTATGCAAGTAAGAGGGGGACCAGTCACACACGCTTGTAGCGTAAAATAGTTCAGTACTACTGAGATCGAGAAATTCAGTCCATAGCGTTGACTGAATAAGAATAAGAATTTTACACAAAAATAACAAAAATTCTCAAAACTAAATCTGTGAAAAAGATCCTCATTTATGTGTTGTAAGGGGGTCTAACTGACCAGCAACTTCATTTTACCAGGAATAATCCATCAAGCAAAATAATATAACAGGAAAACATGCTATTTTTTTTTTTTACGACAAACGAGAACTGCTTGGTGGAGACAGTAAATAATAATATATATCTGTGACTATTATCTGCAGCAAAATAATGTTATACGGAGCGTTGATGCCAGAGATTTTCTGTTATTAAGCGGTGGGCCTCGATCATGCGGCCCCTGTAGGTCCTCTCTGGGCACAGAGTAGAGGTTAAAGTAATATTGAGATCAGGAGGAGTAGGCAACAAATAAGTAAACATAAAGAAATAAGCCTTGTATGATAGGAATCAGAAGCTGGATTTGGAATGCCAGATCTTTGAGTTAAAAACCATGGCAACGAAACCCTGCTTTTCATTTAACTGCAGTTTAAGTACATAAAGTGTGTCAGTCAGCATGATGTTACTGGATAGCTATTCCCAAACTATGACCTGCTGTAGTAGTTATGCATGGCATCAACCCAGATGCTTGCATGCGTACATACTTTGCTATAAAATTCATCTGTAGCCAGATGATTACCTGTTCACCAGTGACAACTCTTAGCTTTCATTCCCTTGGTGCATGCACTGGAGCGTGTGTAATAATTCGCTGTTCGAAAGGGGAATCATTTGATGAAGTGACGAAGGAAGGGAAATAATATTATATGTATTAGTTTGCACAATATTACTGTAGCGTTGGAAGTAACAGTGTAGTTCTGTGGCAATTTGAATTAACCCTTTCAATAACAAGATAAATTCAGATTAAAACGTGAGCAGAATATGTACTTGCTAGCACGGATATGTTGGATAAAACGTCAATTTAATAAAAAGACTGTGTTCCAGGAAAACACGAACATCAACAAAATCATAGAAATCAATCGAATACGTCAATTATTTCCGCCTTCATTCCACCATGTTTTCTAGATGATACTGAGAAGGATTGAATGGAAGGCTTGAGTGGTTATTCACTAACCTCTGAATTGGTCACCGAATTGCACCGAACAGTGAATTTCACTGTTCGGTGCAAATTTCGGCCGCTTTGTCTATTCACTAAAATGGCAATTCAACAAATACAGGCAAATCGATAGCGAAATATGGTACGGTTTGCCGCAGTTCACCACAGTTGGCATGGGACTTCGGCGGCAGCAAAATTGTCCCATAGAGAAGCAATTGTTTTGTCTATTCACTGAACTGCACCAAAGTGTAGAAAAAATGCCCCGATATTCATTGTTTCACTTCAACAGGTTTAATCAGGCAAATCCCATTGGATTCAAAGTTAAAAAGTAATATCAAATGTAATTTTAAAAATACCTGTTTATTCTTTCCACTTTCAGTAAAAAGCACTTTCTGTATTTTTTAGAACACCTTTTTGTATTTTTTTTAGACAAAATTTTTGTTTACAGGTAAGCAGTATCATCCTGCTGGAGGTAAAATATTAGCGTGGCCACCAGTATAAACAAGGAGGGACATGACAGTCCTCATCCATGTGCCGTGGGTGGGTGCTTACAGAAAAAGCCAGCATGTCCACCCCCTCTGTATCCTTCTATCCAAGGGTGTCAGGTAATAGGGTAACAGAAGATATGGGTGGACATACTGGTGTTTTTCTATCCAGCCCCCACCCATCTGCGACAGCTGGGTGCAATTAATAAAGGTTGGAGGGACAAGCCATGGACATCAGGTGAGGTCTAAGGAAATGCTTTGGGGTGAGTCACATGTCACCCTTGGCGAGTGGTAGCTATTGCGAGAGCGGATACAGGCCCTGAAAAGGCAGTCTCAGCTAAGCCCTCCATGGGTGTACATGGACTACTTTAGGGCTGCAAGTAATTATTATTTGCATAATCGATTAGTTGGCCAATTATTTTTTGATTAATTGGATAAAAAAATATTATTTTCTTTACTTAAAAGGAATATTATGTGAAATAAATCAACCCCTGCACCTCCTCCTTTTTTTCATTACAATTTGGTCAGTGATGGATTGATGCTGTGTATGCAGTTTAAGCCCATGTCTGCTTCCCCCCAAACAAACCCTACTATAAGCTCTCAGATAGACATGAGGTCAGCACAAATTCAGGTGATAAAAGGGTCACTCCATGCAGCCTGGCCACTTTAATAAGCTTAAGTGGCCAGGGTGCATAGAGTGTCCCTTTACAATAATATCATGTACAAACAGAGTGGGAGGAGGGTCCGCAGGTGGAAGGGAGTCAGTTTGGGCAAGGCTTTTGACCTGAGTATGAGAGGGAGAGGGTTTGGGAAAAAGACTTGACCTGAGTGTGGGAGGGAGTTTGTGGAAAGAGACCAGACCAAAGGGTGGGAATGGCAGCTTAGACCAAAGAGGGGATGGCAGGCAGGTTGAGGTGGTGGCACAGGACTCCAGCATTACAGTGCCCATACCTAGTGGCAGTATCCCAGGGGTTGTGTTATAGCTCGGCTAGAGTTGTAAACTGAATAAAAACAAACTGGCTATGTCTGACATAACCCTAAAACTAAATCATACCGAGTAAAGCAGCGGCACGTCTTCTTCAATCAGCTCTGAAGCAAAGTCTGAGGTTATAACGTTTAACTCAGTCTGGCTCTAAACAGAGTGTGCTGTACACAAATTGATTAATCGTCATCCGATTAATCGATAATGAAAATACTTGACAACTATTTTCATTATCGATTAGTTGTCGATTAATTGATTAGTCATTTCAGCCCTAGACTACTTTTTAATGTTGTTTATTTCCATCTATTTTTTGGAGTTCCATTTCTTCTTTTATTTATAAATGTCATGTTGGTTATTTTGGATTTCCGTTTAATCTTTTTTGAGGTTATAAAAATATATGAAAAGCCATCTGATGGTCGGTATGATTTTTCTTTCCAGCAAACAGTTGCCCACTACTTAGGTATACATCCATGTCATGTCACACATACCGTGTTATACGGCTCAATTTGACCCACATATGTGTTTATTTAATATTTAACTGGTTTTTTTTTACAGTGGCAGCTGGCTAGCAAGCGCTGGCCAGCCTCTCTTGAATTAACCCTTCACCAATGAGCATTTGCCCACCGGTGACTAGTGTTGCCTGTGGGCAAATACAGTTTAGTTCATTCATGCATATAAAAAGTCAGTTCATCTGAAGATGAATCCTTTCGGTCAAACTGGATTATTTTTGCCATTCGATCGATAGAGTGCTGGTGGAAAATTTATTTTCCTCCTGAGTGGAAACCAGTACTGTAGGGAAGATGGGGAAAGCCTGCAATGTCAAGGTTTGCTCTTGTAAATATATTGTTAAGAGGGAAGAGGTGCTACATGTACATTTATTGGGGTTTTTTCGGTGCGTTGGTGTGACGTGTTCAGAAAGAGTATAGCTGGAACAGCAGATTTTACCTTAAGGCTAATGTCAGATGAGCGCATTCTGAGCACACTGTGCGTCCGTGCACAACTGACGTACTTTCTGACTGATGATACCGTAGACACCACACGGTCCATTTTTTTTTACTGACTTTTTTTGACTGATGTAGATGGGAAATAAAATTAATATGTAAAATGAAAAAAATTGATACATGATACGAAAAAACATTTTCTCCGTCAAAAATGCTGGACGTCAAAAATGCAGTCCGTCTGACTATGTTCCATCACTCACACACAAAGCTACGCGGACGTGGTGCACTCTGTGCGTCCGTCCTAGCGGTTTGACGTTCTTGCCAAAGTTGCGTTCAGTGCCACGTGCATTGTGCGTTCGCACTTCTGTGTGGACGTACTTCGTGTGTGGGTCTCTATTGATCACGATTTTATGCTACGACAGACATTAAAATGTGCGGCAACACGGACATGATCACTGTGTTCGTCTGACACGGGCCTAAATCCTTCAAGTCACTTGTCTTCTAACCAATGTCACAGTTTACTGAAATTAATTCACATTGACATCTACAATACCTGCCTGTGTGTCTCAGTGCCAAGTGCAGTCAGACTTCCTGCCAATTTTCACAGTATAATAAATCCCTAACAAAATATTGACCCTGGTGTATGTTACGGCTTCCTTGTGTGTTACTTTTCAGCCAGTGTACAAAGGCAGTTTTTACATAATGCAGGCAATGCAAATGCAGACTTCCTACAACAGCTTTTCCTTATTTACGGTAAACAAACTCTAGTGTTTATTAACCCCTTCACCACCATGTGATTTTCCACCAAACCACTGGCAGGACCAAGTGGATTATGGAAAAGCACTTTCCACTACTCAAACTAAAAAAAAACTTTGTAGCCTCTATAAATACATTGCTACAGTACAACACAACACCGTAAGCTTGACAGACAGACGGCTCTCCCTGTTGGCCAAATTTTGCTACTACAGAGTGGGTACGCGAAAAGAGAGAGTTACGTGAGCCGTTCTGTGAACTGCAACATATCGGCTGCAATGTCCAGTATGCTGTAAGTTTGGAAACATGTTCTGGAGAACATATGGAAATTTATTTTGTTTTCAATAAATGAATTTCCTTTGGATTTCTCTACAAAATGATCAGAATGAATTTACTTAAGGGGTTATTCAAAGAACACCGAATTGGACATGAAATTCCATCGAATGGTGAATTTTCCCGGTACTATGCAATTTCGTGGCCATTAGGCTATTCAAAAAGCTGGAGGTTCACCAAATATTGGCGAATTGCCAGCGAAATACAGTGATCTTCTGCAGCAGTGAAATCCCCATAGAGAAGTAATGGTTATTCTATTCAGTGAACACTGAACAGCAGTGAAATGCCCTGATTTTTGGTGGTTTTATTTGACAGGTTTAATCCGGCGACCCCCATAGGTTTCATTGTAAAACAAATCCCAGTTTTTCTTAAATATTTATTCAACCATACAATGAACCACGTATAGGAAAGATGTAATTCTTCCACAAGTGATAAATAGACGTGCTACAATAAGTACTAGTGATTAAACACCAAAATTGATTGACAAAAATTATCCTCCAACACTGAGGAAACAATAACAATTAAAATATAACCTTAAATTAGAACATCATAAAAACACTCATTTACCATCATTTAAAAATCTCAAGGGGATAACCATACTACAGTGGTATATACTAATGGATTACCCCCCTTGAGATTTTTAAATGATGGTAAATGAGTGTTTTTATGATGTTCTAATAAAGGTTATATTTTAATTGTTATCGTTTCCTCAGTGTTGGAGGATAATTTTTGTTATTTATTCAACCGTCTATTCTTTTCATTTGCAGCAAAAAAGTCTCTTTATTTATTTTTTAGAATTTATTAGGTGAATTTCTTTAGCAAATTCTTACTTCCGATTTTTTTTTCATTCTGCTTGGGATCATTAATTAATTGGCAGCAGCTGACTGTGCTCTAGCTCATTTACCATCAACTAAACCATTCTAACCAGACCAAATATTATGCCTGAGTTCCAAATCACCAATCCAATGAAATTGGGAACCTAAGCAATGGTAATTTTTGGATAAACCCAACAATTAAAAACCAAATTGTTTGCCTGTGCACATGTCCACAGAGCACATTTTATTTATATTATATATTTAGGTTACTTCTCTTAAACAATCTTCATTAAAAAATATATATATCTTGGCCTTTCTGTCAGATGATACTTATTAATGATCTTCGGTAGGTTTAGGATCAAGGCTGCATATACCTTGGAATGCTACAATTACATTTATTTTATTCTGTATTTACTCTTGAAATGTATTATTAAAATAAACTGAATACGCGTGCACACATTGTTGATTTTATACAATAAATTCTAGCTACTTTGTAGTTATAGTTGTACCCTGCAATGGAGATTAACGCTTCTGATTTCTGCCTTTTTTTCCATACAATTCAACACTTTTTGTCATGTGTATAAATAATATTGCATTAGAAATTGGTATTTATGTCATATTGGGGTTAATGGTTCTCTAAATACAGCTGTATCATGAGAAGGCTGTGTTATTTAAGTTAAGACAGACCACGTGCAGAACAAGTACTGTTATTCCTGTCAATTACTTAATTAACACGGCTCGTCTTAGCCTTTGCTAACTCTGTAACTACACAACAGGTGCAGCCAACCGCAGGCTCAGATGCACATCTTGACATGCAGAAATCATGAACCGCCATACATACACACATCGTGGCACACCACCACACCATTTAAATTATCCCCGAGCAGATTGATTAAATTAATTTACCATGAATTAATTCTCTGTTCTTTAATTCTACAACGTCATCTCCATATGCCCACACACAGCGATGTGTCATATATGAATCCGCATTTACAAGCATCTCTTAATGTGAAATGCCAGGCAGCGACTATACCGGTCTATTACATAAAGAGGTTGGCATCAACATATGCATCTGCTTTTTCCAGAGCTATATTGGTGGTGAAATATTATCTTACCATGTCTATTCTTAGACCATTTCAACAAATGGTTTGTCTGTTTAAAATATTAGAGGCATTCAAAACTGATACTTGGATTTCACGGACACATACGGTTCACTAAAATATTCTGCCATCTATGCATTTCTTTTAACCATTTTACTACCATAGAGAATTTGTAGCCTCGGCTGAGAAGTAGTTAAAAACAGCTTTGTTGGGAATCAAAAATGCAAGCGTTGATCTCCAAATTGAAAGAGATAATGCCTTTTCAAGGCTGTCACTACTCAGTGTAAAATATTATTGAGTTTTCTGCCTTGGTACATATATCTCATACATTAGAGGGTTTAAAAATAATCATTTCCATTATGAACAGAGCAGAGGGTTTTCTGGTAGCTTTGTATGCAGTAAAATGGAATGTAAATAACTAATGAAAGAAGAAAGAAAAATAAATCACTAATCTGTGTGGACACAAAACATTTTATTTGAGGGGTGCTGTCTTATAACGTCTAACTACCTCTATATAGCGCTCCTACCCACCACCCCTTCCTCAATATCTATTTAGTATCGTTCATGTAGACTGCCTAGTTGAAGAATGAGCAAGAAGACGGGAAACATGGTATCGATCCATAGAATGGGACAGAAATATACCTCCAGGGGGTTGAAATGGAAGAAAGCCTGCAAACAGGCAGTGCAATCAGAGAAATACCAAGGTCATAGTATCATGGATGGGTAATCTATAAACAAACCTGGTCTAGTTACCTGAAGTGACCGTTTTTAAACCTGTGCAGACATACAACTTATAGAACATGCAAACGGGCTACTAGGAACTGTAAAAGGTTGCCTAAAGAGTGGAGATTCGGCAATAAAAAGGGTAACTTTACACCAATCCATAGAAAGTTTAAACTCCATGTTGCCAATCTTTATCTTTTTCATAAATGTGAGCAGTGTTAGAATAAATAATGACTCTTTTTGTCATGTGGAACAAGTGACACGTCAAGGATAGTATTCAGAATGCTTCACAGAAGAATATTCACACAGAAATGACACCTATTGGGGCATTTTGCCAAGTTGAGCTGTGATCACTGCATGAAGTACAGTAATCAAGGCCTTCGCTCACACCCTATACTAGGCAGATATGAATTTAGTGATTGTTATAATGTTTAAAAAAAGTATATACAGACGTTTCCTCTTCAGCAATTAGTGCCTCACAGCCTCTGTGATGTTGTCAGGATTAATTTACCTTGAAAGCATTGTAACACAGTGGCGTTCGACGAAATGAATAGCACAAGCAGTAGGTGTAACAGGTACGTTAGCGCACAGCACAGACATGAAATCCTCAACATGGAATGCCAGCCGGATTTTGTATTTACACTGGAATTGGATCCATGTTTTGTATTTGGATTACCTACTCTGTTACTGTTATACACCTTTTCCCACCTATATGCAGACTTGCCAAATCATACAATGTTGTCGCGTGACATAAGGATTTTCCCCCAGTCCTTCCAGTCACTCTGTAACCCTGTTTTATTGTGCTCGCAGTGTCTAAATAGTTAAAATCAGAGCACTGATTGACTGCTTAGTCAGGCAGCCTGTCATCCTGTGCCAAGATGACATGCTACTTTTGGGGGCATTACCATTAGTGATGATGTGAATCCCTCACGGACCATGCCCTTTCGCAATCTCAGACATGACAACGTGGGTAAGTCTCCATATATGATTGTTTGACACTCCTTCCCCAAACACAGTGCTTTAACAAGGAGCCTCCATCCCACTGTCAGGTGTGTGAGATATTTTGAGCTCATGATGCAGTGACAAACACACTAGGGACCCAAAATATGGTTATGGGGTGCTTCCCTCCCTCTCCCAGTCACATGCGGTATACCCCAAAGCTTGATACTCGGCCCCCTGCTATTCACAATATTCATAAATGATCTGCCCTGCAAAGCCTCAACTGTACACATGTACGCAGATGACACCGTAATCTATACCAGCAAACCAAATCTCCCACAGCTGGAGGAGCTGCAAGAACAATTTACAGAGGTAGAAAAGTGGATCGCGGATAACAAACTTTTTGTAAATACTGACAAAACTGTTACTATGCTCTTTGGAACCGCACCTAAACTACACAAAATAAAACCTTCCCATCTATGTGTCAGGACAAAATCAAATGACACACTGACCACAGTCTATTCTCGAAATATATCCAAATCTATATTTTGGCCCCCACATCGAAAAACTCTCATCTAAACTTTACCCCAAACTAGGTGCCCTGTACAGAAACAAATCCTGCCTGAGTCCGGCAGTAAGAAAGAAGATTTTACTACAAATGTTTATGCCGGCTATTGAATATGGAGATGTAGTGTATGCAGCTGCCCCACAAACGCACCTCCAGAAACTTACTACATTGTATAACTCATTCTGCCACTTTGTGCTACAATGTAACTACATGACTCACCATTGTGACATGATAAAAGAGCTAAACTGGCCGTCGCTGGAATCTAGACGCATCCCTCACCTCTCTCCAACCTGGTGTTTAAGAGCTTTTCTGGGAAGCTGCCACCCTACCTGAATAGACTGCTTCCCCCAGCAGTTCCCTCCTCCTATAACCTCTGATTCAGGACCTGCACCTTATTATTATTCTTTATTTATATAGCGCCAGCATATTCTGCAGTGCTGTACAATGGGCACAATATAGACAGGGTTACAATACATTGAAAAACAATTGACAAACCAGTACAGGAGGAAACGAAGGAAACCTTACTTGCAATACCACAAGACAAAAGGAAAGTGGCTCGATCCTCATTTACCTACAGAGCACCACAAATATGAATAACTGATGGAACCAGAGCCCTTATTTGTTTCACCCCTATGCTTTTAAAATGGAGTATTCCACTCTTCCTATCTAACTCACATAGATAGTTTGGCCCAGCCTTATTTCCTCCTTAGCAAAGCCTGCCTTCCTGTCATTATACCAGAGAGGCAGTCAGCAAGCATCTATATGTACTGGGCTATTGCATCCTGTTTTTACTGTCCCCCATAACAAGGTACACATGAGAAGTCCTTTCTTCCCACAAGTCACCTTTTATTTGCTGTTGCTTTCCTAATAAAGTGAAGAAAATACAAAGGACTTTGTGTGCTTTCAAAAGAGGATGAGTTAAGCTATATGACTTCAATCATATCCTGCATTTGACATTCACTTCTCGCATATGACCCGGGGTTCCAGAATAATATCCTTTCAGGCACCATCAAATCTTCCCCTAGTCTAAAGTCCCTTAAGAGATCTCTATTAATGTACCTCAATACAGAATGCAACTGTAAACATGTGTAGCGCTCACTCCCGGAGGAGCCGCTGAATTTGAACCTCGGGTCAGTCTCCCCGCACTAGGGAATAAATATACTCCAGCACCGTTATGGATTTTATAAATTATATAGTTTACTGGATAAACTGGCATATAAAGAGTAACACGGTGTAAGTATATATATTTACAGTAGTTCGTAATGCGAGAAACGCGTAGCGGAAAAGGAAAAAATAATTTTAACCCCTTCGTGGTTGGAGTGTGAGTCCCGTACAGGCTATGTCCCAAGAAATGTAAGTGTAGGTGTGTATTGGTACCCGGGTACAATATTCAACTGGCCAGTGAATTATTTATGAGGTATCTTCGACTAGTCACGTTGGGGCCCTGTAGGTTTTTTGAAAACTGCAGCGTGCTTTAGTACTTTACAGTGGCTGGGAAGGCCTCTCACCCATCCGCCAGACACTCTGCGCTCCGCTCGACCCAGGACGTCTCTCCGCTCGATTTTGACTGGGATTCTCTGTGTCACCGGATCCGCTGTCTTGCTTGTCTGTATCTGCCACCAGATGTCCAGCTCACCACCTGCACTCCCTGTTAGATCGTCTGCGGTCTCCTAACTCGGGGTCCTTCAGCATACTCTGTATCGGTGTAGGGTTACTAATGGTGGATCACGGGGTCTTCGTTCAATAAGAAGGGAAACCAGATCTTCAGCTCTGCTAGGCCGCACCTGCGCTCTGGCCTGGTCACGATCACTATCTCCAGCACTTGCGTCTTGCTCCTCTCACTCCTCTGCGCGCTCTGCCGGCTCTCTCCACGGGGCTGCGGATGTAAGTGTCTCTTTCCCACCCACTTCCTGTTCCCGCCCGCAAAGCATGCTGGAAAATATAGTCCCAATGTCTTACATTGCGCTTGTCTCACTCTGGTGGCCAAAAACAAGTACTACCACGACAGTGAATTAAAACCAGCGCTTCACTCTCCCCCTCCTAGAACTCTTGGGTCTCTCCAAGGAGGTATAACAGTTGCATTACATTTCAACATATATTAGGCAACATATACAGGTTCAGCAGCAAGCATACAATGGGTTAGATACACTTCCTCAAGTTAACTCATGCTTTTGACTACCTCAGCTAACATAGCAGACACTTTGGGCAACCTTCGCACTGTGGTGACGGCCTCTTCAGTGCTATGTCCTGGTGAGTCGTAGGTGAGTCTCTGGGGCGATCGAATAGAGCGTTTTGGTTCTGGCTCAATCAGCAGGAGGGAACCCTGTAGTTGGGGTAACATCGGGATCATTCGCGTGATCACCACGTGGCGTACTTGGCTGGACCAGTCGAACTTCCACATCGTCGGTCAGCTTCACACTCGCGCCCTGAAAACACACTGGAACACCCTTTCTCCACTCAAAAAGAACATATGTGTGAGGGGTATCTGGGTTCGCTTTAATGTCCAGGATTAACCCCCGATTATCTGGTGTCAACGCGGCCATGGCCTGGCGAATCTGATCTTCGGCCCAAGTGTCTGCAGGAATATCCATAACTATACATAATTCTATCTGACTACTGTGCTCCTCACACCATTTGGCAGCAGTGTCTGGATCCATATTTAACCCTTTAAATGCGTTTTTTCCAGAGACTGGATCCCGGAAACGAGCCCCCACGTGTAGCGCTCACTCCCGGAGGAGCCGCTGAATTTGAACCACGGGTCAGTCTCCCCGCACTAGGGAATAAATATACTCCAGCACCGTTGTGGATTTTATAAATTATATAGTTTACTGGATAAACTGGCATATAAAAAGAGTAACATGGTATAAGTATATATATTTACAGTAGTTCGTAATGCGAGAAACGCATAGCGGAAAAGGAAAAAATTATTTTAACCCCTTCGTGGTTGGAGTGTGAGTCCCGTACAGGCTATGTCCCAAGAAATGTAAGTGTAGGTGTGTATTGGTACCCGGGTACAATATTCAACTGGCCAGTGAATTATTTATGAGGTATCTTCGACTAGTCACGTTGGGGCCCTGTAGGTTTTTAGAAAACTGCAGCGTGCTTTAGTACTTTACAGTGGCTGGGAAGGCCTCTCACCCATCCGCCAGACACTCTGCGCTCCGCTCGACCCAGGACGTCTCTCCGCTCGATTTTGACTGGGATACTCTGTGTCACCGGATCCGCTGTCTTGCTTGTCTGTATCTGCCACCAGATGTCCAGCTCACCGCCTGCACTCCCTGTTAGATCGTCTGCGGTCTCCTAACTCGGGGTCCTTCAGCGTACTCTGTATCGGTGTAGAGTTACTAACGGTGGATCACGGGGTCTTCGTTCAATAAGAAGGGAAACCCGATCTCCAGCTCTGCTAGTCCGCACCTGCACTCTGGCCTGGTCGCGATCACTATCTCCTGCACTTACGTCTTGCTCCTCTCACTCCTCTGCGCGCTCTGCCGGCTCTCTCCAGGAGGCTGCGGATGTAAATATCTCTTTCCCACCCACTTCCTGTTCCCGCCCGCAAAGCATGCTGGAAAATATAGTCCCAATGTCTTACATTGCGCTTGTCTCCCTCTGGTGGCCAAAAACAAGTACTACCACGACAGTGAATTAAAACCAGCGCTACACATGTAACATAATGAATGTATTTCCTGCATATTTATTTTCTTTGTTATCTGTATATTTGTGTTTTTTAGTATCTTGCATTTTATTACTTTGTATTTCTATACCTACTGTAAAAATGTGATATTTTTTAACCCAGGACATACTTGAAAATGAGAGAAATCTCAATGTATCTTTCCTGGTAAAATACTTTATAAATAAATAAATATTTAGAAAATACAGAGGACAAGGGTTTGACAATGGCAGTGGAGGTGTAATGCAAGAACTAGGGATGAACAAGGACACTAGTGGTGGAGCTGGATGCAGTAGCAGAACATGTGTACACAGGGAACTCATTAGAGAATGGTACACTGAAGTGGAGCAGGAGGCACAGGAAACTATGGGCCGCAGGAGAAAGCGGCAGGACATAGAAAGCAGAGGTAGGAGCACGGGTAGCCGAAGAGTCTGGGGATCTGATAGCAGGATGCAAGGAAACTTGGACAGTAGGCTGTGAACCAGGGCAGCAGGCTGGAAATCCATTAGTATGTTTGATACCTAGTCAGCAGGCTGGAGACCTACACAGCAGACTGGAGAGCTGTGGGCAGTTGCAGGCTTCCAAGGAACACACCACTGAAGCTCATACAATACTGAAACACTGTTGGCAGGCTGTGATCAGTGGTGTATTTTAGTTTTGTGCTGCCCTAGGCAACACAAAATTTGTTTAGGCATAAGGCTATCCTAAAGAAAAGATAAATCCAGGTAAAGTATCCATGTAATTGGGCAGACTAGATGGGCCGAAAGATTCTTATCTGCCGACATTTTTCTACGTTTCTATGTATCACAGCATATTACAAAGCTCCATAGCAATAAATCTAACAGTATTTTGCAGTGCGTATGAGCATACACAGGATCCACAACAATAAAACTCATGTAATGGGCAGTGCATATGAGCATACGCAGGATCCACAGCGATAAAACTCATGTAATGGGCAGTGCATATGAGCATACACAAGATCCACAGCAATAAAACTTGCGTAATGGGCAGGGCATATGAGCGTACACAGGATCCACAGCAATATAACTCACTTAGTGGGCAGTGCGTATGAACATACACAGGATCTACAGCATTTTTTGAAATAATTACAGTTCCTTGGTGCTGCAGGGGTGGGCAGGCTTACAGCCGGTGACGTTCGACTTGTTGCTGAAATGTGCCCCCTCGGCTCGGGCGTGGATCTTACTGAGTCATGACTGCCAGGTAGCTCTTGAACACATCACTTTTTACACGCTCATGTCATCTAATGTGGCGAGAGTAAGAGCTGCGAGGGCGTGTAAAAAGTGGTACGTTGAGAAGCTACCTGATAGTCACAGCCCTGCAACGCTAAGTGGATCAGTAAGATCTCGTGGTTTCTGCTGCCCTAGGCAAACGCCTTGTTTGCCTCTTCAGTAGATACGCCCCTGCGTGCGATTTACATTTAAAATAAGTCCATCAATGATACAAGATGCACTTGGTTCTTCTGGAAGCATATAGAAGCCTTGGGGCAGAGTTCTCTGGGCAAAGCCTACAGACAGGTAAGGCATAATGGAAAACCTGACTTGGAACAGTCCATGAAAGGTGCTTCTGTGGTTTAGGGAGCTTTAAAATGGCTCAGGCATGGGCGTTCCTACATCTCCTCTGCTCCTTTGTGCTGGATTTCTGATACAAATCGTTTGCAAGATTTTGGAATGTAATTATACATACACAGAGAGCAAACAATACAGGGAGACTGGGATTTACTGATATGTCTACATTACACAGTACACAGGGAGCACACAATACAGCAAGCGTTATACATAATACACAGAAAACAGGATACATATAGTTGCTGCCATTAAAAAACAATTTCCAAGGAGACTCTGCTGTAGAAAATCCAGGGGTACAACTTAACAGAGATGTGTACTGAAATACTCAGAGACACAGGCAGAGAGATGCTGACAGTGCGCACAGACATACACAAGCAACCACCATGACAGACATGATGAACATGCACATACATCGATGGGTACACACGTAGACATACTGTATGACAAACATACACACACTCTAACAGACACACAGTCACTTACAGAGACACACTGACAAACACAACTACAGAAACACAGGGGGACACACACTAACAGAGACACACTCGCAGGAACAGAGTGCTAAGGTTGGATATTTGGTCAAAATTATGAGTAAGATATGAGACTTGTGTAAACTTAACAAGAGCTTTGATAATCAGCAAATCCAAAGGGTTTAGTAGCTCTGGGAAGTTTACCCGAGATCTGCTTATGGTTGCAACTTACTCACAATGTAGCCCATGATTGGCACAACTAGCATGGAAATATCTCGTTTTGAGTAATAGTGATAATGGAAACTGATGGAAACACAAAATGCAGGATTTTGAATGCACAAGCCAATCACTGTTGCTATCATCTGTCATTTGTAACCATAATGTAGGCTCACACATTGTCCGTGGACTAAAATATCTGATAATGTCAAATATATTTCCAGAATAATGTCTGGAACAGTGATACCACGGCAAATCTGCAGACGGAGGACAGTTTTATGAAAATGTCTTGAAATCATAGCTTCCACATATGCCAGCTGACACCCAAATGCCTCCGAAAGGTTATTGTCCTTGTCATTTTGGTAATAGTTTAATCAACATGCATAATACAAGCAGCACTTCAGCATAAGTTCAAAAGAGGACAAGCAAATTATAGAGCTTGAAATATATAGGTTTGAAAGCTAGAATACATCAATGACCTGCTTGAACCCAAATGCAACCACTGAAGTCTAACAAAAGAATATTATTACCTCCAAGGTACAAAGTGTAGTTAAGAATATTGCATAGACATGAAAGGTAAATCAATTCTTGTTCATGAGAATCATAATTGACTATGCTTCCATGAGATCTAAAGCACAGTTAGAGATGAAAGAACTAAACAACATTTTCTTTATTTTGTTTTCCTCAGAAGAATCAAAAAATATAGATTATTTGAAATTAATATTTAAAAAACAAACATTTTTGATCTTCTTTGTCCACCAAAAGCTGGAATAGCTTCGTGGAGCACCTCATGACGATGACTGACATGTTTAATTAACCTTTGCGTCTCAGAATATCTCAAAATATAATTCCCATGGTAAAGAGATAGCAACATGGAAAATGAGGTTCATAAATATGTAATCATTTATCAGTAATAATAAAAAAGAATATTCAGGTCCGTAACTACTAGACCTGCTGCACATTTTCAGTATTAACCAGTTATAGTGCCTTTTGTTTCTTACAGGTCTATTCAGAGAAAGGTGAAACTCAGGAGAACTGGCAAGAGAAGAGAACAATCTAGACCAAATAGCCGATTTGTAAAGTGAGATAAATGGGAGAATTTTTCTGGATGGCTATTTTGACCTGTAATTTTCCCTTCTCCAGTCATTCTCCTGAGATTCACCTTTCTTTGAATAGACCTGTTAATGATTCCTCCTTTAAGTCTCCTTTTACATTGTTCTTTATGGCTCCATATTTTGACATATAGAATTGTGAATGATAGAGATCTGTATTTGTAAAACTTGCATACTGATTTATTTTTGTTATTTTAACTCATGCAAATAATGGCTCATTTATTCTCGCACATGTTAAACTTGATTGAACATTACAATAATTTATAGCAACAGCTTACATTTGTTTAATTCATTGTGTTTTCTTTCTTATTATAATATTGAGTGAGATTGATTAATACTAAGTTTTAAAATTATTCCTTCTTGAAACCAAATAATTTTTATATTACCCCTTTTGTTGCAGATAACACATGGGACGCAGCGAGCACTATTACAAAGCTAACGCTAGTATTAACACTCACATATCTGAGCGCTAACACTAGCAGGGTTATTCAAAGAGATTCGAAAAGTCACCGCACGTTCGGTGACTTTTCGTTCTCTTCAATTCGGTTCCTTTTGCCGATTCCATTTCGGTGACCCTGCGGTGTATTCAGCAAGCACCACAGGGTCCCCCGAATTGCAGGGAAAAGCTGCCGCAAACCTGACGAAAATTAACCGCAAAACCCACCGAATGCATGCTGAAAACCCTCAAAAACATCTGGATTAACCTGCCGAAAACCACAGAAAAACCCGAACAGGAGCCGATCGCAGCCTTCGACACAGCAGAAGAGGCAATGAATAAATTAGCAAAACAGTTTGCATGAATGTGTGAAAGTGAAACGCTGTTTGCAAAGAAACTACTGAGTGAAAATGTCTGAAATTTACACAGGAGGTCCAGGGAATGATAATAAAAAGGGCTGTTACAGAAAAAATAAGTAAACTTAAAAAAAAAAAAAAAAATCGGACTTTTAAAAAAAAAGAAAAAAAATTCAGAAAAATGCTTAAAATATCCTAAAAAATCTATAAATAGAGACTCTACTGCAGAATTTTATAATGAACAGTTTATTAGATATTGAATTAAAACGGGAATATTTTTAACATTGAAGCCTATGGGATTCTCCTGAATTAAACCAACGAATGGCAGGGCATTTCGGGAACCTTTCACTGCTGTTTTTTGTTCTCTGAATAGCTGAAACAGTGCTTTTTCATGGGGTTTTCACTGCCCTTGAACAGGCACCGAACAGGCACCGTATGTGTAGGCAATTCGCCAACATTTGGCGAATTGCCTGCCCGCTGGATAGCCGAATGGCCAGGAAAGGTAACCGAACGCTGATTTTCAGCGTTCGGTTACCTTTCTCAAGCAATTCGGAGCTCTTTGAATAACCCTGTAGGTTTCTCAAGGCTTTTACCTTTCTCTGAATAGCCCTGTATGTAATAGTGCCCAGCATTGGGTATCACCGCTGTATATGGATGACGTCACGTCTCCCATACAATGTTCACCATTCCTGACTTCTCGTCATTCCTGCAAGGACTGGCGGACTCTCTCCTAGCAAAAGCAAAGTCCCTTAACATCAGGTCCTGAGAGTAGGTATTTTATTGAAAAATACAATCCCCAGATGAGAAGAATGAGTTACCTTGAATAGATTTTTCCTCTAGCCCATGTGCAATTTAATGCATCCTTGTCACGGAACGGGCATGAGAGCTCTTTTCAGCGAGCCACAGGACTAAAGACTGAACCCTTTTTAAAGACCATTTTCCTGTTTTCGTTTTGGTTTTGCGTGTGAGCCATGGACCTCTTATTTTATTGCTAGATGTGTATTGTGTTAATGTAATAAAAAGTACCCTGTATGATGTACTGTAAAAGTATGAAAGAAACCGTTTGTATGTGTTTTTCCCCGTCGCCATCCCTCTACAGGTGATCTCATGCCCCAAAATGGAGGATGCAGCGGGCCAGAGGATTGGAGGCTTTTCCAGACCTCATCTGCCTAATCCCTGGACAATGGGGAGCCTGAAAGGGCAAAATAGAGGATACAGCAAGCAGCCCATTGGATGTTTTCCAAGACCTCATATGCCTAATCCCTGGACAATGGGAAGGCTGAAAGGACCTGTAGGGAACAGGAGGCTGGAAAGGAGCCAATCAGTGCTGGTTGTGTGGGTGGGGAGTTGTAATCTGTTTGTGTTGAAGTTTGTATAAATGACCCTGTTGAAACCCAATTCAGTTCACTGTTTTAAAGCATACAGTCGCGTCTGTGTCTTCATTCAGAGCTACAATCACTATTGCAGGAGACACTCAGCGTCTCCTGTACTCAAACGGTCTTGCATCACCACTCAACCCAGGACGAGATCCCCAAGCAACACCGCACCAGTCTCTCCAGAGAACCAACCCATTATCCTTCGAGAACGCCGAGTGTGCCATTTATGCCGGAGCCACCAAAGGGGTCAATAGAGCCACCGCAGGCGGACTCCATTCACAACCTATTCAAGTATAGGAGACATAAATTTACAGTAAGGACATGCAAAGCTTGCGGCATTAGCAGAAAAGCTTGTCCAGCTCTTAAGATATCAATCTGTGTTGGCTCCAGCCGATATCTTAATGGCAAGAGGGGAATAAGGCCCATAGTCTTTTGTTCACACAATATTTTATGGCACAATCACAGGTATCTTGAACAGGATCCCTCTCCTACTGTTCTGTGTGTTTATCGTGTATGTATATTTGTTATTCTGTCTCTCCCATTGTACAGCTTTATAAAAAAAATTTAACTGCTTTCTGTAGATTCTATAAATATATACTTTATTTGCCACATTTTAATTCCCAGGGTAGCTAGATTTTTTTAAATTCAGACATGCCTTCTTTTGAAAAAAAAAAATGCTGGAAAATTTATTTTTATATAAGAGTTGTGCATGTTGCATATAAGGCCTCCTAAATATATCTAGCCCAATCATTTGACCTATGTAATATGTTATTTTTTTTTCTTTTATTCAGCAGAAACCCTCAAAAAGGTTTTTTATTGAGTAAATAAATGTGCGCAGAAAATAAAATAAACTATTTTATGTACGGGAACTGGCAAAGGAGAGCAAACAATAGAATGATAAAAAGTAGATTGTAAAAGTTAAAAATTAGCAATAAAAAGGAAAAAACACACAAAAAAATGAAATAAGATTAGACTGTGTTACGTAGGTGCAAATGATGAAGAAATAATGGTGAAAAAAGGTCAGCACACAGAGGAAGGGGATACAGCGGCTCATCAGTAAAGGGTTTAAAATTAAGCAACCATTTCCACATTAACCTTTGAAAGACTTAATAGTTTAGAAATCTATTCCATAACTGTGGGAATAATAGCCAGATGTTAACATGGATAATTGTATCTAATCAGCTGTAAATGTCATGCAGTTATATAAAGGATTTAGCTTCCCCTTTGCGTCCCGGTTTCCCCAGCAGATTGCAGGTCAGGTATGGAGTCCGGCAGCCGGCCCCTTAGCGATCGCTAAGCTCACGGATGCTGGGGGCAGCGCTACAGCATCGTCCCCAGCATCCCCTCCATGGCGTCCATAGATCCATGGAGCATTGTGCTGCCTCTTGCGAGATCCTGCTGGTCGCGGAGTGATCGCGGAGGGAGAAAGGGGACTTTCTTCTCCAAGTTTCCCTCGGCTCCCAGCGGCCAGAAGCAGCGGATCGGGCTGCCGTTTTCGACTTGGGAAGAGAGGTGAGTATGTGTTTTTTTGGGGGTTTTGAGCTGCAGGTAACAGATTCTGCAGCAGCAAAATCCATTACCTACACCTCTGAACTGGTGGTAACTTTTTCGTTAGCGACAACTCTTAGTAACTAGCGTTAGGACCAAGTGATTTTAACGCTAGTTAATCTGTGCTTTCACTTTGCACCCCCCATGTTGGATATTAGGAGCGCAAAGTACAGTAAACTCTCGTTGCGAATCCCAAATTAACAATTAAAAACCCGTAAAGCGATTCGAAGGTGATGTGGACGCAGCGCTATTACCTCCTTTAAGCTAGCGCTAAAGCTGATGCTATGTTAGCTCGAAGGAGGTGATAGAGACCTTAGACATATATAGGTGATCTTTCGACATGAAATTCCATTCAGCTGTGTACAGGGCCGGCTTGTCTCTAAGGCAGCAAAGGGCTCCACTGCTGGTTTGGTACAAAAAGCAGTTTTCCAGTTGGCACCCAGGAAAGATGAAATGCTTGTTCATATTATTCTGATTGTTTTTCTGACAGGAAAGCTTCTTGGAGGAATAAATGGGAAGAGAGTGCTCCACTGAAAACTGCCAAACAAACCACTGACATTAAAGTTTTCAACTGAAACACTTAGGGCAGTATTACAAAACTGGTGCTAACTCAACCAGGGCTGGTGTAAACTTACCAGAGCCATTATAGTCTATGGAGTTACTAAGTTTACAACAACTCTGGGTAGGTTAGCACCAGCTTTGTAATACTGCCCTTTACGTTTTGGCTTTTTTGGTGAAATGTCCCAATATTAAAACAACACAGAGAAAATGCCTTTATATGGGTGAAACATTGTGTTGACAGTTCCCTGAAACAAGTTACAGGTTTCAGATTTTACGTGTTCTGGTCTCTTTTTCATTGCTATTTTTAATGGTGGATGGATGTTTCACTCTGGTCTGGTTGCACCATGCCTGGAGATCTCATTACATTAATGTCATGATTTTGATCATCCTATTAAACCAATTAATTTGTTAGCCATAGTCAGCGCTGCATTAATGCCCACCACGCTCCTATTTCATGCAATTGAAATGTGGAGCACTATTATGGTGACATTTTCAGATTCCTCTCTAGGATTATAGTTGGTGCCATCCCTAATACCCATTGACTATAGGTTCTGCTATCCTTAGGTGTCCCCTAACCCCTAAATAACCCAAATGCTAAGTATCCCTGAATGTAAGTCTTCCCATTACTAAAAGGTAAGGTTCCCTTGGGACACCGGCAATACCCTCCAGTGGAATGAGTGCCAGGAGAACTCACAACCTCTGAAAACCACGGAACCTTGGTACAGAGAGGAGGAGTGTGGTAAAATGGATCTTTGCGTCAATACCCCGAAATCCTTGTGCCACCTGTATAGATAAACACATAGGGCCCTATTACAATCTTCGTGCATACGTTTGCACCAGCGCAAAAACGCATTAACGCGAGGGGCAAAACCCTTTGCGCTGAATGTCGTATTACAATGTCAGCGCAACAAACGGGTGTATACGTCTACCGCGGGTGAACCTGCCCGAATGCTGCACGAGCTTCCTGTACTTCGCGCGTCCTATACTTGACATTGTGAGCGCAAATGCGTTTGTGAGCTGGTACGCGGATGGTATTACAATGTATGCGCTGTTTGTAACGCACAGTCTTTGCGCGCATAATTTTAGCAACTCCTAAAAGCTGGTGTTAATGGCAAATTCTATCAACCTGGCCGAAACCAAATACACCAGCCCAAAAAAAAATACACAGCAAAGTATAGTTACACATTCTACTCATACCAAACCAATAAATTTGAGAAGTTGTGTGTGCTTTTTATTGATGAAGCATATATGCGCAGATTGACTTTGACAGGCGCAAAAACTTAACGTGAGACAATTGTGGTTCTAAAGCTGAATTGCGGGAAAAAAAAACAGTTCGCACACTGATTTCTGCACGCAACGTTGCGGCGCGCGCGTTTTTGTGCGTCCGCTTAACGCGCGCTATTGCTCGACGGATGAAAAAATGCGCTAGGATTGTAATTCCAGCATTTATTTACGCGCGTTAACGTTTAATGCTGGGTGCACAAATTCGCGCGTTGCACGTGCGTTTTTTGCATGAAGAATGTAATAGGGCCCCTACAATTTGTTTTATCACCTCAGGATTGTGTTAGTAGACAACAAAATTATATATTCCTTTAGAGCGATCCTCAGACTCTGTTTCTTTTCCTTGCTATGAAAATATCAGTATGGGCTGAGCTAAATGTTAATTAAAACTAATGTATTTGAGATTTAACATTTTTAATAAAATATTTAATTCTGAAGCTGGTATCTGAAAATTATTGATGAACGTATAGGAGATGTTTGGAATGTCAGCCTAAGCCAACTTCCAGGCTTATTTCTGCATCGCTGAGCATAAATAAGCAGAGCTGCAATCAGGAATCCAAGTGTAGACAAGAGAAAAAAAACCTTAGCTTGCTTGATTTCAGCTGGTAGGTAGAGATACGAAGCATGCATGACTGCAAACAGATGAAGAGAGAACAAACGTGCAGAACAAAACGTGTCTTTTGCCTACTGTAAAATCCCTGTGGATAGCAGGAGGAAAAAAATTCACAAATCAAGGGTTTAAGATTGTGTGTGTCTGGAAATGCTATCAAATCACTGCCTAGACAGGAGAAGAAAAATGTAAGGATGATAAACGCACATACGGCGTGTGAGTAACCATTAAAAGGAACGAATAAATGTCGCACGGAAACAAAATGTTCATATCTGTCGCGAAATGCAAATAAAGCATCAGGATATCTTTAGCAATAACAATAGTTAGGTCACAAGAACAATGCTTCTAAGAAAGATATTAGAGCTGTTTCCAAATATATCTTTGATTTGCCTAATTATCTTCACGGAGTTAATCATCCGTGTTGATGCTATACATGGTACTCTTACAGATATGAGCATTGTTCTAGATGGATTTTGAAACATAAAGGGGTTATTCAGAGAGGTCCAAAATGTCACCTAATTGCAATCAGACACTGAAATTCAGCGTACGGTTTTTGGTGAATTGCCTGCACATACAGTGCCTGTTTGAAGGCAGTGAAATCCCCCATAGAGAAGTAATGGTTACTCTATTTAGAGACACCGAACAGCAGTGAAAATTTGCCAAAGTGCCCTGCTGTTCGGTGGTTTGAAGTGTTTTATCTTTTTCTGTAGGCACAAAATACTGGAGCCCCCCCCCCGGAAAAAAGTGCCAAAACTGGGGGCAATATTTTAAAATTTTCGCTTTGGAGAAATGCGGGGGGGGGGGATTAGCGTTTTTGAAAAAACAGAAAAACGGTTTCTCACCAAGCTCACATCAAAAGGGGAAGAATCTGTTGCCTTAAAGTCAAGCAAAGATGGAGCAGAATGTTAGGACTAGGGTTAACTCTAAGGCTGGCGTCAGACGAGTGCACTATGTCACCCGTACTGCCGTGCCTTCTGGCATCCGTCGCAGCATTGAGACACTGTGATGGGGCCAGCCACATGCTGTTGCGCGCGCACAAATTGACAGAGCTACGAAGTGCAATCCAACATAGGAGGATCGGGCCTTGCAGCATTGAGCGCACTAAGTGCGCTCAGCGAGGTAGCCAGACGGGCGTCGAGTGGAAGGAATGTCCACTCTCACGGACATTCCTTCTGCTCTCCAATGACGCTTGTCTACCCCCAGCCTAAGCCTGAAACAAGCACAAATAATAACCTAACCCTAACCCAAATTGCTAAGCCTACCCTTAACCCTTTTATTTATTTATTTTTACACATTACATAGTCATATTTGGCATCATTGGAAAGGCAAGGCTCTCACCTTTCCGTTACACCTCGCGTGAGCTTGGGCGATGTAAAATTCAGAGATGCAGGGATCCAAAGACCTCTCCTCACTGCAGTGCGGCAGGTTAGGTTTTGTGTAATAATGCATTTAGCCATCACCTCCACACTTGCTGTTTATGTGGTAAATAAAAAGGTGAGTTAGTGCAGGATCACTGGTCACTTTATAATTGAAACGTGAACAACAGTGCTGCGTTAGGAAAAAAATAAATATTTGAATTTTATTTGTTATTTTAATTTTTTATTACACCTAGTAATACTTTATATCTTTGGCATGGCAATATCCCGGCCTTTCCAATGATACCTCATATAACCGTCTAGCAGGTATGGTTCTGGAGATATAGAAGTCCAAATGATTTTAAATTGTAAAAACAAATATTTATTTTTTTTACACAGAAAGGCGCCCCCTGTGGTAGGTGCCTCTAGGCACATGCCTACCTTGCCTAATTATAAATCTGGTCCTGACTATAAATATAACATTTCAATGTGTAAAGTAACAGACTGGTCTTTGCTTATTCATCTCATATCCTGAATCACTTTTTGAATTATAGGTACCGCATACTGAAGCATTCTGAGATAAATAAGACCATGGACAACAATCCCCTAATTACTGTAGCCATTTCGACTCATCGACATATCCCAATAATGGTGTTTAAATCCAGCCTGGCCAGGAAAGGAAAGGTGTAAGTAGCTCTGAATGAAAGCAATTAATCTTCCAAACAACACACAGCGTAGGTGCATGTTATTCCAGATAAACTGTTTTGATCTTTAGCAAAGCAAGGGAAAAAAGGTCTCAGTTACCTTAGACGTATGCTAAAATATAATATTCAAATTCTTCAAAAACACAATAAAAGACACCATTAATACTAGATAACTAAAAGTTATATCAGAAATTGGTTAATAAGGAATTATTTACCAAACCCTAAGCTATTTGTTCACTTGATCAGTGGCACATACGGTTCCACAGTCAGAGGGTTCACTAATAGCTGCCAATGTCCTACTTAGGAAATTATGAAATAAACAATAGTGCATCTGCTATTTCCAAATGTGTGTCGGTGGGAGGGACATCACCTCACCTTTTTTTACTGTAATTCCGTCCATCAGTGTTATAAATGATTTCCCTTTGGAGGTACGATTGGAATCATTATTATTATTATCAGCATCACTTATAAAGCACCAACAGTTTCCGCAGCACTATACAATATCCAATGGGAATGAGACAAAATTAAAACAATTTAGGAACAGAAACAAGAGGTGTAGAGGGCCTTGCTTGGATTAGCTTGCATTCTAGAGACGCTGGGGTAGAAGAAGAAAAGATGAGTTCTATAGATCGTCAGGATCACTACACTAGCACTAGTGTTACAGAAATGACGAGATCAACACAGAGATCTCTATCATGAGGTGGGGGTAGGTGAGGAGAGGGATAGGTCAGCATCAATAATGTGTTATGCTAATCCAAGGCTCTAGTCGAGCGGGAACGCGCGGGAACGGTGTTCCCGCACTTCTCCCACAGCGGGAACGCTGTGGGAATGCAGCGTTCCCGCTGTGGCCCGAGCCCGAAATGCTGGAGCAGGCCGCCGCCGCACATTGCCGGCGGCCGCGTGCTTTCTGCTAGAACGTCCGCTGACCGGAAGTGCAGCCGCTCGCCTGGCTGTTTCATCGATCCCAGGCGAGCGGCTGCACTTCCTGTCAGCGGCCGTTCTAGCAGGAAGCATGCGGCCGCCTGCAGTGTGCGGCGGCGGCAGAGGCAGAGGTGAGCTGGTGGCAATAATCTCCATGAGAGCTGGGGGCAGTATCCATGAGACCTGGGGGCATTATCCATGAAACCTGGGGGCAGTATCCATGAGACCTGGGGGCATTATCCATGAGACCTGGGGGCAGTATCCATGAGACCTGGGGGCATATCCATGAGACCTCGGGGCACTATCCATGAGACCCTGGGGGCATATCCGTGAAACCTGGGGGCAATATCCATGAGACCTGGGGGCAGTATCCATGAGACCTGGGGGCATATCCATGAGACCTGGGGGCAGTATCCATGAGACCTGGGGGCATATCCATGAAACCTGCGAGCAATATCCATGAGACCTGGGGGCACTATCCATGAGACCTGGGGGGCATTATCCATGAGACCTGGGGGGCATTATCCATGAGACCTGGGGGGCAATATCCAGGAGACCTGGGGGCATTATCCATGAGACCCTGGGGGCAATATTCATGAGACCTGGGGGCACTATCCATGAGACCCTGGGGCATTATCCATGAGACCTGGGGCATTATCCATGAGACCTGGGGGCATTATCCATGACACCGGCGGCATTATCCATGAGAGATGGGGCATATATCCATGAGACCTGGGGGCATATATCCATGAGACCTGGGGGGCATTATCCACGAGAGCTGGGGGCATTATCCATGAGAGCTGGGGGCATTATCCATGAGAGCTGGGGCATATCCATGAGACCTGGGGGCATTATCCATGAGACCTGGGGGCAGTATCCATGAGACCTGGGGGCATATCCATGAGACCTGGGGGCACTATCCATGAGACCCTGGGGCATTATCCATGAGACCTGGGGGCAGTATCCATGAGACCTGGGGGCATATCCATGAAACCTGGGGGCACTATCCATGAGACCTGGGGGCATTATCCATGAGACCTGGGGGCATTATCCATGAGACCTGGGAGGCAATATCCAAGAGACCCTGGGGGCAATATCCATGAGACCTGGGGGCCTTATCCATGAGACCCTGGGGGCAATATCTATGAGACCTGGGGGCACTATCCATGAGACCCTGGGGCATTATCCATGAGACCTGGGGCATTATCCATGAGACCTGGGGGCATTATCCATGAGACCGGGGGCATTATCCATGAGAGCTGGGGCATATATCCATGAGACCTGGGGGCATATATCCATGAGACCTTGGAAAATATATCCCTATAACCAGTGCTGTGCATATTATTCTTGGGGTTCAGTGCTGTGTATATTATTCTGGGGGCTCAGTGCTGTGCATGTTATTATGTTATTCTTGGGGCTCAGTGCTGTGTATATTATTCTGGGGGCTCAGTGCTGTGTATATTATTCTTGGGGTCAGTGCTGTGCATATTATTTTGGGGGCTCAGTGCTGTATATATTATTCTGGGGGTCCAGTGCCGTGTTTATTATTCTGGGGGCTCAGTGCTGTGTACATTATTCTGGGGGCTCAGCGCTGTGTATACTATTCTGGGGGTCCAGTGCTGTGCATATTATTCTGGGGGATCCAGTGCCTGTGTATATAATTCTGGGGGGTCTGTGCCTGGATATATATATATTATATATAAAACGCGTTAGTCCAGTTGCCAAAATCACGAGTATACCTGTAAGGAGTGATACCTTTCACTGATCAATATATTTTTCAGTTTACACTCTTGAAAGCTTGTCTTTTAAATGTAAAGTTAACCCAATAAAAATGGTATCACCACGCACTGCTATACTCGTGATATATATATTTTTTCTTCATGTAATAGGGGTTGTGGAATTCGTGGGTGAGTTCCCTCACTTTTTTTTCCAGGACTTGACCCCTGTGCTAATCTGAAGAGATGAGATTTAAGGGATTTCTAAAAGCTGTGACAGAGTGGTCATCAGAAGCATATTTTTTTTGAGAAAGGATTTTACCAGGAAGGATACATTGAGATTTCTCTCGTTTTCAAGTATGTCCTGGGTGGCGAGTGTGTACCGTTAGGTGTCCTGCCCAAGGACACTTACTGGAGAGGTGCTCTTGCTGGGATCGAACCCAGGTCTCTACAGGCTCTCTCCACACAGAGCAGTGATGTTACCTCTACTCCACCCAGCCGGTACCATTTGATGCTGAGTGTGTACTTCAACACCATTGAATGGAGCCTACTGGTGTTGTTCACATAAGCTTTTTTAACTCAAAATATAGCACACTCTTTCACTCTACTGAGAAATTATTTGTTGCTAAATCGTAAGGTCCCTATTTATAGGTGTGCGCAGAGGGTGTGCCTGGTGTTCCCTGGCACACCCTAATGTTGGGTGAAGAGGTAGGTTTTCACCTTTTACATTGATATTTTAGGTGTCCCTTATTTGGTTCATGATGAAAAACATAAAAACTGACTGTCTCTAGGATTACAAGCTTGTTATTTCTAAAGAAAAATTTGTATTTTGTTCAAAATCTTCTAAACATAAGCTTTCAGTTAATAAATATTCCATGTGTGCACACCCTTATGTAAACCAGCTGTGCACACCAGTGTCCCTATTTATTGCATTATAGAGGTTACAGTAGTACAGTAGTTAAGTACAGTAGTTAAAAGTGTCGTTTGATCTCGATGCTGTTTGCCTTTTTCTCATTCCCATAAACAGAAGACAATTATCATACTTTTATTTAGCTAAACTTTAAAGTAATCTTATCAGGCATGAAATTTGTTTATGTCTTGTTAAATGTGACCTTACACCATAAGATGACCTTGTTTGAAGTCTTAATTAAATTCTCTTTACACCCATATACGGGCAATTTCTGTGACATGAGAAAGAAGGAATTCTCCCAGTATTTCATAGTTTTAAAATTTCCCATTAATAAAACTGATTAGCTGTAAAAACACATGCTAAAATGATGACGTCTTTATTCAACAGACTAACTAATTTTGTGCCCAAACAATATACTGTCTAATCTCTTATACTAGTATTCCAGAGAAGAATTTCCACTAAAAGATGAGTGTATTATTTTTTTTATTATTATACAGGATATATGAGAATACAGAAGAATAGTTACACAAAAATAGGACATTTGTCTTGAGTGGAATGGGTTATTTGTGTTGTTGAGAAGCAATGTGATTTTAGCTCAGAGTAGCAAACTGGACGGACAGATCATAGGACAGGTACGGTAGGTTTGTTTTCTTTAAAACAAATAATAGTAATGTAGATAATAATACAATCACACAATTACTTCAAACATTTGCATTCAGATTTATCAATGTAAACTGATTGACAGCCTTGTAAGTACCAGAATGCCTGAACTCAACCCGAACATGGGTTTTAATAAGGGAGACAAATGAATACAAGAAAGAGAATACAGAGCATTCCACTTTAATATAGCTTTAAAGATTTAACAAAACACATAACATAAGAATAAGAGATGGGGATTTGGTTACAAATACATGATCAGATATTGTATGTACCATAGAAGTAAATGTTGCGAGTGCACACAAGAATACAACGTGAGAACATGCAAATTTGCAATGTACTTATTTTAGGATCAATGTAATTTTGAAAGTCGATGTAGGATGACCACAAGGTACTGTTCCTCCTTATTCGTTCTCCACCTAGGAAATAGTGCGAAGATCGGCTAAAAATTCACATGGAGGGACGCCAGCGGAACCAGGGATTAAGCGTGAATAACGCCAGTGCAATGGTCTGGGTAATCAAAGATTTATTAAAACAATAAAATATTAAAATGAAATTATAATCCAACGCGTTTCGTCTGTTGACTTTATCAAGGATTAATAAGGGGGAACAGTACCTTGTGGTCATCCTACATCAACCTTCAAAATTACATTGATCCTAAGATAAGTACATTGCGAATTTGCATGTTTTCACGTTGTATTCTTGTGTGCACTTACAACATTTACTTCTATGGTTATTAGGGGGTGAGTAGGAGAGATCATTCAGAGTAGCTCAGTCCTTTAGTGCAGTAGCAGAAACTTAATTATCTATTGTATGAGCCACAATGTCAATGTACCCCAGCTCCTATCCTTCATCCCCAGTATAGGTAATGCAATGATGACAAGAACGGGTACATAACCAAGAAGGGTGGTCAGCCCTCAAAATGTAACATATAAAACCAGAATGGCTGCACTCAACCTTGCCTTCTTTTGTATCAACAGCAGTATGTGATGTGTGAGAGGCTGTACCCGATGGACGTATGTCTTTTTTCAGGCTATGTAACTATGTAACTAATTCATTTTTTACAAAGTTACTTCTGAGCCGAATGAACACTTCATGCCAAAGGAAATCTTCCACTTTGAAAGGCCGAAGCAGCCTGCTAGGACACCTGACAAAGGACAGGGAGGAGTAGGGGATGCTCATCTCACCATGGCTATATAACATAAATTAAAGAGTCATGCCAGCTAGAGTCTCCCTTTAAATTCAATTAGCTGCAGATTCGAAACCGTTACATAATTACATTTTATGGCTATATTGAAAAACTATAAAAACAGCTGAATATAAGAGACAATTTATTACACCAATAGTGAGTAGCATGTCAGAATTTATTATATACACACACACAAACACACATACATGTCATCAGTAACAACCGCATTGTAATGGTTTGCATTTCCCCAAGAAAATCAATAAAAAAGATGAAATATATAAACATTCAGGCTACATGACACCCGCTGCAGGAGTCATACATCATTAACCAATTTGCATAATTAACTTTTCCCTCCTTTTAACTTGTTCAGATCCCAGAATCATAGACAACTGCGGTAAGAACGATGGATAAACCAGCAGCCAAACTTAATTGTTGAAGAAAAAATGCTCTCTAAGTAATGACCCTAGTAATTCAAAGCCAATTACCATTATAAATTCAATATAACAGGATCGGCAGTCACTTAAATTTGGATAGAAGTAAATCAAGGAGATATAAATCTATTTAAATGTCACCAATAAAAAAATGAATTCTAACAAGTTCCTGTTAACTCCTAAGAATATGTTTTCCTGCATATATTACGCAATAAAAATACAAATACTGCAATTAAGAATCACAAAAGTCACATTTTTGAAAAATGGTTTTGGAGGTTTCGAAGGATCCTGAAGGGGTTTTGTGTGAAAAAAATCCATGATATCCATAAATGGTTGTGCCCTTAATTGAGACTTAATCATCACTACACATTTTGTGGAATTAATGGGCAGAGTCTTCCAGTTTGCGATGAAGATTTCTCTTGGTTAAATTAGCTTCTTAAATGATTTCTGAAATGACTTTTTTCTTATCACCTTCTGCCATGCAGTTGACTTTCAAGATTACAGATCATCTTAAAAGTAATAAAGAAGTGGAAACTGTGATATTTGCCCCACGGGATTCTCTAATCTATTCCGACACATATATGATCCCAAAACTGTGAGAAAATGGAACATTTTAAAATTGTAGGAACTAAAGATTGTACAGATAATATACATCTACAAATATACAACCCTCGCTTGTAATTGTACTTTACGGCATCTGAAACTATGAAAGATATTATTAACACATAAAATTTAGAATTCAGACTAAAAAGAGACCTGGTCAGCCCATGTTGGCGTCATTTGCTTCAATCACTCTCTTTGGACCATATTACAATCTTCACCCTAAAACAGGGACCCTAAGGAGGAAGCCCTGCACCTGCAGGTTTCTCCTTAACGTCCCCGTTTTAGCGTGATATTATGGGGCAGGCGCTAATCCAACAGCCTGCCCCGCGACGCAGTGCTAAGCCTTAGGATGCTCGTGGCAGCGCTAAGCGCCGCCGCGAGCATCCCCTCCATGGTGTCCATAGGAGATCCAGCAGGTCGGCAGACTGATTCGCAGAGGGAGACTGAGGAACTTTTTTCCCCCAGTCTCCCTCTGCTCCCGATGGGAAGAAGAAGCGGATCGAGCCACTGTTCTTGTCGCGGGATGAAGGCCTGTTTCTGCACATTGACAGTAGTTGACAGAATTTAGGCTGTTTGCATCCCCTAGGAGAGACCTATCTAGGCGCACCTAGTACCCCATGTGGCATTTATCACGCTGACGGAGCTACAGAGACTTTTTATGCTTTCCTTGGTTCGTCTTTATGTTGTTCTGTTTTTTTTAGCTTCCAATAAAAGTAAAATTTTACTTACAAGCTCCTATCTCAGTCAATCAAAATCCTTTGTTCTATCCATGTTCCAGGGTTACCCCCATTTCTGTTGCTGGATATTGCCTGTCACTATTCCTGCAGCGGCTACTTATTTACCTGCCTTAGTATAGAGTAGACCATATATTTCCAATTGACATAAAGACTGCCTTGTACTTCCCACAGAAAGAGGCATACACTGCCTGGGATCCTTCTCCATCCATGCATCTCCAGTGACCATCAAACCAATACGCATAGCACTTTTAGCAAAAATGCCTCATCTTGTGCAGCAGTTTTGTACTTGCAGGTTTTCATTTTCAATTGCATTAACAGATTTTCTATGCTTTACTGCGATTTCTTCCCTCGTTTACAAAATTCCATGTGGACAATCATGTAGTCGTAAGTAATGTTTTTTAGATTTCATATTCTGGAGGCGTGGAGGACCTATATTTGTGATTCCTGTACACAATTTCACAGGTTAGGTCACCACTTCACTGTGATTACAATAATGCTGAGCATTCAGCGATGGTTTGTGAGCTTAACCCTTTCACTACCGTGATCAAGTTAACTCTCTGTAAGAGCACCATAAGGTGCCCAAGATCGAGGTAACACAATCTGAACTCGTTCTGGAGAGTTGCAAGTGAATTTTTGTTTATTGCAAATGAATTTCATTTTCACATGAGCTCCAGAATATTTTCCTAAAGGTTAAGTGCATCAGGCATATCATATGTACGATGTACTGTAAATAAATGAAACTGCAGAGTCTCCCTGCCAGAAACCTACCAGCAGTGTTATACTTAGATTGACAAGCAAAGGGAGCCTGAATACACAGTAATAACAATGACCGGGGGGGGGCAGAGGTGTGTGTGTGTGTACGCAGACTTTGGGTAAGGGGTAAGTCACTAAATTTTATTTAAAAATCCTATGAGCTCTTAGTCCTGCCAGTGACTTTATGGAAACCACTTGGTAATAAAAGGGTTAATGACCCTGAAGCTAAAATACTTCTCATCCTTCATTGTTCCATTGCCATCTCCCCAAATCATCGGACATTTTCATTGTGCAATCGTTCTCTCTGTCTATAGGAGGCATTTGGAGCCAAACCTTTTTGCTTTTCCTTGGGCCTATTAGAAGACATGAGTGTGGAGCTGTAGCCCCTATGTTTACCCTGCCCTCTTTATGTATATTGCGGCACATAAGCACGTGACCTGTTTTGTTACTACATTTGCACCCACAATAGTGTTTTGGGATTTGATCAACAGCAAAATGTCATCATGGAAAATTCCATGAAAGAGAGGAGAAAAAGCCAGTTTGAGGAACAAAAAGTTTAATCAGTGATTTTTCTTCTATTCTTCGCTTACCTTTATTTCAGTGTTCAGTGAATCAGCATCAATGCAAGATAATGCATATTACCGCTGCACAAAGAAACATACAAAACTATATGACTAATGCACCTAGAGGGAGATTTATTGTGTAATGTAAAATCTCCACTTTCTCTGACTGATAACATCACATTATTCTAACTGATATCATGTCTGTGCATCAGGAATGACTGTATGGTAGGAGTTGCAGAATGACACCAATCTACCATTATTTAATATGCTAACTACAATTTAAAAGGTCAACATCAGTTGCCAAAAAGGCTGAACATTCATTCTGTGATGCAAATCCCATTACTGCAGCCATCCTCTATATGTGCAACTAAAGGGGTTATTCAGAAAGAGTCGATCTGGCCCCGAATTGCACCGATATTTTATTTTTATTTTTTCCGGATTTTTTTTTTAAACAGCGGTCTTTTTTTTTAATGTGACAGACCTTTTTATTATTATTCATAGGACCTTATATGTAAATTCCAGACATTTTCGTCCATTAGTTTTTTTGCAAACAGCGCTTCAAATTTGGCACTTTCAATCATTTTGTCTTTTTTTTTTTTACCCATCTGGTGGCTTGTCAGCTTTCTTCTGTGGCTGGTCAGCACTGTGCTCGGCAGCTCACCGGTTGCGTTTGGTCGCTGTCTGGAGTATTTGGGGTGGCTGTCTGGCGAGTTGGCGGCAGCCGGAGAGTTGGCAGCGTGTTTGCGGCGGGTTGGCGGCAGCGTTCAGCAGCCGAGTCGCTGCACCTCGGGGACGCTGTGGTGAATACTGAATTCACTGCAGTGTCAGCGAATCGGACTCGCCAAAGTGCTGCAAATCAGAGAGCACCGACATGTCAGTGACATTTCGGTGCTCTCTGAATAACCCTGTAAATGCACAGACACAGTGGAGTTTACCCCTGTATGTTTTTTTCACCTGATTGGCAAATTAGAACCAACAAATATCTAATTTTAATTCCAGTGCTAATTATAGATTACGAGAATAAAACAAAATTCAATTATTTTAATGTATTTATCCAAAGCTAACTATATGTGATTTTCATAGTACAGGAGGGGTGGGGTCGCACTTATTCCCTGATGGGGCAGCTGCAACCACCAGATGTATCCAGCCCAGTAACATGTATAAAACATAAGAAAAAAGATGTCATCTGCGCTTATTCCCATTACACCGTGTGAAACAAAACACAATTAGAGGCTTTGGTTTCTATTAATGACCATTAATGCGTGATTTTCACTATCAGGGTTATTCAGAGAAAGGTGAAAACTAGGAGAATTGTCAGGAGAAGAGAACAATCTAGACCAAATAGCTGATTTGGAAAGTGATATAAATGTGAGAATTTTGGCTGTTTTGACCTAGAATTTTCACGTCTGCCAATTCTCCTATGTTTCACCTTTATTGAATAGATCTGAATGTCAGGGTTATCCAAAGAGATTCGAAACGTCACCGCACGTTCGGTGACTTTTCGTTCTCTTCAATTCGGTTCCTTTTGCCGATTGCATTTTGGTGACCCTGCGGTGTATTCAGCAAACAGCACAGGGTCCCCGAATTGCAGGGAAAAGCTGCCGAAAACCTGACGAACACTAACCGAATGCACGCTGAAAACAAGCAAAAACATCTGGATTAACCTTCGAAAAAGCCGAACAGGAGCTGAACAGGAGCCGAACAGGAGCCGAATCACACAGAGCCGAAGCAGCTGTGACGTAGAGGAGGCAGTGAATAAATTAGAAAAACCATTTGTATGAATCTGTGAAAATGAAACGCTGTTTGCAAAGAAACTACTGAGCGAAAATGTCTGAAATTTTCACAGGAGGTCCAGGGAATGATAATAAAGAGAGCTGTTACAAAAAAAATAAGCAAACTGAAAAAAAAAAAAAAAAAAAATCGGACTTTTTTTAAAAAAAAAAAAATCTGAAAAATGCTTAAAGTATCCTAAAATCAATGAATAAAGAGACTTTTTGCTGCAGAATTTTATAATGAACGGTTTATTAGATATTGAATTAAAACAGGAATATTTTTAACATTGAAGCCTATGGGATTCTCCTGAATAAATTTGCCGAATGAAACCACCGAATGGCAGGGCATTTCGGGAACCTTTCACTGCTGGTTTGTGTTCTCTGAATAGCCGAAGCAGTGCTTTTTCATGGGGATTTCACTGCCCTCGAACAGGAACCGAACAGGCACCGTATGTGCAGGCAATTCGCCAGGATTTGGCGAATTGCCTGCTCTCTGGATAGCCGAATGGCCAGGAAAGGTAACCGAACGCTGATTTTCAGCGTTCGGTTACCTTTCTCAAGCAATTCGGATCTCCTTGGATAACCCTGTGTGATTTTCACATGAACAAAACAGAAGAATGTGACATTTTTCAAGCCCAGTTATTAAACTTTCGGCTGTGCGTTTAAATTTCTGTGGAATTGTTTATCAAGCCTCCTCTATCTGAATAAGCCAGTATTTTGGAAACTTTTTAGATCGATGTATCCTGCATCTCTTTTAACATGGGGTTTATAAGGAGGTCATGGAGTCACATGTCTTACTCAAGGACATGTTAATGAGGCGTGAGAAACCTTTTCATACCAAACACTAACATTCACACTGAGCTTTTCATGATATGCATTTGTGGAGTGAATCCTGCCCTAATTGGAGGGAAAAAAAGAGTAGGGGAATTTTTTTTTTGACCTTTCTCTACTTAAGGTTGAACAGTTGTGAAAACAGATCCCTACACAGAGACCTTGTGAAACAAACCCATGCCGAACGGAATGAACAAAGGATCCCAGGGTTACCACTAAAGATGTTCAAGAATCTTTTGTTCGGAATCACATTAAAAAAAGGACAAAAACTAGTTGCACTTTAAAGGATACCAAGAAATAAAATGCTGCTCTTCAACAGAACATTGTTGCCCATGTCACGTTTTTAAAAACCCATTAGAATGCTTAAGACGCACATTAGAAGAGTATCAGAATGGATGGACGAGACAACAGTAAAAATTATTGCTGAAACTGAAATACTGTCTACCACTAACAGTACAACATCACCCCATAAAAATAATTGTAATGGCAGGAGTGTGATCTGATAGTACAGGGATGTTTCCACTAATTCTTCAATTTTCCATCATGTGAAAAGTGCCAGGTTGATCATCACGCATCAGGTTGGATCACGCATAAAAATCATTGAATGCAACAGAAGACCTTTCTGTAAATAAAACAGCCAAGTGAAAACCGTGACTGTCACCAAAGCAAAATGTCAAGGCATGAAGTAAGCAGCTCATAAAACAAAAACAACACAAGATGGGAACTTTTGTAAAACGTGTCGTTTAAACTCCGCAACAGGAGCAGGAAATGTACAGAAGACTGATTGGCATTGCTGCTTTTTTAAGATGCTACCTGTTGCTAAAAGTGAAATTTCACTAGGGATGTGCATGAATGAAAAATTTGTTTTGTTTTTAAATAATTTCGTTTTCGGAATTTCGTAACTAATTTAGTTTCGTATTGATCCAAAATTTCGTATCGATTTGACATTTCGAATTGATTCGAATTTCATATATCAATTCGATAGTTGATATCAATTCGAAATTTGGATCACTAAATAAAACCCCAATTAATCAAATTTTGCTGTTAAAAGACAATCTAGGGTTAAATATTAAGCTGTGTCACAGATTTAGTATTTGAGTCAAATTAAACAGTGAAACATAATTAATTTGTTTCATAAATTCGTTTGCTGACTATTACTTGTATTGTAAGTTAAGATCAATTCGATAGTTGATATCAATTCGATAGTTCATTTCAAATTCGATAGTTGATATAAATTTGAATTTCGGATCACTAAATAAAACCCCAATTAATCAAATTTTGCTGTTAAAAGACAAGCTAGGGTTAAATTAAGCTGTCTCACAGATTTAGTATTTGAGTCAATTTAACAGGGACAGGTGCTTGTGAAACTGTGAAACAAAATTAATTTGTTTCATAAAGTTGTTTGCTGACTGCATTACTTGTATTATATGTATTTTAATTTAAGATCAATTCGATAGTTGATATCGATTTGAATTCAAATTTTTCTTTTATGATGATGACACAGTGTAAAACGAAATAAATCCGCTATATTCCATTTTGAATTTGTATCGTATCGCTTCGTAATTCAGAAGTACTTCTGAAATACGAATTAATGGATTTCGCACCGAATTCCGAATTTTTCCGAAACGAATGCACATCTTTAAATTTCACATATTTCTATTGCTATCATACCATATTGTTGTCAGGTTCTAACCCTTTGACTGCTATTATGTTTGTCAGCTGAGGGACAGTATTCTACTGTTTATACCACACTGAGGGCAATATTCTTGTGTTCGCGCTAACATGGGGACGCTAACTGGGAAAATCTGCACCTGCATGATATTCGTGACATTCCAGGGTAGGCACTACCTCATCAGCTTGCCCCGGAACACAGCACCTCGAGTATCACCTCCTGGCGTCCATAGGACTCCATGGTGGGTTACGCTTCTGGGACTCGAGCCCTGTGCAATCTCTCGGAGTGATCGCAGAAAGAGACTATTTCTTCCCAGTCTCACTCTGCTCACAGCCAGAAGAAGTGGTGGATCAGGCCACCATTCTTGCCACGGGATGAGATTTGATTATCGGATTTATTGGGGAGGGGTTTAAGGGTGTGCTAGCTTTTAGAAGGTGCTAACTTTTGGCTCCCCACATCCCAACAGTAATTAACGCTACCACTTTACTCATCAAAACGCTAATGCAGGGTTGTGCTGCCATGTTAGGTATAGGATGCACAAAGTACAGTAAGCTCACGGAGGCTAGCGCAAAAACTGATGCGCTAACAGGGGTAGCATCAGGAATACAATGTGGGTGGCACCCGTTAAACACACTTATCCTGGTGCTAATGCTTACACATCCAGTCGCTAATGTTAGAGCCAACTATGGAATAGTGCCCTGAATGTTTGTGCAACTTTCTACTTATAGCTACATGTCCCTCTGTATAGGAGCCTGTGGAGACATGGATTTGTTAAAAGTCTGAAAAATTGAGCAAAAACCCAAATAGAAAGATCCTTTCTACCTGTCAGTGTTTGCTCCCTGTCATTTATGACTATCAGGGCTATTCAAAGAAAGGTGAAAATCTGGAGAATTGGCAGGAAAAGAGAACAATCTAAAGCAAATAGCCGATTTGGAAAGTGAGATAAAAGGGAGAATTTTTACTTCTCCAGTCATTCTCCTGAGTTTCACCTTTCTTTGAATAGACCTGTATGTGACTGCCTTCCTTGTCGCTTTGCAAACATTCACACGGCATGTAAATTGAACACATTTTAATTGAAAAGTGGATGCGTTACTGATATTCAAAGTACTATGCAGTCTTTAATGGTTATGTTTATAATTTACTTGGATTTAAAGGTAACTAAACAACATAAATACACCATAATGGAAGTTTACGAATTATCTAATTCTAGGAACGTGACAGACTGATTACAATTAGGAGGGTATAATAATCATATTTCTTTTTTTTTCCCTTTCAATTCTGGCTTAATGTTACGTTTATAGACTTTTATTTGATACAGTTAACTGTTTAGAAAACAGACCACTCGTGATTTTCCTGAAATATGTTCCATTAATTGACTACCTGAATCATATTAGCTCTATATCATAGAAAGAATATTTTCTAACCAGCTGTCTAGTCCTTTCTGCTTTATTTATTTGATATACCCTTGGCACATTTCAAATTCCTCTTGCCATATGCTCCAACTTCTCCTACTCGCTCCCACGAACATTCAGTGTGAGTATTAATGTTTGGATTCAAATGTATTCCTCTGTGAAATGTATCTGAATCTCCTAAATCCCCAAAGCTTCCCAAATAACACAACCCGCCAACAGGCTACATTTGTATGTAACTGCAACAAGTTTCATTCCGTAAAGTCACCGCGATTGCCAGGTTTCATTGTGAATTCAACCTGCAAGGTAAACAGGGGAGGGGTGGGGGGTGTGTATAAAAATAAACAACTGTGCATGAGACACTAAGGCAGAAATTGCTTAAATCTTGCTCTTCAGCCGTGTTGAATCATGTATCTTAGGAAAAGCAGCCAGCCAGGGCTCTGGCTAAACATTATGGATTAATACAGCACACACACGTTGGTGTGTCACAGGCTTGCTGTTGCTGCCACTGACAGCCTTCTTTTCATAGTCACGATAAATTCAGACAAGTTGAGATTGTGTCTGCAAAAAACAATCTCAGATAGTTAAAGGAACACGCCAAGCAACATGACCACTTCAGATTTTTGCAATCGCCACACTGTAAGAAAAAATGTCCCTGCGAATGGCGTTGATATTGCTTCCTCGCAATATCGGGCTCTCCCTAAATCCGACATCTTTTAAACTATCACTAAAGAAAGTTCTGTGTAGGGAAGCCTACCACCCAAATCTGTAATAAACATCCATCCAACCCAATAACCGTCTTAGGGCCCTATTACAATCTTCGCGCAAACGTTTGCGCCGGCGCAAAAAAATTAACGCAAGGGGTAAAACCCTAGGGGTAAAACGTCGTATTACATTGTCAGCGCAACAAACACACGTAAACGTCTGCCGCAGGTGAACCTGTGCAAACTCTGCGCGAGCTTACTGTACGTTGCGCGTCCTATACTTAAAATTGTGACGCAAATGCATTTGTGCGCTGGTACGCAAAAGGTATTACAATCTATGCGCAGGAATTAACGCATAGACGTTGCACGCATAATTTTAGCAACTCCTAAAAGCTGGTGTTAATGGCAAATTCTATCAATCTGACCGAAACCAAATACACCAGCCCCAAAAAGAAAAACGCAGCAAAGTATAGTTACACATTCTACACATACCAAACCAATAAAATGGAGACATTGTGTGTGCATTTATTATTGCTGCAGCATATATGCTCAGATTGACTTTGACAGGCGCAAAAACTTAACGTGAGATAATTGTGGTTCTTAATTCTGATTGGCTGAATCATGTGAAAAAAACAGTCCGCACACTGATTTCTGTGCGCAACGTTACTGCGCGCCCATTTCTGCGCGTCTGTTTAACGCGCGTTATTTCTCGCCGGATGAAAAAATGAGCGAGGATTATAATTCCAGCGTTGATTTCCACGCATTAACTTTTAACGCTTGGCGCACAAATTCAAGCTGTTGTGCGAGCAGATTAACTCGAAGATTGTAATAGGGCCCCAAATCTCTCTTTATTATCATCATTCCCATCATTGCAGTCCTCCCCTCCTGTATCTGAAATATTGACATGCCTGTTTGGTGTATTGTAATATTGTCGTGTTACCGATTGTACCTCTGTGCTTGCGCTTAACAAATAAAATAATAATAATAAAATTAATTATTGTAGGTGTGCGTGGGCCATATTTAAAGGTGCGCACACTTTACATTTAATATTTAACATTTTTAAAAACAATCACAAAAAGGGTTATTCACACAGCACCGAAATGTCGCCAACATTTTGGTGCTCTGTTGTTTTGCGCATTTCAGGGAATCTAATTTCCCCACCCTGCGGTGAATTCATTATTCACTGCATGGTCCCCGAAGTACAGGGAATCGGCCGCCGAATGCCGCTGCCAACCCGGTGCAAACCCACCGCAAACCCGTTGCCTGCCACCGCCAACCTACTGGACATCTGGAGGGCCGACAAATGCAGCTGACTAGCCGCCGAGCACAGCGCCGACCAGCCGCAGAAGAAAGCTGACAAGCCGCCAGACGGGTTAAAAAAAAACAATACGATTGAAAGTGTCAAAATTGAAACGCTGTTTGCAAAAGACTACGGAACAAAAATGGCTGGAATTTACGTATAAGATCCTATGAACGATAATAAAAAGGTCGATCACAAAAAAAGAAAATCTGCTACTAAAACTGGAAGAAAAATTGCGAAAAAATCCCGAAAAGTGGCTAAAAGATCCATAGAAAATCAATAAATAAAGAGACGTTTGCTGCAGATTAAAATCCTTCAGCCATACTCAAAATTTTTTGGAAAATACACAACGAGCCAAAAACCCCGCTCTGACACAGCTGCAAATTTCTTTTCACCTCTACCTCAGGAGAAAAAGGTGCGCAGAGCCTCCCAGCACGCGACATAAGTACCCTCCTGTAGCTCCGCCCCCAAATCTCCCGCTCAATCCCTTCACGCGCTCCATCCCAAACATAAAAAATCCTCCTTGTGTCCTGGCATCCGTGGCAACTTAAGGGCCCTACGCCGGAGTTGCTTCAGGCCTTCAAAAGTTAAGTGGGAATATATGTGGTCAAAGGCAGAGGAAATTAACTGAGTGGACAAACATGTCAGGGGTCGCCTATGTTTGCTATCCCTTTAATTTAATTATCATCAGGATGATGGTTTTTCAGCTCAGAGCAAAGTTCTATATTGCTTGTTCAGGGCTGGCATGTTTTGCATTCAAGGTGAGAGCTATCAGAGCTGTAAGGGAGTGCAATGCTCAGCGAGTGCTCTCACTCAGCATAGCCCTGATGGCAGGTTTCCTATGTGGCTTGTGCGTTGAGAGAAATCAAGCTGTGCATAAGGACTGGTACCAGCATGGCTCACGCACAGTGCCAATGGCAAACCTACTTTTGCTGAAAGGGAAGCTAGAATAATCATGTGCTGTTCTCTGCTTACATTATGATTGCATCTACATTATTGTTAGTGTAACTAACTTCTGCTATAGAGAGATTCATTTTCAATAATAACAATCTCTTATATATATACCTCATTTTTATTGAATCATGCACCTAACCATACAAGTTCCGCCACATCATGGAAAATGATGCTCATAAAAGCTGAAGTGAAAAAATCTACAGTCTGCATGATAGCGCTCAGCCTTGCATTAAGCTATTTGGAACCTAAACTTTGATGGCACTCTTTAATACTCAGAAACTGAGCTCTGCACTATACATAAAAGACAGCAGAAATACAATAGGAAAAATGGGTGCACTGTAAAACAGAAACAAACTGATACAGGGTTATTCAGAGAAAGGTGAAAACCAGGAGAACTGGCAGAGAAGAGAACAATCTAGACCAAATAGCCAATTTGGAAAGTGAGATAAATGGGAGAATTTTTCTGGTTTGGCTATTTTGACCTAGAATTCTCACTTCTCCAGTCATTCTCCTGAGTTTCACCTTTTTTTGAATAAACCTGATAGTGTATACTGCATAGACCAGGTCTGAGAAACCCTTGCATAAAAATCGCTCACAAGATTTAGAAGTATGAAAAACCCATCAGGTAAATACTCAGCCTCCACCGGTTTCTCCTCTTCTGCTGTTGGCCTCGGCTCTTATAGTCACCGGTTGGTTCCCGGATGTTCTTGTGGCTCATCCTATGATTTCAGCAGTGAATATATGTATAGCAATATCTGCAAATGGAAAACCAGACTAGAGGTGATGAGCAAGTAAATTTATTCAAATTTAAATTCATAAAAACAATTGGGTTCTCATTCCAACGCATTTCGTCCGATTGGACTTTATCAAGGATGCTGCCCTTTGATAAAATACTGCTTCAATTAGTCCTTAATTGGATGCATTCCTTGTTGGCGTTTTTATCTCGTGTTCCGGTTTCTGCTGCTCTTTCTGGACGTGCCCACATCGTACGGCGCCATCTTGCTGTCAGTCACATGTCCCAGCTTGTCGTCTTGAGTTCGGGTTTGAGTCAGATTCTTGTTTTGACGATTCCTAGTCGTCGCGCATCACGCAGTCCCTAGTTGCCTAGCAATTTTGTTTTTCTATACAAGAAAACAGGCCCTATTCCAAAGTTGTCACTATGCTTAGTGTTCGAGACGCACAAAGATAATAGCAGACGCTATCAACTAGACATGTGCATTCGTTTTGGTACTAAAACGATTTAGTCCGAATTTTGGGATAATTTAGTTTTAGTATGACTCAAGAGATATGAAACTGCTCAGTACAAAAAACAAAAGAAACTAAAATAAAATGCACTACATTTTAGTTTCAGTCCTTTTTGTGATATTACATTGATGAGTGAAGGAGACCAGTATTGAATGCAACATCGCAAAGCTACAGAAAAGGTTTGTATGTGTAATCCTTCCCGACCCCTACCCGAAAATCTAACAGTGATAGATCTCCAGAATACTCACTCACAGCACAGACAGCCAGCACAGGAGAGGAAACCTTTACTTAACCCTTGCATGTCTATGAGGCAGACAAGATGATAAAAGCAGCTGGAGAAGGAAAACATTCAAATAAATCACACTGAAAGCTAATGACAGAGGAGGGCTGGATAGTAAAAACACCTTTATAACAATCAAGCAGCGCTGGAAGAAGAGAGGGACTTTAGAAAACGTGTGTTATCTCCCCTCCCGCTCTGCATAATAGGGGCTTAGGTCTGATACATTTTATATTATCCAGGAGCACTATCCCACTTTCCTCATCTATAATACACGTTTTATATAAAGTACCTCTCCTCTCCCAGTGCTGCTTGTTATAAAGTTTTTTTTACGTCTGATACATTTAGTATCCAGCTCTCACAGTTACTCTGTCATTATGAGCCTTCAGTGGGATTTATTTGAATGTTTTCCCTGGATTTAAAGTGCTTAATTTTACTATAAAAATCAATTTGCACCAGTCATCTCTTCTCTGA